>CAWUFW010000317.1:0-600432 GCA_963921515.1 Calotriton arnoldi | reverse complement strand
ACAGCGGAGCGCGAAACCAGAGACCCGGCCCACAGCGCCCGGACACGACCGCCATGGACCCAGCACTCCACGTTTTCCCGGCGCTGTACCTGATACATCACCAGCAAATAATGGACCGTCGCGGACGCCGCCGCAGGTACGCAATTACACAACCCCACACACAACCACAAAACACAAACCATGGACTGGCACAGGGTCCCTAACCACATCAGATACCCTGGTGGGGATAGGAACACATCCCCAAGTGCACACACACACATGACCCACCTGCCACCAATACACCCCTCCGCATCCAGGTCATACATCGACCGCGATCGTGCGGCAATGTCACGCCCACGTCACCGCAGCGGTGAAGACAAGGGAATACATGCGCATAATGCAGAAGGCTGGGCCAGCACCAGGCATGGGCAGGGCACAAAGACCACAGGGCCACTACTCCACCCTCACACACTAGCCCCCCACTGAAGGGACATGCCATGTGCCACACCTGTGCACCCCCATGCACAACAACAAGCCAGGTGACACCACACCCTGCACCACACACAAAACAAATAGGGACACAGCCACAGCAGGAGTTGCTGCACAGGAACACACAGCACAGAAGCACAGGGCCAGGGCTACACACACACACCACAACAACACCACACCAATGGCAAGTAAACTCAGTACAAGCATCAAATGGACACATACAAGGAACAAACATCTCACTGGACACACAGCCTGCCAAGTCACACACACATACCCCACACTGACACACAGACACATACACACACCACATGCCACCAGCAATGGAGCACACAAAACAGGAAAGCCAAAGTGAGGTGCACACAAATGGAAGGCCAAGGAGACAACCACCAAGCATGTGTACAGCACATGCAAGAAAAGGAACATAGAACAACACCCCCAGCCCACCTAATCACACATTGCTTGCATAGTGATTGAAGTCAAACCACAGACAGCACAGTGCAACAACCCAAGGAAACAGCAAGGCAACACATGTAGAGGCACAAGGATGAAATGAAGGCCCTGAAGTCAAACTGTGAACAGCCACACATATGTATACAAATACTTCACAGGAATACTCCAGCACCACAACACACAGGGCCCATTGACACACTCCATGACTGTCAAACACTAGTAGGAATCCACACACATACCCCCCTCACATCTGCAGTACACAACACCAGTGTCAAACAAACAGAAGGGTGGCAATAATGTCCAGGCAATACACAGACAAACAGTCACACTCCCTGGGGGTAGCCACAAACATCACATACACACAGGGATGCCAGAACCAATGTCTGCACAAAAACAACAGACAAACACATAACCCAACAGACCCACACACAGAACTACAACAAGAACAGACATGCCCTGTGCAGCAAAAATGTGGAAAGGCAATGGGAGCACAGACACAACAGGAGTGCACAACCCCATCAGTCAGGAACAATGCACACACAACATACCACAACACAGACAAGAAGTGTACCATCACAGATAAACACAGCCACTGCAAACAAACAACAGATGCCCAGGCCAAAAAAAGAACACATAGCAAACACAGCAGGACATAAGTGGATGCATACCAGCCAATGACAAGGCAACATACCCCCACAGCACTGCATGCACAACAAGCAGTGTCTGAACAACAAGCATACCAGCCACACACAGAAATGAGTGACACAACATGAACCCACACAACACCAATCAGCACAGCACAAAGACAACATCACACACAGGAAGTGAAGCAGTACCACAGCAAACACACATACATGATGAGCCTGGCCAGCATGCCTGCAATCCTCTGGACAGAATCCCATTCTGAGCTGGCAGTGCACCACAACTTGACATGTGTACAACACAGCCAACATGAACAAACAATGACAACTGCATCACACCTCAAATCTAATACATTGCCCACACAAGTATCAGGATCAGGAAAAACTGAAGTCCCTCACCCCTGCAAAAAATAGAGTAAGTGAGTAAAGAAATTGGCAAGGTTGAAGTGGCACACACAGCATGTGGCACAGTAAACCATATACACACAGCAAAAGAACTTTATTCAGTAAGGACACTGACAAAACAGACAACAGGATCAACTGTCTTTATTCACAAAATGCACAGATAGGCAACAAGAGTAGATAATAGCAAGGCACAAAATGCAGGGCATGTCCATGAGAAGCTGCACAGGCAGGGGAAAAACAGCAAGGCCAGTGGCCAGTCCAAGGTGCAGAGCATGTCCATGAGAAGCTGCACAGGCAGGGGCAAAACAGCAAGGCCAGTGGCCAGTCCAAGGTGCAGAGCATGTCCATGAGAAGCTGCACAGGCAGGGGGCACACAGCAGTGAACGGCAAGGCCAGTGGGCAGGACAAAGTGCAGAGTGAGTCCATGAGAAGCTGCACAGTCAGGGGGCACACAGCAGTGAACGGCAAGGCCAGTGGGCAGGACAAAGTGCACAGTGAGTCCATGAGAAGCTGCACAGGCAGGGGGCACACAGCAGTGAATGACAAGGCCAGTGGGCAGGACAAAGTGCAGAGTGAGTCCATGAGAAGCTGCACAGGCAGGGGGCACACAGCAGTGAACGACAAGGCCAGTGGGCAGGACAAAGTGCAGAGTGAGTCCATGAGAAGCTGCACAGGCAGGGGGCACACAGCAGTGAACGGCAAGGCCAGTGGGCAGGACAAAGTGCAGAGTGAGTCCATGAGAAGCTGCACAGGCAGGGGGCACATAGCAGTGAATGACAAGGCCAGTGGGCAGGGCAAAGTGCAGAGTGAGTCCATGAGAAGCTGCGCAGGCAGGGGGCACACAGCAGTGAACGGCAAGGCCAGTGGGCAGGACAAAGTGCACAGTGAGTCCATGAGAAGCTGCACAGGCAGGGGCAAAACAGCAAGGGCAGTGGCCAGTCCAAGGTGCAGAGCATGTCCATGAGAAGCTGCACAGGCAGGGGGCACACAGCAGTGAACGGCAAGGCCAGTGGGCAGGACAAAGTGCAGAGTGAGTCCATGAGAAGCTGCACAGGGAATGTGTGCAACTGTACCCAAACCATGGTCAGCAACACTGTCTGGGGTGTCACGTTGTGCAGCACAGGCCATGCTGTGTGAGAGACAGGCGTGTGAGGTCTACCAACACTCAGACTTGGCTGTCAGTCGTACTGGGAGCTGGCTGTGTGTCGGGCCCAGTTGAAGCACTTGACTGGGGAGAGGGAGGCACAGTTGAGGTATACCTATCAGTGTCTTGGCAAAACGGAGGGCTGCTTGGACCAGGTGGCATAGTGGCACGTGGAGGTGGAGTCATGCAGACATGAGACACAGTGTGGATGGGAGATTGTGGAGGGGTGCCTTTCCACTTCTTGGGGAGTCGCAATGGCTTCACTGTCTTGGGAACAATGGGAAGTGGCGTGGGCACATCAGGCTCCCTCAACACCAAGGCTGCAGCAGGTGCAGATGCTGGCCCTCCCTCTGGTGACGTGCTTGAACCTGCGCAATGCTTTGCATGGCCCTGGCTTTGCCCCTCCATCCCCTGCCTACCAGGTGGTCCCCCCACAGTGCCCACCATTCCCTGCTTCACTGGGCTTGCTATGGGAGTCGAGGTAGTGGTTGAATCGGACTTGCAGCCCTTCTTATGCCTACCCTTGGCACTCACCACCTTCTCAGTGGGCATGGAAATTGTATGTTTGGTTTTGGGAGACGCTTTCGGGACAGGAGAGTCCTTGGCTGGGGATGTCCCTGAGGCACGTGACCCTGACGTCTGCTTCTTGGCTCTTTGTCCCCTGGTGTTGCCTTATGGGCTCTTGTCTGTGTGCACTGGGGTGGCTTTGGTCATCTGTGGGTATGGTGTCTGCGGCCTGGACCGCTTGGGCTTCTGCTGCTGCTGTGTGCTACGTGTGCGGTATCGTGACTTAGAGGTCTGTGGAGCGTGGTCACTGTCGTCCGACGTGGCCACTGGCATGGGTGTGGACAAAGGGACTTTCGCTGGACTCCCAGATTGTGCCAGTTGAAGGGCTGATGTCACTGCAGTGGACAATGACTGGACAGTCCGGTGCAGCCCACCCACGTCTGAATGTATGCCCTCAATGAATGCAACCACCTGAGCCAATTTACTGTCGTGGTCCATGAATGCATTGAGGAGAGCTGTCTGGCCTACACACAGCTGGTGCAAAAGGTCCACAGACTCAGCACTGATGGCAGCAGGGGGGACCGGGGCAGGGGCTGCGGTGCCGGGGGTGAAGGACACCCTTCCCCTCTTAGCGGTGCGAACACGGGCAGCACCAGAGGAAGTGGCTGGGAGGGTGGGCACTGCACGCTGTGTGGTGGAAGATGATGCAGAGTCCCCGTTCCCTGTGCCCGCCAACATGTCTGCATCACCGCTGGCATCAGATGACATAGTACTTTGCGTCTTGGGCTGTGATTCCTCCAGCAGACTCCTGTCCCCCTCCGAGGCGCTGGTCACATCTGTCTCACAGGGCTCCTCTACAGCTGCTGTGCTAGTTTCCCCACCACTGGTGTCCGTCCCATGTTCCTCCGTGACCACGGGAGATGCTGCATGAGAGAGAGAGATGTATGGTCAGTGCAGTGGCAGCAACAGAACAAACATATGCATTACAGACAACCATTAAGATGTCTAGATCTACATGTTGCACGCCACCCTGTGCAATTACATCGCTCAAACCCACCTCTATCATCACAACAGTGCGTGTGCACTATCAAACCGGGACAAAGTGAGCAATGTGATGACCACACAGCACAACATCCTGCAAGTGGCTCCGTTACAACTGCAACACAGATAGCTCATACCTGTCTCACACCACCCACAATGCCATTTAAATGCCCCATACCCGTTTCCCAGTGTTAAGTACAGGTAGGACACATGCATGACATCTGCAACCAGCACCGGCACAAGCTGACACTCACAGGCCACTGCATCACACTACCAACATCACATTGCCCAGCGCTGGCACATGCTGTGCACACATGCAGCCACACACAGCCATAGTCACCCTTCCCAGTACACTCACCCCTAATTGCCTGCCGATGCTCCTTCAATCGTGCATCCAGCTCAGGGTGAGTCACGGCCAAGATGCAGCACATTAGTGGTGTCATGCTGCGCCGTGCCATCCGGCCAGTGCGAGGGATCCGCCCCAGTGTCATCTCCGCAACGTTCTTTGCCAGCCGTGAGATGTCGTCCCACCTCTTGTGGCAGTGGGTGCGCCGTCGGTTTGATACTCCCAGAGCACACACCTTGTTCGCTATGCCCCTCCACACCGCCTTACGCTGGTGCACCTTGAGCTGCAGGCATGGGAGACAAGAGGGGGCAAACATCAGTGACACAGTGTCATGTGACAAAATCACTCAGGATAGTAGCATGATACAGATTAATCACAAATCCACATATCTCACATGCAGAGACAGAAATGCTTTTCACATGGTACATCTGCATGTGAGAATCACACGTAAATGCATGCATGTATAAGGGGGACACAATACTTGCACATCTCATGTACAAGCAGGATGCCAGCACAGAAGACCATGTGTACTCTGCCCACATCTACTAACCATTTTTAGGTAGAGCAAGACATACGTCACAAAACAACATGTTTATGTGGCGAGACCCACTGTGTCCGACAATGCGCATGCGTCAACGAACATGCACTGTGAGTAGCCCACTGTGTCATGTATATCACATTGAGGGACATGATCTCACAAACCCACCTCTTTTCTCACAGTGCCAGTCGTGTGCAATCTACAGGGTTGACCTGGCACATTGATGGGGAGTCAAATTTGAAAATGAACATGTTACACTCTGTACAGTCAGTGATGGGTTCTTGTTGGATTGGGCGGTGACTGTGCAGGCCAGGTGGGCTCACACTGAGATGGACAACAGGGAAACGCAAAGACATGCACACTAGCAATGACTGGCCTGAATCCTCCATTACCAACTTGCTGCTTCACTGTATGGCTGACAAGACAAGACATGTCCCTCAAATCTTGATGTGCAGGCAGGGAGACTTGAGGAGTAGGGTACACACCCCTTCACCCAATGGAATGCAAGTTAGTCAATGCATGACACAAACCCACACTCACATGCACATGCTGCATCAGATCGACTACATGTGTGCCCCCCCTGCACTCTCACACCCACTGTGGAAGACTTACCACGACATTTGGGGCACCATATAGCCTTGGGTACTGTGTGAGCACCTCGTCCACCAGGACCTCAAGCTCCTCGCCGGTGAAGGGACTGGCACGGATCTTCTCTGTCCTTGACATCACTATTGGTTAGAGACAGCAGCGGCAGCAGCAGGTGAGGGTCTCAGGCAGCAGTCCCTGGAGGCAGCAGCAGGTGAGGGTCTCAGGCAGCAGTCCCTGGAGGCAGCAGCAGGTGAGGGTCTCAGGCAGCAGTCCCTGGAGGCAGCAGCAGGTGAGGGTCTCAGGCAGCAGGCTCTGTGAGCAGTGGACATTCTGGGCACTCTCCCACACATATATAGCCCCCTGGTGTCGTTCCAGTAGTCCTGGGCTGCTGCAATTGGTCTACCAGGTCAGCCTTTTACAAATGCATCCAATGACTGGCACCGCGGTGGTGTAGCACGCCTACCGCTATTTTCAAAATTGCATTGAGCTTCCCCGATCGCGGAGCCCATTGGCTGTAATGGCATGGACCATGGCGGTGACACACCGCAGGGGCCTGGCGGGCGCTACCGTGATATTGCATCTTTTGATTGCATCCAATGACCGGCACCGCGGTGGTGTAGCACGCCTACCGCTATTTTCAAAATTGCATCGAGCTTCCGCGATCGCGGAGACCATTGGCTGTAATGGCATGGACCATGGCGGGGACACACCGCTGGTGCCATGCGGTAGTTTCCGCAATTTGCGTGCCTTTGACACACATGAGGCACCGCCATTGGGTGGCGGAGCATGCCAACCGCCATTTGGGCATCACTTGTCTCTCAGTACCTCTCCTTCAGTACACTACACTACACTACAGGACAGTGTTGGTATGGACAATACAATGTGCACACATGTCAATGTGTTGATGTGCATTGTCAATTACAGCATTTGTTTCCACAATTGATGATGTTTGTTTTAGCATGTCCTCTCATGTTAGATCATGCACACACTCGTCATTGATGCTCAGACTGTGGTCATTGTGTTGTTGAGGTGTGCCAGGTTCAATTGACGCCTGAATGTGTGTCATGTACAGCAGCTAGGTAGGATACCGTGGGGTTGCCTTGTCACACATGTGCAGGATGACAGACTCCCAGGCGTGCCCATGGGGAATGTGGCCATATCCCAATGTCCATTCACTTTGACCGAGGTGTTGTTTGGGGGACTTGCTGTGTGTAATCTGACAAGTGTGTGATTTGTGTAGTTGAAGGGGTCCCTACATGTCAGCTGGTCTGTGACTCAATTCATGACATTCTTTGTTGCCGTTGTGTCAGCCATGTGAGATGCTGTGCACATCCCATGATGTATTGCATTACAATGTGTCCACTCTCATCTCAACTAGGAGGAGACCAAATCTGCATCGTCACTTGACAGTGCTGGCAGACATGGAGGATGAGGCGATCATCCGGAAATGCCGTCTGGATAGAGCCACCCTAAAGACCCTTTGTGATTTGTTGGAGCCCCACCTGCAGCCTCGCCGAACATATCCAACAGCTTTCACCCCAACGTATAAGGTGATGGCGGCACTGCATTTTTTGCGACTGGATCATTCCAGAACACGGTGGCCGAGGCAGGTGGGATGTCACAACCCATGTTCAGCATGGTGCTGCGGGATGTTCTGTCCGCAATGATGATCTACAAGGACAGATACATCCATTTCCCCAGGGGGGCAGAATTGGCAGCTGTAAAGGGAGATTTCTATCCCCTTGGACACATCCCCCATGTAGATGGTGCCATTGATTGCACCAATGTTGGGCTAGTGCCACCACAGGTCCGTGAGCACATCTACAGGAATCGTAAACATTACCACTCCATAAATGTCCAAGTGGTATGCCTGGCAGATATGATCATCTCCCACGTGTGTGTAAAATTTCCAGGCTCGGCCCATGACTCATACATCCTGCGTAGCAGCATTTTACCCCAGCTGATGGCCAATCTGCTTCCTGAGCGTGCATGGATTGTGGGTGAGTATGCCTAGTCATTTGGCGGGCTGTGTGTGTGACCTGCTGTCCTCTGCATCTGTAACATTGCAATGTTTCTTTGTGTGTCACACATAGGTGTCTCTGCATATCCCAACCGTCCTTGGTTGCTGAGCCCACTGCGGAACCCCAGGACACCAGCTGATGTCCGCTACAATGATGCCCATGGGAGGACACGTCGTGTGGTGGAGCGTACCTTTGGACTGCTGAAGTCACGTTTCCGCTGCCTGGACAAGACCGGAGGGGCACTGATGTACTCGCCCAGGAAGGTGTGTCAGATTGTAGTGGCATGCTGCATGCTCCACAACCTAGCCATTCGCAAGGAGATTCCCCTGCTCCTGGATGCTGATGAGCAGCCAAGGCCCCGCCTGCAAACCAACCAGTGTCCAGTGATGATGACAGTGGAGAGGAGGAAGGTGTTGACCTGCGTCAACAGCTCATCACCCGCTACTTCACTTGAAGGTGGGTGACAATGTACAACGTACCCATTGTCTGATGATGTTGCTGTTGTTGTGAGGGTGTAAGTGAGATTTGTGACAGCAGCCAGTTGTAGACTCAGTGTTTGCTGTCAATGTTGATGGGACAGTTCATTTCTGAACATCTACAGGATGTGTATGTTGGCACTTGTTGCCCATTGTTGTGTGTGCATGTGGGTTGTTCTTGTTGTGAAGTGTTGTGTGATGTCTGTGATGCCACACCCAGACTAGTGAATGTTGTTCTGTTGTGTTTTCCTAGGTGCCTTTGACCTCTCCTTGCCTACATACACTCCGTCCCCTAGTACATTGTATTCCTGTTGAAAATTGTACATCCTGGAATAAAGACGGTGCAGGTACAACAACGTGTGTGTAAGGATTTGTTTATTTACAAAGGTGACATGTGAGGGGGGGTACATTGACAGTGAGGTGATTAGTGGAGCAGTGAGTTGACATTAATGGTAAATGAGATAATAGAGTGGTCACCACATAGGTGTGGTGACCCAGTCCAACAGACAGATGCCATTCACAAGGCAGTGTGGGGAAGGACAGTCCAAAAAGTCAATGCAGTGGTGCAGAGGGTTGCCATCATGGCTGGCTGCGTGACTGGCGTTTGGCAGGTGCTTTGCCAAAAGATACTCCCAGGGTTTTCTTCGGACGGCCCCTTTTCCGTTTGGCAGGGGGGGCCTCTGCTATAGGGCCAGTGGGGTCTGAGGACTCACCACTCTCTGTGGCCGCAGGGGAGGATGGTGAACTATCATCCTGCGGACCACCAGTGGGAGGGGGAGGTGTTGTTTGTGGCGCAGGCCTGTGCCTCAGTACCGCCACTAGTTGGCCCAAGAGGTCCACAATTTGTCCCATGCGGGTGTCCATGGACCTCATTAGCAGGAGGAGCTCACGTGAATCTTGTTCGGACCGGGCCGTTTGTCCCTGGGCCCGTTCATATACCCCAAGGACTCTGTGGATATGGTCCATGGATTCGGTGCCAGGCTGTGTTCGTGTGTGGGTGACCCTGCCCCTTCCACCTGCTCTGCTGCCACGGACCGGTTGCCTCTCCACTGTCAGACCACACATCCTCTCCCTGCCCTCCTCAGTTGCTGGGGTGGGGTGGTCATCCTGTGGGACAGGGAGGGTGATGCAGGCAGCACTGGTGGTTGTGGTTGTGGTGGTGGTGGAGGACGCACCGGACGTAACAGCAGGGGCCTGCAGATTGGTTGTTGTAGCTGCAGGTGTGGTGGGGAGACGATGGGGTCCTGGGACCTGTTGCGCCCTGGAACACCAGATGGCCCGGCCTCAGTCTCCTCGTCCGAAGATTCCTGGAAGTCAACATCCGAGCGTCGATGTTCCGGGGGGGCGGGGGGAGACTGGCCCTGCAGGTTGCTGGTGTCGTCCTCTGCAGTCAATTCTTGGTCACCTGTGGATCAGATGGGAAATGGTCATTCGGGTGCACCATGTAAGATTTGTTTTAGCTGTGTGTCATTCACTGTTAGTACACTACACAGTTGACTGATCATGACATTGTTTCCTATGTGCACTACTGTGCCTCCTGACATGCTGCGGTGGTACATGCATTTCTTGTCCATGGTGTGAGGTGTCAATATGTACCATGCGCCACGTGCATGATTTGTGATTACAGGGACATGTTGACATCTAGGGCCTTGCGCTAAATATAATTTTTGTGCGGACTCTATGTGGATTTTTATGACCTGTCAGCCGTCACATCTGGGCATGTCCTGGCCATTGTCATCTCCTGCATACCTTTGTCTTGTCATGTGCATATCTGGATTGGTACCACCATAACATGCTTTCTTACTGTTCATATGGTCGTTGTTACTCTGGCCCCATGGCACTGAACCTGTCATTCATTGCTGTGCATGATTGTTCCCAGTCTTTCCTCTACATGTGCATTGGTGTGTCACACTTTCGTTGCTGTGACAGTTTCCTTTGCTTAGCTGTGTGCACACTGTGCGTGGCAATATGATCGGTGTGCATATTTGTACATTGAGAGGACTGGTGTTGTCATATGGCACCATTCTTTTTGTGTCAAATGGCTAGGTGCACGTATTGCGTACTTGCCTGTTGTGTGTTAGCATTTGTGTTTCTTTTGTGACACATCTGTGTGTGCGTGGTGGAGGCTTGCATCCTGCTCAGTGGTGGCACAAGACAGAATAATATGTCTGGCTAGCTGTTTGTTTATTTGGAGTGATCCATTATATGCCACATGCATCTGGGTGGGGTGGGGAGTGCCCCATCCTGCTGAGGTGTGGGACAGGGGGCATGGTGGGAGTAGTAGTACAGGCCTCCCTCCCACATACAGCCCTCCATGGCAAGATGGCTACCTACCTGTAAGTTTGTTTGTTGGGGATGTAATGGTGACACATGCTTCTGGGTGGGGGAGTGCTCCATCCTGCTGAGGTGTGGGACAGGGGGCATGGTGGGAGTAGTAGTACAGGCCTCCCTCCCACATACAGCCCTCCATGACAAGATGGCTACCTACCTGTAAGTTTGTTTGTTGGGGATGTAATGGTGACACATGCTTCTGGGTGGGGTGGGGGAGTGGCCCATCCTGCTGAGGTGTGGGACAGGGGGCATGGTGGGAGTAGTAGTACAGGCCTCCACCCCAAACAGCCCTCCATGACAAGATGGCTACCTACCTGTAAGTTTGTTTGTTGGGGATGTAATGGCTGACACATGCTTCTGGGTGGGGTGGGGGAGTGCCCCATCCTGCTGAGGTGTGGGACAGGGGGCATGGTGGGAGTAGTAGTACAGGCCTCCCTCCCACATACAGCCCTCCATGACAAGATGGCTACCTACCTGTAAGTTTGTTTGTTGGGGATGTAATGGCTGACACATGCTTATGGGTGGTGTGGGGGAGTGCCCCATCCTGCTGAGGTGTGGGACAGGGGGCATGGTGGGAGTAGTAGTACAGGCCTCCACCCCAAACAGCCCTCCATGACAAGATGGCTACCTACCTGTAAGTTTGTTTGTTGGGGATGTAATGGCTGAGACATGCTTCTGGGTGGGGTGGGGGAGTGCCCCATCCTGCTGAGGTGTGGGAGAGGGGCATGGTGGGCGTAGTAGTACAGGCCTCCCTCCCACATACAGCCCTCCATGACAAGATGGCTACCTACCTGTAAGTTTGTTTGTTGGGGATGTAATGCCTGACACATGCTTCTGGGTGGGGTGGGGGAGTGCCCCATCCTGCTGAGGTGTGGGACAGGGGGCATGGTGGGAGTAGTAGTACAGGCCTCCACCCCAAACAGCCCTCCATGACAAGATGGCTACCTACCTGTAAGTTTGTTTGTTGGGGATGTAATGGCTGACACATGCTTCTGGGTGGGGTGGGGGAGTGCCCCATCCTGCTGAGGTGTGGGACAGGGGGCATGGTGGGAGTAGTAGTACAGGCCTCCACCCCAAACAGCCCTCCATGACAAAATGGCTACCTACCTGTAAGTTTGTTTGTTGGGGATGTAATGGCTGACACATGCTGTGGGGTGGGGGAGTGCCACATCCTGCTGAGGTGTGGGACAGGGGGCATGGTGGGAGTAGTAGTACAGGCCTCCACCCCAAACAGCCCTCCATGACAAGATGGCTACCTACCTGTAAGTTTGTTTGTTGGGGATGTAATGGCTGACACATGCTTCTGGGTGGGGTGGGGGAGTGCCCCATCCTGCTGAGGTATGGGACAGGGGGCATGGTGGGAGTAGTAGTACAGGCCTCCCTCCCACATACAGCCCTCCATGACAAGATGGCTACCTACCTGTAAGTTTGTTTGTTGGGGATGTAATGGTGACACATGCTTCTGGGTGGGGGAGTGCTCCATCCTGCTGAGGTGTGGGATAGGGGGCATGGTGGGAGTAGTAGTATAGGCCTCCACCCCAAACAGCCCTCCATGACAAGATGGCTACCTACCTGTAAGTTTGTTTGTTGGGGATGTAATGGTGACACATGCTTCTGGGTGGGGTGGGGAAGTGCCACATCCTGCTGAGGTGTGGGACAGGGGGCATGGTGGGAGTAGTAGTACAGGCCTCCCTCCCACATACAGCCCTCCATGGCAAGATGGCTACCTACCTGTAAGTTTGTTTGTTGGGGATGTAATGGCTGACACATGCTTCTGGGTGGGGTGGGGAGTGCCCCATCCTGCTGAGGTGTGGGACAGGGGGCATGGTGGGAGTAGTAGTACAGGCCTCCACCCCAAACAGCCCTCCATGACAAGATGGCTACCTACCTGTAAGTTTGTTTGTTGTGGATGTAATGGTGACACATGCTTCTGGGTGGGGTGGGGGAGTGCCCCATCCTGCTGAGGTGTGGGACAGGGGGCATGCTGGGAGTAGTAGTACAGGCCTCCCTCCCACATACAGCTCTCCATGACAAGATGGCTACCTACCTGTAAGTTTGTTTGTTGGGGATGTAATGGTGACACATGCTTCTGGGTGGGGTGGGGGAGTGGCCCATCCTGCTGAGGTGTGGGACAGGGGGCATGGTGGGAGTAGTAGTACAGGCCTCCACCCCAAACAGCCCTCCATGACAAGATGGCTACCTACCTGTAAGTTTGTTTGTTGGGATGTAATGGCTGACACATGCTTCTGGGTAGGGTGGGGGAGTGCCCCATCCTGCTGAGGTGTGGGACAGGGGGCATGGTGGGAGTAGTAGTACAGGCCTCCCTCCCACATACAGCCCTCCATGGCAAGATGGCTACCTACCTGTAAGTTTGTTTGTTGGGGATGTAATGGCTGACACATGCTTCTGGGTGGGGGAGTGCTCCATCCTGCTGAGGTGTGGGACAGGGGGCATGGTGGGAGTTGCAGTGCAGGCTGCCTGTGCACATGCACCCAGGGTAATGTTGCTAGGTAGATTGGTGGTGTTTGGGAGGGGGTGGATGTTGGATCTGTGAGACATGTTTTAGTGAGTGTGTGGTGCAGATGAATGGAATTGTTCCTAGGAGGTGTATCTTTGTAGTTGTGAAAGGCAGTACATAGCAGTGTGGTGGTAGTCATTTGTTTGTACTTACCAGCCTCCACTCCCCCGGGTACTCCTGTGAGACTCTCTGGATGCAGTATGGCAAGCACCTTCTCCTCCCATGGGGTGAATGGTTTTGGTGGTATGGGAGTGCCACCGCCAGTCTTGTCAGCCAGCTGACGGTTCTTGGTCCTCCTCTCTTTGACAACCCTCTTCAAGTCATGCCACCGCTTCATGATTTCCTTTCTGGATCTTGGGATGGTCCCTACTGCATTGACCTTCTGGACTATCCTTGCCCACATTTGAGTCCTTGTGGCTAATGGTGTCTGTTGGACCAGGCTACCAAACAGTTGTGGTTCCACTCTGATTATCTCATCTACCATTACCTTCAACTCACTCTCTGTGAATGTGGGCATTTTATGTGTTGGCATGGTGTGTGATGTGCAGAGGTGTTGTAGGTGCAGGGGTGTAAGTGGTGGTGGTGGTGGTGATGTGTATGGTGTGTGATGTGCAAAGGGGTTAGGGGTGCAGGTGTGGAAGTGGTGGTGGTGCTGTGTGTGGTGTGAGTGGTGATGGTGTGTAGCTTTGCCTAACCTTTGTTCTCAGGGGTTGGGCCCTTCAGTTGTGGGTTAGTGCAGAGGATTGTGGTCAAGGAAGGGGCTGGTTTTATGCTCTGCTACGTGGGTGTGTCCACATGTGGGAGTGCTCTCAGGTGTGTTGTCCTTGTAATTTTTTTTTTGTGTGCAATGTTGTGTCATTGGGGTGTGTTTTCTGTATTTGGGTGGCATGGCTACTTTGGTGTGGGCACTTTGTGGCCTTATTGTGTGATTTTTGATTCGTCCGCCAAATTTGTCACGGAGCGTCCGCGGCGGTGGCTTTGCTGCAGCTCTTCCGCATGCTCTCCCATTCATCACTGTTAGCGATCGCGGCGGTCGGAAAGAGCGGAACGTGCCGCGGGACCAGCGGGGATATCCTAATTTGCCGTGTGGTGTCTCCGCTATCCTTGCGGCGGGTTGGTGTTTTTCCGCAGCGGATCCGTCTGCCGCGGACGTGTTTTGGCCATCTCCGCACGCTACGGGTGGTTTTTGTTCCCCCCCGTACCGCCGCGGTCTGTGTTTTTTGGCGGTTGATCCTAATTTGGCCGCCGGTTTCTCCACGGTGCCGGCGGGCAGTTGTTTTCCGCTTCCATGGCGGTCGGGGTGATTTTCCGACCGCCATCCTAATGACCCTCAAAATGTCTAAAATGATTAGTGGCCCACACACAAGCTAGTAATTCGCGTTCAATAACAGAATACTTACGTTCCGCTTCGCTTAATGTCTTAGAAGCATACGCAACCACCCACTCAGATCCAGCAGCTCGTTGTGACAGCACAGCACCAAGCCCAACAGCACTAGCATTAACTGATAACACACATTTCTTTCCTTCCACAAATGGCTAAAGTGCGGGTGCAGTCACTATTTGATGTTTGATACACCCAAACACACATTGCTGTTCGGTACCCCACACATATTCACAATTCTTGCGCAACAATTTTTTCAATGGTTCCATCACAATGGCAAAATCCTTTACAAACCGTCCATAGTATTCGCACAGACCAATGAAGGACATCAACTTCTCTTTGTCACCTGGTGCAGATGCATGTTTGATAGCATCAACAAGACTCTTCTTAGGCACTACCCCTTTAGCAGATACAGTATGACTCAAATAATCCACCTGGGACTCAAACAATTTGCATTTTTCAACACATAACACAAGACCTCTCTCGGACAGTCTCTTGCAAACCTCTTGCAAAACTTTACAGTGTTCCTTTTCCAATTTGGCAAACACCAGAATATCGTCCTGGAAACATCTAACCTGAGTCTCCATATCCTTGAACATATTATGTTGCATGGCTCTTTGAAATACCGATGATGCGGATGCCAGTCCAAAAGGCATCCTTTTGAACTGGTACACTCCACAAGGTGTGATAAAACTTGTCAAATGTCTTGACTTTTTGGCCAAATTTATTTGATGATAGGTACTACGCAAGTCTAAGGTGGAAAAAACTGTAGCCGCATTAAACATTGACACCAAATTGTTTATCTTAGGAAGGGGGTATCTATCCGCAATGATATTCTCATTAAGTGCCCTCAAGTCTATGCATAAATGGAGTTTGCCATTACTTTTTTTCCCCAAAACTACAGGAGAAATCCATTCCGACGTCTCTATTTCTTCGATTACATCCTCTCTCAGCATTTGATCTAGCAGTTCTTGCAATTCTTTTCTCATGCTAAATGGTACCATTCTCACTTTTTGTTTAATGGGCACAGTGCCCTTCTGCAGCTTGATTTCATGTTCGTACCCTTGCAACCTTTCCAATTTCTCACCAAACACATCAGGGAAAGAGGAAATAATGTTTTCTTTAGGCTGCAAATCTTGTACAACCAGAAGAGGATCCGCCTCATTGAGATCTAACTCGATACCAAGTCGTCTTTGATCCCTCCATCCAAGCATATTTGCACCTTTCTTTGCCACGTAAATCTTCAACTGGGCATTTCTTCCCTTGAATGTTGTCATGGCTTCAAAATAACCTGTAAAAACAATGCGTCGACCATCAAAAGTAACCGCTATGACATCTGGTTTTAATATATGTGGTTTATCGTTTCCAAACTTGCTCTCAAAATATGCTTGGGATATTATAGTAAATGGATAACCAGAGTCTGCAGTAACCGCCAACTCTAACCCCAACACATGCAAATCGCACAAAGGTGATTTAATAAACTCTTCATCTCCTCTGTTACTTTCACCATGCACCATTAACACTAAATTTCTTTCTTCCACAACCCCATCGTTCAATTCAAAACCTTTCAAAGATGTGCCATCAAATACTTGAGCCACACGATGCTGGGGTTGTCTTTTAGCATCCCTGCACATCTTTGAAAAATGACCTTTTCTATTGCAATTATTGCACATTTTGTTAAGTGCTGGACAATTCCTTGAAGATGCAAAATGGTTAGGATCACCACATCTAAACCAATATGTCTTGTTGTCCTTACGCCCACCCTTCTGACTTTCATTTTTCAAAAATGTTCCTGTAACTCCACAAACTTCATTCTCCTTCTTACCAAGTTGAGATTCATTTCCTTCCTTCACCCAGTTAATGGATTGTTCTATGGCTTTAGCTGAAGCCACCACTTTATCCATGATGGGATCGCCCATGATCCATAAGCGTTCTTGGATACGTTTATTGTTAGTGTTAACCATGAGCTGATCACTTATCATTTGATTAGTTGTGTTGCCAAAATAACAAGTGTTGGATAGACTTCTCAGTGCAGTTAAAAACTCATCAAAAGATTCTTCTTGCTGTCTCCTCGTATAAAAAATGATACCTCTCAAGAGTAGTACTGATAGTGGGCTTAAAACGAGTATCTAGCCTCAAAAGAGCTTCATCAAATTCATTCAATGCCTCATCCTCATTTTCATTCTCAATTTTAGGCAAAGATCTGAAGACTTTCTGTCGTTCAGAACCTAGAGAATGCAAAAGAATACTTTTTTTCCTCATAACTGGCATTCTATCACCATCAATCGCCGTTGAATATGTTAAAAACTCCTCCTTCCAACTTTTCCAGGGTACAGGTGGTTCACCTTCTGTTTCTAAAAACTTCAAAGGAGGATCTAACTGCATGTTCACACTTTACTAGCTTCTTATAGCAAGGAAAAAAATGAATGTAAAAATAAGACTTCTGCCCTTGATGATTAACGTTTATGTCCCACAAATTCCTTTGAAAGACAATGCAGACCTTTATTTCTGAGGTAAAGTTCATTTAATCTCAGACCATGTAAAATGGCTGCCACCGATGCTGGAACGCACGAGCAAACGTTTTTGCAACGGAACTTAAAATGGCCGCCAAAACCAAAGTGAGGCTTGGAACGCCGGGTATCTTGCTCCTCACATAAAGAGGAGATTCCCCAGCCCCTCCTATGAGGCGGGTAGCTTTGCTAGGCACGCCTTCAAAGTCAGTCCCGCCCACCAGCCACAGAAGGGCAACACCCCACGCAAGAACATTCACTGCGCAGGACCACTGGCAGCAGGCAACCAGGATCACGTGGAAAGCAGAGAAGCAGCGCACAGGATAAAAGCAGCCGACTTCACTGCAGAAGCACACCGCACTGTGTCCTCACAGCGCGTGTCTCAGATTCCCACCCTCGTTGCCACAACAAGTGTTGTATCCAGGATGAGGAATAATGAAAACTCAAGGTAAGGAAGCAGGAAAGGCTTTATTCACGACCTGCCTTCAAGCCTCCTACATACATAATAATGCAAAACCGGATAACCGAACAATGCTCGAACGCTCAACATGAATGTTTCAAGCACAATTCCCTCGTTCTAAGAAAGAAGGTGGGGGGGAGAAAGGGAGGAGAGGGGGTAAGGGAGAAATACAGTAATAAAGCATGTTAAGACATTACACTCATCCATGCTTGTTTTAGTTTGTTGCTGAAGAATGATGCATTTATTAGTGCAGCACTCCTTTACCACTCTCATGCAACATATCTTGTGGACAATTTATAGAGACGTTGATGATCTAAATGATCATTTGGGGGCTGATGAGCAGGTTGAATGTCGTTTCAAAAGAAAACTTTCACCCGAAAAAGCTGAACAGTGCATGATCCATGCAGTTATCCATGTGTTTTGATATAAGCCCTGTTTACTCAGCTTGCCGAGTGCCCATGAACTTCATTATGCATATGTTCACTCTGCCCACTAGGCTGTTTCCCAGCCATCAGTCACTGGCAAGTTTTGAAGAAGGTGTAGTAGACATAGCTTACTAGGTGCCCCGTTCAACGAATGTTGCACATTTCTTCACAATCATGCATAGTGCCTGGTGGGGTTAAAACATAATTCTTCACAATCATGCATAGTGCCTGGTGGGGTTAAAACATGCACGTTTGAAGAACAGCAACATTTCCAAAGAACCATGGGGGCATATTATCAACGGCCAGCGATAATTATCGCTGGCCGTGCTTAGCGACAGATTCCCTATCGCCGGCTATCTCTGGAATCTATCGCCCTGGTAGCGCGTTATTAACAACGCGCTTCTCCAGGGCGATAAAAATTCCAGAGATAGCGAGGTTATCGCCGTTTTGCAGGGAACATCGCTGGTTTTCCAGCGATGTTCCCTGCAAACGGCGACATCTCTGCTGATACGACCCTGTGGTCGTATCAGCACAATCCACCCCTATGTTAGGGATGGCTAAGTCGGGATAATAGCAGACGTTAGATTTTGGCGAAAACGGCCGTTTCGCCAAAATCTAACGTCTGCTATCATCCTGTGGGCTGCCTTGTAAATATCGCGATGTGCACATCGGCGATATTTACAACGTAGCCCATCTGGGGTACGCCAGTAACGCCCACCTTGCATCTCATTAGAGATGCAGGATGGGCGTTATGGAGAAGGGCGACAGGGCAAGGATTCACGCGATAGCGTGACCTTGCTAATACAGCGATAGAATTATCGCCGCTTTTCGTCTGAAAACAGACGCTAAAGCGGCGATAATTTCTTATCGCCGGCTTGTTAATATGCCCCTAAGTCCTCTATGAATGATGTCTCTCCATGTTGTCAAGCAAGCAGTTATTGCAGAGAATCTTTGGGTCATAAATGGTCCTACATATCGTGCGCACACACATGTGAAGATCAAATCACCATCTATCTGCCTGGCATGTAGAGGCATTGACGGTATTTTGCGGAGTCTCAAGAGATGTGCTGCTACAGCATTCATTGCTGTCTGCATCTGATTGTTTCTGAGATACTCCAAATGAGGGTGTTTTTTATGGAAAATAAAGCAACAGTAAAAAAATCCTGAAAGTAATACAAAAATTGAGAGCAAGATGTGGGAGAGACTGGCCACCAAATTGTGAAATATATACAGGCAGAAGGAGCGTTGTCGACCTCGGAAGACTTAAGAATTTTTACACTGTGTGGTTGTGTGTAATATGAATGAAGAAATACAATGAGTTTTGAAGGAAATAGCCTATATGGAGCACAGGAAAAATCCCCTAATATGTTGCTCCTGACAGTCAAACCATTAAGCATCTATACAGAGTGATGATACTTGAGCATGCATAACAAAAAGGGACTGGTAAACTGCTGAGAAAAGGGCCTGTTTTGGACCAACCCCGCTCATCTTTTACTCAAAGGCCTTGGACTTTAACGGGCAGAGGTCTAACTCTATTTATAATAGCTTATTAGGGAAGATGTTATGTGAAAGAAATGTCTCACTTTGGATGGGGTACTCTGTTCTTGTGATGAGACGAGAGACTTAAAGATACACCGCCTCATTATGAGTGGTCTTTCATTCTGATGATAGGTATCGACCTCATCAGACTGATAAAATTGCCTGGAACACCACAGATCTGTTTATGTTCACCCGGAGATTTTAAATGCTGAAAGCATATAAAATCTGCAGGTTAAACTCGAGGAGATATTAACTATCTGTACATCAGACCCTGATTCGCTAATTCCCCCAGTGATTTTTCAATTCTAGGGCACTCTCAGGGCCCCACTAGTAATTCTCTAGTATCTCTGGCACATCAGAGTTCCTGGCCTGAAGTTATACATACCCCAGTATTAGTTACTCCAAGGGTTGGAGGGACCGAGAGGTTTACCGGGCCACTCATAATTAGGGGATAAGTGAGCATAGGCATTTCAAGTGGAATTCAAAAGTTACTTTTGCCATTATGATGATGATCTAGAACATGATGGGGCATTCACAATTTGTTTGCAGTGTTTATTTAAAACAAGAATTTCATGAAATGAATTTGTTTTAAAAAAGTGTTCTAGAATCGAGAGCAAACTTTTTAGTAGGTTTGCTTTGCATTGTAAAGTGATTTGTTATGTACGTTTGGTAGCCTTATTTGCATTTTTGTATTTTTCCTTCATTATTCTTTCTTGGACATCTTTTTACTAAGTGATTTTGATCATATTCTTCTTGTGTGTGGGATTCATAAATGTGTGGCATTTGTCCTGAAGAATTGCGGTATTAAATCATGCAGCCTTTTCCTCAGGGGGGTCCTCTTTTTCACTAACAGAGGAGGCTGATTTTGTGCATTGTTCTCTCCTCGCTCACAGCTCTGACTCTGAGAGACGGTCCAGCCCAGTGGCATAACTTGCTAATTGAAATTCTGTTCTTATGGTTTCCTTTATGAGAACTAGCAAATACTTAGAACTGTTTGACAGAAAGAAAAAGGCAATCATCAGCTTAATTTAGTCATTATATTTATTCAATAGAAGGTCAATCAGTGATACACGTTTTAGATTCAGTTTCAAGAAACCGACAAAATTGAGCGGATTTTTAATAATGAATAGCTTTTGTAAAATAGAATAAAAGAGAACTGAATTGTAGTTTAATGATTAAAAAAACTCAGATGCATATATATATATTTTGATTTCTTTTCAACTTAAGAAGGCCCTGGATGTATCAAGATCCGGATCCTCTCGGGTTCCCAAATAGCCCTTTTACTTGGTGGATGTATGGCATACAATGCACTTTCCTCAAAATCAAGTGCGCGGCTCACTTCTGTGTCAATATATGGCCCTTGCCTTCTATTTTATGCTCTAGCCTTTTGTGCTATTTCGCACAGTGCAGGAAATGAGGGTGATCCAGCCAGAAGCTGGATCCGGCAGCTATTTTTGAGAGGGTTTCTTTATATTCAATTTCAGCTGGGCCCAATACAAAGATATAACTTAAAAAGCCATCAGCCCTCCTTTTACCAGAATATCATCCTGCCTGGGTGCTATCTGGAGCTTAATATCTAGATACTAATGCAATTGAGGGAAGCAAAGGCACTCAGCTTATCGCTTCACAAGCAGTTAGGAGAAACTATGATTTGGGGGCAAGTTTTTGACTTTTTTGACTCTGCATGTAAGAGATATTCGTGCACTGTATGAAAGTAAGATGTATCTGTTTAATTACACTAATAATGATTTAAACACCACTTGATTAGAAGGATTGTAACTTATGAAACTGCAAGTAACAAAAAGTATCTCTGTGACGATAGAAGTAAGCCACTGAGCTATATATAGATATAATATAAATCTGTGATCTGCATGTTATACTTTGTGCTTTGCAGTAGGCACATTAACACTCACGGCTACTATACGCGAGTGAAAACTGTGATTGGACAAAACACAGATATCTCAAGAAGGTTCATAAACCACAAGAGTGATTCTACTGTTATTTTTATCCCATGAAAATCGCTGGGCGCACAAAGATCTCTACAGCTAGTGCCTTAAACCTGCAGGAAGTATGTGTGCTCACTCCCTAAAACATGATAACATTGGCTTACACCCTACTGGCACATTTAATTTATTTGTAAGTCCATAGTTAAGTGGTACTATGGGTACCCAGGGCCTGTAATTTAAATGTTACTAATGGGCCTGCGCAAAAAAAACAATTGATGGTCAGAATGCAGAACAATGTCATGCATTCACCCCAGTACAGAGATCTGGGCCTAAATCCATCTTTTTTGCACCCCATGCCATTCCAGTTTGAAGCCAGCCATATGCAAATCAGCCATGACCATGCGCCCAATGGGAACAGTCCAGCCTGAACTGCCAGGCCAGGTCCTCCCTGGACTGTAAACAAGCATCCTAGGACCGTTTTCAGGGTTTCACCCCTCATCAGCCAGAATTGCTTGACTCCAGTGGCATGGAGAGCACGGGACCCACGTCTGGACATACCCGTCCCACTCGGGGTGACAAATGCAAAAAGAACAATTGATGGACAGAATGCAGAACAATGTCATACATTCACCCCAGTACAGAGATCTGGGCCTAAATCCATTGTTTTTTTGCTCCCATGCCATTCCAGTTTGAACCCAGTCATATCAAAATCAGTCTTAACCCTGCACCCAATGGGAACAGTCTAGCCCGAACTGCCAGGCCAGGTCCTCCCTGGACTGGAAACAAGCATCCTAGGACCTGTTTCAGGGCCTGAAGCACTGATTGTGCCTCCTACTTAAGCAGCCATACAAACATGTCTCAGGCTTGCCATTGCAGCCTGTGTGTGCAGTTTTAAACTACCACTTGGACCTGGCAAAATAAACTTTTTGCTAGGCCGAAACCTTCCTTTTAATAAATCACCCCTAGTGTAGTCCTTAAAAAGACCATAGGACAGGGTGCGGTGTATTTTATAAGTAGGACATGTACATTTAAGTTTTACATGTCCTGGTAGTGAAAAGCTCTTAAATTCATTTTTCACTATTGCAAAGCCTGTCTCTCCCGTAGGATAAAATTGGAGTTACCTTATTACATTTAATAAGTGATAACTTCCAATTAGGAGCAGGTGAACAAGTTTGGTGTCTAAGAATTGTAATTTAAAAATCTGTCTAATGGTAAAGCTGGATTTTAAGTCAAAATTCTGAGAGTGCCACTTTAGAAAGTTGACATCTTCTTGTCCCAACCATTTGGTGAGTGCAGCGTGTATCCTTGCTCACATGACAAGGTGTAACTGGCAGTTGGCCTTTTTGTATTGTTCCCAGACGGTGAGACAAAAGGGAAATAGGTGTTGGCAGGATGGGCCATCTCTGACTTAATGGGGGGAGGAGCTGCCACATACCATACTTACACATCACAAAGGCTGAGCCCCAGAACACTCACAAAGGGTTTTACACTAGTCTTTTGTGACCCCCAAATTAGCCTGGGCCAGGGTAGGGAGACAGGAAAGCCCAAACACCTTTGGGTGTGTAAACCTTCAGAACTTTCACCTACATTAAAAGCTGGCACCAAGTATAAATATCAGATCCACAGACCCGACTCTTGAGCACACCTCTGGACCTGTGGAAGACTGAGCTGTGCTGCTCTGCTGCAAGAAGAACTGATACTTTGCTGCCCTGCTGCCTGAGTGAAAAGGCTGGACCTGCATCTTGAATCCAGGACCACAGGAGTGACACCAAGGGCTAGTTGGCTGACCTCCAGATCAGAGCCTCAAGGACTGAAAATGCTCCAACCACCTTGAACCTTGCACCTGCACTCTGCCTGCTGTGAGTCTTGCCCACCCCAGTGGTGCCACCCCAGTCCTGGCGCCTTGGACATGGGCCTGAAGTTGCTCTCCCAGCCCAGCTGTTGACTTTTGGGCAGAACCGACGCAGCACAACACATCTTCTTGCCGCCCTGCCTCATAACTCCTGTTGCGCGACAAATCTTTGATGCATTGTCCCACATCACAGTCCACAGCTCTCCGGAACCCCAGCTGCACACCGCATCCCTGACGCAGAACTTCACATCACACGCCTCTGTTGATGGCATACTGGCCAGTGCCGCAAGACCTCACATCGTAAGCCCCATCGACATCTGCATAGTGAAAATGACTGGACCAGCATCTTGAGCCCAGGACCACCAGAGTGACTCCAAGGGCTAGTTGGCTGGAATCCTGGAAAAAAGAGGCTCCAACCACTTTGAACTTAGCACCTGGACTCTGCCTGCTGTGAGTCTTGCTCCTCAAGTGATGTCACACCAGTCCTGGACCCTTTGACGTGTTCCTGACATTGCTCTGTCAGCCCATCTGTGGACTTTTGGGCAGAACTGATGCAGCACGATGCATCTCCTTTCAGCCCTGGATCAGAAACACTGCTGCATGACACATGTCCAAACCAGGACCTTGCACCACAGCCCACAGCTTCATCGGAGCCACGGCTGCATGATGCAGGACTTGGCATTGCAAGCCCCTCATCAGCAACATCCTCAACAATGACGCAGAACTCCCATCATGGCCCACAGCTTCCTCTGAACCACTGCTGCACGACTAACCCTTGACACAGGATCTCGCACTGCTCAACAACCAGGACTAAAGTACTTTCTTCAGCAGGCCTAACTTGGTCCCTGTATCTGGCCCGTGCTCCATCGCTGTCGGCCTGAACTTGTGACTTTGTCTCAGACCAGTGCAACCAGATATCCACAGTTGGTGCTTTGTGCTGTCAGGCACTATATTCATCTAAATATTTATAATCGCATATCTCTGGTTCTACTGATTGGATTATTTTTGTTTTGGTGCCAAATAATTTATTAAATATTACTATATTTTTCTAAGGTAGTGTGTGACCCCAAATTAACCCTTGCTCAACCCTCTGGTAGCTTGGCACAAAGCAGTCAGGCTTAACTTAGAATGTGGTAAGTATTTATGCTGCACACAAACAATAATAAAGTGAAAACATAACACAAGAAAAATCCCACACCAATTTAGAAAAAATAGTGTAATTCTTAATAAATTATTTGACACTAAAACAACAAAAATGCAACTGGTAGAACTGGAGTTATGAATTTGTAAAGTTTTAATTAAAATCTAGTGCCTAAAAGATCAACGCACCAACTGCGGACACAGATTCACATGGAACTGGGTCAGAGCCAAATAATGATGGAGCGTGGGTCGGATACAAGAAGTGGATTGGACCCGGTCGGTGCTTACCTTTAGACTTAGAAGAAATTCTTGAGAAAATGTTCAACAGGGCAAGACTTCCAGCAGTGTCTGAGGAAATGGTTAGTGGACAACAGCAGTATTGTAATCTTAGATCGGGGGCTGGTTGAGTGCAGAGATAATGTTAATGAATAAAATTATACCAAAATGACAAAATTCCAATCAGTATAACCGGAGATACGCAAGTTTAAAGTTTTTGCCAAAATACCACCTATAAGGACATAGTGTCACTTGAGGTCATCTGGTGGTGATAGACAGGGGAAGGTCACAAGTACAGGCCAAACGCAATGGAGCACAGGCCAGATATAGGGACCAGGTTAGTCCCACTGAAAAAGTTACCTACTTAATGTCAGGTGCAAAGGATTCCATTTGCAGTGGAGGAGACTGAGAGGAACAGGCAGAGCATTGCGGATGGTCATCACCGAAGCATGAAAGTCCATCAAGGTATTGATTAGTCTACCCTATATTCTGGCTGGAGGGGGGTCATGTTGGACCTGGCCCTTTCCGCAGGTTCTTCCCCTGATTTTTGTATTCTGTTGCTGAACCTGGTTTTGTTGGAATTAGGCCTCTGTGCACTTTGTCCCTGCTAACGAGTGGTAAAATGCTTGTGCTCCCTCCCTAAAACATGGTAAAATTAAACTGCACATATGCCCTGATTATGATGGTGGTCAGAGTAGCCTCCGACTGACATCATCGCAGATTCTGGACAGACGACCTCTGGTCGGCAATCCAGACCGCAGTATTACAATGCGAACACACATGGTGCGGTCGCATACTCCCATTTCTCTATGGGAGCTTGTGCTGTAAACCTGCGGTGCAGGGATTAACAGGTTGGCACCATATGTGCCCCCTCGGCCCCCAACAAGAGGCCATGGAGAAATGGGCCCCAAAGTCGCTTGCCGACAGGCTTTCCATGTAGGAAAGCCCAAAATGGAAAGCATGTCGGAATCTGACATTGTAATCCCGACGGTGGAAACACTGTCCTCAGGGATTACGATGGGGTCTTCGACTGGCCCACGGGCCTCTTGAGCCTGTCGGAATACAGCCAGAATGACAGCCCGGTCTCACTTTTGACCGCCAACATTGTTATGCGGCGGTCAAAAGTGAAACCTATGATGTGAGGCAGAAAGACTCCGACCTGCGGTCGCAGGCTTTCCGACTCACATTGTAATCAGGCCCTTAATTGGCATATTTAATTTACTTTTTAAGTCTCTAGTAAATAGTACTACCTGTACCAAGGACTTGTAAGTTAATTGCTACTAGTGGGCCTGCAAGATTAATTGCGCCACCCACTAAAATACTCTTTTAAAACATGTCTCAGGCCTGCCATTTCAACCTGGCAAAATAACACAAGAAGTGTCTCACAGATCTCGCTCCAAGGACATATGGTACAACTCCCAGAAGGCCAGACTTGATCTTGAGCCCGGCCTGCCCTCCATCCTGGTTGACCTGAACTTGTGACTTTGTTCCGGTCATGCACGACCAGATACCTTCAGTTGGTGGATACTAATCCTCTGCACACGTTTAAAATTATAGACATAAATAGTACAGTTATAAATCACACTGATGTTTCTTTTTCATTTCATGGTTGTTTTATTTCTTTTTCTTCTGTGGATGGTGTCCGTTTACACTCCACTCAGTTCCTGATATTCCTAGCCAACACGTGTTTCATCGCTTAACAAGGGATAAAGCCGCTACTTCTTCAGGGCTAAGGAAATATACAAGTGTACATGTTTGTTGCATATATAAGTACATTCTCAGCTACATATGCACACCTTAGTGATTTTGGTGACATGAGCAAGCCATTGTTCACTTAGGTGTATGCTAGTGGAAACCCATGCAAAATTTCTAAAACTTGAGCGAGATCAACTTGTTCTTAGCGTCCATTACTTAAATGGTAGGGAATTTCCCCATGTATACATATATGATCTTTACCTTCACGACATTGCTTACATTAGTTATTTTTCTCATTCTTATTTCAAACGTCGCATAACCTGATAAGGTGCAGTGTGAGCATGAGAACAGTCTAACTGTGTCTCCTTAAACGTCCTGCCAATGGACCCTCATGTTGTCAAGGCCGTATAATTATAGTGTCTATATACATATAATGTGCTTCTGTAGTGAACACGTTGTTTGTCGAGTAAGCGTAGAGATACGATACCTATAATCTTGTCTTGAAAATTTCTAGGTA
This sequence comes from Calotriton arnoldi, assembly GCA_963921515.1. Lineage (NCBI taxonomy): Eukaryota > Metazoa > Chordata > Amphibia > Caudata > Salamandridae > Calotriton > Calotriton arnoldi. The sequence goes on along the minus strand of CAWUFW010000317.1, from coordinate 573,217 downwards.
CAAGGAAGGTGAAAGTGTGTCAGCAATTATACCTCAGGCCATTTAAAAGCTGTAGTTTCAAGGAATATGCCCTCGTTTTATTCCTACCTTAATTTCGGTGATAATTCCAACCCGAATTGGTTTCTGGGGTTTTGTCCTGTGTTCCGCTTATTGCCTGAGTATGGCCAATAGTAGGTGTATTCTCTCTGGTTCCGTATCCTTTTAGAATAGCGGTGCTTTAACCTGGTGCCCCATCCTTAAGTAGAGGGTGATAGAAGGTGCTCTCTTTATTACCCCTTACTGTGTGCCCTGATTGTTATTCCAGCCTCCAAATGGTAGTCCAAATAGCTCCTTACCGGCAGAGGTTTTTTTTGGGATCGTGTTCCCTCGTCCTGCGAGTATGCAGTGCACGGCCGCGGTGTGTCCGTAAGTGCTGTGCCATCGGCGTTGCTAATACTTAACATAGATGACAGACTATAGAGGGATCTCCCCTGTGGATTCCAATGGTTCCGCCATCTTGGCATGGTGCGTTTCTGTGTTTTACATATAGTATAATGTTAGGGAAGGGGCGTGCTGGGCATCCCTAAGGGTCTTTAGCCACATGAAGATTGCTACCCATGATGAGATGTGTATAGACCCAGTAGGCATATAATTGTGGGAGATATTTCTTGTTGCCAATTTATTATTGCCTTTGCTCCGTATTGGTAGTGCACGTGTTGATCCCCGCACCGTTGGGCTGTTGGCAACATGAGGGCAGTCTAGAGAACGACGCATGAAAGTAGTGTCATTATAGCACAATCGAACTAGACGGAGGCTGAATATAAACTTTATACATTCTGATCTCAAATAAATTCAAAGCAGTTTTTTAGAAAGGAGTATAGATAAACCGGGGCAGATAGGTCGCCATACCACATTATCTAACAATGGCACGTTTTACAGTCTTAATTCACATATAACAGAATGTACATACAGGAAAAGGTGTATGGAAACCCAAATCACATTTGCAGGATATGTTTAATCACAGATGGATGGTCTAATGGATCATTGTACTAGTGTGTTATATGCAGCATGCAAAAGCTAATATATGTTATGGGAGCCCACATTTGGATTAAACTACCTGCAGCTCTGAGATCTCTGACAGTGCTCTCACACTTTAAAAAACAGCTGAAAACTTGGCTATTTAAAATCTGAGCCTCGTAGGAAGTGCACTTGTTACTTGTCAGTGCTGGGACACTCTCGAAAGAGTAGCTGTGCGCTATACAAATACGGGTCATTCATTCATTCATATGGGCAGTTCCAACATAATGGCAGCTGCTTGGTAGGATCGGTGTAGCGGTAGCAGTATCCCTTAGTAGTGAACCGCTTATGTGAAAATGTTTTTTCCGGTGAGGGCTATTTAGGACACCTTAATATGTCTGTACAAGTTATATCCAGAATATATCCCTTAATACATTTATAATCATTGTTGCGCATATAGAATTGTTATAGTACAGTACTTAGTAATAGCAATCACAGGAGTAGGTATTCTATTGTCCTAGAGTCATGGTTGTGGTCTATTGTCATCATAGTCATCTCAGCTAGGATCATACCAAGACCTTGGCAGGTGTAAGTCAGGGAAGGTACGGATTATTAGTCACCCAGAAAATATTGCAACTCGTGATCGGTATTTAGACCCCGTTCAATGCTCCTGAACCTCATGATCCAGAGAGCCTCTCTTCTTCTAAGAGACAATTCCCTATTACCTCCTCTCAGGTCCCTAGGTATGAAGTCAAAGCCATAGAAGGAAAAAACCCTGTGGGTATCTTGGGCTACACATTCCGCTATGTGTGTTGCTCTGGGGTAGCTGGTGTCACCCTGTTTGACAGCCCTTGTGTGTTCCCCAATATGGTCCTTCAAGCCCCTGATGGTGCTGCCAATGTATCTTCGTTTGCATTTACACTCAATAGCATAGACCACATTTTTGGTGTAGCATGTGATGTTAGTGTCGATCGTGTATTTTTTATTGCTGGGTCCGGAAAATTGTTTCTTCTTGTCCATGGCCCATCTGCACATGGTGCAGTGGCCACATTTGAAAAACCCCAGAGTGTGTTATGTGAGCCAGTGAACTGTTTGCTCCGGTAACTGGGGCTAAGAATGCTTCTCAGGCATAGGCCCCTACGGAAAGTAATCTCCGGTCTCGATGATGTGAATTCCTGTAATTATTTGTCCGCAAGAAGTAGGTGCCAGTGTTTTTGCATGCTGCGTGTGAGTACTTGTGCATGTTTGTTATAGTCTGTAATCAGACGTACAGACTTAGGGCCTGATTCTGATGCGGGTTGGAAAGCTTCCCGACCGAATCGGTTTGGAAATGGTTTCCGACCCACTCGGATCGGGAGAGTCCGACCGACGGAGTACGATGCATCCGGATGCTTCCAGATACGATTTGGTTGGACTCCCATTGACTTCAATGGGAGCATATGTTCCTAACCGCATCATAATTGGGCCCTGGGTCGGGAAGACACGTTCCCGATCCGATTTGGAAGGAGCAAATGCCATTAGGAGGCCTTCCTAACCGCATCAGAATCAGGCCCTCAGTCGGGAAGCTTTTCCAACCCGCATCAGAATCGGGCCCTAAGTGTCCCTATTCTCAGGTTTGTCCTTAAGGGTACTTTGCCAGTTAACTTTAGAAATTCTGTTAGGGCATTGTTCACTGTTCTGTGACTGTATCCTCTGCGTGAGAATATGGAAGCCATGCCCTGTATGCAGTCTTTGAAATCTGATTCCGTACTGCAGGTGCGTCTAGCACGCATGAATTCGCCGTATGGGATGGCATTTATCTGATGTCCGGGGTGTGCGCTAGAGGCATAAAGAGTTGTATTACATGCTGTGGGCTTCCTGAATAGTCTGCTCTGAATCCTATTATCCAAGATGAAAAGTTCCACATCTAAGAAAGTGATACTCCTCTGGCTATATTGGAAGGTAAATCTGATGTTGGAGTCATTACTGTTTAAGTGTGTGAAGAACTCTAACAATTTATCTGTGGATCATTAAACAGTCATCTATAAATCTGCCCCAGAATAGGATCCAGTTATTTCAGTTGTTACCCTGTGTGCTCCAAATCCATTCCTCCTCCAATCTACCCCTAAACAAATTGGCATACAAGGGTGAAAATTTAGAACCCATTACCATCCTTTGTGTTTCCCTATACCAATTGTCCTAAAAGAGGAAAGCATTGTTATCAAGAATAATTTTGGTCATTTCAAGCAGCATTTCGGTGTGTTCCCAGTGGCTGGCCAATCTAAGATTAATCGTGTGTCGTAGGGCACATAGTCTAAGATCATGTTTGATGCTAGTGTACAGCGCTGTGACATCTGGTGTCACCAGTGTCATGCTATCCTCCCAAGTTATATCTGTGAGTGTGCTGAGAATGTGTTTGGTGTCCCTGATGTATGTTGGTAAGTTGTGAACCAATGGCTGCAAGAAGGTGTCCACATATTCTGATAGCCTCTCCGTAGGGCCCCCTATGCCTGATATTATTGGCCTGCCCGGAGGGAATGGAAGATTTTTATGTACTTTCGGCAAAGTGTAGATACAGGGGTATCTGGGATGATCTATCATCAGGTAAGTATATTTGTTTCTGTCCAAAAGGCATGTCATGCAAAATCTTAAGATTGGAGTTGATGAGATGTGTGAGGGGCCAGATGGGGTTAGAAGACAGCACTTCGTAGCATGTTGTAACGTTTAGCTGTGATAATATGTCCTGTTCATAATCTGGCCGTCTTGACTGCACATTAGGGGATCTGGTGGTTATCCCTACCTCTTTGCACCGTACTGAATCAGAGATAGAATCAGAATTATATGCTAAAACACCTTGGAGCGCCACACTCCTATTTCTCAACACAAATTTCTCTGTAATACCTTCAGTTGGTGCTTTGTGCTTTCAGCTGCTATTTGTTTCTCAAAAAGTTTGAATATCTCCAATTCTAATTGGATTTTTGTTGTTCCTGTATCATTATATTTATTAGAATGTACTCTATTGTTCTAAATTGGTTTGGGATTTTTCTTGTGTTGTGTTTTCACTTAATACTGTTTGAAGGGGGGCGTGGCCAAGCAATATTACCGGAAGGACGTCAGCCCTACAGCTCCCCACCAGTCATGGTAACATTCCTTATAAATCCTGCACAATCCTAAATTTATAGTACGGAAATAAGAAGTCTATGGGGCCATTGTACCTGTGGGGTACCAGAATCCTGTTCCTGCACGATGACTGCCTGCTGTTGAAGAGCCCAGCCTCTGTAATTCGAGTGGGCTGCGCTGGAGAAAGGTATGGGGCCTGTGCTGTGGGGTGGAGAGTAGCCTGCGGCCTCCAGTGGAGTGCAACACTGACAGTCCGACATCTGAGGTGAACCTACTGATTGGTTTAAGGCCCGGGGGGGCGAACTGTTCGCCCGGGGCAGCTCTGCGGACGCACCGGCGCCTAATGTGAGGCGAGGGCGCCCAGCAGTGGTGGCGCCGCTAACTGGAGTTGCATGGTGCCCCGGTGAACGCAGGCACTGCCCAGTCTCTCCACTGCCTGCGTCACGGTGCAGTCTGAGCCCCCTTAGCCCACTGACATTGGGGCAGGAGGCCATTAAGTACCACCTGGGGGGCCCGTGAGCCATTAATCAAGCCGCAACCTGCTACACAGTCGGTGGCAGGTGTGAAGTGGCCTTTCAGGACCGGCTATGATCCTTCTGGTACGGGAGCCAGCTGGTGACTATCGGGAGTCAGTGGAGTGCCGGTGGTGCCATTTAGCAACACAGAGGACCCACTGGAGCGAGGGAACACATAACTGCCAGCAACACCCAATATACCAGCTGCTGTGAGTGGCGCTTCTGTGGTAGCCTATTTAACCTAACATCTGGAATCTTTGCTGTGTTCCAGATGTGGTGGACCGATGGACTGTGGTGCGGAGAGGGGGGGCTGGCTGCCACGGGCTGAGATTCCATAAAGACTTACCTGCCTGGCACTAAATGGTGCCGGGAGCCTATCCCCAGGCAGTCCTGATACTTGTTTGACCCTGGTTATGTCCAATTGGGCATATTACCCCTCCATTGCCTGATGGGCAATTGGCTGGTGGGGAGGTATCTATCGTCGACGCACTGGTGACCTGGTGGGGACGGCCCTGTCCCGCTCGTGGGCTGTACTATCATGTTGTCTGCCAGGAAGGTACCATTGTAGGCCCTGGCTCCAGTACTCGCAACCAGCGCATCCCAGGGATAGCTGGCGCTGTCGGACACTGCTGCAATGCAAACTTGCTGGGTGCGCGTGTGATTCCCAGGGTGTTGCCGTGCTCTTGATAACCCGGTGGGGCACATTGTGATTTGCGCTCTCAAATGCTTGTCCCGGCCCTTGTGGTCCTTCAAGACCAGAGAAGACACTGCTGCTGCGGGAGCCTAGACGGTGAAGAGTGGCAATTCACCTAAGAGTGATGGGTGTTGTGTTGGGCCACATAGGGGAGTGGGGTTGATCTGCATACATACCCACAGCGGAAGTGGGTTGTTGGCTGCCTGGAGTTTGTGATCCTGTGGGGGTGGCATTCGCCCTGCGCTCTCAATGGCCCTGGTGATTGGGGGTGACTGACTTGTCGCAGGACAGAAGGTGGGGGGAGAGAACCCACGGCTAGACATGGGCAAGGATAAGCAAGCTTGTTCGAATACGGCGAACACCATCACCCAATATACCAATCCGCAGCACCCCACTCAGAGAATAACATGGCAAACGTGGCCCAGTGATATGGGGGAAGCACAGGACAAGGGGATGGAACCATCCCGAGCTGACATACTGGCTGCGATACAAGGCTCCTGAACTGCACTGGAACGTAAAATTGAAACTGAATCGATTGATGATCTCTTGCGAGCTGACCTGTGAAAAGTTGCAGATAAAGTCACGATGGTGGAGGGCAATATTGCGGAACTGCAAGGTGAAGTGGGACCGTCAAATGGCCCAGCTGATCACAGCCTCAAAGGAACTGGAGGCTGAGGATGCAGAGGGACGCTCCTGGCGCAGCAACATCTGTGTACTGAGGTTTCCTAAGAGAGTGGAGGGGGCGCAGCTGAACATTTCCTGGAGGACTGGGTGCGCAAGAAACTCATCTGGCAGGCCTCTCCGACTTCTTTGTAGTAGAGAGGGCACATAGGGCGCTGGTGCCGCCGCCACAGCCGGAAGCCCCCCCGAGGGCCATAATCATCAAAATCCTTAACTATATGGATCGGGACAGCATACATCAAGCGGTCCGCGAATGGCAGGCCCCTCTCTTTGGCAACCATAAGATAGCAGTCTATCCAGATTACACTAAGCAGGTGCAGGAGCAATGCAAGTCATTTCTTGGTGTTAAGCAGAAATTGAGGACACTACAACTTCAGTACATGTTATTTTATCTGGCAAAACTGAAGGTAATAGCTCAAGGGAAGGTACACTTCTTTGAAAGCCCAGAAGAGGTCTGGGAATTGTTAGAAATCTGAGGTGAGGCGACACCACCACACGCTGGACACAGCCAAAATCGTAATTGGGGCAAACGAACAGGAGCAAGATCTTGTCACCATGGTCTGGTTGCAGATGATCCCAATGCCATTCCGCTTTGAGGATAAGAGGGTCACGGTGTGGGACGACGGCACCATGCAGCTCGGCACAGGTGAAACGTGGGACACGATGCAGGAGGACGATGTGCTGCCACCTACGGATGGGACTGCAACAGGGTCCAGGAGCCCCGTGCAGACTGTATGCCTGACACTCTGTTTGCCCCGGAGGAAGGGAATGGTGAAGCCTGAATGGGATGATAGAAGCTGGCTTTGCTCAAATTGGCGGGGGAATGGTGTGTGGCGGGGGTGGGATGGATGACTGGGAGATGCTGGTGAGGAGTTTGTCAGCCTTGTGTCCTGTCGGAATGCTAGATGCCGTTAGCTGGGTGACTTCAATTATATACTGGACGCAGACTTGGTCAGGTCACCACCCAGGGCGGGTACCTAACCTTTAATGACAAAGGCGCTTCACGGGGTGATGTGGAACTTGGGCTTTATTGATATTTGGCGACTGAGCCATCCGACACAGCAGGTATACACCTGTTATTCAGCCACGCTTGATACTTATAATAGATTGTATAGGATACTGTTGGTCGGCTTCTCATGGATTGAAGACATAGAGGTGACACACCTGGCACGCTTCCTGTCGGATCATTCTCTGGTCAGATGTGTCGTATGGTGAGGTGACTCTGGGCGAGAGGGTCGCACCTGGAGGATGTCGGCTGACATCCTGGAGGACCTGATAGGTGAAGAGGTGCTCTCAAAAGCACTGTCAGATTATATGATGACCAACTGTGGTACCACAGCCAGTAGAGCCACGGAATGGGAGGCCCAAAAAGCAGTATTGAGGGGCACATGTATGGGCTTAACGTGCAGGTGGGTAGGCAACTACAACAGGAGCTCAGCAGAGAAGAGGAGATACTGGCCTCTTTGCAAGCTAGGGAGCGCTCGCAGTTGGGCATTAGCAGACTGGAACAGGAGGTGTGTAGGCGCATCACAGACATATGGGACAGACTAGATAAGTACACACTCAAGCAATATAGGCAGAGACTATGCAGGGAAGGAGATAAGTCAGGTCAGCTTCTGCCATGGATACTCGGCAGAGAGCACCCACCCCAGATGATCACACACCTATTATCACCAGATGGCATACGTGTAAACACTAGGGCAGGAATATGGGGCATCTTTCAACAACACTTGAAGCACTTATATACTGCAGATCTCGGCATAAACCTGGCTGAATATGTCCCATTCCTAGAAGGACTAGATCTCCAGAGGCTACCACACATGGCAGTCGAGTCCCTGGATGCCCCCATCGGTCTGGAGGAACCTTGCACAGACCTGAGCCTGCTTTCATAAGAAGAAGCACCCTGCGAGGATGGCTTTCCCGCTGAGTTTTATTAGGCATTCTCGGCAAAAATCACACAGGGTCTTCTGGAAGTCCTGCTGGGGGCACTTGAGAGAGCTGTGCTGCCCCCTCCATGAGGGAGGGAGAGATCTGCATGTTCCTCATGCCAGGTGGTATTGAGCCTGATCCAGCTGCTTATCGACCGCTTACCATGATGAACAACGATGTAAAAATCCTCTGTAAACTATTTGCCAGCCGCCTGGTGCCTCACATGTCACACTTGGTCCATGAGGACCAGTGCGGGTTTATACCTGGCCAAAACACCGGCATGAATCTCGGACGTCTGACCCTTGTACTCGATGAAGTAGAACACTGGGCTGAGGACCTGGCATTGGATTCTATTGACCTAGAAAAGGCTTTCGACATGGTGGTCTGGGGCTATTTACTTGAAGTGCTGAGAGCTATGGGCTTTGGTCCTCAGTTTCAGGGCTGGGTCCAATTTCTATATACTGCACACAGTGCTAGAGTGCGTTTGGGTCGTAGTTGGTTAGGGACATGGGATTCTGAGCGGGAGATGCAACAGGGTTGCCCCTCTCGCCGCTTCTGTTTGTACAAGCAATTGAACCCCTGGCAATCTGGGCATGTCAGAAACTGTTGAATTAGGGCATAGGTCTGAGGGAATCCCATCACCTGATCTTACTTTACATGGATGGTGCATTGTTTTATATTACCTCCCTGCAGGTGGCATTGCCCATGCTGTTGAAACTCTTGGATGAGTTTGGAGCTCTGTCTGGGCTCCATCTTAATAGGTGAAAATCTCTCCTATTTTCACTGGCTTCTTTGGTTGGTACACCGTTGGATAGCCTCCCAAGCCTGGGATTGCGTTGGGAGTTGGAAAACATCCGGTACTTGGGGATGCAGGTGGCCCACTCTGAGACACAGCAGTTATGTCTTAATAAGGGAAGGGTATTGGATGCCCAGCAGAAGTCAGTTCGATTTTTGGAACATAGTGCCCCTATCACTGATGGTCAGACTAGCTGTGTCGAAGATGGTATTGTTACCATGATGCCTATATATTCTGCAGAACTCGCCATGTCCCATACCTAGGATGGTATTTCAGCAGCTGAATCTGTGCTTCTTTCATTATTGTGGGTGGGTCGTCGCAGCAGGGTGGCCTTGAATACCTTGACCAGACAGTACGAAGAGGGGGGCCTGGAAGTGCCTAATCTTCAGCTGTACTATTATGCCGCACACCTGCAGCATGTAGCTAGATGGCTGGCTGAGGGTGATAACTGGGAAAAGTGCATTCTGACGGGATCGGTAGCAGCGGATCAATTATCAGTGGTGCTGATGGAGGGTGCAGGAGTGGCTAAGGATCTACCTTATATTGTTCGACACACAGCGTACATATGGCAACGCTATGTTGAAGTGGTCCTGAAATGTGCCCCCTTTCACTGAGAAGTCTCAGTCTGGATCTGATACTAGCGCTGGTGCGCAGCTGATGGACAATATGTCTTTTCGGGCATGTAGGGATGGTGGTTGTGCACTGATGGGGGATCTGTACCCAGGCAAATTTTTCATAGCATTTGAACAACCCTGTGAGGCCTTTGCATTGGGACCGGGGCATTTCTTCCATTATGCTGGACTGACCGAGATGGCCAAATTGACATGGCCCACATTCCCTGCTGCACCACCGTTCACACACACATTAGATGTTCTACTGACCTGCGGCGCGGGTCGTCGTTTTATTACATTACTCTATAGAGCGATGAGAATAGACGGGGCAAGTACGCTGGTCCGAGCGCGTGAAGCATGGGACAATGATTTGCACACCCCGATAGATGACAGAACGTGGACAGCCATTTGTGAACTTACACACACTGTGTCCTGCAATGCTCGCTTCAAGCTGGTGCACTATAATTTCCTCCACAGAACATATATGACTCCAAAGACCCTCCACCGCATACCCTGCACAAGACCAGACAGTTGCCCACGATGCAATGTTAGCGGGCGGACTTCCTGCATCTGGCATGGCGGTGTCGGTCGGTACAAGACTTTTTTGCACAGGTGGTGATGGACTTATGAAGGACTACGTGCTTACCATTAGACTGCACACCATTACACTGCTTGTTGGGATGTGTCTGCAGACCCAAATGGCATAAAAGTGCCAACAAATTGCTGCAATTGGCACTGGTCCTGGCCAAGCGCAGAGTGGCTATTAACTGGATGGGTCAGAGTGCTACAAGACCTGAGCAATGGTATAGAGACGTACAGGAGTGGACACTGGCTGAGGAGGTATACATGAAACTGAGCAGGCATGACGAAAAACTAGAGGACGATATCCAGGAATGGAGAGATGTGTGTGATGTGTTTTTAGACCCACAGACGGTAATGGCATCATATGAAAGTGATGATACGGATATCAGTGTGGAGGACAATATTGATCAGGGAGGGGACTGCTCCTAGTTGTATGTGTTCTGCTCAACAATACGAGCTTGGTATGTCACCAGGTAATGGGGTTTGTTGGAGATGATGCAATCAGAAGTTGATTGGATGCCTGTTTGTGCACTTTCTCAAGTATCACCATGTACTGTACAGAGTCCTAACATTACTGCTGCTGTTTGTTACGAAAAACGGAAAAATAAAGGTTTAAAAACAAAAATACTGTTTGAAGTGCTGCATGAATAGTTTACGCATTGCCTCTAAGTTCAGCCTCACTGCTTTGTGCTAGCTACCAGAGGGTTAAACACAGGTTAATTTAGGGATTTTGTGGTTCAGCCTGACAAGGATTCTGGTTGTTGGTTGTTACATGAGTGGGGCTTCCATCCCCTCAACCAATAACCCAGTTTCTTACAGCGTCCCTATAGGCCACAAGTTAAAGGCTCAGATTTTCAGCATATATTTATATAAATGGAGAGAATATTGCTAAACATCACCTGATTTTATTGGTATTTTCACATTTTGCTTGACACACCAAAATGCTTAAAATATCTGACAATTGCCATTACTTTGAGTTTGTACTAACGTTTGCCCTTTTGAAACGTCTTCAAACATATTCACAGTGTTTGTGAAACCAACATACCTCACCAATTTGAATTAATATGTTGTAAATAACAACAGACTTTTTTGATGGACATCAGAAAAAGAAGCATTGATGTCCTAAGCAGACCACAATATCATGATTTTATTTTTATATTAACAGTTTGTAATGTGCCTGTCAACCCTTTTCCTTCAAACATAAGTCATCAGCATTACTAATAAGCCAAAACAAATGTCTTCATTAAAAAATGCTGTAAAGGAGACAGTTGTCCCCTGAAGGAAGCCATACTCCACAACAATGTTGACACAGGTCATTTGATTTAAAGGCGGCCCTGTATCGTTCTTTAAATGGTAACCTCCTCCTTTGAGATGATGTCAACGTACAATGTTTATCAATCACATTTTTGTTACAAAGAATGGACATAAACAAACTATTCTTTATAAGGATAGCCTTCGTACAATAACTAACATGACTTCAATAAGCTATATTAGCATTTACTTTCCTGTTAATAGATATGAACGTGTAATTTAAATCTATGTAATTTCCATTTACTGTTTTCTAAATAGAAAATATCTAAAAATACAGGGTGTGTGATTAGTAAACATGGTTCTACACCAGGGACAAAAGTGTTAATTTCAAATTTTTGAATGCATTACATTACTCCATGAGCACATTGTATAGGATCGTGAACCACAATTACAAACTAATTTTAATGGGTTTGCGAAAATAAATTAAAGTAACATAAAAAATATATTTGTGTTAAACATGCATTTTCAAAAAACGTGAAAAACATGCCAGTAGTTATGACAAAGCACAAATTAGCAATATGTCCTACTCAATGTAAATTATCTTCTATGGTGCGTTAAATGGGTTAAGCATGGGTGTTCCCATGCAAAAAGAGATTGCTAAATAACTATCTAATAATATGTGTATGCATATTTTGTGAATAACGTGTTGAGTTCTTCAATCTGGTTTAAAAAAGATACATTTAGCTAATTTGAATTATCTTTTTATCATTTGTTTTATATTTTCTACACCACATATATATTTTTTTGTTAATGTATAAATGAAAAGCCAATTTCCTTCGCAAAACATAAGGCTGATTTATCACACACAATTGGGTGTGCTTGTTGGTTTACAAAAAATTTTGAATAAGATGTAAAGCAACCTTACTGAAAACAACATTTTCTAACTTAATTTACCAATGTTGTGTTGAAGTAAAAAGAAAAATAGTAAATCATATCAATCGAGAGATGTATTTCTCTCTACTTAGTCCAGAGTCAAGTAGACAACAATTTGGTACACTAATCGCTGTCTCCATATTTTATTCGATACTTTTTATAACCCCATTCCATACGTGGTTAGAAGTAAGGTGAGGGCTGTGGCTGGATCCTACAAAATGTAAAGATTATTAAATGTATTCCTTAATTTAGCAAAAATCCAGGTCAATGGTAAAATCAGCGATCTTAGGCCGGCCAAACAGTCATGCGCACTTTGCGTCTTGCCCACCAGGCTGCCTTACACAGCCTGATGAGGAGCATGCAAAGCCTCCCAGTCCCTGTCTGAGCGCCAAACCACAGTGCTCAGACTGCATTGCAGTGTTGTGATTGGCTCTGGGAAGCCTAGGGACCCGGGTGCTTCCTGCTAGGGACCAGAAGAAGTAAGAGGACAGAGGAGAGGCGCGGCTGGCCAGCAGCACAGGTAAGTCTTTTTTTTTTTCTCAACCCCCCCACCCAATCAACCGGTAGAAGCAGCCTACTTCCCAGAGCAGGAAACAATGGCCTAAGTGTGGGAAGGTGGATCCTGAAACTTCATAAACTTGTTTAGGGCCCTACCCTTTTAAAAATAAATGTAAGATGAGATGTGGAAAAGGCAACCCCCCTCCCCAGTCAGGATTGCACCACACTGAGTGGGAGAGGAAATACTACTATTTCCCTGGCCACACCTCTGGGTGGGCACACAGGTTCTGCACAATGGAGGAAGGGTTTTAACATGTTGAATTTTAAGAGTAGGGTGCACTGTGGGATTGTTTGCAGTATGTCAAAAAGGAATTGCTGCAAAACAGGGTAGGATTGCTGCTTGGAAAAAGTACCCCATTGGTTAGGGAGGAGCCAGGAGTCAACGCTTCACTAGCTGGTGCCAAGCATAAATGTTGCACCCCAAGACACCCTCCTCAGAATACTTTCTGGACCTGTGGAAGATTGGAAGAGCACTGGACACTGCTTGTTGTAACCTGAGAGGAGCCCTGAAGGACTCAACTTCTTGTACCCAGGACACAAATTAGACTCCAAGGGTCAGTTGGCTTGCCTCCTGTGAGGCTAGAGGGACATACAAAAAGTACAAGAGTGACAAGTTGATCATTGCTAACTAGACCTGGACTGAACCTTGCTGTTGGCCTCTGCTGGAGTGAGTACTGGCCCCTAAGTGTGGTACCTTAGGTTTGGGGGATGCTTTGAAGTGATCCAGAGGAGCTGCTCCAGAAACCTAGAAAACGTTATAACTAGAACTTTTTTGGACTTAGCAGACCTCAGGGGTGCTCAGGGGCACCTCATTGGCAAACGTGTCCAATTTCAATGCAACTTGGCTAGGTCCAGGTGTACCGGTTAGTGGTTTTTTGCACAATGTTTACCTAAATATTTAAAATTGAATTTTTTGCGTTTTTGGTTTTAATTTGCTTATTACATTTTTACTCAATTTCTCTACATTAGTTTTGATTTTTTTTTATTGTTTTATGGTTTGACTTCATGAATGTTTGGTACTGTATAAGTACTTTACACATTACCCTAAATTAAGCGTGTCTGCTTTGTATCACAACAACCAGTCAATCAATCAATCAATCAATCAATCAATCAATCATGCGTCTTGTAAAGCACGACTACTCACCCGTAAGGATCTCAAGCAGCTGGGGGTGGTCTGCTGATCCGTCGAAGGCACTGTGGTTCAGTCCAAGAGACCAGTCTTGAGGTCCTTCCTGAATTGATGCATTGACGGTGATTGCCTGAGGTGGAGAGGCAGGGTGTTCCAGAAGTGGCGTAACATAAGCCCCCGCAGCCCCCGCGACTCAGCTGGGGGCCCGAGCTCCAGGGGTCCCCATCATCAAAAGTGCTAGGTGGTCGGCCAGGGAGGGGAGCCCCTCCGTGCACTTTGCACAGGGGCCCCCCTCAAGCTTTGTTACGCCACTGTGTTACAGGTCTTTGGTGCGAGGTAGGAGAAGGAATTGAGCTTTAGTTAATTTAGTAAGTTTGGGGTTCACTCTAACAAGTTACTGTTATTATTTCATGAGGTAGGTGACTGTCCACCCAAAATAATAATTTCTTTTCTTAAAGTGTGAAAAACATGAATATATATATGGTACCACTTCTGTTAAGCAGATCCTGTTCAACGTGTTTTTAATAAGCACTTCACTAACATTTTACATAAAAATATGTGTTGTATCTTAATATTTCTGGAGTTGCCATTACATACCAAACGTTGGTAATACATTCAACCTTTAGACACATTTTTTAAACAAAACATTTGATACAAAATAAAATATAAATCCTAGTTCAAAATTAGTTGGTACGCTTTAACTTAGTAAAAAAGACACATACCAAGACTGAATGGATCACTGAAACTGGAGTGCTCCAAATCATCAAAGGGTGCGGGTCCACCTGCAAATATGAAACCTAAACTTTTTGTTACATATGTACCCAAAATGGTCAATTTAATTTGAAAAGATTTGTAATATATTAATAATTGTAACATAAATCATTGTTACAATCATTCATTTAAAGCTGACTATTTTAGATTAAATATATATGCTACCTAGGAAGAAACAAAGGGGCATATTATCAAGGAATAGCGATATTTATCGCTAACCGCGCTTAGCGCAAATTCTTTTAATGCCGCCGATCGCTGGAAAATATCGCTGAGATAACACCCTATTAACAAGGTTTATCTCCATAGCGATAAAATTTCCAGCGATAGCGGCAAAATGTGAGAATATCGCTGGAAAAGCAGCGATATTCTCGCATTGACGCAAGGATGGATTCAGCCTGACAATCCACCTCCTATACCTTAAACAGGTAAGTCATCCTCAGTAGCAGGTGTTAAAATCTAGCGATAAACGCGCTTAGCGCGATTTATTTTATCGCTTCGCCTGCCTTGTTAATAGGGGTTAGTTGTGTTAGCGACTGTTTACAGTCGCTTTTAGTAGGGAACGCCTACCTTGCATGTCATTAGCGATAATTATCGCTGACATGCAAGGCGATGTACAACCCGGCCGCTAACGCCTGAAAGCTGTCGCTAACGCCTGTTAGCGACAGCTTGCTAATAGGGCGTTAAAAATATCGCCGCTTTAGCTGCAAAAAGTGCCGCTAAAGCGGCGATAAAGCCCTTGATAATATGCCCCAAAATGAGTAAAGGCAACATAGAAAATATTCTTATGACATACCAACTTCTTCTTCAATTACAATACCAAGATGTTGAATCAAATCTCCTTCCTGTGACACCACATTAGCCCATCCATGCTGCACTTGCTGAATGCTCCTGGAGACATTGGCGATACCAGCTAGCTGGTGGGCTACCCCCGCCCACCTCTGCCACCTTTCATGCAAAGGATAACCCTGACCCACTCTTTCTCCAGCTGCAAGCATGCATGCAATATAATAGACTGCGAGCCATATTAAAGCCCCAATTTCCCTCTATTCAAAATTAGTGTGGCACATGCCCTGCATCCCTCTTCTAGACATAATGCCCCAAGTCCACAAACTAACTACTAAGCTTAAAAAAGTAACCAAACCAAAAACAACCATACTGTCAAGTGAATTTTCAATACGTCTAATATATGTATGTACGTAGAAATTATTTTATAATGAACAATTACCTCTATAAAACTAACCTGTGTCTAATATCCCAGTGGAAGCGATGTACGGGGCTACACCACACACTTCCAACCATAATGTCCATAGCTATTAAAATGATCACACCTCGTTAAGTGAGACTGAAAGGAATGGGATGAGAGACAAGATATCTAGGTGTGTTCCATTACAACTACCTATTATCTTTTGTCATGAACCTCCTATTTTGTTTCGGAGTTCTATATAGCGTGAACTGGACCCGAAGGTATCAGAGTGCTTTGCATGAGTACCAGTTGCGTTACAGACGGGCTCATTAATTTTGCTAGGCACGGGGAGATTAAGTGACTTGCCCAGAATCACAGGATGTTGAGCGTCCCTCCAGAGACACGAATCCGGTTCCCCAGCTTAGAGGTTGACCGCTCTAGCCATTAGCCTACGCTGATCTGGGATGATTGCTGCTCTTATGATACCCTATATAAAAATCAAATATAACATTCAGAACCTAGGAACGTAGTACTCTGTTAACCTTGTTAGGCCCTTTGTATGACATTTCTAATTTCACTACCTTGATTACACTGTCCCTCTTTTACAAAATGTTGGAGCTTCAGTTCAATATTCTTTCATCAACTGCACAGTTCCCTTAGATATTGTCTTTCTCGTGTGGGTTCTTTTTCCCTGATTTTGACAGTTGAATTGTTCTGTTGAGGCTGCACAGAACAAGAGAGTTCATTTTGTTTTATTCAAAGTCAACTCACACGCAAATCTCTTTTCTCTAAAATCCTTTACACTAGTTAAGTTTTGGAGCCAAAATAGCTTGTCTTGTCATTCCAAAGCTGTTAACATATTGTGTCTGTACAAGCACCTGTATGCTCCCCTGGAAAGCAGGAAAGTGGAAGGTTCTTGATTTGCTGAGTCTTTTACTACCTAGCAAAGGGCATGGCATTCTGAGGTGCAGTATTTATACCGTGGAGCCCCAAACAGGCCACCAAGATTACAACCTCTCTCAAGACTGATTCTGTATCATTCCAGATTCCCTGTTCTTAGCGCATTTGTGTTTCCAATGAGTGCTCCTGGTTTCTAGTTCTGTTAGGCTCTGCATAATTATATAAACAAGAAGCACTACTAGTGAGTGTTCCTGGTGGCTAGCTCTACTTTTCACAATACATTATAGCAATGAGTATTAGTTCAGGTGATGGAAGTCCGCCAGAAGTATTAACGTTCCTAAACTGTGAAGTCCAATCAAATGTTTTAGTAATTTGTTAACTAAAGCACAAAGCAGACAGAACTAACTTAAGGAAAATCAGTAAAGAATTTGGAAGTAAAAGAACTGTTAAAAAGTCAAAAGAACAACACAATAAAAATTTCAATACAATGTAAAAAATAGAGAAAAACGTATTAAGCAAAATGACATGAAACTGACAACAATTCAATAAGGGGAACAGGAGATATACATTCTAAAAATGTACCTGAAAATAGTGGCATAAAGCGAAATGTGCCAATGGTAGTCAGTGGTCGCAGTAGACTGGAACCTAGGCACAATTTGAGGACCACTGCAATGGAATTTGTGATGGATACACCAAGTGGATTGGTCCCCGGGAAGAGTCGGGAGGTCAAAAAGTTCCACTTCAGAAAGGCACTTTGTTACTTTTTTGAAGAAAAGTGTTGACATTTTTTCAAAGCGCCTATGCAGAAAGGAACTTTATCACTGTTTGAGAAGATCAATCCTCCCTGAGCAAGCAGCTTTTTGTGTCTCTGTAGTTACACAGGTGGGAAAGCCAATTGACCATTGGAGTCTACTTATAGGTCCTGGGTACAGGCGGGAATAGGTCTAGCCATTCGGGTCACCTCAGAGGTCTCAAACAGGAACTGCAGTCCTTCTTCTGTTCTTCCAGAAGTCCAGAGAGCATTCCAGCCAGGGGGTGGAGTTGACTCCTGAGCACTCCGTAACCAGTGAGGGACAAGTTCCAGGGGCAGTCCTAGCCACTTTCCCAGAAGTTCCTGTTTGTCCTACTGCAAACAATCCCAAAGGCCCCTCATTCTCAAAACTCAAGATAGAGAAGCCGTTTCTCCCTTGGGCAGAGCCTGTTTGCCCACCCAGAGGTCTGTCATCACTCAAAACATGTTCTGGAGGTAGCTTTCCTCCACTAGGTTTGGTGCTAGCCTGACTTTGGGGGCTAAGTCTTTTTTTTTTATAGGATTCACCTACAATTTGCTTGTGATTGGACAGGTCCCTCTGAGGTTAACATACTTCCTGGGTCCACCATAACTGGCCTTCATGCAGGAGAGCGGAAGCACCTTCCCAAACCCAGGCCATTGTCTCTGATCTGGTAGCAGTTTTCATATCTCTTTCACACCTCATTTAGGCCAAGTAAAACTGGGCAGTTGCTGGAGAGCTAATGCAATTAACCTACAGAAGCTTCAGACAGCGAAAAGGTAACTTTCTAAAAGTTACATTTCCCATATATTTAACAAAATCCAACTACACCATTAGACTGGATTTTTTAAAATATAACATGTGTATTTGTAAAGCGCACGTTTGCCCAGAAGGGTAACTTGGCACTGAATAACAGATGTTTATTGTTATCCAACGGTACTCATTTTATCAACCTCAGAAGGATGAAAGGCTGAGTGGACCCACAGGGATTAAAACCTGTGACCATGTGGTTAATCACAAGCCCCTACGGTGGATGCATTAGTCCACTAAGCCGCTAGACCTGGTCTACACGAATAACTCTTTTAATGGAGTCTGTCGCTGATACAGATCACAAGTTATAGCTTAAAGTGTATAATCTGTAACTTGGCTTTTCATGTGTGCTTGTTACAGCCTGTCCAGTGATAATGTTGTTTTGGGCCTAAACACTGAGAGGACATGCTTTTTCTTTTTAGTTTAAGAGTGCTTTATTTAGAGAAAAATACATCGTCAAAAAAGTACTAACAAAAGTTACCAGAAAAAAAAGAAAATCCATAAATGTTATTTTCAGTATGACAACCTATCAAATAGACGAATATTACAAAGATATCTTGAACTGCATGAGAGCTATAAAGGAGCATTTTATAATTTTTAAGAGAATAAAACAATATAGGAAACAAAGAAGAGGAAAATAAGGGAATAAAAGAAAGAAAGAAAAAGACAAAGTGATAGAAAACCCTTACATGAGAGTAATGAGAAGACTCATATTAAATTTGAAAAACAGTATTATGAATCAATGTGATGCATTTATGATAATCGTGGTATAAGCAAATCATAAAATATACCAATATTATATGAAGCAGTACTTATGGAAATAGTAATAAATCATTCCAAACATTCACAGAGGATCAACAAAATAAAACTTCTTTAGAAATGTTTGCATTTGTTAGACCTGTCAGCCTTAGGGTCGTCTTTCCCCAAAGGTTTTGCCTTCCTTCTCCATTTTTGCTGATCTTGTTTTTGATGGCCTTAGGACTCTGCACACTTAACCACTGCTAACCAGTGCTAAAGTGCATGTGCTCACTCATTAAATCATGGTAACATTGGCTTATCCCCAATTGGCATATTTAACGTACTTGTTAATACCTAGTACAGTGGCACTACATGTCCCCACGGTCTATAAATGAAATGCTATTACTGGGCTTGCAGCAATGATTGTGCCACCCAATTAGCCCTTTAAACATTTCTCAGGCCTACCATTGCAGCCTATGTGTGCAGTTTTTAAACTGCCATTTCACCTGGCAAAGTAATCCTTTAACAGGCCCAAACCTTATTTTTTAATGCATATAAGTCACCCCAGGGTAGGCCCTGGGCAGCCCAGAGGGGAGGGTGAAATGTATTTAGAAAGTGGGGCTAGTCATTTTACTTTTTACCTGTCCTGGTAGTAACAAACTCTTACATTTGATTTTCACTACTGCACGGCCTATCTCCCCCATAGGATAACATTGGAGTTACCTTATTACATTTCTTAAGTTGCAATTTCCATATGGGAGAAGAAAATCAGTGCAAGTTTGGTGTCTTTGGAATTGAAATGAAAAATCATAACTTATGGTGAAGTCGGATTTAAATTTACAAGTTTAAAAATGCCACTTTTAGAAAGTTTACATTTTTCTGCCTTAGTCATTTACTGCCTGTGGCCCATCCCCACTTACACTTGAATAGGCTGCTTCCTGCCTGCACACAAAGGGGTGCAAATACCCTGTAGTTAGTCTGGAACCAGGGAAGGCAGGATGCCGGAGGACTTCAATTTGAAACCACTAGAAGCTTCTCCCCCACTTCAAAGTCACAACTGGGTATAAATCCTGGACCTCAGATACCAACTCTTCAGTACACTTCTAGACCTGAGGATACTCTGCCAGGAAGAAGGACTGCAGTGCT
The DNA here is from genome assembly GCA_963921515.1 of Calotriton arnoldi. Classification (NCBI taxonomy): domain Eukaryota; kingdom Metazoa; phylum Chordata; class Amphibia; order Caudata; family Salamandridae; genus Calotriton; species Calotriton arnoldi. The sequence continues at coordinate 553,125 of CAWUFW010000317.1, read as the reverse complement.
GCTGCAAGGCCTGTAACTCTGCTGGACTGCTGCTCTGAAGGAATTGCTGACCTGTTGTGCCGACCTGCTGCCTGCTGCCATCTTGCCTGGATGAGAAGAGAACTGGACTTGCAACTTCACCCTTGAACCCAGGACACCAGAGTGACTCCAGGGGCTAGTCTTCTGGCCTCCTAATCTGAGCCTCAGGGCCATAAAAGGCTATCCAACATGCTGTACCAGCTCCTAGACCCAGCTTCAGTGAGTTCCTGACTCTCAAGTGGTGGCCCTGAGGTCTTGGACACTGAGTATGGCTCAAGGGTGCTGAATTCAAGCTTTTTGGCTCTTCATGACAGCAAACGGGCCTGTTCGCACCAAGACCTCGCCACTCGCACCATGATTCCATGCAAAGCTTTGGCAGCCACCTCTTCACACTACAGCATCGACCACCAGCATGGGACAGCCAACGCCAAGCTACAGCAGCTTCCATTAAGTAGGTCCTAGGAGGGGGGGGAGTGCAGAGCTAAGGTGGAGCGGAAAACTGCAGCAGGAGAAGGCATGCGGGAGAAGCTAGTGAAGAGAGTGGGAGTGAGAGTGGGAGTGAGAGGAGGGAAAATCACTGGAGGCGAAGGCAGGAGGAGTTCCAGAAGAGAGAGGAGAAGCAGGGGAGAAAGAAGGAGTAAAACTGAGAGAAAGCAGTCAGCAGAAATGTGTCAAATGAGCACAATTATGGACAAACAAAGATGAGAGAGAGCACAAAAAGTGGACATAAAAGACTGGGCAGAGCAAACAAAATGGGCACAAAATTGATTGGGCCCATGCTCTTCTGCTTTTGGCCCCCTAGTCCTCCTTGATCTGATCTCTGTGGTCCTAGTCCTCCTGTTCCTGGTTGCTGTTTCTGTTGTTCTCCTGGTATTGGTGCTGTTGGGTATGTCCACCTGGGTCTGCTACTTTTGGCCCTCTTCATCCCTCTGTTGTTGTTGGTGCTCTTAGACTCTCCTAGCCCTCTTTGTCTTAATGGTTGAGGGTCCCCTGATCCACCTACCCCTAGCCCTTCTATTCCTACTGGCCCTGGTCCACTGGGTCCTGACCACCCTGTGCTACATTCTCCTGATTCTCCTGATCATTCTCACCTTGGCACGGCTATCCCTAGTACTATTTCCCCAGGTCCAGTTCCTCTTCATTCATTTGTTCCTGATTCTCTTTGGCTTTGGTCACCTAGATCCTCATAGATTAGATCTCCCTGGTCCTGGTTCTTGTCCTGTTCCTCATGGCTAGCCTCCCTGATGGTCCACCTTCTGGTCCTTTTCATCATCTCCTCCTACTGATCTCCTCCTTCCTTCCTCAGGTCCCTTCCACTACGTCAGATACAGCAGATACAGTATCCAAGCTTGTCACTCAGATATTTTCTTTGGGGCTTCCAGATTTCTTTTACTGTGGGTATGGTGTCAAGGATCGAAATGCTAGACCAATAGAGATAGGACCCAGCAGACTTAAAACATTGCCTTGCATGTTAAAAACAAAACAAACCAAGATGGCCTCATAGCTGCGGAGCTCCACACCAGCGGTCCTCATAGAAATCCATTTTGGATGGAGAGCGCCTCGTTTCAGGACTATCTTGCAGGAATTCACATGTATACTGTTGTGGAGAGAGTTTGGAGTCTTTATTTGCCGACTCCCTCTCATTTTCAGCAATTTCGGTGGTGTGCAACGTTTCTTCACATAATGGCTGCCATTTTGAATAGTTTTCACACGCTCCATGACAAAATTCTCATTTCTTGCCCTCAGGAAATGCCTGGCTTTTGACATCATATGAGGGGCAAGTAAATCTTTCTATGTACTGAAATCCCTGTTGGTTTTTTGGCACTTCTAACGCTATAATATACCTTTTCTACCAATAGCCACCATTTTATGCTTCCCTCAACATGCAGCAAATTATTTGAATCTTGCTTCAAGAAGCACTCTGGTTCTGGATCCTTAAGATGAGGAAACAACTCTCTATCTAGGCTTACATCTTGTTGCTTTTGGCATTCTTAAAGTTCTACATCATTTCTCTAACTAACAACCACCTTTTTGCTGCTCTGTCGCCGCACTACAAAAGACCTCAGGACTTTCAAACTCCCTTATAAGGATTTTCTTTGCTTGATCATCTCCACTCATCTAGAGTTTATTTCTTAAATCCTTATACCATTTCAGCTAATCTCTGTGAGAAACTTGACTTTCTTAGGTAATTATTTTTTCACGACCACCAATGTTTGTGTTTTCAGCATGCATTAACTTTCTCACGTCATAATTCATTTACGTGATGATGCTCTTTTTTGATATGCGTTATATGGTTTCCTCATATTACAGTATATAATTTTGCCTCAAAAATACTGTTGTAAGTGATGTGATATTATATGCTGTTTTTACATAGTACATTTCTCTTCACCTCTCCTCCCTGCACATTAATACTTTCATTTAAGCATTTGTACTCATTTTTCACTTGAAGCCCATTTTATGGGGAGAATACGCAGATGGAAACCTCTGTATATATCATCTTCTGCCTTCTCACAAGGTCACAACCTCTTCTTATCTTCAAGAAATAAATCTACAGTATCCATGGTGGAAGCACAGGTCTTCGCAGATCATGTGCCTGTGGTGATTTCAAAATATCAACTGTCAGCCAGATCTTTGCCATCACCTTCAAATAAGTGTCCAAAGAAAGATCCTTCCTCTCCAGTAAAGCCTTATCCCATCTCTATGGAATTAATACTAGAGAAAATAAGAGTTTTTAAGCCTTTAATTAAGGATACTACTAAAACACTTCATTAATCTTGAAGACAAATGGTCATTTATGTACAGACGTGTCTCTGAGCTAGAACAACGGGACAGTGCTATCCAGGACTCTGCAACCTCAATTCACAAAATGCAATTGGAAATAAACAACCAAAAAAGGCACACTGAAGATCTCGAAAATAGGAAAGGGAAAAATATTATGTGAATTTATGATTTACTGATAAATGTGGAGGGTAATGACCCCCTCCAATTCTTCAAAACGTTCATTCCAAAAGTCCTGGATCTTTCTCCGTCTACCTCTCTCAACATCCAACGTGCTCACACATTGGGTCCCAGAACCACTTCTAACCATAGATGTATCATCATCCTATTTTTGGAACACACTGACCTCATCACAATTCTAAATGCAGAAAAAGTAATGAAACCGATAAAAAGAAATTTGATAGATTTATATAGCGTGGCTTATCACCCGTGAGGGTATCCAGGCACTGTCCATGGGCACAGGGAGATTAAGTAATTTGCCCAGAATTACAGTATGTTGAGCCGACACTTAGACTTGAACGGGGATCCCCAGCTCCCGAGTCAGCACGTAAACTTTATTTCTCTCAGGACGTTGCAAAGGTTACAGATGACATATGTAAAGTATTTCTGGATCTTCACCCACAGCTCAGAGCCATCAATGCTAGAAATGGCCTCATTCACCCTTTGTCATTTCAAAGTAACCTCTAAAGACAACACAACAACATTATGATGATCCTGCAAAATTAAAATCTTTTTCTTCGTAAATGTAGAGAGGAGTTAATGGAATAATTATCAATTGATTGTTTTTTTCTCTATTTATATACAGTATTTGTTTATATTTTGTTCTTATTCCTACTTCTCCTGGTTGATATTATGTTTTCTTTACAGCTTCTATCCATACCACAATATATTCCCCTAATGTTCTGACCGTTTTGAGTTTTTGGTAGTGTCCCCTGCACCCTATGCTTTCATCAATTTCCCTTCCCTAGGTATGTTTTACAGTCATCAGTTTTATGACCTGTGCTGTCTTTTTGTTTATTATCTGTTTATTATATTCTTTTCATGTTTCATCTCTTTTACTAATCTTTGCACTGTCTATCCTCATTCTCTTTGCACTTTCTATTTTGCAGAAGTCTCTTTTTTTCTTTCAAGTAATACATTTCACTCATCCACTTATTGTTTGTATAATTGTAAGCACTGTTTTGTTCGACCATTTTATTATTGTTGTAATTCAGACTAATCTGCTGGAATGTTAAGTGTCTAAAAAATCTAATCAAAAGGCAGAGAGTTCTCTCACATCTCTCCAACCTACATACACTTCTTCAAGAAGGACTTTAAGCGATATTGAAGCTATAAAATTAAAGGAAAACTGGGTTGGTCATGTACTTTTCTCTCTGGCAATGCAGCAGAAAATTGGTACTATAATTCTCATTCACAAAAAACTAAATGTTACAACTATGTCACAATCCACGGACACAAAGGGTAGATGGATTATAGTTGATCTATTAATTGACAAAATTACTATATCAATTTTCAATTTTTATGGCCCCCCAACGGTAAAGAACTTCGGGCCTCATTTGGATGGCGGGCGGACTTACGTCTGCCCGCCATCCCTGCGGAGCTGGGACCATCCGCCATAGGTGCGCCGGTCCCGCCCGCCGTATTAGGATGCGCCCGCCACACTGGCGGGCGCATCCTGGTAGTTTAACATTGCGGTCGGTGCTGCTGGCTGCAGCACCGTACGCAATGTTAAACAACCATGTTTTGCATTGCGATGCACAATGTGGCAGGCACCACGCGGTGCCTGCCACCTTGAGCATGGAAATGTAGGGGGTACCATAGGTACCCCCCAAGTGCAGCCCCCCACCCCCCGGGGGCCCACAACGGGCCCCGTAGCAGAACTCTGTATGCCTTTCCATGGTGGCATCGCCACCATGGAAAGGCCGGTGTTTGCCTGCATCCTAATCTGGTGGACGGTGCCTGCTAGGCACCGCCACCATTTTGGACTCCCTGGACCATCCGCCAGGCAATCGGTACGATTGCTGACGGCGGACGGTCTTTGCGCCCGCTGCGGACGTAGTCATGTTCCCACCGCCATCCTAATCTGGCGGTGGGAAATATCCGTTCGATGGCGGAAGGACCACCGCCGGCCCTGCAGTGGCGGTCCTTCCACCATCATAATCAGGCCCTTCTTTTGGTCTGATATTACGAAACAAATCTAGACTATTGCCAGTGAATATTGTATTATGGGAAGGGATTGCAATCTGATTGTTGACCCAATTTTGGATAGATTGTCTAAAGTCAATTTTTTCCCTCTACAATGCATAAATCCTTTTGTTCTACTGTATCACAAAATTCACTGATTGATTCATGAAGAATTGCTAAACTTACAACAAGAAAATATACCTTTTTCTCCCCAATGCATAGCACTCAATCCAGAATTGACCATATCTTCACCTCCAAATCACTAGCTCAACATCTCACCCATGCAGAAATTGGTTCCATCTTGATTTCTGACCATGCTCCCAGTATCGCTGATTTTGATTTATTACCAATTCCATCTCATCAAAAAGATGGAGATTTAAAAATTCCACTCTTTTAGATCCTGTGTTTACCACATAATTCATGAACTTCTTTAAAGAGTTCTTTACATTTAATACTCTTCAAGTCACCCCATTACACATATTATATGGGACTCTTCTAAGGCCTCTGCTAGAGATTTTATTCTTCACTTTGTATGTAATGGAAAAGGAAACAAGCGTACATTGCTTCCAAATCCCTACTAAAGGAAAACAAAGGTCTATAACACGCATTTTACCAATCTAAATCTCCTAACTCTCTCCAGGAGCTTACCAAAGCCAAATTTCAATTTAACAAACTATCTACTGAACAGGCTTCCTCAATCATTAGACAAAATGCTAGACGTTATGGGGTCAAAATAAGACAGGTAAATTCTTAGCTACTCGTTTAAAAACCAAACAAGAACATAAAAAGATAGATTCCATTAAGAACTCAAATAACCAATTACTTATTAAGGATGAAGACATACTAACAGAATTTTCTACTTTCTATAAATCCTCATATATTACTGAATTTATATCCTCTGTTTCACATATTACAACTTAAACTCCATTTCTAAACCTACCTTTAATTATGTTGATTTTCCCGCTTGGAATCTTACATCATCCTTCAAGATATTACAGTAGCCATCAAAAAATTGAAACCCAATAAATCTCCAGGACCAGATGGATTCACATCTGCATTTTATTCCCACTTTTCAGCACTTCTCTTTCCTTGGCTCCTTAAACTGTACCATTATTTTGCTCGCTCCCAAATTGCATCCAGCACTTTTCAAGAGGCTCCTATTTGTCTGATTCCCATAGAAAATAGAGATAAACAATTATGTGATAATTATTGTCCCATATCCCTAGTTAATGTTGATTATAAAATTTTCGCCAATGTTTTAGCACTACGATTGGATCCGCTACTCCCCCATATGATTGATTAGTCAAGAACAAGTTGGATTTATAAAGGTCTGTTTTTCATTAGCTAATACTAGATGTCTTTTTCATGTGCTCGGAAAGGCCCATAAACTGCTTTATGAATTAGCTCTCATTGCTTTACATGCCGAAAATACCTTTGACCATGTTAGTTGGCAATTTAAGTTTGAATAGCTAAAGTGGTTAGTTTTGGTCCAAAAATGTTGAACCTCATCTCTTTACTCTAGTCCTCTTCTAAAGCAGCTATTTTTGTCATTAAAAATGTGACCTCTGATTATTTTCCCAAATTTGGAATTGGTGAGTACGATGTCAATGATAACTGTGATGTGTACAGGCCCGACAACGGCAATATAAATAAATGCAATATCAACGTATGCCATAACCTGTGCCCACCCGAACATGCCAGTGCCCGTCAATGCAATGTTAATGTATGTCATAACCTGTACTCGTGCAGTAGATCCGATACCAGCAATAACGAGATCAATGTATGTCATAATCCATGCTCAAATGACGAACTGTTACTAGTAATAACAATGATGATGTACGTTATGACTTAAGCAAACTTAGCCATGTCAATACCAGTAAGAACAATATCAATGAATGCTATGACAACCGTATGCACAATGTTAAGGATGTCGATAAAAATATACCGGTGACTGCCATATTATTTTCAGGAGTTCCAATGAACTTGTATCATTGCTGTTGGATTCACCCAAGGTGACCTCCACATCTTCCCCGTGTGAGAGATTCGTGGTTAGACAAGTTCTACGACCTACACCCACCGAATACGAGGTCACAGGTAGAGTCGCTCTTAACCTAAAGACAAATGCGTGCCCAAGGAAAACCCTGATCGATCCCACAGAGAGATAGTTGCACCACAAAATGTTCAGAGGAAATTGGCCCCAATAAACACGTTTGGCCAACGGGCTTGCGTTCCCCAAAATACCACAAAGCTGGATACCACATGTAGATAGAAACCCTCAACCAATCAGTACATGACATGCACACCACACGTAGCGATCACACGCTTCTCATGCTGGACATCTGGACACATGCATACTGGCCCACACTAGCTCTCCCCGAGGTCAAGAGTCATCTGTATCCTTATCAGATGTCTGCATTTGTTGATTTATGACTGAGATACTTTTTGGGAATATAGAAAATTGCTATATTGTACCTCATGAACTGTATAAAACGTCTGCCAAACTTTGTATGACAAGAGACTTTGAGCAGACGAACTCTGTTGAGGCTCCCCCAGCTGCAGCATTTAATTAAACCAACCTGTTCCTATTTTGCCAAATGCCTCTTGTCTTTTCATTTATTTAAGGTAAACTGATATCCGAGCAACACCTTATATAGTAGAGTGTGCCAAGGATATTCCTTTTAACCTCTTTTATTTATATTATCATTAGAACCATTTTTATTAGGAATCAAACAAAACAGCTACATATCTGGTTTCCAATACAATGACTCTCACTTAAAATTATCAGTGTATGCTGATGATATTCTCCTTTATCTTGCTAACCCAACTTAGGGCCTCATTTAGATCTTGACAGATGGGTTACTCCCTCACAACGGTGACGGATGTCCTGTCTGCCGAAATATACATCTCATTATATCCTATGGGATTTATATTTCGGCGGACAGGATATTTGTCACCGTTGTGACAGAGTAACCCATCCGCCGAGATCTAAATCATGCCCTATTTCTAATCCAGCTTTTCAAATTGAGGTTCAACAGTTTGCTGCTGCCTCAGGCTATAAATTAAATCTACATAAATCTAAAATGTTACCCCTTAATAAATATTGTGAATGAATGAATGAATTAATTAATGATTAATTTATATAGCATGAACAAATACCCGAAGGTGTCAAGGTGCTGCAAAAAGTTCAGCTATCTGATAGGAGCAATGAGTATTCATAGGTCAGTTTTTACAAAACAAAGAGGCAGGTCTTCAAGGCCCTACGAAAAGGAAGATGTGGCTCTACACAGGAAATAGAAGGAGGAAGAGTATCCCAAAGCTTAGCCTCTGCGACTGAGAAAGCTCTTCCTCCTCATCGTGACCTATACTTCGAGACAACCAGCCGATTTTTATTAGCTGAACGCAATTGTCTGGTGGGGCATATAGGTGAAAGATTTGCCTGATTCCCTCTGGTCCTGAATTGTGTAGTGCCTTATGCACAATCCACAAGGCCTTGAACAAAATTATTTTTTCTGCGGGGAGCCAATGCAATTTCTTGATGGCAGCCGAAACTGAATGATATTTTGGAACATCTAAGACCAATCTTGCTGTCGCATTCTGCACAAGTTGTAGTTTATTGATGGAGGCCCTATTTATATCTAAATAAAGGGCATTACAATAATCCATCTTAGACAAGATCAATGCTACAGCGGCTTGCTTCTGTGCGGCAAGAGAGAGAAACGGAAATATTTTTCTACGGGTTCTTATGACCCAAAAGCAAGATGACACAGTCCTATTAACCTGGAGATTGAATGATAGGTTGGTGTCAACTATGACACCAAGATTCCTTGCTGATTCAACTGGGCAGGGACATGATCCCAACGCTTCCGGCCAACATGAATGGGTCCACATGGGGTGATGATTACCAAACATCAAAACCTCTGTTTTGTCCTGGTTTAGTTGAAGGTAGTTGTCTTTCATCCAGAGTGCCACTGACTTCATACAGTTGTTAAAATTGGCAGCTGAGGCCTCTATCTCTTCTGTAATGGACACAATTAATTGTGTGTTATCTGTGTAAGATATTACCTCCATCCCAAAGGATCTAACCAGTTTTGCCAATGGGGAGACATATATATTAAAAAGGGTGGGGCTCAAAGAGGACCACTGTGGAACTCCTCAACAATTCAGGATTGGGTCTGAATAAAATTGGTCCATCTTAAGTTTTTGTGATTTATCAGCTAGGAGGGAGTCCAGCTGCTTCAGTGCCCAATCTGTTACCCCGAATTCTTGAAGTCGGTTAATCAGCTTATTTGGTGAGATGGTATCAAATGCCGAGGACAAATCCAATGAAATCAACAGCACGGTTTGTCCAGCATCAACCAAATTGCGTATATTATTTGCTGCAGTTATTAATGCAGTTTCAGACCCATGGGAACTCCTAAATCCATACTGAGATGGATCCAGTAGTTGCTGTTGTTCCAAATAACCACTAAAAGATGATTTAAAGACCTAGATGATTTAAAGACCTAGAATTTATGTGGATCCAAATAAAGATTAAATACTAAGGTTTTGCGGATTACCAATTCCAGCAAAACAACTCTTAAATTAAACACAACAAAAAAACAGAAGGTCAAGGCACTCAGGACCAGCACTAATCAGTGTAGTTTTTCTGTATTTATAGCAAAGATATGGTGCAAAGAGCCAGGAACGTGACCTTCCTACGTCCCTAATTTTTTGGTAAACCAAAACCACATGGAACAATCTGGCTCAATTTGTCTGATAAATCCATTGAATTCCTGACTTTGGTTCACGCCGTCACGCAATTTCACATATATTCTGGGTCACAAAAAACCCTTATGCATTTCAGCGTTCACGACATATAATAATCGTGTGTGCTTTTCTTTATCGCTCAACACTAAGCCTTGAAAAAGTCCCGTTGGGACGAAACGCGCCGCGTCGGCTATGAATTCTGTGTCATGATTTTAAAGAATTTTGAATAAAGGAACAAAATAATAAAGGAAGGATTTGTTTTTAGTAAATCAAAGTCTTACTTGATTTTGTCGGGAGACACTGTGCTGATGCTTAATCATTGACGATTGCATATTATTGCATATATTTTTTTGAAACTGTACTTGATTATAGTTGGGTGCTGAGCCAGATTGTTCCAACTCTTAAATTAAATTTGAAGAGGTATTGGAAAAGGTAGAATCTTATTTACTAAATGGAACCCTCTATTTTTATCCTGGTGGGGTAGATTAAGTTCTATTAAAATGATGCTCTCCCCTCGTTTGATATATCTCATCTCCATGATCCCTGCTCATTTTCCATTGCAGTTCTTCAAAACAATTGATTCGGTTCTTTCACATGTTTTATGAAATAATAAACATGCTCTCATGTCCCTTTCACAGTTGAGGTTTGCCAAGCATCATGATGGTGTAAACTTTCCCAATTTTTACAAACTTCATGAAGCTTTTTGTCTTTAAACAATCCTCAGATTGGCTCCAAAATAGGGATTTACCTAAACCGTAATGGTTTTCTCTTGAATTCTCTTTTATTTCTCCCTTCTCATTCGATGAATTTTCATCTTCTTCTTTCAAGACTACTTTTCTCTCCCATCCTTCTATTGCACACTCATATAACCTCCTGAAACCCTTCCTTTTTCCAAAACACCTATGTTACACTAATTTCTTAAAACCTTTTCCTTGGCATAATCACTATCTTTAAATAAATAATACAACCTTCTCTTGGAAACCTTGGAAGGCTAAAGGCATTAACTTCATTGACCAATAACTTCTTCACGACAGCCCTCTTCCTTTTCCTTCTGCCCAGATTCTTTTCCACCTACCTCACTCTTTTATTCAGCAATACACACAATCAACTCAGCCTATTCAAGATTCTATGTCACTATTACATAATGATATTAGATCATCTGAGTACAAAGATATTTTACTTACCTTGCTAACACGTAATTCCAAACCCTCTTTTATTTGCAAAAACACTTTGGCTTTTTCTCCACAGTTAGAAACAAGTCTAATTTAGAATTGCAATGGGAAAATGATTTGCAAGTTGAATGGTCTACTCAATGTTGGGACATCAATCAATCAGTATTTGTATAGCGCACTGATCACCCCGAGGGGTATCCAGGTGCTGTTAAGATAAGATCTAGTCTAAATTACATACAGCTTCAGGCACTGCAAATGTTTCCCAAACAATGTTTTTTTTATATACAACAGATCACTTATTATTCCTATGTTTTTACTTAAAATAAATGTTGGCACACAGAATGCTTGCTGGTCCTGCAATGCTCCTCATTGTGATTTGCCTCATAAGTTATTCCTATGTCCTTGTATCCTTGCTTTTTAGTTGCAAGTTTGGAGTCAAATTACTAAGATTTTTAAAGTTAACATTCCATATACTGTAAATAATATATTTTTAGGAAGCCTCTCCCCAAAGTGGTCTCACCTTACACATCCACCTTGTTTATTAGATACCTTAATAGCTGTAGCTTTTCAACAGATAACTTCCAATTGGAAAAATAACATACGTTTCATTTAAGGCTTGGTGGCATGCTGTCTGTTTCAATCATTGATTGGATAGAGCCTGTATACATCTGATTTCCCTAGCTTTTAAAAGAGAACGTATATGGTCAACTTTAACATTTTTTCTTGATAGTTCAAGTTTTCATAGTAAATCAGTTGATATTGCTGCTGAAGAGGTTTCCAAACCTTCCTTAATTCTATCTCAATTTTACTTATATTTTCATGCTGTTTTAGCATTGGTAATGATTATCTTTAGTGCTCAAAATGTTTCATTTTCTAAACTTTTGACATTAATATATCATGACTATCTCTTCTCTCTCTCCTTTCTTCTTCCATTTTCACGTAATGTTTTATTGAAACTTTATCCCATGTACTCTTCACTTGGATTATTTCCTAATATTAATACGGATGTATCCTTTGACACTGATGCACTATTTTTTGCATGTTAATTACCATTTCTGGGTCATTTGTTATTATTGTTTAATCTTTTCAGTAAAACATACTTAAACTAAAAAAATCACCACAATTCCCAAAATACATTGGGCAGGTGGCCAAAATGCCATTGTGGCTGAAGGGGCCATTCATTCAGTGGGGCCAATAAGCATCTTTGTCTGAAACCCACTCTGATGGGTGAATCATGGTAAAAGGTGTATTCATTTATCTACAAGCTGAGTGAATATACACTTTCCTTGTGACTTACTTGGATACTTTGCTTACCTGTCTCTTGCTTTCACTTCCCTTGTTCCAAAGGAGCCACACTATTGTGTCTTACACAGTTTATGTGCAGCAAGTTCCTCATAGCACTGTGCCACCTAGCACCAACTTTGTTTCGTGAGCGCCCATCCCTCTGTGGCCCAGATATCCTCTGTCTCTGCACTTCGTATTTGCTGGTGCTTGTCGGCTCATCTGTGTTGCCAGGCCTTAAATACTAAGAACCGCTAAAAGAGAAGGACAAAACTAGCACAAGGTCTCCCACAATTATCCCAAAAGGAGCCAGCCCTTAGAAATCATCAAACGGAGAAGCATGAAAAAAAAATTATGATTTATTCTCATGAGTGAAGAAAATATTCATGTAACATGGATTGAAAATGCACCGCTGGTTTTTTTTTTTTTTTTGGCAGATAGCAAAATACTCCCTATATGGTATAGGCACATGTGGTAAATGTGGCTCCTATTGTACCAACCACAGAGTGGGCCTGCAAAACATTGCTTCAAGACTTCCAAGATTGCAGCAACCTAAAAACCTGCTATCAAACCTGTCAAAATAACCTTTTTAGACAGTCAGGAAACCGTGCTTTAAAATATTGATAAGTTACCCCTAACTACTCCTTGTTGCCCACAAGATAGGGTACCTGAAATTTAAAACTGAAACACATCTGAAATTAAAGATGGCATGTTCCTTCAGTGACTAGCCCCCAAAGGCAATTTGCACTGGCATGGCTGCATCTGGATCCTAGAAAATGTCAAAGTACAGAGTATAAACTTTAATCTATACCTTTTGACAGGAAACCGCTGAAATAGTCAGTGGAATCTACTGGTGGCCAATTTGTATTATCCTGCCAGAAGCTGCCCAGTCAGTGCTTTACTTAAATGAGGTGTGATAATCGATCCTAGTATAGGACAATGACTTGGCCTGGTGAGAGGATAGGCTGAGTGTGGGGCATGTGATCCCTATCAGCCCAAGAAAGACACCAGGGGAAGTTCAAGGAACATCATTAATTTGAAAGGGAAAGAGGCAAAGCCTGCCTATTAATAGTTTAGTGAGGACAGAGAACTGGGAGAGTAAAGACCTGTGTTGCCCAGGCCCACACTAGGCAGGCTGAATCCAAATCCATTGGGAAGAAAGCCACCCAACAAAACCAGTTTGAAGTTGACACAGGGGAAGGGACTTTTCATTTTCCTGCCACTACCTCTAGGTGCACATGAGGGCTCTGCACAAGCGAGGAAGAGTTCCCACATTTTGAATTTTAGAAGCAAGGTGCACTGTGGGATTATTTGTGCAAAGGCAAACAGGAACTCCTGAAAAAGGGGGTAGGGATACCCCTTGGAACTTTTATAGATATTGGTTAGGGAGGGGGCAGGAGTTCCCCCACTCACCCTCTGGCTAAAGCAAACCATACATTTGGCACCCAAAGGAGCCCTCCTCAGAACACATACGTAACCTCTGGAAGATCAGAAGAGGATTGGACCCTCATTGCAGTACTCTGAGAGGAGCCAGAAAGGACTGGGCTTGCTCTCTTTTGTAGCCAGGACATAGAAGGAGACTACAAGGATCGGTTGTCTGACCTCCTGTGTGAATACTGGGGCAAAAAAGCTGCAAGAGGCCTTTTCCTGATGTGATCAGTTGATGAGTACCATCTGGACATAGACTGGATCCTGCTGATGGCCTCTGCTGAAGTGAGCCCTGGCCCATAAGTGCTGTCCTTGAGTGCCTGGCTGCCTGTTCAAGAAACCCTGAAACACTAGGGGGCTTATTCTCAAGGCCCTTGCGCCACTTTTGCGTCATTTTTAACATGGGAAAAGTGACGCAAAAGTGGCGCAAGGGGCTTGTAAATCTGCCCCTAGGACTTTTTTGACTTCCAAGACCTCCAGAGTCAGAGTCAGCTGGACCACGGGGAAAAAGTGTCTGATTTTGATAAACCTCATTGGATACAGCCTCAGACTTGACCCACTGGAGGATTATGAGATCCATAAAAAAGCTTAAGTGCGAAGGTAAAATTTTTGACCAGGATGAACCCACATAGTGTACCCAACACGTGCTTCATCGCCTAGAATTGTGTCTAGGTCCCAGTTTACTGCTTCCTTCAACTATCATTGGCGCTTTCTGTTTTTTGGTAGTATTTAGACGTAAGAAATTTTAAATTCATATCCACGGTTCCCAGTGTTTGATTTTTAGAAATGTCATGTCATTCGTTTTAGTAAAGATTTCTCCATTTTCCTAAATGAGTATGGCATTTTTATAGTTTAGTGTTTCAACTTTATTACTATTTTGGTACGGCATAAATACTGTACACATCACCCTATGTAAAGCCTGTCTGATCTGTTCCACAGCTACCAGAAAGTTGAACTTAAGTTAATTAAAGGATTTTTGGGGTTCGCCCGGGAAAGTTAGTGTTATTATTCCTCCAAATCAGAATCCACTTTCTTACAGGGTGTTAGTTTAATTCCATGTTTCCACTGTTTTCTATGGGAGTGTGCTGCAGTACCAGTGGTTGGCCATGTGTGATGCTTGACTGGCTCCAAAACTGGGGTGGAGTCCATTTAGGCCTGATGTAATTCAATTAGGGCTACACTAACTTTAGAAGTGCATTTTGGCAATTGCACTGATCTTACTATTTTGTGGGTGTGCATTTTGAATTAGCTTGTACCTCTCAAACCCTTTTCTTAATCAAGCCTTACCTCCATTCATTTTTGAATAATTATGCTGCATTTTATGATCACTCCCCCTCATCCCTCATATATTTACTACAAAATAGTATGCTAATGTGTGTGGAGATCTCTTCACAGAAAAGAAAGGAGAAGCAGTGGAGGAAATCTCCACCCATAGTTTTGTGAATTTCCTTTCTGCAGTAGTTAAGTAGTATTAATGGAGTTCTAAAGTATATACTACAAAATACAGGGGTAGATTTACAAACATTTTGCATTGGGTTAGCATCACAAAAGTGACGCTAACCAGCACAAGATGTTTTTTACCTAATTTACTTTCCAGTGCAAAACTTGCTTTGCGCTGGAAAGTACCCTGAAAGTAACGCAAAGTAGCGCAAAGCACTGCTTTGCATTGCTTAGCGCCAAGGGGGCGTTACATGGGTGGTACATGGGCATTCCCATACTACCACCCATGCCTTTCGACACAAAACCATATCTACAAACAATAGTAGACAGGGTTTAGCGCCAAACGTTAACGCCATTTGAAAGGATGCTTTAAGAGGAGAGATGTTTTTGTTTCTCCTTTCCTTTCCAACTTTGCATGTGTGCTGCACTGTGCAGCACACATACAAAGTAGGAAAAGTTCTAAAGTGTGTCTAAGCATAGCATTTTGTACAGAAAGGGTACATAACCTATGGTAGACTCAGGCACGTACCCTACGACTATGGCGCTTAGGTGTGTGCCTGGCGCACGACAGCTGAAATCAGCGCCGGTGCTAGGGAGCTGGGAGGAGAGAGCCATATATCTGTAGATATGGCGCTTTCCTGCTCCCTCCCTGTCATGCAATGCAGCACAGCATTTGTTGCTGCTTCGCTGCATTTCGTGCCCATTTTCAAAGTCTGTGTTTTTCCAGAAACTGGTTCTGTGCCATGGTAGTTTCACCCGATTTCCTCTTCGGTGTGTCTGTCTGCAAATTTCTGACTTGACCGGTCTTTTTTAACCATGCTCACTCTCCCAGGTAGTTTATTTTTTCTCTGCTGTGATGTGCTCTCAGTTCTCTCCCTCACTCCCCATTTTTGGGGCACCCCACTTTTCTCTATTTGCTTGCCTAAGCTAGATGTTTCCTGGGGCCCCTTTCCCTGGTCGTCTGGTGATAAAGTTCACTCGTGGTTTGGTTGCTTGTTAGGCGGTTTGGAGAGGTGGGGAGCAGTTTTACATTTGTTGTACTGTTGTACTGTACCTGTCACTTCTGTTCATCATTATTATTGATGATGGCTGGGTTACACTATGCGTTTTGTGGGTTTGTGTTCGATGTACTCTGCACCTTTCTGTTTGCTACTGACTTTTCTCGGTGTAGCGGTGTTGTGATTCCGTGCAATTGTACTCATGGTTGTGTGGTTTGCCTTTTTTCCGTGCAATTGTACTCATGGTTGTGTGGTTTGCCTTCTTTCCGTGCAATTGTACTCATGGTTGTGTGGTTTGCCTTCTTTCCGTGCAATTGTACTCATGGTTGTGTGGTTTGCCTTTTTTCCGTGCAATTGTACTCAAGGTTGTGTGGTTTGCCCTTTTTCCCACCTACAAATTGTCGCTCTCCCAAATGCTCGGAATTGGTATGTTGCTCCTTCACTGCACTCTCCCTCCAATGCACAGTACTATGGATGCAGTGGTTTGATGAAATCTATAGATACAGCTTCTCGTTTGCAGCCACAGTACCGTTTTACATTGAAATGAAATTAAAATTCGCATTTGTAAAGCGCAACAACCGCCCTAATAGGCATTTTGCACTAAGAATAGTGAGACAAAAAGAAAGACTGTCCCTCCGAGAAATATGCACTTATGATTGAATGAACCGCCAGGTTTTAAGAAGCTTTCTGAAGGCTGCTGCAAGGTTAACGGCTTTCTTTAACGCGAGCAGAAGCTTGTTCTATGCCTTTGCCCCTAGGACAGATACAGCTCTGCCCCCCCTGGTTTGTAACCCGAACTTCGGGATTGATAGAACATTAACTTGACTTGGAGTGTTAGACAGTTTGAAATGGTTAAATACACTTACTCAGGAAACCGGCGCTTGAAATAAAAATAGTTCTCTTTTATTCCAAACTGACAATCGAGCGGTGTGTGCAATTATCCGAAAACAGTCCCATCCATGTATTGTTTTCCCCCTCTGTTGTAGGAGCCAGAGGTAGACGCCTGATTTCACCCAATGTTATGGTTCTTTTCTGCCCTCTCCACCCACAAGATCCTTGGAAAGAAAAGGATACGTATAAGTAAAAAAAAAAATCTCAAAAGTCTTGAGCTACCTCTTTTGACTACTTTCTTATTTGTGGCTTCTTTTCTCTA
The DNA here is from genome assembly GCA_963921515.1 of Calotriton arnoldi. Taxonomy (NCBI): domain Eukaryota; kingdom Metazoa; phylum Chordata; class Amphibia; order Caudata; family Salamandridae; genus Calotriton; species Calotriton arnoldi. The sequence continues at coordinate 535,927 of CAWUFW010000317.1, read as the reverse complement.
ACTCTCCTCCCCGTTTCTCATAATACGGTCTTTTCTAGACCTTGCTGTTGCTCCCTTTTCTTTGCCAATCCAAGAATCCCCCCCCCCCCTTTCTTTTACCTGGTTTACATGCCTCAAAGTTACCACTCCCTTTGCTGTTACTTAAGGCTTTTTCTGGCTCATTGTCCTTACTACTCCTGGAACCCTACACTCTAGGCTTTTGAGGGTGATAGTTCAGATGCCCACTTGCACCCTTAGATTCACTTTGCCTTTTGAGGTCACTGGAACAATATATTCACCAGAACAAACAATGAGAAAAATGACACAAAAAAGATCACTTCCTTTCATTCAGGCCCCTGACCGCGCCCATGCACCTGAAATTGCCTTAAGCACGTTCTCCTCTCCTGAGGCCACCTTCTTCCAGCTGACTGATGTCTTTCCACTAGGGAGTTCACCCCATACGCAGCTCCTTGCGTTCCTTATGCGGTTCCTAGGTCATAGGCGGTAGTCTCTGGGGTAGCGCACCCTTCTCGGGTTCGCTTCCAGTATGTAAGCTTCTTGGTGTAAAGAATTCCTGGGAAGTGAGTGACACTACGTCTGTAGTCTTTCTAGAGTGTCTCAGTTCATCTCCCTTTTAAAGTCTGTCTTCTCTTTCTTTCACTATCGCCTCTTCTCTTTCTAACTTCTCCTCTAATCTTTCTTCCATCACTAAACTACAGTCATTTTCCCTAGATGCCTACCTCCTGTCCATCAATCTTGGAGAACGCCATGGGAATCTCGCACTGTCATCAGGTAAATCCCCTTTAACGGAGGGTTTTACGCACCTGTGTGAATGCAGCAGGCAGTGTCTGTAAAGACCAAATTTTCACATTTGTAATTGCTGACATATAACTCAGTGCATGTCAGTCAGGGCACGAGTCGGGCGTACATGCGGATGGACTGCGTCCACCCACTTTTTTCACAGGGTGAACGCCGTCCACCCTGCCAAGAATTTGGGCCCCACTGAATAATGTGCTGAACTCGTCCCGGTGTAATTTCCAAACACCGGGACACTTTCAGCAGCGCCTGCACGTTGTATGCTTTCCTTCTGCAACAAGCAACAACGTGCAGGCGGGACGGGGCTTTCTTATTTAAGACTCCTGCTGGGCCCATAACAAATGCCGAATCTGAAGGGTCATCAGGCCTCCTTTTGTTGGAGTCTCTTGGCTGGGAGCAGTCAGGAGCCTCACACCTGATGCAAATGAAGCAGAGGGGAAACAAAGGCTCACACCTTGTTAGCACTTCACACATACTTAAGAGAGGCAGCTTTTCACTTTGTTCAGTCCCTGTTTAGGAGATATGCATGCAGTGTAAGAATATCAGAAGTGTTGGTCTTTCCCAGTATTTACACAAAGCAAATTGCATTTATATAGAGCTTACTTCCCCTGAGGAGGCGTTGAAATAATTTAAGTACCACTATTTCTTTTCTTGTATAGCCCTACTCATTCCAATGCAGGGTGTCAGGGCGCTTTACATCAACACGTGCATATTACATGTACAATAAATTATATGTTTGTAAATGAATGTACAGAATGTGTTACATAAAACTGCAGGATTGCATGGTGCAGACGTCACATATCATCTTCTATAGCTCACTGTGCTATTATCCTCGCAATGCGCTCAAACGTACACATGATAGACCTGCTAAACATATATGTGAGGGCTTTAGATCTGATGTCACTTGTTGTGATGCCACTTCCTGTAAAGTCGTGGCTTGTGATGCCACTTTCTATGATGTCAATTCCTGTGATGCCATGTGAGATGTAATGCGCTGTGATGTAATGCACTGTGATGTCGAGCGCCGTGATGTCGTGCGTCGTGATGTCATGCACCGTGATGTCATGCACCGTAATGTCATGCGCCGTGATGTCGCGCACCGTGATGTCGCGCGCCATGATGTCACTTGCCTACTGCCTAACTAGGTTAGTCCCCCCATTTCATTTTTAGGTTTCGCCTAGGCAGCGCATGCGCTGTCTCGTCGAGAGATGCTGTATACAGTATAGCGGGGGAAGCTCCGCCCACTTTTCGGCCATAAATTTGATTGGTTGCAATGCTAAATTCTGCATTTTGATTGGTTTGTGCCTTCTTAGTCCCGCCTCCTGACTGCCATGGCGTCATGTTTCCCCTTCCGAGGCTATCAGCCCCTTTACTTCTAAAACCATTTTGTTTCCCTGTCTCGCCCCGTTCCCTCCCGCAGTCCGTAACGTATTGTACCACAACCACCCCCCCGCCCCCTCCTGTTCGTGCCTTCACCCATGCCGGCACTTCCATTTAAAATGCAATAGGTCTCGGGTAAATCCGAGTCCTATTGCATTTTCAATGCTTGTTTGCGGTCTGATTGGTGGGTGACTGCGCACTCTTTGTGTCGCATGCGCGCGATGCCTGACATCGTACGCATGCGCAACACAACAGTGGCGTTCCTAATTCACGGCGGTATTCATTCACTCTCATCCTTCACATACCCTCTAATACCCATGTAGTCTCTCCGCCCCGGGTGCGTGCTGTCCCTTTCTATTTCGCTCGAGGAGGGTTGGCTTCTTGGCTATCGCTGCCTGCCTTGAATCATGAGGAAGCAGGCTCGAATCCCGGCTTCAGCCCAATATCAATATGCTGTGATTCTGGGCAACTTATTGTGCCCCTCATTAGGGAATACCTTTTGTGTCCGGATTTCTTCAGGTTCCAAGGAAGCCATGGAACGGGACCCCAGTAGGGGTGGCGCACTCGCCGGAGCTTTCTCCACCCGACCGCACGTCCTCGCGGGGGGGGGGGTGGTAGGGCAGCAACTATGCGCGGGCCCTACTACAGTGGGAAGGGGGCCGCAGCTCCGCCCCAGAATCGGCCTGCTGGAACCAGTGCGCAGACGAGGCACTCCAGCAGGGCTGTCGCATCCTGGACGGGCAGTTGGGGTGTCTGGAGGTGGCATACGGCGCTGTTTGGGAGCCCCCCTCCCATTGGGTTTCTCTCTGTGGGCTCCAGTTCGGGTCGGGCTAATGGGTCCGCTAGGCATGACGGCGTCCCTTGCAGCTGGCCGGGATCCGGGCAACTGGGGGGCTTTGGGGAGAGAGGGGGCGGGCCAACACAGGCGGTGGGTGCGACGGTTTCCATACAGATTTGCTTGGGTGGCTTCGGGGGTAGAGGGTCAGCAACGGTAGGCCCGCACCAGCATCCATAACTCCGCACAATGTGGGAGTCCCAGGTCTCTGCCCTCGACCGAGTTCGAAACCGTTAAGTCTCTCCCCCACCATGCAAGGGTGTTACTCCAGGGGGCGCGAGTCCGGCCCTCAGCTGGCCTTCATTGGCCAGGCAACCTTTAAGGGCGTTTGCCGCTGGCCATGCATCCTGGCCCCTGATTGACCCTGTACAATCTTAAGCAAGTGGCCAGGCGACAATAAGGTAGGATGTCGCCATTTGTGCCTTCTGGTCACGCCGTCCACCGTGGATCGTCGCGTTCCCGGGTCCGGAGGTACCGCGAGCATCGGTTGGTCGTGGTGATATACAAAGGAATTCCTCAGCACACGTCTGTTATGTCACAATATACATAAACATGCTTGATGTGAGCGTACTCGGCAACACGAGGAGCGACGTCCGTGTGTGGGATCAAACTACTAAGAAATAAGATTCTGGACTTCTGGGACATACAGGGATCCCTTGGATTTAACATTGAGAAGTGAGACGTCGCGAGATATTGAATCCCAGTGTGGGTTGGAATTAACACCACTAATAAAGGTTATACACAGGAAGACAATAGCCTTGATAAAGTCGCGGGATTAATTCCCATGTAAGCGACGAAACACGTGTCGGCTGTCTGAACATCGGAAAATAAAAAGGAAAAAGAAATAAGAACTTACCTACTTGTATTTTACTTATGCTCACATCAAGCATGTTTATGTATATTGTGACATAACAGACGTGTGCTGAGGAATTCCTTTGTATATCTGTCAATTGGCCAAGGCCATTTTGTATTTTGAGGAGGTCAGTGGTTCTCTTCACCTTGCAGCACCGTGATCAATACAGCAAGTAAATATCAAATATTTGTGTTATCTCTCCCGAGTGGCGCCTTCATTTACCCAACTAAATACCACTGCTCATTAGGTGCTCATTGGTCGTGGTGAGTTGGGGTGTCTGGGGTCCACTGTCCCTGCACTATTCATGCAGATGGACTGGGCGTGTACTGTGAGGCCGGGAGGCAGTATGCAGCACATCCAGGGTGTTGCTGTGCGGTGTCTTTGCTGATCGGCTCGCAGGTTTTCCTTCTGTGAGTTTGGGCGCCCACCTAGGGCAACTAGGACCAGTCGAGATAGTGTCCATATATATTTTTATGTCCAGCCCAATTTAGTACATGCCTTTTGCGTGGGTGTCGCAAGTGTTTTTCACTCTCTCGTGCAACACTCCTACCACAGGGGAATCCGTTTTTTTCCTGAAACCGTTTCTTGTATTTTTGTTAGTGTAATGCTGGTGTCGGGACATTGGGGCTTGTCCGCGTGTGCTGGGAAGTGTGGCGGTATTAAAGTGGGTGGTATAAAGTGTGATTTATGGGCTCTGGAGTGTGAAGGTGTGATGCTGTTGGGCACAGCATATGGTGTTTAGGTGTCTAATATGTGGTACGCAATACGGACGATGGGTGTGATATACCTGTAAATATGGCATGCCTATTCGGCAGATGCTGTGCTATGGGGGTGTGCGCTAAAGCGTTTGCAGAGGGTTATTAAACTGTGATAAGGCTGTGGTACAAAGATGTTGGGTGTGTGAGGGGATAAGGTGTGATATGTATGTGCTGGGAGAAAGGGGTGTGCTGGGATATGTTTTGCCATGCGGCGCGCGTGTATCTGGGAGTGTGGGTTCAGATGGGGTGTGTAGGGTGATGGGGGCTGTGATAAGCATTGAGTTGGAAGGGCAATGTCACACTGCGTATTTAAGAGCACGTAATAATATAGGTTTTGGGAGCATCAAACGCAGAGAGGGGCATTAAATCTCGAACAGCAGTCACAGCACTTTCGAATTTCGGGCACTGTACCCCTCTGTTGGAACAGAGCGACTGTCCCCCACAGCCCCCTTATACACACGCTACTGCACTTCTAGGCACTGCACCCTACTGCCGTACACACAGCGGCTACCGTCTAGGCGCTCGGGGCACACAACAATGTACTGCAACTCTCTAGGAGCTGCACCCCTCTGTGCGCTGCCCCTCTGTTCACTGCCCCTCTGCTCTACACACAGTGGCTGGTGATCTAGGGGCTGCACTGTTGTCTACGCACTTTACGTACTGCGCCGCTCAGGTGTGGGCACGAATGCTGTGGGGGTTGCTCCCCATTACGTATTGCACATTACTTCTGTGCTCAAAGCTGCAGGCCATCCAGGCGCCAAGCTGCCGCGATCCCAGAGCGAGGTAAGGCTGGTGTGTGCAGGTACTACTGCCCTCTATGGGACCCGGCGTCCCCGCTGTTGCACACGCGGGTGCAGGGTGCCACACTGGGACACCTCGTAAACCATGCATAAACACCGTGTGTGCACCAGAGAAGGGTGTGAATGGGATGGGTGTGGTTAGGGAGCTGCTAGCGGGCACTGGTGGTTAGGAGGGCGATTCAGCCCCTATGGTGGGCACAACGGGCCAGTGTTTGTGCTGTTGGACTGGAGGTCACGGGGTCTTACCAGGAACTGGGGGGGTTCTCAACGAGACGCAGAGAACTTGCATTCACGTTTGTGCCCCAGGGTGCTTGTTTACCAGGTGCATTGCTTTCTGATGAGGAACTCTAGCTAATCACTTTAGCATTCTCTAGATTCCAATCCATAGAACTTCTCTTCCACGAGCACCCGTAAACAATAATATTTTTTTCAAATCATGTATTTTCAGCGATATAACCACCGAACGCCCTGATATTATATTAAAAACAGAGCTTTGGACTATACCATTTCCTGCTAAAAGGCAATATTTCTCTCCATGTGTTCCCATACCTGGCATGTCACACAGTTTGGTGCTTACTTTCCCTCCATGTTAAAAAACAGATGTTTCACCACCCAGGCTACGGTACTGCGTAGCTAAATACATATAAGGTCCCAAAGGCGAGACCGTTTGCATTGCAAATGCTTGTTTAGGACTTGTGCCCTCATGTCAGTTAAACTGATGACACAAACAGCATAAATATGATGCAATGGAACTAATGTTGAACGTTTCAGTAAAAATGCATCACAAACCTGCTTTGCTTGCATGCTACTTCTTCTTTATTGAATGACACGGTGGGAAGCTGTGTTGACCACTTTTCAATTCTATGCACATTCTTCCTCCCTGATTCTTACGAGCTTCACTATCCTTCAGCCAACACATCCATTTCCTACAAAGCAATAAATGCTAGATTTGCTTTGGCACATGGTGGCGGATACAATATGGGTACATCCAAATGGGTTAACCGACCCATGGAGCACATTTAAAAAGACTTATTGATATTGGGTCCTTTACAAATCCTTCAGATAGTATTGGAGATGTAATATCTCGAATACCACTCATAAACCTCATTATGTGGTGTATTCCAGTAGAAATTAAGACAATAGCAACAAACTGAACTCCACTTAGAATATCATATGTAGGTATAAGAAAGTGGAATATTATTTGTGGGGCGGATGCACACCTCAAGGAATAATAACTCTACCCCATCAGGGTGAAATAACTTACCCTGAGATCAACTTCCTGGTAGAGACAGCACAGAGCAGACAGGCTTACCTTAGGGCAACATATAAAATATTTATGCAATACTAAAACAGTAATAAAGTCAAAACACCCAACAATAAAACCCACCTGAATTAGAAAAAGTTACAGCAATAAACAAAATGACACCAAAATGAGCAAAATCCAATAAGGGGAATCGGAGATGTGTGTTTTTTAAGGTTTTTGCTGACAATAGTGGCAAAAAGTGCAAATGATAGTCTATGGTCGTGGCAGTCCAGGACATAGGTGCACATAGGTGCACTTTGAGGCTTACCACGTTAGATCCTGAGATCGGATACACCAAGCAGGATGGACTGGTTAAAAACTTTACCTTCAGTCTTAGTTTTCAAAATGGAAATCAGAATCTGTCTGTGGGGCAAGGCAGCATGCTGAATTCGGGAAGGTCTCAACAAAGTCAGACAATTGTTATGCGAGGTCCCACTGAATGCATTGATTTTGGCAGGACAAGCTCCAAGCGGGAAGAGCCTAGTTTCACAACAAGGGACGTTTTCATGCCAGTCACATACTCTTGGCACCCTCCCTTGGTTAAGATTTCTACCTTGGGACTTACTCTCTGAAATGGAGGTTGGGTTTTTCCAGCAGGACAATGTGGTAGGCTGTATCCAAAGAGGGCTCCATATTGTCATATACGTTCTCTTCAAGAGTCCACTAAAATAGATGTGCTTCTGTGGAGAAGCTCCAGGTGGAACAAACTTGTTTCTTCAGCCCAGCGAAGTTACACCTTAACCGGATCTATTGTAGTGGTTGTTCCTGGTTCTCTGGTGGCTGAAATCATCATTTTTCTAACTCCCAAAACACTGTCATTGTAAGCCCTCTTTTTATCAACTCTTTACCTGAAGGCTTCAGGAGGGCTCTTAGGACTTCAGGGTTTGGTTCAGCAAAGGCCATATGTAGGGTACAGTGCAGATTCAGTTGTGATAAGGTGCAGAAAAATACTCTTTTGTGCATAGTCAACCCCATTTTATGGCTCTGCATCGGCATCCTTTCCCATTCCTGTGCCCAAACATGTCTTAGGTGGGTGGGATGCATTATTGAATGCTTGCGGGGATGTAGGGAGCACGCCAACGGGTCACCGCACTGCACACTTAATGTTACCCTGTAGCGGGAAGCCCGCTGATGCTGCTGCATGCCTGCCTGTTCTTCTCCATGGGGTATTGTACTTTGGAAACATCATCAGTGTCTCCATTTTTCCAAGCTTTCTCTTTTTCAGAGTTCCCTGGTAAGGAACTTTGGGTTAGATATTTAGCCCGTATCAAAATAGCTACTGACCAATACATTCCAATAGGGATTACCCAATCCATCGTGACTATAATGGTATTTCCTACCTTCTAGGATATATATGTGTAGCAGCGCTTCAAGCTCTTCTGCCTCAGTGTTCATTGCTCCTCACTCGTCTGGTGTTATTCCTAGTATAAAACAAGGCCTTCCTTCCTGCTTTCTGATTTCCAGCTGTTTCTGTGTCTCCTGTTGAGACTTGGCTCTTGCTTCTTTCCTTTTTCTTCGCCTTCTGGAATTCCATTGCCACCTTGGAGGATTTTTGTCCTGTGGCTTGTTTCTTTGATTGGGATTCCTTCTGGAGGCCGCTTTCTGCTGAGGCACTTCCTGCGTCATACATACTAGAAGAAGTAGCCCATACCTCTGGCAGACCAAGACAGTCAAGACCTGGAATCTACCTTCAGCCCATGGCCAGAACGCTTTGACTAGGCACCTGAAACCTGATATAGTTTTTGTTAGATTTTGTTGCTGTTTTTACACTGTGTGCATTGGGACCCTGCTAACCAGACTCCAGTACCTGTGCTCTGACCCCCAAAACAGTTCGAAATTGGCTATACTCCTAAATGGAATATTTAATTTACCTATAAGTCCCTATTTTAAATGTCACTAGTGGACTTCAGCATATATTGTGCAACCACTAGATTGACAGTACAACAACATGACTGCAGGGCTGCCACCAGTACCTGCCTGAGCAGGTTTAATCTGTAATTTCGACCTGTCAGAAAAGCTTCTTTTGACAGGCCTTAAACCCTCCTTTTAAATATGAATTAGTCACCCCTAAGTAGGCCTAAATCCCAAAAAGGCAGGGTGCATGGTATTCAAAGGAAGGACATGTAAAAGTTTAATCTAAAACAAGTCCTTACAGTGACAAGGCCCCAAAAAGGCTATTTTTACTGTGGCAGGGTGAGCTGTTCCATATGAAAGCATTGGGAGTTAATATCAAAATTAAATAAAGTTACTCTGTCTAGGAACCAACCAATAAGTTCAATTTAGGACTTTTAAAAATATTTAATACAAATCCAAATCATTGGTAAAGTCTGATTTCTACTACATATTTTACTTTTAAAAGTCATCTTTTGCCTTCCTAAAGCCTCTTGAAGGTGATTTGCATGAGCTTCCAACTATCACCCAGGAGCCAAATAGCTCCTTCATGAGGTGTGAACTTGCTCCTGTACCTGAGACAAAGGCATTGGGTGTGGGAAGGTGTTTTGTTCCTCTGACAGGATGACCATCTGAATGCAGGATTAATTAGCTCTACCAGGCACCACAAAACAAAACTTTTTAATTATCTCCTAGGCCCTGCCAATGATAAAGAGATAGCCTTGGAAAGGTACCGTAGATTTTAAACTTTCATAGTGGATCCCATACTCCACTACCCTGGGGGTGATGAAGCATGGCACTCAGGGTGATATGAGAGGCCTCACTTTACAATTTTGTATGAACCCTTGGTCCTTGGCCCTGTATATAGGAAAGCTTATGGGATATTTAGGTTTCCACAAACAATTCAGAGAAAAATGTCCTCAAGGGATAACCCATGATGGTCATAAAAGACTGATTCTATTGGTTCTTCTGGTAATTTAGACTGCAACGTGGGGGGACGCAAATTAGGCCAGCCAAGTATTGCCTCCAATCGCAGCAGAAGAAAAAACACCTCCCACACCCAGGCTGTTGTTTTTGCCTGGGAGCAGTATTTACACCTCTTTAAAGTCGAGCACAGGTAGACCAGCTGTCAATAGGCTAATGCTAATTAGCCGACTGGAGATTCGGTCAGGTAAAAATCTGACTTTACTGTTAAACTGTATTTTTATAAACATTAATAACAGTATTTGAATGCCTTTTGTAGTTGTTTTCAATCAAAAGTTACAGATGAAAGTTTATAATCTATAGTTTGACATTTTCTAAGATTCAGCTAGAACCCTGCCAGTGAAAACAGCTTTTGGGGACTATCCACTGGAGAAACATGCCAACTTTAAGATCACACATGTTCCACTTTTAAATATCAAGCACTCTACCTTGTAGGCAACATGGTGTACTTATGGATGACTTATTAATATTCACAACTAGGGTTTCCCGCCTGTCAATAAGAGTTATTTTGACAGGTTTGCCAGCAGGTTAAAAGGCTTCTGCAGTCAGGCTATACATGGTAGACTTGAAGCCAGGTTTCACAGGTCCACTCTGTAGATGGCTCAATAGGTGTTGCGGTCTACAGGCGGCATATAACTTCCAAACCCTGGGTATGTTTTCTCCACCATATACTAGGAACCTGTAGTCAAGTTAAATGTGTTAATCAAGAATAGGACAATTTCACAATGTTTAAAGAGGGAGCATGGGCACTTAAGGTGACCATGCACAAACCAGTTCTGCTAAAGAAGGTCTAAATAAATGCATGTGGAATGATAGAAAAACAGTTAAACTCATGTGGAATGCATGTGGTTTAAAAAAAAAAAAGGGGGCATATCAACAAGCGGCAGCGATAATTATCGCTGGCCGCTCTTAGCGTGAGGCATTTTATCGCCGGCTATCGCAGATAATTATCGCCATGCTAGCGCTGTATTAACAACGCATAGCGCAATGGCGATAATTATTCCAGTGATAGCGATGTTTTCCATGGAACATCGCTGGTTTTCAAGCGATGTTCCATGGAAAACGGCGATATCCTTGGTGATAGGGCCTGTGGTCTTAGCCACACAATCCACCCCCCATGTTAGGTATGCCTTAGTCAGGAATTTAACAGACGTTAAATTCCTGCGTTAAGGCATACTTAACATGATTTTAAATATCGCTAACCCTCGTTGTTAATATGAGGAAGCTGGGTTAGCGATATTTACCCAAGGGAGTCTGGTCAGGCACGCCTCCTTTGCATCTCATTAGCGATGCGAAGGGAGGCGTGCTGACAAGGGGCGCTAATGCAAGGATATACGCGCTAGCGTGTCCTTGTTGATAATGCGATAATATTATCGCCGCTTTTCGCCCGAAAACGGGCTCTAAAGCGGCGATAATATTATCGCCGCACCTTGTTAATATGCCCCAAAGAATCTTTATTATGCTTTGCTCTAGTTGAGCCAGCATTACCTCAAACTGCGCTGGATATCCCTGCTCTATTTAAAGTAATGAAGATTACAGGTAAGTAACTAGGACACAACCAACTTATCCACCTTCCTTGTTACAGTTTTAGCTTTTGAGTATCTATTAAATCTACACTGAGAGCACAACCCACAAGAACAGCTGAGGGACTACAGCTCTGTGAATTATTATCAAAATCAATCAAGTAAAAGATAAACAGAACCCAAAACACTATTGTTGGAAATGACCACCGTGTGTGTAGTATTCCCCCTGATATTTGCCTTATGTTGCTGAACCTCTTTTAGTTGGCCATAGGACGTTACTCCTGCTAACCAGTGGTAAAGTGGTTGTGCTCCAACTTTAAAAATGGAAAATTTGACATATTCCTAATTGTTACATTTAATTTACTTATAAATCCCTAGTATATTGTACTACATGTACCCAGGGCCTGTTAATTAAATGCTACTAGTAAGCATCAGCACTCATTGTGCCATCCACTAAGGTAGCGCTATATAAAACATATCTCCAGGCCTGACCCTGCAAGCCCTGGTATGCAGTATTGAACTGCCATTTCAACCTGCCAAAATAAACCATTTGTCAAGCTTAAATCTTTCTTTTAAATACGTATAAGTCATCCTTAGGTTAAGCCCTAAATGCCCATAGAGCAGGGTGCATGGTGTTTAATAAGGAGGACATGTTGTGCATATCCTGCCAGTGAAAAACCATCAAAGTCGTTTTTCACTGTGGCAAGGCTGACTCTCCCATAGGAAAAAACTGGGTTATACTATAACAACCTATAGTGCTTGATTTCTGTTTGGAGGCTACTAGAAAAATTATTCAAGAACTCAGGAGATTGGGGTACAGGGTTCGGCCTGGAGACTCCTAAGATCATTCTTGTCAAACCGGAGTCAGCGGGTAATGTTGGGGGAATTTGTATCTAAACCTTTTTCACTACCATGTGGGGTCCCGCAAGGATCCTCACTGAGTCCGACACTATTTAATATATATGTGTCCTCTTTGGCGCCCCTTATTCAGTCATTTGGGTTCAGTCTAACTACTTATGCGGATGATACTCAAATTGTGGTGTCTCTTCTACCAGCTGAGTCAAAGAGTACGGCAGTTCGTTTTAAAGAGTGCATGAATGCCGTAGGGATCTGGATGGCCCAAAACTGCCTTAAGCTAAACTCCAGTAAGACGGAGGTGGTATGCTTTGGGAATGATCCTAATTTTTGGACTCCAGATTGGTGGCCAGACTCCCTGGGCCCCCTTCCCGCACCCAACAGGAAGGTTTAAAACCTAGGTGTGTGGGTGGACCAGAAGCTCAATTTTAAAGACCAGGTTAACTCGGTGGTCTCTGCTACGTCTTTCGCTCTGAGGTCATGCAAGAAAATTCTGCCACTGTTACCTACAGAATGTCGTAAAACAGTTATCACAGCTCTCACTATGTCGAGACTGGATTACTGTAATAGTTTGTACTTCAATATTCAGGAAGGCTCTCTGCAGAAGTTGCAACTCCTTCAAAATGCGGCTGCTAGACTGGTGTCGGGCATCCCAAAATATGCTTCAATAGCGAAAGAAATTCGGAAATTGCACTGGTTGCCAGTAAGGAAGCGTACTATGTTCAAGGCAATGTGTCTGGTTCACAAGGCACTGTATGGAGCCGGGCCGGCCTATTTAAAAGAGCGGCTGTACTGGTATACGCCAAACAGACTATTGCGCTCATCTGATGCCAAACTGGTTTATGTGCCATTTGTAAAAAAGGCCACCTGGGGTGGAAAAAGCTTTGTAGCTAATGCAGCCAAAGCGTGGAATAAGCTTCCCCTATATCTTAGAGGTATGTCGAGCCTTTTGGCCTTTCGAAAAGCTTTAAAAACCTGGCTGTTCACTGATTAGAATGACTCTGGTTTGATCCTCGGGTAAGATTTCACATAGCGCCAGGACACCTACGGGTAACAGTAGCGCTCTACAAATGTTATAATAATAATAATAATTTTAATAAAAATTTAAAATCTAACTTAATAGATTTTATTTTAAAATTTTAGAAATGGCACTTTTGTAAAGTTGCTATTTTTCTGTCTAAGTCAAATGCGACTTTCTTCTAGTGTCCTGTGTAATTTGACTGCTGATGGCTCCCCTGTGAAGAGATGTGGATTGCTTCCAAACACTGGACAAAGGGCATGGGTGCTTAGAGGTGTTTTTCTTTCTTGAACAGGATGGTATGGGGGACTTTGCTCAACCCCTTCCTGAGCTTCTAAGGATGCTTACTCTGTCATTGGGGGATGCAGACGCCTCCCTTTTTTCTTGTTAGTGAGCTTGGTTCCAAATCCAGTGGGGGGAGCTACCCCAGAACTAGTTTGGAGTCACCACAAAGGAGGGTTTGCCCATTTTCATAGCCACACATCTGGAAGGCAGAGGGAACAAGAAGCTCTAACCAGGGGAAGACATGTTCTGCCATGTTGATTTTAGGAAAAGATGGGTACTGTGGGATAGTGTACAGTAAAACACACAGGAAGTGCTGCAAAATTGGGTTGGGTCACCCCTGGGCACTTTTTCCCCATTGGATAGGGAGTGGTCTGGCGTTTTCCCTGCCTACAGGCTAGCACTGGCATACATGTGGCACCCACAGTATCCTCCTCAGATCTGTGGAGAATCAGAAGTAGATCTGGACCTGCTTGCCTTGAACCTAAAACCCCAGAAGTGGCTCCAAAGGTCAGTTGGCTGGCCTCATGTTTGAGCTACAGGGACACAACTAGCTTTCAGAGACCTCTCTCTTTGCAAATACCCAGCTGACCAGTCCCATCTGGATCTACCCTAGATCCTGCTTCTGGCCTCTGCTGGAGTGAGTCCTAACCCCAAGTGTGTCTCCCAGATATTGGACCTTTGGCTGATGTTTCATTCCTCCACTGCAAAAGCTGGGATCTAGAAACGTTTTTCTAACTTTCTTCCTGGTGAACTGACTGAGACCGGGATCACTGCCACCTTCGTTGACATCTAATCACCAGCCAGTCTTAGCTGGCTGATTTGCCCCGCTGAAGGAAGTCTGACTTCCCAAAAAGTTTATAAGTCCAAATGTAGAGGGCTTCATCGGGACCGACTCCATGCAGCAGGCTGTCGATGTTGAGGCATTCCTGGGCAAAGATTTCAGACTTCACTCCCTCAAAGCGCTCCCACCTTAATCAAAAATCGCATTGTGAACCTGCTCTTCAATAACCTGCCATCGTCAAGCCCGGCTTCTGATCTAGCTTGCCTCTTGCCCCGCAGATGACTTGTCAACAATCCCTTTTTCTCAATAAACATTTCTAAGTCCGAAGGCAAACTTCACCAGGACAAACCTGGTCCCTGTATCTGACCCATACTCCATTACGGTCGGGCTTATCTACTGACTTTGACCCATTCTAGCACAACTAGATAACCACGGTTGGTGCTTTGTGCATTTTGGTGCTATTTTTAATTCAGACGTTAAAAAATAATGTCTTTTGTTCTACTTATTGAATTTTTGTTGTTTTGGTGTCATTTTATTTTTTTAAATGTTCACTGTTTTTCCTAATTGGTCTGGGATTTTGTTTGTTGAACCGAGTAGGGGGCATTGTTGAATTTGCTGCTGCTACTGCTTTTAACATTTTACTTTGCACTAAAGCTCACTTTGCACCTAAATGCTTATTTTATCTGTTTGCCAAGTAAGCGTTTGTGTAGTTTTAATATTCGGCAGTGCCTCGCTCTGATTGGCCAGTTCCCAGCCAATCAGAGACCAGCCCGGGAGGAGACAGTTGTGCCCCCCAGGCATTTAATGCACGCCGGAGCGCAGACGCGCTGTTGAACCGAGTAGGGGGCATTGTTGAATGAGCTGCTACTACTGCTTTTAACATTTCACTGTGCACTAAAGCTCACTTTGCACCTAAACGCTTATTTTATCTGTTTGCCAAGTAAGCGTTCGTGTAGTTTTAATATTAGGCGGTGCCTCGCTCTGATTGGCCAGTTCCCAGCCAATCAGAGACCAGCCCGGGAGGAGCCAGTTGTGCCCCCCAGGCATTTAAAGCACGCTGCAGCGCGGACTCGCTGTTGAACCGAGTAGGGGGCATTGTTGAATTTTCTGCTGCTCCTGCTTTTAACATTTTACTTTGCACTAAAGCTCACATTGTACCTAAACGCTTATTTTATTTGTTTGCCAAGTAAGCGTTTGTGTAGTTTTAATATTCAGCGGTGCCTCGCTCTGATTGGCCAGTTCCCAGCCAATCAGAGACCAGCCCGGGAGGAGCCAGTTGTGCCCCCCAGGCATTTAAAGCACGCCGCAGCGCAGACGCGCTGTTCAACCGAGCAGGGGGCATTGTTGAATTTGCTGCTGCTACTGCTTTTAACATTTTACTTTGCACTAAAGCTCACTTTGCACCTAAACGCTTATTTTATCTGTTTGCCAAGTAAGCGTTCATGTAGTTTTAATATTCGGCGGTGCCTCGCTCTGATTGGCCAGTTCCCAGCCAATCAGAGACCAGCCCGGGAGGAGCCAGTTGTGCCTCCCCAGGCATTTAATGCATGCCGCAGCGCGGACGCGCGCAGTTGGCGTGCCGCTGGCGCACCAACGGCACTCCAAAGGCAAGCCCATCTGCACCTGTCCGCGCCAGTACGTCGCCAGGAGCCAGGCACTCTGCTCCACCCTTGTCTCACAGACGAGTTTCTTCATGTGAAGCTTTGGTCGCTGTACAAGGTGAGGCGGCATGTGGCGAACACAGCTGGGCCCCGGAGGTTTGCCCCACTCATTGCAGTCAGTGCTCCTTCGGGGTTAGCCCTCACTTGCTCTCTATAGACTCTGTCTCCAACGCTAAGACTTATACTACTTTTAGCCTAAACGGCCGCTCCCTGACTAAGCATTACGCTGAGGTGTTCGATCTCCTACAGGAACGGTCGCCAGAGGTTTTATTCTTAACAGAGACATGGCTCTCCGAGGACTCTGTGACCTTACCAGCCCTGGCCCTCCCCGCCGGATATATATTAAGCAGCCTGAACAGAGCGGTGGGGAGAGGGTGAGGAATTGCAATTGTACACAAAGCAGCTTATACCTGCAGCCTCGTCCCCAAAGACATTCCTGACTGTGAAAGCGCACTCTTTAAAGTTGCGCTGACAGCTAACTTCACTCTGTCCGGGCTACTTATCTACCGCCCTCCGGGTCCATCAAAAACTTTTAGAGAAACCCTGGCCAATGCTATTACCACATTAGCTCTTCAGACAGCCAACTTCAATGTTATAGGTGACCTGAGTCTTCACCTAGAGTTGCAGGAGGCCCCTGATATTTTCGACTTTCTTGGGGACATGGCAGCATGCCAAATGGTCCAATTGGTCCCGGGATCAACTCACATTGCAGGCCATCTCCTTGACCCGATCTTCTCAAATCTCCAGTCCCTGGAGGTGCAGGCACCCCTCCCTATGCCCTGGACAGATCACTCTCTCATTTCTATGCGGCTATCGCTAGCTGGCCCCAAACTACAGTCGCTCCGCAACCCCACACTCAAACGCCCCTGGCATAAACTGGACCATGCCGCCTTCCTTGCGGCCTTAAGCACTCAGCCCCTAGAAAGGTCCGCTAATATTGAAGAGGCTAGTTTGCTCTTTTGGGGGTGGGTTACCCAAGCCTTGGACACCTGTATCCCGTTTAAACTCACCCATCCAAAAAGCGCACGGGCTAACGTTTGGTTTAATGAGTCTTTGACCCTAGCCAAAAAGAAGTGCAAGGTCCTAGAGCGAGCCTGGAGGCGGTACTATGACCCTCTGGCTAGAGCATAGTACAGAAGCGCGATCAAGGCATACCATAAATTGGTCCGCAAGACTAGGGCGGCACATTACACCAACCTGATCACCACAAGCTATAACCCTACTAAAACCATATTCTCTCTTTTGAAGGACCTGGTAAAGCCCCCCTCCGCTTCAGACAGTATCATATCCTCTAGTCTGCAATGCGAAGTACTGGCCAAATTCTTTATGGAGAAGGCGGAATGTATCTACAGTAGTTTCCACCCAGGTGACACCTTCCATGGCACGGGGAGGAATGTGTCCGAGGGCTCTGAGACCTATTCTCTCGCCTCGCTCCCTCCTATATTTCTTAAAGCTATGGAAGCTCTTTTGTCAAAGTAAAATCAGGGTCTCCAGACGACCCCATAAAACCCGAATCTTTTAGAAAATTCCAACAGTGTCTCCTGCCTGAGTGCTTGGAGCTGATTAATCTATCCCTATCCTCGGCGGTGATACCCAAGACCTGGAAGCACACCACTGTAGTCCCTCTACTGAAAAAGCCAACATTAGACGTGTCCAAACCGGAAAACTTCTGACCGATCCCGCTGCTCCTGTTCCTATCTAAAATCATGGAATCACAAGTCAATACGATCCTAACTCATTACCTGGAAGTGAACTCAGTACTGGACTGTTGGACTTGGCCCTTTTTGCAGGGTCATCCCTAAACTTTTTGCCTTTCTCCTAGCCTTTTTTCTGACATGGTGTTGGTAGTTTTAGGACTCTGGGCACTTTAGCACTGCTGTTCAGTGTAAAGTGCGTGTGCTCTCAGTGATAAACATGGTAAGATTGGTCTACCCCTGTTTGGCCTACTTAATTTACCTGTCAGTCCCTTGTAAAGTAGTATCTCATATACCCAGGGCTGGTAAATTAAATGCTACTGGTGGGCTTGCAGCGCTGATTGCGCCACCCACCAAAGTAGCCTTTCAAACCTATCTCAGGCCTCTGCCATTGCAGGGCCTGTGCACGCAGTGTTACTGCCGCTGTGATGTGGCACCTAAAGTGTGTGCCATGTCTGTGACCCCCCTTTTACTACATGTCAGTCACCCCTAAGGTAGGCCCTAGCTAGCCCTATGGGCAGGGTGCATTGTAGGTAAAAGATAGGACATGTACCTTAAGTGTGTGACATGTCCTGGTAGTGACAAACAGCCATTTTGGTTTCTCACTACTGTGGGGCTGCCCTCCCAGAGGAATGCATTGGGGATTCCCTGATAAGTGTTTCAGTGGTAATTCCTGATATGAGAGGCGCAGCGTGGTCAAGTTTGGTATGTTTGAAATAGTAATAATAAATGCTACGCAATGGTGTGCGCAGATTTATTATAACTATTTTAGAAATGCCACTTTTAGAAGTTGGCATTTCTGTGTGCTATGTGCCTGCCTGCCTGATGTGAATTGCATGTCTGGCTTTTGAGTGACAGGGGCTGGTGAGGTGTGTGTGACTCCAGGAGGGGCAGGGTGAGTCAGCGCTAGGCTGAATGGGACATCTGCATTTGGAGTGCTGGGAGGAGAAGTCCCTGGTCCCTGAAAAGGATTGTGCCTGCCCTAGTGAATGCTGGCTCCACCCCCCTGTGGTGTGTCTGATGACGAGCCCCCACCTAACAATGGAGAAGAGGAGCCCTGTCAACAGAGTGCTCCACATCCCCCCTGAACCAGTTGCATCTGGTTCCCCTGAAGCCCTGTCCTGCAGGCAAAGGAAAATGTACTATAAAAATAGGGGCTGTGACCCCATGAAAGTTGTTGTTCCTGTGCTTGTTCTGACGCTGGGGGCTGCTGGAACCGCCACAAGGGACTGCCTCCCTGCTGGAGGGCTCTGTGTGCTGGGCTGCCTGAGCCCAGCCTTGTGCCCCCAGGACTTGGCTGACTGGAGCGTTTGGCTTCAAGCGCCTCGTGAGCGCTATACTTGGATTTCCCAAGAGGAGAGGGCTGTGGCTTCGCAGCACGGAGCTTCATCTCATTTAGGGGAAATCCCGACATGGGGATTCCCCTGCATTATCGCCCAACGGAGCGGGAGCCCACCCCGCTTTATGCAGATTTTCAAAGCGGGTGCCCACCCCACATTTTCCGCCGCTTTTGGTGGTGGCTGGCGGGTGCCCACCCCGCTTCTGTGCCGGATTGGGGAAGACGGGTGCCCACCCCGCATTGTGTGCTTTGCGGGAGCCCACCCAGCACTTTGAACTTGCTGGATGCTTAAAAAACCCGAGCGGGAGCCCACCCCGCATCAGTGCACTTAGAGCAGGTGCCCACCCGGCATCGTGTGCTTCGCGGGAGCCCACCCCGCGTTCTACTAGTGAAATCACCGCCGCGACCCGGGACAGGCGACCCGGAAGGGTGGGGCCAACCCACGGAAGCAGAGGCCGCCGGAAGGGAGGAGAGGGACTGCAGCTAGGCAGCGGGGCTCCCGTGGTAAAGGGAGAGCCCCGCGTGTGCGGCACCGGCCAGAGTGAGGAAGTGGCTGCCGGCCCGAGCAGGGCTCCCGTGTTGTTGGGAGGAGCCCCGCGGGCAGCCCAGGACGTCCGGAGCCTCGCAGGCTCCTTGCCGAAGTCCCGGTCCCAGGAGAGGGACCGGGCGAAGAGCAGAGTTACCGCCAGACCGGAGGAGGCAGAGACCATCGAGGGACAGCCCCAGTGAGTGGGGCTAAGATGTGAGCTGTCGGGGGGGGGTGGTTCGAGGCACGTTGTCGGTGCCTACCCCCTCCATTGGGCCTTTTGGGTGCTTCCAGAGCAAAAGTGGTGCCGGTGCCAGATCTTTGGTCACAGCTGCCCCGCCGGACAGTGGGCAGCTGCAACGTTGGGCACATTCGTTTCATAGAGTCCCAGTGGGGGACTCAGGGCACTGTGGTGCCAGTGTTTCATTTGGTCACAGCTGCCCCGCTGGACAGTGGGCAGCTGCAACGCTTGGGGGGGCCAGTTCTTTTGTTGAGAAAGGGGTGAGTTGCACCCCACGCCCCAGCGCATCTGCGCCCTGTGTTTTCGCTGCATTGGCAGCTGAGCTCTGACTTTGCTGGACATAGGGCATTGGAGCCCTAGAAAAGGCCAGTTGGCCTGGGGTCAGTTTCTAAGGTGGGCCCTACTGTGATGTGATGCATAATGTGGGTTATGCCTAAGGTGCTGTGTTCTGTGGTGCCCTGTTCAGGCTTAGGATACCTATTGCGTAATGTAGCTATATTGGTGATTTATTGCCCCATGTCATTTATGTGATGCCTAGGACAAATGTGATTTATGCACCATGATTATTGCCTAATGTGTTTGGGCTGCTGAGGTCCTAGTGCGTAATGTGTTTATGCCGATGAGGTTTGGGCCTAATGCGGATATGCCTAATGTCATGCTATGATATTTTAGGATGGTGTCTAATGCTAATGTGATAATGCTTAGGTCATTATGGTACCAGTAGTTACTGGTTGTGTTTTGCATTTACTTACCTGCATTTTGATGGTTCTGGTCCTGTATATAATCCCCTGGGAATATTGCCTAGTGCCAGTTGGCACAGTGTAAATGTGTGATTATGTTTCTAATGTGTTTATGATAATACAAAGGCTATTTTTGATATAACCTTGTGTGGAGTTACTTTTGTGGTTTGCCTAGTGTGTTGCTGCTGTGTGTGTGTGTTGCGCAAACGCTTTACACATTGCCTCTGGGATAAGCCTGACTGCTCGTGCCAAGCTACCAAGGGGGTGAGCAGGGGTTATCATCAGTGTGTAACTCCCTTGCCCTGACTAGAGTGGTGGTTTCTGCCTGGCTTTGACGCAAGCCCTAGCCAACCAGAAATCCCATTTCTAACATGGACACATCTCAAAATGGGTTCCGGCCTCGGCACAGAACTGAGTCCTCTCTGTTGGCGGTCATGGAACAGCTACGGACCTCCTTGGATGCAGGCAGAAATAAAGCATTAATTCTGCTGAATCTGAGTGCGGCCTTTGACACGGTGCAGCTAAATTCAGCCAAATCTGAGATCCTTCTGGTAGGTAGGGATTCCCATCTCTGGGGCAATCAATGGTGCCCTCCGGCTCTTGGGGTGGCCCCATACCCAAACCTGTGGTGAAGACCTTAGAATTAATGGTGGACAAAGATCTCAACTTTGAGGCCCACGCCAAATCAGTGGCAGGGAAATGTTTCTGACTGTTGCGTGGCCTAAAGCCAATATTAGGTCTCTTTGACTCTCAAACCCGGCAGCTGATCATCCAGTCATCCATCCTGGCTAGATTGGATTATTGCAATGTGCTACTTCTGGGATCTAACAAATCCGTGATTAAAATGTTGCAAAGCGTTCAAAACGCTGCTGCCCGCGCTATCTTCGCTCTCCCTAAATACTGTCATGTCTATAACCTCCTTTGCCGCCTACACTGGCTACCCCTAGAACAGAGAGTACGTTTCAAAACGCTGTGTATCACTCATAAGATCCTCTCAGGCATCGGCCCAGGAATCTTGAGTGATTTATGTTCCTACTATGTACCCACACGAGCGCTGCGCTCGGCAGATCTGCTCCTGGCTAGAGTCCCTCGGATACGGAGGGCCAGGGCGGGTGGTCACTCTTTCAAGTTGTTGGCTCCCGCCCTATGGAACTCCCTTCCTCTCCACATCCGCAGCAACCCTGACTTTCAGAAGGCTGGTGAAGACCTGGCTTTTTTCCCACTGTTAATTTTCTCTTTGTCTCCTCACTATGCGTTCATCTTCAGTGCTGGGATGCCCCATTGTTGGGG
This sequence comes from Calotriton arnoldi, assembly GCA_963921515.1. Taxonomy (NCBI): domain Eukaryota; kingdom Metazoa; phylum Chordata; class Amphibia; order Caudata; family Salamandridae; genus Calotriton; species Calotriton arnoldi. The sequence goes on along the minus strand of CAWUFW010000317.1, from coordinate 514,376 downwards.
CAGCCGTGCGCTATACAAATATTATAACATAACATAACATTTTTCTTGTGTTGTGTTTTCACTTTAATACTGTTTTAGTACTGCATGAATACTTTACACATTGCCTCTAAGTTAAGTCTGACTGCTTTGTGCTAAGCTATCAGAAGGTTAAGTCAAGGTTTATTTAATGACTTTTGTGGGTCATCCTTACAAGGATTGGGATTATTATTTGAGGTAGGTTCTCATCTCACTCAACTAATACTCCAATTTCCTACAGCTATCAACAAAATCAGCCAAGAATGATGCACCTTTTCACAACTAGTGGCTGATCACAAAGAGTTCAAATGGATGGCCCACACAGCAGTGCAACAGAATCGGAGTAGCCCATCACCCTTTACCACACCTAAGAATCAGTCCTGCTATGAGATGAGTACCAATTGAAGGACCAGTGATTAAATCAAGGACGAGATGATGAAAGACCCAACAAAGATCAATCCCTATGAACATCAACTGATAGCCAATTCCTAACTCTGAGAGGGAGAAGGGAAGAACAGGGCAGTCAAATAGTGGAAGTATGCAATTGCGCCAGAAACCCAATGAGCCCTGTGCAAGACCAGACAGTGCAAATAAAACCAATGAAAAAGTGGAAATGAGAAAAATAAGCAAAATACAATCCCTTTAGACTTGAAACTGAGAATGAGGATAAAAAATGGTACCAGAGTGATGGACCAAGCAATTGGAAGAAACAGAGAGGATGGTAGCTCAGAAGGCACCTGGCAAACAAAGCACATGTTAATTGACCAAAGATCCAGATGAATCAAATTTTACAAAAGCTGAGAATCCAAAGGCAAATCAGCAGATAAGCTGACCAAAAGACACAACTGGCACTGCTTAGAGCCCTGAGGGAAAGTTACCATCGTGACGGAAACCAACAGAGAGGAACAAGCCAACTGCAAGGCCCAAAAACCAGTGAAGGAACACTTAGAAGAATCAAAGAGCAGCTGCAAATCATGCACAACTCCCAAACCCTAAGCAAGGATGCTGCAGTGAACTCATCAAGAGCATGGTGAGGTGGAGAAAGAGGACAAAGCACCACGAAGGACCAAGGGCCTACATAACAGGACCCTCAAAAAGGTGTGGCAAATGCACAGAATAGATCCAACAATCAATGGAGCATCAATGCATCAAGTGCAAAATACGGGGTTAATGAACCACCATGAAGGGAGTAAGATGACCACCCAAAAACAACCCTTACAGACCTTGCCACCCCAACCCCAGGTGACAGATTTAGATGATGTAACAGATACGTGGATTAGGAGTAGCAAGACCAAGGTTGACAAGAAACCAAAACCCTGATTTAGGAGCTTGGAAAAGAAGCGCTGCTTCGCAAGTAAAGGTTTCACAAGTCCCCCAAGGCACCTGCCTAAGTGACTGTACCAGTAAAAGCTGACTTTTCAACCACAGGGTAAAAACCTAAAATCCCTCAGAACAGCACAATGCTACAGCCAGCCAGATGTGTGTCCATCACCAAAAGTGAAAAAGGGTTGCATGGAGCAACCAAGGTGACCTGTGCCAGGGACAATGAAACAGAAGGCTCCAGAAGCATGTGAAGTACCTTTGGTTCATCAGAGAAAGTAAGATGTGACAGAGGTGCCCTGAGGCCAGAGTATCCAAACACAAATGGGAGGATAAATCCACCATGCTTTTACACCATCAAGAGAGTTCACCAAGGATAACAGGAGATGCTATGAGCCTCAACTAAGGCCAGGTCAGTGTTGTCGTTATCTTGTCATCTGAAAAAGAAAGAGATGGATTCCATAGAGTAACCACAGCTCCAGCTAGCTGCTAAGAGTCAGACGTGTCAGAATGCTGATTTTATGGCAAGATAGAAGGCTAGCATTATGCATTATCCTTTTATTTGCCACTTCTGAGAAGCAAACACTTTAAAGAACCTTTAAATAGAACTTTTAACATTAAACAATTGAAATAGCACTTCAAAGTCCCTTTTAAGCCTTCCATCGGCCATCTTCTTCTCCTTTTGTTTGCTGCTTTTGAGCAAATAAGGATTCTAATTATTATGGGTATATGAATGAATGTTTGATGTAGTTTATAAGGCTTAGGTCCAATTTATGGACCTGTATGATATAGTATGATTGAGGATATCTTTACTAATTGATATTTGTTCATGCAGAATTTTTAAAACTGCTAGTTTGGATAGGTATTTTTGGGAGTATTGGAGGCATAAAATAAGGAGGTTAAAGAATCATTATTTATAAAGTAAGCATTAGGCAAAGCTCACTCTTTGAAAAGCCCCGTTTAGATGTTGTGCTTACCGAAATACACATGTGTGTCAGTGGTGCATGTCGGAAAGGCTTTGCGGAGGAACAGATTGATTTTGGGAGGTTAATTTTTTATTCAAAACAGGTGCGCATAGCAAGTGCAACAAGGAGCCTGTAGGTGGTCTCTCTTTTTAATAAAAAAAGAACAATTTATAAAATTAAAGTATTCAGAAGGTGCCATTTTGGATTGGGGACACTTCGTGGTGTACGCAAATGCTTTCTACAGTAGTTGTAATATGTGCTAAAGTAGGTTCTGTCGGGAGAAGAATAATTACTTTAAACTTATCATAAACATTTATGCATGAAGAAAGAAGAACACACCTTGTTTGACATAATCAAAAGGAATTGTATTAGCAACTTCATTAATTTTTCTTTTTACAATTTTATCTGATTGTAATATAGTCCGGCTGTCACAAAAAACAAAACAATATTTATAAACGACGCAAGGCAAACTAATCTATGATAAGGTGATCTAGAAGTGACAGAGTGCTTTAAGTGACTAAAATATATACAGTGCTGTACAAGAGATATCTAAAATGTTCATTCAGTAAACATCAATCCCTATGCACATGAATCTCCAGTCCATATACAGTTTTGCTTTTCACGTGGAGTGAAGAGAGTAGGGAAAAGATTGTGCAGGCACGTCGACGTTTCGACCCAAGGAGTGCGTGATTCAAGAGGAGTCACAGCGGGTCTTCTTCAGGACAAGGGGGGACAGCCTGGGAGAAAAATGATGAACCATGAGTTTGGTGTGTTACAAAATGTAAAAAGGTTACCGATGGTTATTAGGACCTAACAGTGAGACTAGTAACCAAAGGCCAGTAGAGTACTTCAGTTGGTGATCCACCAGGGGTTAGATTCTGTGGGAATAATCGGAGGGCAAGAATGAGAAGGGGCGCCACGGAATGAATTCCTCATAACCAGACCAGAGGACTGGGCAGTTACCTTGTCAAGGATGATGAAGAATTGCATCAATATTAACCCACCGAAGGTTGGATTGTAGGAGCAATGATGTTCGCATCAGGATTGGCACGAGTCAGATTCTTGGAGCAGTGATGTTGGTGAATCACATCAGCTGTGGCTTGAGTCAAAAAGCTGTAAGAATGCAGAAGCAAGGGGAAAATGGATATAATCCTCCAGGGATGGCACATACATTGCACTAATGGTAGTGTGTGCAAGGACAAACGTCGAGACACTAGTGTTCCTAAGTGTTAGGAACAGGTGAATGGGTTGTGAAGAATTAAGGACCATGAAGTGAGCATACACACGTTAAAGGCTGGAACCGTACCAGCTGTGCGTGATTGAGTTGACTATACCGCTCTGTGTGGGTATGTGACTAAATAGAGCCACGTGTGTTGACTGCACTGGTCTAAATAATAAGTATCCATGCATGGTTGGATCAGCCGCAAGTGTTTCAGAAGGAATGTTTGCCAGTAAACACTAGACGTGCGTGATGAGTTGACCCTCCCGTCATGCAGGAACACATTATTGGCAGTGAAACGTACGCATAACTGAAAGTGAAAGATAACCATGTGTACAGTGCCTTAAATAATGGGTTGTAAATGAAACTACATTAGAAAAATAAGCATCCGTGCGTGGTGCGATCGAACGCACGAGTTACAGAAAGGAATGTGTGCCAGTGGAATTAATGATGATCAAACGTGCGCAATGGCTAAACCCGCCGTGTTGGAGGTACACATTATTGGCAGTGAGCCGCACTCAATACGGAAAGTGAAGAGAACGTGCGTACTGAGTTACAGGAACACAGTATTGACAGTAGGCCGCACGCATCGCAGAAGGAAGGAAAGAAATGTTGGCCAGTAACAATTAATCAAACTGAGTTAACCCGTTTGTGTTGAGAAGTTTTAGTTAAAGGATAAAAGGGTGCAGCGCAGTAGATTCTTACCCCTGGCCGGCCGGCGAAGAAGTAAACAGCCTGAGCACACCAGAAGGGGAGGTTACTTAAGAGCCGGCACACCTGATGACGAGTGAGTAATCGGGTGCAACGTGCAACAGCTGCCGTACAGAGCTTAAGAGCTTATCGGAGGTATACTTAGCAGCTGCGTTACATGGTTTGAGGGATAGGCTCAATGGAGGTAAGCATAATTAATAAGTGCTGCATGTTACAACATATGCTGCCAGCCTACTGCATGGCTCTACATCGTTATATAATGCCCCTTCAACATCGCGTCACTGTGAATAAATGTATGTCTGTGACAAACTATGGCACAAATTTACAAATCACTTCTAGCTTGCCCTGTGGCCGCCATATTGGAACAGGTAGCAATACACGGCCACGCGGCAAGCCACTGCAATATGGCGCTTAACCGGGAACATGCGTAATATTGCGGGATTACGTTATGATTAAGCACTCCGTGTAAACCAGTGCCTTCGTTACGAGGTTGGTAGAGGTTGGTGGAGAGTGTTGTTAAGGAGGTAAGCCTCACGTATAATTGGAAATATAGCTTGCCACGTCTCAGCTGTGGTACGCTTGTGGAATTTTGATGGTATGCCGTTTTTTTCGCTTTTCAAGAACATAGTGGAACGGTTGTGCTGTTTATTGAAGAACATAGTTGAGTTGAGCGGTGGATTGCAAGCTCTCGGGCTATCTGTAGAGGTATGAACACTATTTGGGTGTTTTCTATAACAATATGGTACTGAGGAATGAGGTTACCATGTTGTGTGTTCTTCTAGGTTTCTGCTGATTTTGATGCATGGTGGCAAGTCTCGTAAGGAGACCCATGATTGTAAGTAGAGGTGTGTAACACACACACATCCTTGATAATAGTGGTGGCATGAGCACTCTGTCTTTAAACATCAGTGGGTAGTCACGTAGCAGTGGTGGCATGTGCAAAAATGGTCACATAAGGTTAACTTTCACTACAGACAACTATATCATTAGATGTGAGTGTACAGGTTGAAATGTATTGAACCACTGATGTACATTAGTTGATTATTGTTTGTTTTCAACAAGTTTGCCCCTGACGAAGGGACAATTGTCCCAAAATGCATTGGGTGCCGTTTTTTGAACGCTTTCACCATATAATGATTGTTAATTTACGTTGTTAATGTTGTTATGGAAATTTAAACAATGGAATATTACATGTCCTGTATGCATTTTTGTGAACATTCCATGAATAACATATAAAAACAAAAATAAATAAATTTTTGAACATAACAAGAATTTTCTTTTTTTTAAATGAATTAATTTGTGACGAATAGTCCATATAGCTGTGGACGCTTGAGCCCAAGTTGACTTTGGAACTTGGCCACTGTTAGATATATTTTGCTTGCCAGACATGCATCAAAAAGCATGGAACGCTGATCACCTTAACCTTTGAGAACTTAATCATTGGTGTGCACAATCTACTTTAGTTCTCTGTTGAAACCACAAGTGTTGGCATGAGTGCCATATATAGATACAATATGTAGGTTACACAGAGGGTTAGCAGAAAGGAAGGCAGACCGAACTGAGCCCAGCTAAATTATAATAGATTTACCCCCTTGCTAGAAGGCCCAATTGTCTGCTTGTCTCCTCCAGTTCGTTAAGCCCATGATTGACAGTGTCCAAGGTATGTATCCATCTACATTCCTTAAGGTTGAGGGATGATGTTATATCACCCCCTCGTGAGTGTGGCAGGATCTTTTCCACGACCCACCACCTTAGGCTATCCACCTCATGCCCTAACTCAATAAAGTGATCTACTAATGGGGCACCCTGTACCTTACAACGTAGCCTACTACAATGTTGCAAGATTCTGCTCTTTCCTTTTTATGTTGTTTGACCAATGTATAGTTGGTCGCAGGGACATTTGATGGCGTAAATCACATTTGCACTGTTGCAATTAGTATGATGTAGAAGGCGGAAAGTAAGATCTTGGTGTGTGAAAGTGGAACCTTCGATTGTCAGTTTACAGTAAGTTGGGCACATTGTTAATCCTGGAGCATCGCTGCTAGGCAACACATTTTGCCAGTTTGAGCAACAGTAAAAAAAAAATTTAAAACAAATCAGCTGAAAGAAATTTTGGAGTAGTTGGGAGACAGTAGGACATTTTAAAAACGGTATAAAGTGAGTTCTATTACTGTTATTTAGTTTTTCAATTTTTGATTTAGATATGGTTGAGCAAAGTACAAGTAGTGATTCTCAGGAGATGATGATAAAAAAGTTGTTTACAACAGAAATAAAGAAATTGGTCCAGGAATCGGTAGGGTCTGTCATCAGTAACAGGTAAAGGGGTCTTGGAGATGAGGATGATGAGTACTTCTCAATTTCGAAAGGTGAGAAAAGAGCATATAGATGCAATTGTTCAAATAAAAGAAGACATTTGGAGGTTAAATCTCATGAAAAAGGAGTCCTATGCAGCTAACAGAGAGATGGTGTCCATCGCAACACTTTGGATAGGCAGGGAAACCCTGCAGAAGGAATTGCTAATTATATTGATGAATATATTTTTGATCTAAATTACAAGAATGATCTAGATGATGAGTTTGGAGATGGGGTTAACAGCCTGTGGTCGATCCATTAGGACAACAATTATTTCATCCTAAAGATATCATACATCCTTGTGAATCTGATTGGTGGCTGATGAGCCATGTAGCTGAGTACATTACATACTGGATCAGGAGACCCTTGGAAAAAGATGAAAGAAATATAATTAGGGCAGAATGCTCACACCCAGTTATTGGGGGAAAAGACTCTATCACTCCAAATTTGGATCTGGAGTTCATAAAGCATATGTTTGAATTGGAAAGGGACCAGAAAGATCATTCAAATAATATGAGGAGAAACTGTTAGACACATTAGGGCCTCTTGCAAGAATGTTTGACATCATTGAAGAGGTGTATTTGAAAGGAGCAGACTTGGACATTAATTTGTTAAGAGGTTGGTGCCAAACAGCACTATGTTTCTTAGGCAATGCAAATGCAGGATTGATTACAGAAAGACACAAGGCATCCTGTTACGCATTAACCCTAAAGTTGGGAGAATTTGCCCAAAAGTGAAAATGCAAAAGACTTACTATTCAGTGAAAGAATGGTTAAGGCCTAAGGGAAATATGTACATACCTTTACGGCTCTAGATAATGCACAGTTTTCCATGTGTAAAGTATTTGGTCATGTCAATAGTTTTCATGGCAGGGCTGGGAGGAGAGGGAAACCTCCTGGCTTTAATTACTATATGTCCCAAGGAGCAAGTATAGGATTCTACAGAGGATCCAACGGTATTTATGAAATTTACTCCCAAAGAGGAAGAGGGTCCAGAACAAAACACAGTAGTGGACAAGGACAAAAATCTTCAACAGGAACAGGTGAGTATGAATATGAGGATTGCTACTAGTTTTCTCCAGGAAAAAATGGGTGGAAGATTGAGATTCCAACTAGAGGAATGGAAAAAAGTCACAAACAATCCTTGGGTGCCGGGGGCATTATCAGGTTACCCAATAGAGTTCAATGCAGAACCTTAACAAATGCAGGAACCAAGAGAACTTTGTTTCAACAAAAATTTGGAGAAGGGGGTGATGAAGGAAATAAAAAATATGTTGGAAAAGGGCACATGTAAAGTTCAGGTCCAACCAGGAAACGTAGAAATGTAGAAAATAAATATTTATTTGATTACAGCACAGCACAGCATATCTGCCCTGGACAACAGCTCCAGAGGTCTAACCTTTAGAATTCAGAATATCTGCACCATGGCAACAGAGAACAACATAAGCACTTGATAGGAAACAATTCTAAGTGAAGTAAATTAAAGAAACAGTACATAATATAATTAATTGAGAAAATAACACATCCCTTCCCTTAACAAAAAACATTAAACATAGTCTTTCATTCTAACTGGAGGTTTTGCACCTCTAACACCAGTTGTAACTCTGAAAGCAACAGACTCAGACTCAGCTGAATTCCCAATATCCTCACGAGACTTATTTCCAAAAGTCTCACACGGCACAGCAAAGTTTCCACGTTTGATTTCATTAAGAACAGTGTGGTAACATTTAACAACACGTCTTACGTTCCACACTCTTCCATCTTGTGTCACAACACTATTCGTTTTTACCTTAACCACTCTAATGGCAGGTCCATACTTAGAAGTTCCTTTCGTGCTGAGACGAGGTTTGCATATTCTCACCCAATCTCCAACCACAAAAGAGGGTACTCTCACATTCATTTTAGTATCATAAAAGTCTTTAATTTTTTCTTGTTTTTCTTGAACTTTAAAGGAAACCTTTTGTACATCATCACTAACAACACCTTCAGACATGTTCTTCTTTATCCACCAGGGACAGTGCTTGAATGTCGATTCTCTCCCTCTCAAAAGATGAAACGGGCTGAGACTTGTAGTAGAATGAGGAGGAATACGATATATCTAAAGCCTCTCTCTCAGAACAACTTTCCACTCTTTACCTGATTTTCTAGCCAATTCCACACCATCCTTAAGGACACGGTTGAACCTTTCAACCTGGCCATTCCCTTGTGGTTCATAGAGAGCAGTAGTACAATGTTTAAAGCCACACAACATCAAGAAATCTTTCATCTCGCGTGACTTTAATTGCACACCATTATCTGTTATCAGGACTTCAGGACTCCCTTCACAAACAAAGATCTCTCTGAAAAACTCTATAATGGTTTGTGTGGTGGCATGAGGAACAAACTTAACTTCAGGCTACTTAGAGTGGTAATCAATGATCACCAAAGCATAACGAGCTTCTTGTGGTAAACAATAAAATGGCCCAGAGATATCGAACGCAATTTTCTGCCATGGACATTTTGGCCATGGCACAGGTTTCAATGGAGCAGGAAAAGGCTTCAGCATCTTATCACTATTAACACACTCAGCACATTCTCTCACTGTCCTGTCAACCATCTTGTCCATACTAGGCTATCAAAAGCTAGACCTCACCAATCTTTATAGAAGACATTCCAGGATGTCCCTCATGGGCAAGTTTAAGGATAATGTCTTGCATAGTTTCAGGAGGTACACATTTTCCATCTTTGAAAATCAATTCACCTTCCACTGCTAACTCAGTGAATACTTGCAAAAAAGGCTTAACCTCAGCATGGACATCTTTACTCTTTGGCCATCCATTAAGAATAAATTCTTTAAGTACATTCCAAATATTATCTGCAGTCACACTCTTTCTCCACTCCTCCTCAGAAATAGCAGAAAACTCTTTAGACACATAATCACCAACAGACGCGATCATCTCAAGATCCTCACACACTTCAATTTTCTCTACACATGGGCAAGGTAGACGGGAAAGACAATCAGCTGTAACATTGTGCTTCCCCGGAACATACTCTACACTGAAACTATATTCTTGTAGTCTAGACATAAGCCTACCTATTCGGGCAGTAGCATTCCACACCCCACCAGGCGACAAAATCTAAACAAGAGGCTTGTGATCCGTTCTGAGAACAAACCTGCTTCCCCATAGGAAATTACAAAAGTGCTCAATGCCCCACAAACAACCCATGAGTTCCCTCTCAATAACAGAGTATCTTCTTTCTGTTTCATTGAGAGTGCGGGAGGCAAAAGCAATGCTCCACTCCTCTTTGCCACACTTCTGGGACAACACGCCACCAAGTCCACACAAACTAGCATCCACTGTAACAAGACACAATTTGTTCAGACAAAACGGCTTCAAAGTGGGGCTTTAACAGTTTCATTTTTGATTAGTTGAAAAGCATCTTGCTGTTTCTGCATCCAATGAAACTCTACTTTGTGTCTGGTAAGTTCCCTGAGTGGTTCCATTTTTGTGGCGAAATCTTTGAAGTATTCGCACAGCCCAGCAAAAGATAGTAGTTTTTCTTTGTTATCTGGAGCCGGGGCTTTCAAATTGGCTTCCACCAAGGATTTTTTGGGAACAACATAATTTCCAGAAAGAGTATGACCCAAATATTCAACAGATTCGCGAAACATTTTGCACTTATTCTCCTTAAGAGTCAGACCATTTAACTCTAAGCGCTTACACACCTCCATCACATGTTCCATATGCTTCTCATGGTCAGGAGAAAACACAAGAATATTGGCTTGAAAGCATTTAACAAAACTGTCTAAATCCTTAAAGATATGATACATTGCCCTCTGAAACATGCCGCAGATGCCAAACTGAAAGGCATTCTCTTATATTGGAATAGCCCCTGTGGTGTGAGAAAAGCAGTGTAGTGTTTAGAATCTTCAGTCAAAGCAATTTGGTGATAAGCGGAACGCAAATTAAATGTAGAAAATACTTTGGCCCCTTCCAGCATACAAACAACTTCATTTATGTTTGGCAAAGGGTGGCAGTCCACCACTAAATTAGCATTCAATGCTCTCAGATCCACACAGAGTCTCAAACTTGTATCAGCTTTCCTTGCTAAACAATGGGAGAAACCCATTCAGAAGACTCTACTTCTTCTATAATGTCTTCATCAATAAGACTTTGTAGTAGTAACTTAAGATCTTCTCTCTCACACACACAGGCATACCCCTAAGTTTCTGCTTGACAGGTAGAGCTCCCTGTTTTAGTTTAATCTTATGACTAAAATTGTTGAGTCTTCCCAGCTCCCCAGAAAACACCTTGGGAAAAGAATTAACAATGACACTGGATTCACCCTTACTGTCCTTATTCTCTTCCCCTTCTGACAACAATAACACAGGATCACAACTCCTAAGGTTGAGAATAATTCCTAACCTCCACTGGTCCTTCCAACCCAGCACATTCACACCCATGATAGCAACATATAGTTTAATATGAGCAACGCGTCCTTTGAATTCTATATCAACTTCCATATACCCTTCCATATCAATTTTAGAACCATCGAAAGCCTTAGCAACAATGTCTGATTCCTTCAAATCCTTGAGACTAAGAATCCCCTTGAAGTGATCAAGGAAAACATCTTTGGGAATAATAGTCCAGGGAGAACCAGAATCAGCCATGAGTTCTGTCTCCAAATTCAATATACGCACTAAGCATTTGGGTGGTTTAAGACAAACGGTACTGATGGAGCAAGGACTCGAACGCGAGACTTGCTCGGAAGCAATCCTCTTGTTTAAAACTCATTAACGAATTACTAACAACGTGTTTTGTGATTAATAATATGCATTTCCATTATGCGTGGGAAAAGAATGAAGCTTGCCTATGTGTTTACAAGCCACAATAACATGGACGTAGGACTAGAATGCATTTAACACGGGATCTTTACTGCGCATGCGTCTACTGCATCTACGTAGTATGACGTGCTGACACTTGGAGGGAAATTCTGGCGCTTGCGCAAAGAGCTATAAAATGGCCGCTTGAAAGCTCACATGCATGGCACCTGCTTTGCTGAAATTAGAAAATGAGTTTACACTAACGCAAATGCAGAAAAGAAATAATAAATGGTATGGGTTAGAGTAGAGGTTGGTGGTATACAGTGAAATCATTTATTTTTGAGAATAACATTTCTCCTTTTGACTTTATTATTAGTGCGTATTTGGGCCTGTTAAACTTGTCCGAGTCGAGCAGACTGACGTGGCGCAACGCATGCGCCCTGGTGTGGAGGCATGAAAGGATGACTAAGAACTTGACACGCGTCCAAGGTCGGCGGAGATGTGCCCTGGGAACATGAGGGTGAAGAGTTCATATGAAGGAACCGTATTCAGAAAAATGATACATTTTGTATTAATAAAGTTTAAAGATGTATAGGAAAGGAAGGGCGGAATAAAAGTTTGAGGGGAGGAGTTTGGAAACAATGGTTTAAAGGAATAAATGAAGTATAAGCATGGTGTGATGATCATCCCCCCCTCGCCTGTCCAATCAGAAGTTAGTATTCTGTAAAAATGAAACATTAATGGGTGGTACATGCCTATGGAAGGGTATAATTGAAGTAGTTTAGTTGGTTAAAAAAAGCTCAGCTAGTTGGGAGCGGAAGCAGCAGAAACAATTCGGAGCTTGGGATGCTGTCGGTGCTGGGGTGGTGCTGATGCTCTGAAATGCTGATGAAGAAATCAAATGCAGAACCATCTACTTAAATTGGGTGGGTTAGAAAGAAGATCGCGGAAGAACCACGAGGAGGAAGAGAGTGTCAGAGAGGGGTGCGACGTAGTCGTCGGTATTTAGAGAGGTGAAGTATCCTGTCCTGATTCCTGTCTTGAAGTCTTTGTCTCCTGATCTGTCCTGGGGACGGATCACTGACATAATATCGACAACAAAAATATCGTATTGACAAAATATCGTCGTCATAATATCGACTACAATAATATCGACTACCAATACTTATTTAAAAAAATACAAAAATATCGAGTACACAATATCGTATATAAAAATATCGTACACCACAATATCGAAATATAAAATATCGTTAAATAAAATATCGTTTAATTTTAAAACACATACAACATATCAAAAATATCGAATACCAAAATATAGACATCAATATTATCGACTTTTTAACAATATCGACTATTGAAAAACAGGTCAATTAAATATATGTTTAGCACCAAATATAAATGCACATTATAAAACAATATAAAACACTTAAATAACATAAAATAATCATTTGCAGACACATCAATATATAAAATTGAAACTTTTTTCAAAAAGAACAATTACAATAATAAAATAAAAGCTTTAAAATATATAATGCTTGCATCATGTCACATTCAAAACAATATTTAATATATTTTAAAACATAAAAACGAAAAAATAATCACTTTCTACTAACAAGTTCTTAATTAGCGTTTCCCTTATATGGAAACAAACAGCCAAAATAATAAAAACAATTAACTTGAACGAATCAAATACTCACATTTTAAAATACACCAATGACATAAAGCAACCAATAAAATAAACACTATATAAGCATGAAATGTTTGCATCTCTTTTACACTTCTAACCTACAATAAAGAAGAAGGTGAAACTCTGCCCGACTGTTTCCTGAAAGAAAATTTTCATTACTGAAGAAATCTTTAAAAATGCACTAAGTAAGTAAAACTGTATTTAAAATATAACCATACTACTAGCCTTCAACGCTAATTATTTCTAAGACAGAATTTACTAATCTTTCATTGCTTACATTTATATCTCCTCTACAGATATCTTACAAAGCCAGCAAAATATTTTCAACATCCTCACCAATAAAAGAACAATAAATGTAAGTATATTATATTTTTTTCAAAGCTACCTAAAAATATTTTTCAAACGTAATTCACTAATATATATTTTTGTTTTTTATCTATCTCCTCTACAGACAACTGCAAAAGCATCCAAAATCACTTTGTAAACACTAACCAACTAAATACAATTAAAAAGTAAGTATATAATTTTCAATTATTAAACACCCTTAAATACCCACCAAAATCTCCCTTTTCCCCTAAAATCCCTATCATCTACATAAAATGTAATCAAATTATTAAAATTTTTGTTTTCTCTTCTCAACAGAAAATACATAAAAAAAATAGAAAATACAGCTTGAAAACATTTCCTGGACGATTTTATTTACATCAAACTAAACATTGTAAGTATATTCACTGAAATGTAACTGTATTTAATAAATATGTCGTATTTATTATATTAAAAAATTTGTTTTTAAATTTCCCTAGCATAAGACAAAACAACATGACTGAAGGTGCAGAATTTGTAATGTCACAAAAAAATAAAATGTTATTATGTTATATGGGGTATGTCTATACACAGGAGAAACAAATTGGCCTCAAAGTGTTTTGGAAGTGTAGCAAATACTACTCTAACAAATGCTATGGAAGAGCTACTACTCATGAAACTACTGTTCTTTCTGTAAAAGAACATAACCACCCCCAAACATAACAGAGATTGAGGTTAGAGATGCTCTTGAAAGTATTAAAGAAGCAAGCACTAGTACTGATAAACCCACCACCCAAATACTGAAAGAGCAACTATTAAAAGTACCTCAACATGCATCAGGACAATTACCCTCCATAGATTCTTTAAAAGAACTATTGCCAGACAAAAAAGGCAACTACAAGTACCATACCTGCCCCTAAAACGTTTGCAGAAGTAGTTATTCCCCAGAATTAAGCATTACTCACACTAAAGAACCATTTATATTTTTTGATAACAAATGCCCTGATAAAAGAATAATTATGTTTGCTACTGCAAACAATTTAGTTAAATTACAGCAATGTGACTTCTGGATGATGGATGGAACTTTCAAAGTCTGTCCAAAACCATTCTACCAGCTGTGCACAGTGCATGGATTGTACCAACATTCAAATATTCCATTCATCTATGCCCTATTACCAAATAAGCAGCAAAATACCTACATAGATATACTCACTAAAATAAAACAAGAAAGCAATAATTATTTTCCTTCAAAAATTATTATTGATTTTAGAATTAGCCATGATAAATGCTATACTGAAAAATTATCCACACACAGCAATCCAGGGTTGCTATTATCATTTTAACCAGAGTCTCTGGAGACATCTACAAAAATCAACCCTAAGTGTACCATATGCTACAGACAGTACTTTCGCCTACCAAATTAAAAAGCTAATAGCACTAGCATATGTACCTGTAACTGATGTAGCAGAGCACTACAATATTCTAATAGAGAGCCCATATTACAAAAGGAACGAAGACAAAATAAGCCCACTACTAGACTACTTTGAGGACACCTGGGTGGGAAGACTGCATAGATCAGGGCATAGAAGGCAACCTAAGTTCCACATTCCTTGGTGGAATGTGTATCTAAGGGGCCCATTACGATAACTGGCGGTAAAAAATCCGCCATCTACTATAGCCTGAAAAAACCGCCCGCCTGCACCATGGGAATACCGACCGAGCAATTATGATGTCGCAAAGCAACCTCCGCCCGCGGCGGTAAAAACACAGAAAATTCCGCCAGTCCATGTCAGAGTAGAAGATTATCCGTCCGCCACGGATGCAATCCCGCCCGACAACCCAAATCCGCCCCCGCTCTGACGACCGAGACACCGGCCGTGAAATTATGATCTCCCCGACATGAGCGCGGTAAATCCACATATTTCCCGCCCGCCACGGTTAACAACAATGATGAAACACTGACACGGCGGAAGGCCTGGCGGCCACGTCCGTACACGGAAATCATTGGCGGACCAAAGAAATACACACAACATGGCCAACAAGTCCACACAGCAAACTACGCCAAAAACACAAACACACAACACATCCCAAAGACACATTCCCCCTGGCAAAACAAAAAAACTACAAATCCCAGGACACCAGGCACAACACACCTGAAAACGACAGCCCATCATGACACACCCACATAGGTGAGTACAAAAGCAGCCCCTTCACAGACCACAATCCCTTGCACTACTACAAAGCGAAGACGACAGCAGAGAACCCAGAGAGCCACAAAGGAAAGCAGCATACCACACGCACGCACACATCACACTCATCACCAACACCACCACCACCATCACCACTGAAACACCGGCACCACTAACCCCCTGCACATCACACACCACACAACACACACCCACCACACCAGCACCATAAATACCAAACCACACACCATGGCAACACAAAGAATGCCTAAGTACACTGCCACTGAGTTGACGGTCCTGGTCGAGGAGATCATCAAGGTGCACCCACAAATCTATGGGAACCAGGTCCAACAGACACCAGTAGCCACCAGAAACAGAATGTGGAGCAGGATCGTAGACCAGGTGAATGCAGTTGGGAACGTGCCACGCAACCGGGGTGAAATTGCAAAGAGGTGTCACGACCTGAAAAGCGTGGTCAGGAAGAAGGAGGCCAAGAATCGTGAGCTGGCTGACAGGATTGGCGGCGGAAATCCCGCGCCATTCAAGACCTTCAAGGCGTGGGAGGAGAAGGTGCGAGGCATTCTACATCCAGAGAGTCTCACCGGAATACCAGGGGGAGTGGAGGCTGGTAAGTACAAACAAATGTATACCAGCACACCGCTATGTACTGTCATGCACTACCAGGATGCCATAGCTCCGAGGGCCAAACACCCCCATGTCCAGTACACAATCCACAAGACATCTCTCACACATGCAACAGACACTCCCACACACTCAGCCCAAAGGTACCAACAAACAAAACCATGGGGGCATGTGTACAGTCAGCCAGCACCACAACTCCCACCAGGTCCCCTTGTACCCCAGATGCGCCGGAAAGAGCACTCCCCACACCCACACACATGTGTCAGCCATAGCTGCACTAACCAACAAGTAACAGGTAAGTAGCCTTACCACAAAGTCCGTGTATCGGAGGGGGGACTGCAGAAGTACAACCCCCACCAGGCCCCTAGTCCTACAGCGCAGCAAGATAGAGCACTCCCCACACCCATGTGTCAGCCATTGCAGTGCACACCTTCACCCGACAGTTAGATATGTTTCCCTACATGGAGGGGTGTCTGTGGGTGGTAAGCCATCACCACAACTCACAACACGGCCCCCACGCCCACAGACCAGCAAGATGGAGCACCCCTCCCTCTCATAACCATGTGGTAGCCATTGCATTGCTCCCTCCAAACCAACAAGTAGGTAGACTACTGTACAGGGTGGGGTGTCTGTAGGCATGAGGACTGTACTACGACTAACATTTGGGACACGTCACGTAGCAGAGGAACAGGTAGCACTGCTCCCTGTTATAATCATGTGACTAATGTGCACACGGACATGAATTACAGGGTCATAGTCCACATGAGCCATCTCAAATACAGTAACACGTAAGGAGTCACGTCTGCATGCACAAGTCTCACTGGAGTACTGACCCACATGGCGTGCACTGTGCCAGTCATCACACACATCAGCAACACCATCGAAGTCTTGCCCATGTAGTCGTGTCTGCTTGTTCCGTTGACATTGTACAACATCACCCATGTAAGTCTATCTTGTCTCAATGTAACACAGTGGAACCCCAGTAATGTCACATACACCACTGGACCCATGAACCACAGAGCTACACAATGCACATTCAAAATCTCAGCCATCTCATCTTTCAGCCCCAGTGTCATGAAAGGTACATCATCTAAACAGTTGTCCCATATACAGTAGTTCAGCAAAGATTCCTGCCGATGACCAAAAATGTGTCTACAGTGTCTGAAGCGCACGTCACTCTGCGATTTACAACATACCTAATATAGTCAACACCCCAAGAGCACTGCATTGCTGCAAATGGCTGAGGGTAGCACGCACACCAAGGAATTCTCCCATCTGCAATAAGTTGTGTGGCACACAAACATTACTCACTCACTACAATGCTTACAGTGTAATGTCCCTAAATGACAACAGTGAGCAGATATGCTGGGTATGTCAGACATACACACACCTTTGTCTCTGTAGTGTTGTGTGGCCAAAACACATGTCCCCTTCTGCACCCATATGTCACAGTATGGACCACAAAACCATATTTCATATCAAAAGCGTTGATGGAGCTGTACTCCTTTTCCCATCTGCGTTTCTAAGCGGTTCATTTGAACCCCAAAAACATATTTCATCTCAAAAGCGTTCATGGGGCTGTACCCCGTTTCCACCAAAGCCACAAAATGTAGGGGTACTGCAACACACACCGATTGGCATTCCAAATCCGTCCCATGCCACATGCACCCATCACACTATTCCATTGCCTTGATCACCCACACACATTGTAGAGCCATACACACGCATCTGGGAAATCAGTGCACAACTGTGCACCAACTGTGAATGTCAGACATCTAACACAAACCTTGCAAGGTGCAACACAATAACCTTTTGTCTCCGCCCTACAGGTGACGAACAGCATGATGCTGGAGAGGGAGACAGCAGCCATCACAGCCAGTCCACAAGCCCTCCACCTGGACTCACGGATGTGGAAGACCTGGACACCTCTACGGACGAGGACTCCCGACCAGGCACATCTGGTGTGGCAGGGCGCAACCGCTCCCCAGGACCCCTCCTACCCACCAACCCATCTCCCAGGGCTGGTGACCAGTCCCAGGCCCCTGCTGCCACGGTCATTGCGGCCACCACCACCACTGCAACCACCACCACCAGGGCCTCCCTGACCACTCACCCTGCGCAAGGGGTGGTACGCACGTCGACATCGACCCTGGGAGCCAGAACGAGGCCCCGGGTGACCAATGTGGTGAGTGGGCAGGTCGGTGGCAGCAGTTCAGGTGGGAGGAGCAGGGTCAGGCCAACGCCATCAGAGCCTGGGAGCCAAGCCCTGCCGCAAATCGCCAGAGTCCTTGGGGCCTATGAAGAGGCCCAGGGACAATGGGCCCGGTCAGCTGCCGATACACAGGAAGTCCTTGGGGTGTTGAGGTCCATGGACGCCCATATGGGCCAATTTGTGACCCGTATGGGCCAACTTGTTGACCTCAAGGGCCAGCTAGTGGTGGTGGTGAGGGCCCAATCAAGGCCAACCACACCACCTCCGCCACCACCTGCTGGTGCGCAGGGTCGTGCAACATCCAGTTCCCCTGCATCCACAGCGAGTGAGCAATCCTCAGCCACCACCAGCAGCCCACAAACACAACCCCCCCCTTTCAAACGTGGAAGGGGTTGTCCGAAGAGGAAACAGGTGTCCAGAGAAGACTTTGCACGCTCCAAACGCCAGTGAGTCAGCCAGCCACAGTGGCCATCTACTGCATTCACTTGGACTACTATCCTACCCCACACTGCCATGTGAATGGCATGTGTCTGTCGGACTGTGGACCCAGAACAACATGGGTACACCTTGACCATCACGCGGACATGACCGTCAACTCATTGTTTCAGCATGCACCACTTTTGTGATCACCTTGCCCACAATCACATGTCACCGCTTAAAATAAATACACCTGGATCACATTCTGTTTTATCTGCTCTGTGTTTAATTAAGGATGTGCAACCGTCACCATGATCAGAAATGCATCTGGAGTGTGGTATGTCGATAGGCCAGGAGAGGCCGTAGGGACCTAGGGGTGAAAAACAGAACAAGAGTCCATTGAATGTGTGTGTCACACACTCATCACACAGTACTTGACATCAAGTTTAAGCAATGTACACACATCTCACAGAGCAACAGGGCACAATGCTACAGCCACTGTCAGTGGCATACTACCCTGACATGGACCATTGCCACACAGCACTCAGTGAACAATAGGCCGCCGTGACAATGCACACAAACACCTACACAACTACAGCAACATCAGCCGTTGTACATGGTCACTCACCGTCAAGTGAAGTAGCGGGCGATGAGCTGCTGACGCTCTTTCACTGCTTCCTCCTCTCCACTGTCCTCGTCACTGGACACGGCTTGGTCTGCAGGCGGGGGCCCTGGCTGATCACCGTCATCCACTATCAGGGGGACCTGCCTGCGAATCGCGAGATTGTGCAGCATGCAGCATGCCACAACTATCTATCACACCTTCTGTGGGGAGTATGCCAGTGAACCCCCGGTGCGGTCCAGGCATCTGAATCTGGACTTCAGGAGTCCAAAAGTCCGCTCCACCACACATCTAGTCCTCCCATGTGCCTCATTGTATCTGACATCAGCTGGTGTCCTAGGATTACGTAGTGGGCTCAGCAGCCAAGGCCCGTTAGGATATGCAGAGTCACCTGGGTGTGAGAAACACAGAGAATCGTTGCAATTCCAACAGGATACAAGACAGCATGTCACACCCAGCACGCTACACGAGTATGCATACTCACCAACAATCCATGCATGGTCCGGTTGAAGATTGGACATGAATCGTGGGAGGATGCTGTGGCGCATGATGTGCGAGTCATGGGCGGATCCGGGAAACTTCGCACACACGTGTGTGATAATCATGTCCGCCAGGCACACCACTTGCACATTCAAGGAGTGGAAATGTTTCCGGTTCCTATAGATATGCTCCATGGCCTGTGGTGCAACAAGGCCAACATGGGTGCAATCAATTGCACCAACAACGTGGGGGATGCGCCAAGGGCATAGAAAGCACCCTTCACTGCCGCCAAATCACGAGCCCTGGGGAATCGGATGTACCGGTTCCTGTAGAGCATCATAGCTGACAGGACATCCCGTAGCACCATGCTGAACATGGGCTGGGACATCCCACCTCCACTGCCCACCGTGTGTTGGAAAGATCCGGTTGCGAAAAAATGCAGTGCAGCCATCGCCTTAGCCGTGGGGGTGAATGCTGTAGGATACACCCTGCGAGGACGAAGGTGGGGTTCCAACATTGCACATAGGTGATGCAGGGTGGGTCGGTCCAGGCGGAATTTCCGTATAACCTCCAATTCCTCCATGTCTGCCAGCAATTGGTATGTTTGGTCTCCTCCTAGGACAGATGGAAGTGGACACATGTCAATGCAACACACCACATGGCATTTTCACGTACACAAAACTAAAATTACTGACAAAGCAATAGAATCACAGAACAGCTGACAAGTAGGGACAGCACAGCTACAATACTCTTACACAGGTCCCCTTACCAATATCAATGACCACTGACACAAACCATTGCTATGAGCATGCACATGGGGATTTAGGCCATAATAGCTTGAAAGGCATGATGATGATTACAGACTGCATATGTGGGAAGCGGCAACACCACGGCAATATACCTAGCTGCTGTGCCTGACACAGCTTCCGAGGCTGGGTGAGTATGGCACACACCAACAACACAATGTACACAGGCTGAGCGGCCCAAACAAGTGGGTCCTGTTGCACAACGGGATATGAGACAGTCAATGATGTCCCTAGTTCACCTAATGTACAGCACTGTACGTATCACACCTCCAACACACATTGACAGGTGTACACATTGACAACTCCATGACAACACACCTGTGTGAATGCAAATACACATCACAAGTGACACGTAACGTTGCACGTGCCAAGTGGGAGATGTACATTCAGAAATATGGCATGTGTGTGCATTTGCACATCCCATGCTCCCATGCTAATGTGTACATGATGATGTGCCAACAGACATGTGGAGGCTGAGCACTGTCCGTCAATGCCTATGCACACAGCATGAAGTGACCCTGTCTAGTGTGGACATGCTCCCACACACAAATCATGGCCACACCTGCAAATGCATGGCGCACATTAAACTGTGGATTCCACATGGCACCAGCGGACTGTACCCGCCATGGACCAGGCCCTTGAGGCCAACTCTAATGGCCATCGCGGTTGCATCCTGCGTGTTTGACTATAGAGGTAAGTGTACCGGGACAGCTCGGAGCAGGCCATTGGGTGCATTTGAAGTAGGCAGACATGGTACACCAATTGCAGCAGCTTGGACCCACTGAAACAGCCCCAGGGGGCTATATGAGTGTGGGAGGGAGACTGGCATTACCACAGCTTCCAGGGACTGCTGCCTGGCATCCCTCAACAACACCTGCTGCTGCTGCCACCTGTCCACCTTCATGTCGACGACTCTGAAGATATGTCCAGGTCCACTCACCAGCGAGGAGCTGGAAATCCTGGATTCTGAGCTCCACGCACACTGCCCAAGGCTATTTCTTGCAAAAGAGGTGTGTGTAAGACAACTACAGTGTGTGTGGGAGTGCATGTGGGGGACACACATGTCGTTGATCCGCAGCACTATGAGTCAGAGCCTGTGGGGTTCCAACATGCACTGCTTACCATGCTTACTACAGGTGGAAGGGGTATGTAGGCTCTCTGGCGCTTTCCCATGCATGTCCCTCCCGAGTGGTGGTACATGGCATTTTCATGTCAGACATCCAGTGACGCAGCCACTTGGCAATGCAGGACTCAGGGCAGTTATTGCATGTGTGAATGGCTGGCTGGGTCCCTGCTGGCCTTCTCAGTCTCAGCAGACCTGGGCTGCACATTGACCGCCCAATTCTAGAAGGAAATAACACTGACTGTACCGTGGGTTATATGTGTCTTTTGTTCACAACTCTCCGGAAATGCGCAAACTCAGCCCTGTCGATTGAACACTCCAGGCCTTGTGATAGGGATGTGTGTGAGAGATAGTGGCACTGAATGTGACCTCCATTGCGGGGTGAGCCATTCACAGGGCGAGTACGTTGAGGGCTGAGCAGTGTTGGACACAGTGAGTCCACCCACAAAGATGTGTTGCCTTGTCATCTATGTGTTGGTCTACCTGACAATGGACAGTAGATGTGGGCAGACTACACATTGCTCAATGTGCTGGCATCCTGCATGTGAATGGGATGGACAGGTACTGTGTACACACTCCCGCCAGCATGCATTCACGTGTGGTGTACACATGCTGTCATGCCATGTCCGATTACTTCTTGGCTCTGTTACACATCTCTGAGTATTTTGGATAAGGGTGGGCGGAATTTGCGGAGTTGCGTTCCGCAAAATTCCGCGAAACGGCAGAAATCTCCGCGAGCACGCGGAATTTCGCGTGCTCGCGAGAGATTTTGCTGCGCCCGTTGAATCCTGCCCTGCATATTTATCCACGAAGATGCCACCGTTTTGTGCAATACCTCTAGTCACCTGGAGTACTTTCTACTGGCTAATCGGTAAGTGCTACCTCGTTGGGTAAATGTATAGTGCCTTTCCTACACCATGGAAGAGATGGAGAGAAGGCACACCTGCTTAACCACGCTCACGAATTCTGCACGAGGATTGCGCTCGGGAAAATCAAGGATGCAAAGACCTCCATCGGGGTTTACAGCTAACTTTTCACGTTGGAAATGGAGAGAAGGCACACCTGCTTAACCACGCTCACGAATTCTGCACGAGGATTGCGCTCGGGAAAATCAAGGATGCAAAGACCTCCATCGGGGATTATAGCTAACTTTTCATGTTGGAAATGGAGAGAAGGCACACCTGCTTAACCACGCTCACGAATTCTGCACGAGGATTGCGCTCGGGAAAATCAAGGATGCAAAGACCTCCATCGGGGATTACAGCTAACTTTTCACGTTGGAAATGGAGAGAAGGCACATCTGCTTAACCACGCTCATGAATTCTGCACACCTGCCCTGCATATTTATCCACGAAGATGCCTCAGTTTTGTGCAATACCTCTACTCAACTGGAGTACTTTCTACTGGCTAATCGGTAAGTGCTACCTCGTTGGGTAAATGTATAGTGCCTTTCCTACACAACAGCTGCATAAAGGTCCAGAAGAATTGACCCCAGTGACCTGTGTGTCTGTAGCTTTGCCACCGTGCTGAAAGCGCCGGGGTCCTTTGATTACGCTGTCCATCATTCTGGGGAAAGGGCGGGAAGACGGTGCATACCACTAGTGTATGTGGGGCGGGGGCAAACAGGCGGGGCTTCTAGGCCTGTTCACATGCCTCTTGTTTATAAAGGGTCAGAGCAGGATCTGAGCAGCAGATGAGGAGGAAGAACCTCCTGGTCACTGGACCTACACGGGGATTGCGCTCGGGAAAATCAAGGATTACAGCTAATGTTTGACGGTAGATATGGGCAGAAAGCACTCCTGCTTAGCCTCGACCTTGCTCACAAATTTTTTGTGCTGATTAATGCGTTACAGAATTTGAGCTTCAACTCGGGCACCTGCTTCAGTGCTTTCTCTTGCACCCGAATTCCGTTCCGCCGCGGATCGCGGAAGTTTCGACATTTCCGCGTTCCGCGCGGAACGCGGAAATGCCGAAATTTCGCAAGTTCCGCGAGCGGAACGGAATTTGCCGCCCACCCTTAATTTTGGATGGGTCAGCATCATGCCACTGTGATTGGTGGATGTGGGTGATGATGAGAGGTGTATGAGTGATATTTCAACCCTCTTGTGTACCATCCCTGCAAATGGAAGTCCTCCAGCCCAAGGCCTTGTGATGAGCCATTGCATCCAAGTTGATGCCTCTGTGTATGTGTAACCGACAGTGCAGCCAATTCCACAAAGGGTGTGACGTCATCTGCCGGATGAGCGACTACATGGTGGAGACGAATCGGGGGATGCCCCCTCGTATTGTCAGGTTAGCACGGCGCTGCATTTCACCACTAATGGTCTGCATCTTGACAGTCACACAGACAGTGCCGGATGCACGTTTGTAGGGGCATCAGCAGAAAGCAAGTGTACAGTATTGTGGGATGGTGTCTTTTGCTGTGAGAGGCAGCATGTGTCCACAGACTACCCATAATCTGGGTAATGTGATGTCTGTTGTGTGATGCAGTGGGTTGTAAGTGTACTCTGTGCTGGGTGCATCTGACATGCATATGCGATTCCTGAGGGTCAAGATGTAATTTGAGCACTCTGCATTGTCAATGCATTCAGAGTCGTAGCCCTCAGGAACAACCTGTAGTAGGCTGGAGTGGAAATTCACATGTATGTTTGAGGCACTGTGCCTACTCTGATTTCGTTCGGACATATGTGTGCGATGCCTCACCTCATATACCTGGTACTTACACATCCGGCACACTGTGCAACAGTAGTTGTGCTCGTGCGAACGACAGGTGGATGGCATGGGCTCATGATCATTGTGGACTGTCATGTTGCAGTCTGTGTGAGTGGTGTCCCATTCTGCTCCATGCAGGTATGTCCTTGGCCTAATTACGTAGTGGTCATCCTTGCCACCATCAGGACAGTGGGTGTGCAGACAGCGATTTGTGGCTATGGTCGCAGGGTGACACAGGCCGGGTGTTGTGCTATGTGCACAACACATGTGCCACTTATTTGCGGCTTCATTTACTGTACGCCAGCCATTACGTGTTGATTGTGGTGGCTGAACACAATTGCACAGGTATCGTGCAACATGTGGATTTGAGCATGTTCTGTGCTGCTTCCCTTGCACATGTCTATTTAATTGATGCCAAATGAGTGAGGCCACCTCGCTCTCTCTCTCATGTAGCATCTCCCGTGGGTGCTGAGGGACAGGGGAAGGTCAACAGTGGAGAGGCATCGGATGAAGCAGCTGCACAGGAGCTGAGTGAGACAGATGTGACCAGCGCCTCGGAGGGGCCAGACGTGTGCTGGATGAATCACAGGCCGAGACGCCAATTTCTGTGCCATCTGAGGACAGAGGTGATGCATCCATGTGTGCTAGCACAGGGGACGTGGACTCTGGCTCCTCTTCAGCCACGCGGAGGCCAATGCCCGCCCTCCCATCTATTTCCACTGGTGCAACACGTGTCGGCACAAGGATGAAGGATAGAGTGTCCTTCACACCAGGCACAGCTGCCCATGCACATGTGACCCCTGCTTCCCTCAGTGCTGGGTCTGTTGAGCTTGTGCGGCATCTCTGCGTGGGGCAGACAGCTCCCCTCAATGACTTCATTGCCCATGACATCACCTTGCCGCAGGTGACATAGTTCATGGAGGGCCTACATGTACGCGTGGGTGGGCTACACCAGACTGTCCAATGGTTGTCCTCCCCAGTCAAGGTGGGCCTTCAACTGGGCCAATCTCAGGCTGACATTCCAGACCCTTTCTCCACCCCCCTGGAAAGTGGCACATCTGATAACAGCAGGGCACGAGTCCTAAGAAAGAGAAGTGGGGGGACGCTGACGTCACGACAGGAAGTGACCTCACGAAAGGTGGCTTGCACCGTCAGACTCATTGCCTCACCTCGCCCACCCCTTATATGCGATTGCATCAGAGAAGCCAGCGCGTGCATCAGCAGCTCCGATCTCGCCCCAGAGAGGCCAAAGAGTGAATGTGTGGCTCCATTTGCTCCAGTTATCGAGCTCGCTGGAAAAAAAGTGGGGGGACGCCGTCCACCCGCGTGGTACCCCGACTCGAGCCCTGGTGTGCAGGCAAAGTGTCCTATTGGCTTTGCGATATGTGTGAGTTGCATGACACTCGTTGGCGGGGGATGGCCCGGAGGCCCGTCACCCTGAGGCCCATGTCTCACTCTATGGGTCCCTTGTCAATGGCAGCGGATGTAATGACTATGCGCGCCGGGGTGGGTCTACCTTTCGTCTGGGATTGTGTTTGCGGCCTGGCCCGCTAGGGCAGCTACAGCCTCTGTGTGTTGCATGTGGTGAATCCGGACTCCGGAGGCTGTCATGCATTGTCACTGTTGTCCAGGGCTCGAGTCGGGGTACCACGCGGGTGGACGGCGTCCTCCACTTATTTTCCCACGAGCTCGATAACTGGAGCAAATGGAGCCACACATTCACTCTTTGGCCTCTCTGGGGCAAGATCGGAGCTGCTGGTGCACGCGCTGGCTTCTCTGTTGCAATCGCATCTAAGGGGTGGGCGAAGGGAGGCAATGAGTCTGATGGTGCAAGCCACCTTTCGTGACGTCACTTCCTGTTGTGACGTCTTCGTCCCCCCACTTCTTATTTAGGACTTGTGCCATGCTGCACACTGAGAATGTGTTGCCTGCAAGATGTGACCAGGAGAAGGGCGCCATGACCTCCCACCCACCAAGCTCCACTGCCATCCTGTGCCCCGGGTAGCCTGTGCAGGTGGACAATGTAGGGGGTAAACCTGGAGGACGGGATGTAAGTGCCTTGGCAAGGGCCTGGCAGACGCACAGCAGTATCCAGCATGTCCCCAGAGGGAGGGCTAACGTCTACACCTGATGCAGCATTGATCGTGTGCCCGCCTGTTGTGCCCACACGAGTTCACATTCATCCCCAGACAGGTAGGCTTTCCAAATACACAACACAGTGGAAATTTACCCCTCCAGAATCCTCCCCACACAGTCTGTTTCAACACTGCATGAGTGCACCTACCCGTGCCACCCACCCACCTGGGCCAAGCAGCCCTCCCGCTTCACATGCCACATGTGTGTCTTCCACAGTTGTGCTTCTCTCTCAGGGGCGGACCTCCAACTGTCCCGTAGCACACAGACAGCACCGAGTCGGACTGGCATCCTGTTTGAATGGTAGGCACCCTCACACAACTACCTGTGACACAGTGGTGGCTGTAATGGCTATTGTGACTGCCATGGCAGTGTTGCTGGCCATGGCAGGGTACACTCACACACATTGCATACGCAGCTTTTCATGTCACTTCTCTGCACATCGGACTGGCCACTGTCCCTGGTGTTGATCAATATTGCCGCCTGTCTATGTAATCTGTGACTGGATGCTGTTGTTCCGGTAGTCGGTTGTGTCTGTGTAGTTGCTGATTGCAGTTATTGCTGTGTGTGCATAGTTAAGTGAGGCACATGCCGTGTATGGTACCTCAACAATTGCAATGTCTGGTCTCACATTCCAATGTGTTTTACACGTGGCAGGGACTTCACTTCTTTCAGACTCTGCTACTTGTGTGTGTGATGAAGAAGTATTTTTGTGACACGGATTGTCTGCATGTATTTGGTGGTATTTCTGGGAAAATGTATACGTGTCATGTTTGCGTGCAAGCAAAGCACAGGGTGTGAGTCTAGCCACAGGATGACAGGTAGCATGTGCAGAGTATGCGGGTATGTGTGAGCTTACTTTCTGTGTGGCCAGCAGTGTAGATGTATGTTAATCTTGTGATGAACATTGAGCCTGGACACATGGCTTACTTTCAATGTGTGCATTTGGGAGGTGTAGGTGTGTGTGGTGTGAAGGGTGTGACTTTGGGGTAGTGTTGGTGTGTGTGCGCTCTGGCAATGTTGACTACACACATGTGTTACCCAGGCCCATGGTGGGTGTTTGTATCCGTGTTCAGGTCTGTGAATATGATCACATGTGTGTATTGTATGTTGCACAGTGTGCAGTGTGTGGGTGTGTCCTTGCAGTTCAGGATGACTCCTACTTGATATGTTTTGGACATTGTGTGACTGTCAAGATTGTGCCTTGTTTAATTGAGCATGTATGTGAATTTCTGCAGTTCGTACTCACTGTGCAGACCTGCCCACCCACACTGATATCGTGTGTGTGTTTTGTCATGCATTGCTGTAGCATGCTTCTTGCGTGGCTCCTACTTTTGCTTGATGAGTGTGATGTCAGACTGTGAAAGTAATTATACACATATGTAGGACTGGGCTTTGTAGTGACCAGGCCGTCAGTGTTAATGTGATGATCTGTTGGGCCACGTCAGAGTCTGACAAGCCAAGGCCCACGACCTGTAGTATTTCACTAGGTCCACTGTGGCGGCAACTCATATGCATTGACATCCAATGACACTAGGCTACATGGTCATCTCACGACTCTCGTGTACTTCACACGCTCTCATCCTCTCTCATTCGTACTTGTCTTCGATAAATAATTCTACAGAGTCACATATTTGCTTCAAGGCATGTATTTGGACTTACTTCCTCTGTGATGCAGTATAATGGACACTACTGGCAGCAAAATGCATGTGGAGGATATACTTAGCATGATTACACATACAAAAGGGTGTAGTGTAGCTCCTATTTCCCTAATAGGCTCTGCGCATTGGAATAATATATCCTATAGGTTTGACATAGGACTGAGGTCGGTATGTCCCTATCGAGTATATTAAACTTAATTACTTGTGCCAGCTAGCTCAGAGGCCACTAGAAACTTCTTGACGACAAGAAGGGAGTAGTTTCTGGCAGCCGCAAAACATTACCACTGTGTTTCCCTTTAGAATCAGAACGAGTCCCAGAGTCGTGGAAACAATAGATAACTATTTCACTCAGCTCAGTCGTGCATGCTTAGTTTTCCTCAAAGTTACACAGAAAGAATAGACGGGCGTTTCAATAAAAGATTTATTGAACAGTCTTGTTTCTGGTGTAAGTAAAATGTGCTGTTACTACCACAAGACAGTATGCGAGATAAATAATGTACAGGGTGAGCAGTAGAAATAAATAATACTGCGATAGCATTATCTTTTTAGCATATATGCATTTACATAAAATGACACATACTAAAAATGCGAGTACTCATACGATGCATTTCTAACCTAGTTCTACCCCAATGTACCTAACCTGTCCTAGGTGTAGGGAGAGGTATGAAGTAGGTGAAGTATTCCTTACTATAGTATACTAAGAGTATGTTAAGCCTAGTATGCCAAGAGTCCCTCTAGGTTCTAGTCAGCTCCATACCTGAAGAATGAGAGAGGTAGGAATCTCTTTGCCAGACTCGAACTCCAACACCCCGCAAGGGAAGTCAGATCACTGGAAGCTGGACTCTCTGCGTGCAGGGATGACAGCGTCTTCTCAGTGCGTCCGGCCGGGAAACGGGCTCCTCTGAAGTCGAGGTCTCCTCTGATTTACAGGGGCTAGGGAAGGTATATTTATACCTGAGAGTACCTAAGAATGTTAGTATTGACGTGAGTCGGACAGCGAAAGACGTCATGAATGAACCCCCAAGGAATAATGGTTCATGCATAATATATGAGACCTTGAAGAAATCAATAGTCCTGGGCTAGGGAAACTCCCGCAGCCTAAGGATCTGTTCTTCAAGAACTCGTTGGGACGTTTAGGGTGGACGGATGTCGGAGACCATGCCAGTATTTGGAGTGCACGGTTAATGCCTAAATAAGGACTGGGATTTTATGCCTATATAAGGGAAGGGCGAATTGTGCCTATATAAGGACATGATTCTGGAAAGCCCGTTTATGGACACCCTAAGAGGAATACAACACCCACTCCACTTTCGTGTATACGATAATACTAAAATGCTAAACATTTAAAATGCTAAACATTAAAATGGAGTACTGCATATTAAAAAATGTTTCCTAAAAGCATTAAAAAACATATTAAAAATGAAAAAGGTACTGTACATATTAAGCATTGCTTTTCATTTCAGGCATACATTTCAAATAAAATGCAATATGAATGAAAGAAGCAGTAATATTTACATGTGACAAAAAAATGATCGATAAGTTTCTTAAAAATCAAAGTCATTTCATGTCTTGAAAATTAATGAACTGTTGTAGACACACAAGATGACTAAGTGTCCCTGGAAGTACCGTGAAGTCTGTACTATAAGGCTAGTTCTACTTTAAGCAGATTGAAGTGCCATTTTCGTTCGAAAAATGGGACAAAAGTTCAATTTTGGTAGAGTTCCAAGTATTTTGAAAAATGAAGGCCAAATTGTTACTGCATCTCTGGAACACTGTATGCTGAATCAGAGTCAGTTTATGGGTCTGGTGTAAACATGAGATCACCTATTTCTATAGACAAAACATCATCCACTGTAGTTGGTGTCAGTTGGAACACCTCGTGTAGTAGATTAACTGCACAAAGATGAGAAGCATCGCTTCCAGCATAGGTTGCCGTAACAATGTTCGCGTCCGTTGTTACCTGTGTGCCTGTAGATCTTTCTCGTACCTCAGCAGCAGCCGGAAGCGTCTGTGAGATCTCAATGAATGCAGACATCAGGATTGGTAGCCTCTGGGGACAACACAGAGCATGGGCCGTTATCGGGACCAGCAAAGTATCGACATCCGTTGGCGTTGCTGATGGAAATGTTAGACAGGTGTCCAACACGCATTCTTCACCGCATAGCAGGCATCGTAGAACAGGGAAGATGCAATCTTGCCAGATTGGTCTGAATGACAGGAACCAAGTTGTATTAAGGTCCCGTAGACGAGTCATGCCCAATAGCTGTACTATTCGCTCACGGCACTTTCTTTCAAGGAGAGCTTTCTCCATTTCGCTCGGAGTGATGTCTGCGAATAGGCTGGCCATAGCGCAATAGCAGGAAGAGAAATAGAATTCCGGCAACAAGTGCTAGAATTAATGGTATGCCACCAAACACCGAATGTGCAAAGTTCGGGATGATTCCGAGTATTGCCTGGAAAGGTGCTAACAGACCGGTACAGATGCTCTTAAATACATGTATAATGCCACTTGTATCAGACATGTTGAAGATACGTGTTATCATTTCTCACGAAATGTATAGGGCAGTTTGTACATATTAAAGTCTGTATCTCAGCCGAAGTCCTTGCTACTTGTAGATCATAGGTTTCTTTGGCCGAGGTCAAAGGCACTGTTTGCTGTAAAAGCATGGCTTTCATTCTGCTCAAAGTATCAAATCTTATAAAAGAGACGTTCAGCGAAGGCCATAGAGGCGACTCCCTGACTGTGTCTATTGGGGAAACAATACTTGCATACAGCAAGTGACCCTGGAGTTGACCGTTACTAGATATGGAATGCCTGGCAACATTCCGCAGCAACTCTGATCATTCAACATGAGGTAACTCCCATTAGAAAGTTGTCCAAACGTTGGATTAATCACAGCAGCTGGTGTACCCTGCTGATGGCAAGACAAATTTGCCACAGAACCATTACAAGCCCCGTGTAAAGAAATGTCCTGACATATAAGTGAACCGCTCAGTGCACTTTTACAGTGTGTACCGCTCAAAAACACTTCACGATCCCCACTCCAACATCTATTTGTATACGGTAAATCCCAAGATGTCTTAATGTATTCCTTACCCAACCTTTCATATTTGCGTGCTTGCATTTGTCTGAGGCAATACTGAAACTGAAAAGTAGTCACAGGTAATGTTATTTTGCCATGAATAAGCCATTCCGTAGCTGGTTTTTCTGCCACTGTGAAAGGTAACTTCTCCAGTTTTTCAATGCTCAGCACTGTATACTTTGCTCCTCTTTGTGCCAATTCGATCTGTTTATCAGTTAGATCGTATTCTGCAAACAGAGCTGACGTGTTGATGAATCGCCAAGGCACATAGCCCGCTCGCAAAGATTGCAGCGTCCAGCTTAATAACACTATAGAACGTAATTGAGACTGGCCTTGCTGTAACATCGCCAAATATTGTTCTACAATGTCGATAGCAGAGGATACAATGCCATCCAATGAATATATTCTGGAGGACAAAGTTGTTAACCCATTGTCGACCACAGAGAGTGTTTTCTCTAAATTAATGCGATCAAGTTCACGTATTCGTTCTGCAGCCTCCATCTGTGACACTTTCCATGCTTCATTATAGGCAGCATAAATGCCGGCATATATGAAACGTTTTTGACGCGGTTTTCTTGGTCCAAGCAAGAATTCCCTAAGGTCTGCGTCCTCTTTAAGTAAGGATAAGTGTTGTTTCACATCCTGTAGTGTAGACTTATGCAGCCAATCGAGGCATAATTTTCCTACACTGTATGTTGTTACTACCCCCGGATGTTGTCTTTGGACGTATCTTGGGTCTGGCCTATGAATAGTAAAGCCCTGAGTTTTATTCAGGAATCTTTCATGACAGTTATTCGTGTCTGTGGGCCAGATCAACCATTTTTTCCAATCAGGATTAGATCTGTTGAGTTGTAGTATATTGTCAACTGTCACCACTGCCTTTGTATCATTATCACTGGCAGGTGTTGGCACAGAAGGTGTTTTCATCTCTTTGATCTTGGCTAATCCAAGACAAGATGTTTGTTGGACAGTTTCATTCAAAAACATTATTTGTTCAGGGATGATACAGGCTCTAAATAAAGCTTCTATCCCCTGTACTTGCCAATTTTTAGTACCCCAGACTGTTTATGTGTCTATTGTGTCTTTCCATAAGTCAAAACCCTGTCTAGACAGTTGGGCATTAAATAATGCAGAGTAAATCTGTTTAGTATTTGTTAACATAATTTTCAGTCCTGTCTTGTTTACATTTTTATAGTAAAACGTTTCTGGATCAGATGTATTGTAACCTGAAAAATATGGAAATTTGTTGGCAAATGTTCTTGAACTACCGTGTGGTGGTGTAGGACAATGTTCCCATTGGTGAAACATAAACACATTTCTTGGATATGCAGATTTATGCAAATAATGATGACCATAGTGGTTATAACAATACATTTGTTCATAGTCTGATGAACCCTCTAAATATTCATTTTTAGAAAATGCAGCAGATTTTTCTAGGTCAAACATTATGTCATTCACAGTCTCAAAGTCCCAATCATCTGAATAGTTACTGGACGTAATTAGATCACTTAGTGAAATGTTAAACAAATGTGGAATGTTCAATTGTTCCGTCGGGCCGAAAATATCATAATCCGTTTTGTCCCACACTATACCATCCTGTATAGGAACGGCTGTGATGTTCACTGATGACAAGTCTCTTGCTTCACGATGGGAAGATTTATGAGGTTTCAAAAGTACGTTCACGTCTTTTCCTTCAGTGTTCACATGGATGTATCTGCCACTTATAAGCACGCTCACAGTTGTTACCAAAGCTAGCCAGAGCAGGAAAACAAAAAGTCCAGATGTAATCCAGAGTTCAATCCACGGAGAAACCAGATAAGTCTTTTTCAGAAAGTGAATAAAGTCTTGTACTTGCTGCTTGAGTTTGAATGATGCTGGCGTCGTTTCACGTTCACTCGGATCTTCTGAGAACGTATCAAAGTCAATGAAATAGCCAGAAGCAGTTCTGTCAATTGTTGGAATTGCATCAGGATTTGTAGAAATCACTGGAACCAGTTCATCACTTGCCACGTTGGTGTAGATAGGTGTATTTGGACGAACTGTTACTTGATTGTCAAGAGGGATGAGTTCCATAGCTTGGTTGCTTAGTCCTTCATCAGTTACAGCTGAATTTTCGATGGTTATCAGTCTTCAGTCTGAACCTCTTGGATAGTAGCGAGAGGAGTGCGTCTGCTACTAGGTCGGAGTCCACGAGGCCTACTGTTTAGTATTGGCCACATACTGTGGTTTGATGAGGTCGATGGACACAAATCTTTTCTCCTTTTTTCCAGCAAGGGGCGGCAGAAGTACTGTTCTTGTTCCTTGAACTGCTAGAAGCAGGTACTGATTGTCTGTAAGAAGGTCCAAATTCCTTCTTGTCCGCAATTTTTTCTCTGACTAGATCCCCAACTTTTGGAATCCAGACAGGCCTTGCTGGGACCGCCGATGTTTCCCCAGTGGTGGTTGGCTGCAGGAATACGTTGCTTTGTTTTGTTCTTAGTTCATTTAGATCCTGTAAAACAGCCAAACGATCTTTGATATCAAACAGTTTATTTTCCACCACTGTGCCTACGTGTTCAAGGTCTGGTACCCACATTCTTGTCCCAAATAGGACCTCATATGGAGTGACCCCCCCTAGAGAACTTCTTGGCAGATTATTCAATGAGCGTTATACCCCATTGAGGTGTTTGACCCACCCATCACCCGAACCTAATACCCTAGCTGTTATAGACTGCTTTATGTCCCGGTTTTTCCTTTCCACAACCGAATTTCCCTCAGGATGGAATGGAGAGGAGTACCGCAATGCAACGCCCAGACTGGCCATGGCTTCTCTGTAAGCCCGAGAGCTAAACGCAGGACCCTGGTCAGAATGTAGCGTGCCTATTGCGTATGTGCCGATAAAGACTCGCAAATCTTTTATAACAGTTCGAGCGTCAGCCGAGCGCTGAGGCCATAACCATAGGAACCTAGAGCATGAATCCACTGCGACCATGATATATTTATAATTACCGTCCCTTTGCAAGGGACCACAGTGGTCCAGGTAAACACAAGCTAATGGTTTATCTGAGATTAACAGGGGTGTCTGCGCAGGACGTTTCACTGTTGAAACTTTCATCTGTTGGCAAATATCACATTCTAAAACATAGTTTTTAGTTTGTTTCCGAATGCCAGGCCACCAATATCTTTGCTTGAGTAAAGATACTGTCGCTGAAACACCTGCATGGGCAGAAGCTATCCCTTCGTGTGCTGCTAGGATTAGTCCTAATCTTCGTTCCTTGTTTGGAATTACCCTATCCCCCACTCCAGGGATTCGAGCAAAAGGAACGTTGTTCGCATCAATTACATAAGAGTACTTGAGTGGAAACTTTTTTGGTAACGCTGCACTGCTGCCTTTGCTCGAAGCAGTGACAGCCAACATTATCTCACCGTCTATTTTTGTTTTTGAACGAGTGATCGCAGCTACGGAAGCCGTCTGAACAGCCCCCTTTGCGGCTTCGTCAGCCAATGAATTCCCTGCAACGTGAACGCCATCACGTTGATGACTCAGTGTGTGAATCACGTGAGCCTTTGGTAGTTCGTTTTTCAACTGAACTACTTGTTCCCAAAGCATTTTGTGCTTTATTGTGCCACCTTTCGTATCTTTGAAACCATTTTCAAGCCAGTTTTGTATATAGTCATTATACGACTGAACACAGTAAAAGGAATCGCACACTATTAGTGTGGGGAATTCTCGATCTGTACTTTCAAGTGCCAGTTTGAATGCTTGTAGTTCAGCTCGCTGAGCTGTACAATCTCCTAGAGACTGAGTTTTTGTGACCATAGGTCTGAAGATGCCATTTCGCATGCGACCTTTAACGATTGCCCACGCTGCACTGTAAGCTTGCTTACTCCCTATTGCGGGCTGTGCGGATCCGTCAGTGTAAATTATGAATTCGTACTGATCGAGAGGCAGAATTTCAGTAGGCAGAGGACATTCTTGTTCATATTGCAGGAATGCTTGTGTTTTTAAATCTGGATCAAAAACATATTCAACATCTGTTGCAGCAAGAGAATTAACCCATTGTATCCATCTTGGATGTAATGCTTTGGCATTAGGAATGCTCGCTTTTGTGACCGCTTCTAAAGCTGGTACCGGGGTTACGACAATAATGCGTTTCCCTTGGGCTAAGGCTCTTTCTTTTGCTACAGCGGTTTGAACTGCTGTCAGAATTTTTTCAGTCGAACTGAAGCGCATTTCCGCTTGTGTGTACAAATGGGATTTGTATGCGATTGGTATTTTCTCACCCTCATTGAAGGTTAAGTAGGTGAATCCACATTGACACGAAATTATTCGGATCACCAAATTTCTTTGACTTACACGTGTTTGTAAGTGATTTGTTGCTAACATGTTAGCCTGTAGTGAACGCAGGATTTCTGTGTGTTCGTTTGTCCAATTTTTGATTGAAAAATCAGGTTTGATTAATGCGTAGAGAGGTTTAACCCTTTCTGCGTAATTTAGAATGTATGTTCTTCCAAAGTTTAGGAAACCCAGGATGGATTGTAGGTTTTTTAGCGTTTTTGGAGGTTGGAGCAGCGCAGAAGACTGGCTGATGTAACAATGCCATTACCTGAGTTCCACATTCATGAGACGTTCGATGCAGGTAAACAGGTGGACGAAAACTATTTGAACTTTTGTAATCAAATTACTACACAACTTGACCAGTTAGTACCCCTAAAAACTATCAAAAAGAGGGATAGACCCTCAGCCCCCTGGTATAATGATAAACTAAAACATTTGAAAAAGGATTGTAAGTTGGCAGAAAGGAGTTGGAGGAAAACCTACATAGGGGAGGATAAAAAAATTTGGAAGGAAATGATATCTATTTACAAAAAGAAGTATCTACAACAAAAGCTGAATACTTTGCTGATATTATTCTGAAATCTTCTAATAGTGCTAAGGGCATTTTTAAAATAGTAAATGATATCACTAATCCTACTTGCACAAAAAGGAAATTGTCCCTACACAGATTCTCTGTGATGGGCTAGCTATGTTTTTTGAAGAAAAGATTAGCAAAATTATTAAAGGGCTACAATCCAGTAATGTACCTACACAGGATACCCAGAATGGGATATCTAAGAATCACTGCATCTCCCAGGAATATGAATGGGAAATTACTGAGACTACAGTCGCTTTTGATCAATTTCCAACATTACAAGTGGATGATTTTATTAAACTAGCTGTAAGTGTGTCTTCAGGCTCTCCTTTGGACCTATTACCTCATAAATTATGGAAGACCTTAGGAGTTAAACTTCTCCCGGTACTTAGGCTGATCTGTATGCAGTCTTTGGAGAGTGGAATGGTACCAGTAAGTTGAAAAAAAGCACTGATCACACCACTCTTAAAAAAAGATTCATTAGATCCAGCATGCCCGAAGAATTACAGGCCTATTTCATTGCTGCCTTACCCAGTGAAAATCATCGAAAAATTGGTTAGTAGGGAACTTTCTCAGTTCCTAGAAGCCAATGATAAACTGGAGGATGTGCAGTTTGGTTTTCGTCCTGGACATGGGACAGAGACTGCCTTGGTGACCGTATTAGATGATCTTCGAATGCGGGCGGACAGGGGACAAGCCTCTGTCTTGATTTTGTTGGACCTGTCCGCCGCATTTGATACGGTTAACCATGCGGTACTCTTGGATAGGCTGGCTAGAATAGGTGTGAGTGGATTGGCACTGAAGTGGTTTCAATCCTACCTCTCAGACAGAGAACAGGCGGTTGCTCTCCCCCGTATCAATCCATGTATAGGAAAGTTTTACCTGGGGTACCACAGGGATCTGCAATCAGCCCCATCCTGTTTAATATTTATATGAAGCCACTGGTGACTGTTATTAAGTCACATAACATTAGCTTAGTGAACTATGCTGACGACACCCAGTTGATTTTATCTCTGGAAGGTTGTCAGGCAACTTCACTCGAAAAATTTCACAATTGTATGCAAGATACGGCTCTTTGGCTTCAAAATAATTATTTGCAATTCAATGGGGAGAAAACTGAGATTCTGTGCTGTTCAGTGGGGAAGGTTCCTTATTCACTACCCACGGGGTTCTGGCCACTACCAGTGACAGCCCCTTTGACCCCGACAAATGTGGTTCGTAATTTAGGTATCAGTTTTGATGGTAAATTAAGCCTTGAGTCTCAAGTGAATCAGACAGTTGGGAAATGCTTTGCCCTGCTGAGGGTGTTACGTAGAATTCTCCCACTGTTGCCTAAGTATACCAGGCCACTGATAGTGAGAAGTATCATCCTTAGCCAACTGGATTATTGCAACGCCCTACTGCTGGAGTCTCCCAAATATTTGATGGAGAAACTCCAGAGAATTCAGTCAATGGCAGCCAAGCTGGCACTTATGAGACCTCGCCAGTCGTCTCTTTCTCAGGCCCTGGCTGAGCTCCACTGGCTCCCAGTTGTACAGAGGGTGCAATTTAAATCCATGTGTATAGTTTTTAAAGCTTTACATGGCATTGGGCCCAAGCCCTTACAAAGTAGATTTGAATGGTATGTCCCTCTACGCAATCTTCGCTCCTCCTCAGCAAAACTGGTGAGAGTGCCTAGGTTCAGAAAAGTCAGATCCGGTGGAAGAGCTTTCTGCGTTGCAGCAGCTTCGGCGTGGAACAAATTACCAACCGAACTTAGACAGATAGATGATCTATTGTCTTTCAGAAAGAAATTGAAGACCTGGCTCTTTCCCAGGGTATAATATAGTGTTTTTAACTGTCCCTATATTCTAAGATAACTGACCGATGTGCTCAAGCGCCAGGATACCCGTGGGGTTGCAGTGCGCTCTATAAATTTTATATACAATACAATACAATACACTTCTCTAGAAAGTTAGCTGCCAAGCTCTTGCCTTCACTTGAAAGCTCATATCCCAAAAATAGGACATTGAGATGGGCAATTCTGGACTTTTTAAAGTTGAACTTGTAGCCCTCAGAGGCGAAACCCAGTATAATGGTGCTCACCCTGTTCAAGTGTTTTTCCAGGTCATCGTCTGTCAGATAGATGTCATCGACATAGGACAATGCCTCATTGTCATAAATTTGTAGTAACTCCATTACCCTCGCTGAGAATAAACCTAGGCTGTTCTTGAACCCTTGTGGGAGTCGACAAAAGTGACGCTGGGTCCCCATTATGGAGAATGCTGTTAAGTACCTGCTTTCAGGTGCTATGTTTTGACAAAAGAAACCATTTGAGATATCTAATGTGGTTTTATATTTTTACGCACAATGTTATTCATTAATGCTGTGCTATGTGCATTTTGCACTGCAAAAGTTTTAGAACAAGTGTTTAAGTGTCTGTAATCCAAAACTAGACGATATGTATTGTCTGGTTTGGAGACAGGAAACAAAGATTGTTCATTGAGGAGGTGCATGTTTCAATCACCCCTTGGTATTCAAGTTGACCTAAGATCTCCCTGACTTGTTTTTTAGCTTCTTGCTTTATTGGGTACTGCCTTTGTGCAGTTGGTTCATGTTTTAGATGTATTTTATGGTGAGGCGAGTCCTCGTCCCATCCTACATGATTTTTATATAATGCTGGGGCCTGGGCCACTGCCCATTTCCTGACATATGTATATTTTAGATGCATTGGTATATGGTTGGAGAAGGCAGGCATAATAATGTCCTCCCTGACAAATTGTGGTGGCCAGTCCTTTTCTGCTAGAAGTATGTCATAGCCCTTTGATAGTCTTTCCCAAAAAAGTGCTTTCACCTGTCTAGGTTTATTTCCCTCCATCCGGAGTGTTATGTCATATAACTTTTGTGGAGTACTAACCCTGGTGTCTACAGTCTCTACTGTAATGTACTCATTCAAGTCCACTATCTCCAGAAGTTCCTTCAGGTTCTGGCGAGCTATTGTGACTTCTGCTGCACTGTCCAGCATTGTCTGAGCCCATTCTCCGTTCTTGAGTTGTGTTCTCAGTATTCTCGGCATGTCTGATCTTCAGACCTGCTACTTTCTTTTTGGAGAATTGAGGTTTTGTTTTAGTTTTTGGAGCGTGTTTGTCGACTTTCGATTTCACGCGTTCTTCTCTATGTTCTGATCGTCCTCTTCTTTCCGAAGTCTGTGATGAGATCTGAAAGGGACGAGAGGAACGTGTATCAGTATCTTGATACCTATCAGGTTTTCTCAAATTATCCCTATTCCTGAGGTTATACCTCCTTTCAGAGGGCTCCTTTTAGGAGACCTACCTCGGGATTGAGAACGTTTCTCATTTGAATTTTGTTTATTAGTCTCCCACTTCTTTTTAGTAGATGTAGGAGTTTGTTTAATTGAGTCCTTCTCAGGAATTTCTGATAGTTTTGGTTTCACTGGTCTTCCACCCAAACTATCTCTGCCTAATTCTGCATAAGATTGTTCTATAATTCTTGGTAGCTCAGTTTGATGTTCTGTAACATCAAATTCCCTTAACTTTTGGCGGATCGCCACTGCTGCTGCCTCCCCTTTAATATTAGATAATATTATTGTTGAGACCTGATCGAAATTTTTCAGTAATTTCATACCTAAATTCAGAGCAGGCTCTGCCCCGTATTCGTTTTGAATTTGTTTCAGGACATCAGGTATTACCGCAATTGACGGAATGCCGTGTGTTTTAGTATAGATGGCAGCAAAGACTGAGCCCCAAGTGGTGCAGTCTTCCAGTTGTGGTGTGATCTCCATCGGTAAACTGATTGTCAGTATTCTGTGTTTCTCATGCGGGCTAGTATTTGGAAATACTGCTTTGATTTGAGTAATTTTTTGAGCTATCCAGAATGGAATTTGCTCACGCTTTGTGGGCATTTTACCCATGACTGCGTATAGAGTCTGTGGTGTAATTTTTAGTGTATTCCCCTGGTGAGGGGTTTGATTTGGAATTGTTAATGGTGGTTGGACTGTGAAAGTCCGCATGACATATTGGACCAATTGTCTGTAGATTTTTATTAACTCTGTGAGTTGAGTAAGTAGTTCCTCATCTGACATTATATCAAGTTCAGGATGAGGTGTGTAGCTGGCTAGAATCGGCCATGTTGCTCCTGGTCTACCTAGTGGACCGAGCCTGGTAATGTTTCTGTGATGTTTTAGGGCGCCTTTAAACCAGAGCTGATGCTCCTGGTATGTTAATGGAATCTCAATTTCCTCGAAAGGAATGTATTCCTCTGGTGGTTCATCTTCTTTGTAGAAGTGAAACATTTTAGTTACTGAATTTGATTCAGGAAATATTACCCATGAATAGAATACCTCTGTCTGAAAGGATTCGTGTGCCTCTATCACGAAAACTGCTCTACCTCCTCTTGGTGGTAGGCCATGTTTTATAAGTTTTAGAGTAATGGCTCTTCTTAAGTTTGGAGCGATGTCAATGACACCCTCCACGGCTTCATTTAAACCGGTATTGTTAAAAAATGCTGCTTGGGCTGGATCAGCCGCAGCTCCACCGTTTTCGGTTTCAGGCATTTTGTTTTTGGAAAAAATGTAGAACAAGTTTCAAGGAAACAAAGATAAGGTGCACAATATTTGTGGAACACTGTATCCTTCAATGTTGAGCAAACCAAAACAGCTAATATATAGGGTACTGCCCTATGTAGCCTTGGTGGATACTTAACCCTGCCCACTCCAGACGTCTTTTGGAGTATATGGGTAGGGGTCTCTGAGAGAAAAAGCACGGCTGAGTTACTCAGTATCTAACGTTGAATTACTGCCTTACCAAACCGTTGGGCGCCATGTAGTGTAGCTCCTATTTCCCTAATAGGCTCTGCGCATTGGAATAATATATCCTATAGGTTTGACATAGGACTGAGGTCGGTATGTCCCTATCGAGTATATTAAACTTAATTACTTGTGCCAGCTAGCTCAGAGGCCACTAGAAACTTCTTGACGACAAGAAGGGAGAAGTTTCTGGCAGCCGCAAAACATGACCACTGTGTTTCCCTTTAGAATCAGAACGTGTCCCAGAGTCGTGGAAACAATAGATAACTATTTCACTCAGCTCAGTCGTGCATGCTTAGTTTTCCTCAAAGTTACACAGAAAGAATAGACGGGCGTTTCAATAAAAGATTTATTGAGCAGTCTTGTTTCTGATGTAAGTAAAATGTGCTGTTACGATCACAAGACAGTATGCGAGATAAATAATGTACAGGGTGAGCAGTAGAAATAAATAATACTGCGATAGCATTATCTTTTAGCATATATGCATTTACATAAAATGACACATACTAAAAATGTGAGTACTCATACGATGCGTTTCTAACCTAGCTCTACCCCAATGTACCTAACCTGTCCTAGGTGTAGGGAGAGGTATGAAGTAGGTGAAGTATTCCTTACTATAGTATACTAAGAGTATGTTAAGCCTAGTATGCCTAGTATGCCTAGAGTCCCTCTAGGTTCTAGTCAGCTCCATACCTGAAGAATGAGAGAGGTAGGAATCTCTTTGCCAGACTCGAACTCCAACACCCCGCAAGGGAAGTCAGATCACTGGAAGCTGGACTCTCTGCATGCAGGGATGACAGCGTCTTCTCAGTGCGTCCGGCCGGGAAACGGGCTCCTCTGAAGTCGAGGTCTCCTCTGATTTACAGGGGCTAGGGAAGGTATATTCATACCTGAGAGTACCTAAGAATGTTAGTATTGACGTGAGTCGGACAGCGAAAGACGTCATGAATGAACCCCTAAGGAATAATGGTTCATGCATAATATATGAGACCTTGAAGAAATCAATAGTCCTGGGCTAGGGAAACTCCCGCAGCCTAAGGGTCTGTTCTTCAAGAACTCTTTGTGACGTTTAGGGTGGACGGATGTCGGAGACCATGCCTGTATTTGGAGTGCACGGTTTAATGCCTAAATAAGGACTGGGATTTTATGCCTATATAAGGGCAGGGCGAATTGTGCCTATATAAGGACATGATTCTGGAAAGCCCGTTTATGGACACCCTAAGAGGAATACAACAAGGGGGTACAGGTAGATGTGATTAGTTGTTGACTGTGGAATAAAGGCTTCAGAGTTACAACTGCCTTGCCCTTGCTATGCTAAAGTACATTTGCTCATTACTGCTCTAGACTTTGACACAGACAGTATTCATTTTGCCTACCAGACAGCTTGACATCATAGGCACAGTACATTTCAGTTCCATGGTACAGGATTACTACAATAGTGACTCCGACACACCTGCGTCAGAGGTGACATCAGAGCATGAGCCTACATGCATGCAGCAGCGTCTCACAAGTTGTTGCAATGTGGTGGCTACTGAACATGACACAATAACTAGGGCCATGTTGTAGGGGGTTGCATTTGTTGTCCATGCAAAAGTCCTGGCACGGAAGTACAGACAAAGGTGAGGTGACAGTTCCCATGTAATACAGCAGACAGATAAGTGTGCACTGACAGGTGCATGTGTTCAGGTGCGCAGAATACATATTATAGCATAGTTGTTCGTGCAGTATTGGCCATGTGGTTACTGTACACAAGTCCCATACCTCTGCCTCCCCCTGTTCATGCAGAGAAACAGGATATGGTGAGGAACAGAGTGCATGTCCCAAAAATGTCAGATGTCATGGCAGTGGAGTTGATGGTAAGGTGTTAGTTGCAGATTGTATGGTATAGTTGTTGTACAGCTAACTGCCCACTCCGTGCGAAAGCCAAGCATAGGTACGGTGTTGAACATCAATGTTCAATTGGGGGTATTGAGTCGGGGACCCATGAATTGACAAGTTGTCATGTA
Organism: Calotriton arnoldi; assembly: GCA_963921515.1. Lineage (NCBI taxonomy): Eukaryota > Metazoa > Chordata > Amphibia > Caudata > Salamandridae > Calotriton > Calotriton arnoldi. Next base: position 471,222 of record CAWUFW010000317.1, on the reverse strand, counting down.
TGCAATACCTTCCAGCAGGGCATTTATCCCATTGATGGTAAACATGGATGACATCCAATGAAGCGGATGGTGGGTAGCAACGTGTTCGTCGTAAGTTGTCCCTTGTAGAAGCCTGATGGGACATGTTGGATGACATTCGATGAAACTGTGATCCAGAAGACGTTGTGTGGAGGCACACTGGTCCCATTGCAGTGTGTCCCCGATTGCAGCCACATACGCCATGCCCCCATACACTGAACAGATCCTGTCGTGGGCGTCCAGGGGTGCAAACAAGTGTACCAAGTCCGCCTTTGGACATGCCGGGTTGGAGAGACATAAATCCACAGGACAGTGGAACGGACACCTCCGACAGTAGAAAACGGGGATGACGCAGCTGAACATTGCAATGCGGTAAGTTACTCGGTAACTTACATTCAGCATAGCCAGATTTGAACAGCCCACTATGTGTAGCAAGCTGTCACTGTACAGCTTGAACTGTCCGGCGTAGTTGAGAAGCACTGGTGCAACAGCCATTTTGCTACAGGGTGATGTGATGGCGTGCTCCGGCTGCCTGAGCAGTCAGCAGAGTGCAACCTCCGACAATGCTGGGAATTCAGGAATGGATGTACGGCGGCAGGACTTGGGGTATAGCTTGGGCGGAGGACACATGCCCTCATCCCACATGCTTCAATGAATGGTCAAGGCCAGTGGTGTCTGACTCTTTCCAGATTACTTGCATTTGGCCCACATGGAGGAGTGGTATAATTGTATTTTGTAGTATTATCTTTCTTTCATGTTAGGCGCTATCTGCCAGTGGAAGTTTTACTCTGCATGGCTATGTTTGGCTTCTTGTTGGTACAATGGCTCCATTCTCCTGCATAATTTGTTGCAATGTGATTTCAGAGTAGGAATGGAAGGCCATTCAGTGCTATCTGCTCTCCCGTGTGTGGGCAGGACACTCCGTTGCCGCTGTACATTGTGGCTTCTGTGTGGGTGTGGTGATTGGGAACACCTGTTCTCAGGCAGCAGGGTTTTTCTATTTTGTACATTGCATGGCTTGATTTTGCGAGCAGGATGGTATAGGTATTTTTGGATGAGACTGGCGTGCCTTTTGCGGACAATGTCCATATTCTGCGCTGTTATGTAGCAGCCGCTGTGTGCTTCTCCATGTTTTGCACACAAGGGTGTGTCCTATTTCGCCATAACATTACTCCCCTGTTCGGGACACTTGTGTGACATCCAGTTGACAACTGTGAGTTGTCGGTTGTGGACATGACTGATGCAGGAAGGCCACGTGACATGTGCCTTCAGGGTGGGGCTGGTGTGTGGGGTGTGTAGTTGTGACCCTGTGGTGTTTGTGTGCAGCCCATGCGTGGCGCTGTCGTTGGCCTCTGCGTTGTGCGCATGTGTACCTGCGTCATTGCCGCTGCGCTGCGGTGCCGTGACGGGGACGTCACTTCCTGGTCCCGGGTAGTGGGTGCCCAGGAGGTTGCGAGATTTTTTTCTTTTACAGGTGGGACATGTGTGGGTACAGTGGGGGATGTGTCCTGTACACACAGGGGTGTCTGGGGGGGCCATGTGCAGTTTTTCCGCCCTTGCATTGTGTGCAGTGTTTGCGTGCCCTTGTTGTGTGTCTGCCTACCTGCGTCGTCGTGGCGCGTTCACTCCTAGGTGGTGCATCATGTACAGCATGGGGATGGCCTGGAGTGCAGGATTCATTTCGGGGTGGGCCGCCTTTTTGGTCTCCGTACTCAACAGTCGGGTTTCCGCCTTGGTATCTCGTGCGGTGTCTCTTTGCCGGTGATGCTGTTTGGTTGTGGCATCGTAATTTGTACGCCGGGCGGTACGTCATTTCGTCGGACGGTGTGTCTCCGTTGGCTCGCGCCGCTACGTGGATGGGCGCACTTTGATGGCGGGCGGCGTCGCAGGCTTACGGGCAGTGTTTGGCTGACTTTTCACATCCTAATTTGGCGGGCGTGTGGGCCGTTGCTGGCGGACGGTAACTAGCGTTTTTTGCCTCCGACAGCACGGCGGTAGTGCTTCCGCCCGACATCGTAATGGGCCCCTAAGTACCTTAAACAAAGAAGCCAAAACAAATAATAGTGTTGAAGGATGGCATAATGCCTTCCAAGCAACAACAAGCAGAGGTAAACCTACCCTACAAAAACTACTACAATCTATACAGAAAGAACAAAGCTATCAAGAATTACGGATGGAACAATCTGTAACTCAAATATGTCCCAAATTAACTAAGCAAACCAAAAAAATGTTTGAGCTACTCCAAAGTCAGGTTACCCTATACCCATCAACAAGCGGCCTAGATTACCTATCCCTAATAGCCAAAAGCATATTATAAACTACATTTCCACAACTATTCTAAATTTTTTCGTTCACAAAACAAACACTTTACACACATATATTAACCCCTTTACCGCGGCCGAAATTTCGCCGCGGTGCGGCGGCTTTGAAGAGTGGGCGGGGCCGCGTCGGCCAACGAACGTGCGCAGCACTACGGAGGTAGTGCTCGCGACGGCCGTTGGCCGACAGAAGCAGCGAAAGGGTTAATATTATATTTTCACAAATATTAATTAATTGTCATATATAATTTTTAATTAAAAAAAATATATTTACAAATAAATAATATTTATCAAAATATACTATATATCACAATTAATTATAACAACATTTCCCACCCAAATTAATACAAAAAAATAGACTTACGGTTTATGTAGCTGTAGAAGATGTATTCCAACAAGTAATAATCCTTACATCTGTCTGTTAATCCATGTTAATGTTTAAAAAAGCCCCCAAAAAAATGCAAAAATCCAACAGGTCCAATCTAAATGCATCCTGGCCAAATCCAAGTAACGGAAACCCTCAAAAACCCGAAAAAGATATAAAAATATAAAAATCGCTCCAGGAAATCCCGAAAAATAAAAGAAAGTGTGATAATAATATTAGTTTAACAAACTAATACACACTTCTTTTTTTTTTAAAACGCGTCTTTCTCTCCAACATAAAGTCGATTAAAATTAACCTGCAAAAAATGTTGAAATCATACCCACCCACACAAATACACCCAAATACATTCATTAAATACAAAAACATTAATTTATATTAACAAAACAACACATATTTAGTCATATTATCGTCTGTCTACACTAGGCCTCAAACACTAACTCACGACATCTCACTAAAATATAACTAACACCTACAGCACATCAAAAACGCGACTAGCTAACAATAAATACAATATATACATCCTAACTACACTCAAACATAAGTATTAAGTTAGATAAAATAATTAAAATTCCCCTTACCTTCCTCAACGCGACGCAGCTTCCAACCGCGAGCTTCTCCGGATCTGAATGACCCAAAATAACAGTACGCGGTTACAAAATAGTCCCTGTAAAATAAAAATGGCTGCTTAAATAAATGGAAAAAAAGAAATTATGTTGTACAATTTTTTCTGTATATTTAAAAATTAGTACATATTTTATTATACTTTGTAAAGTTATAATAATAATTAATATATAAATATGTGTATTATTATTATAATTATATATGTATTTTTTTATTATATTAAATATTAAAAATACATATTAATTATATACAAATGTAAAACGAAACTTAGCTGTTTAAAAAAAAAAATTCCATGCAATACAACAATGTAATAATTAATATTATTAATATTTTATATACTAATAATATTAATAACATTTTTATTTACATGTAATAAAGTTATGATTTTTTCAAACAGTTAAAAAATATTCACTACAGCATTATAATGTTACAATCTTAAATAATAATTAAATATACAATACTTTATGTTAAGTATATATATGCCAAAAATGTTTATATTAATTGTATAAATATATTATAATGTTCCAACAACTCTTGTAAAATAATAAAAAAATATGGTTTGTATATCAAAATATGAATACTTGTGTTATAAAATATGATTATATCATAAAATGTTCTTTTCCTAAAAAATTCCATTAACTAATAAATGTATGTAAAATAATTTATGTTCCTTAAATAAAAATGTACATATTTTCTGTGTTTTTATTAATGTGGATTCCATACTATGAATAAAAAATAGTTTTTTTGTCTTTCTACCTACTTATACAAAAATAAAGGTTGTTTGAAAATTAAAAATTTATAATTTTTTTATATGTATACATTATTATTTAATATTTTACTTAAATATATTAATTGGATTAAAGTACCATTTTAAATTACTGTAAATAAGCATAATTTTTTTTATTAATAAATTATAAAACATACATCAATTACACAATAAAAATACATTATCACTGCACATAATAAAACTCTCTTATATTTCTTCACATATAAAAACACATACTATATTTTCCTAAAACTCTTTATATAAAATTAATAAATACACAGCAAATAACATATATGTAATATAGAAATCTTAGATAAATTATAAATAAATTAAAAATATATTTGTACATAAACATATATCACTCACTATTCCCAATACAGTTAAATAATAGTCAGGGAAGGTGCTAAACATTAACAATATATAATTTACTCTTCCCACTGCAGTTAGGATTAAGTCACAGAAGGTGCTGGACATTAACCATATATAATTTACTATTTCCACTACAGTATGTATTAAATAAGGGAAGGTGCTGGACATTAAAAATATAAAAATTACTATTCCCACTACACTGAGTACTAAGTCAGAGAAGGTGCTGGATATTAAAAATATAAAAATTGCTATTCCCACTCCCCTGAGTATTAAGTCAGGGAAGGTACTGGACACTAAAGATATACAAATTACTATTCCCACTCCACTGAGTATTAAGTCAGGGAAGGTGCTGGACACTAATAATATAAAAATTACTATTCCCACTCCAATGAATATTAAGGGGCCGATTCCGATCTCGGCCGATAGGGCACCGAATCGGATTCGGCTTACACGGATCCGATTCGGAGCCCTCTTTCCCGACCGATTCGAACGTGCGTCCGGGCGAGCGAGTACGATGCGAGCGCACGCGAAATCGCCGACCGACTCGTACGCGGGTCCGAACCGCTCCGACCGACTCGCACGGACACGACTCGCACCACGCAATGGAGACGTTCCCCGGCCGGGCAAGTACGATGCGCGCCTCGAGCAGTCCGACCGACTCGCCCCGTCCGGCTCCAAAGGGCAGTCGTGCAGGTCCTACCAATACTCTACATCTATTACCGGGACCGGTACGGACGCGTAAGGCGCAGACGGTAAGTCAAACACCCACAACACAAACAAACGACACGTACCCGAAATATGTCACACAAACATAGGGATGCACAAATGACGTACACTAGCAACAGCAGAACCATAGGGGCGGGATGGCTATCACCAATGCCATACACACCCATAGGGGGATGGATGCCTACCACTAATACCATCCCCACTCATAGGGGGATGGATGCCTGCCATTAATACCATCCCCACTCATAGGGGGATGGATGCCTACCACTACCACCACCCCTACTCAGGGGGGCCTGGATGCCTGTCACTACTACCATCCCCACTCATAGGGGGATGGATGCCTACCACTACCACCACCCATGCTCAGGGGGCCTGGATGCCTACCACTACCACCACCCCTACTCAGGGGGCCTGGATGCCTGTCACTACTACCATCCCCACTCATAGAGGGATGGATGCCTACCACTACCACCACCCCTACTCATGTGGGCCTGGATGCCTGTCACTACTACCATCCCCACTCATAGGGGGATGGATGCCTACCACTACCACCACCCCTACTCAGGGGGCCTGGATGCCTGTCACTACTACCATCCCCACTCATAGGGGGATGGATGCCTACCACTACCACCACCCCTACTCAGGGGGCCTGGATGCCTACCACTACCACCACCCCTACTCATGTGGGCCTGGATGCCTGTCACTACTACCATCCCCACTCATAGGGGGATGGACGCCTACCACTACCACCACCCCTACTCAGGGGGCCTGGATGCCTACCACTACCACCACCCCTACTCATGTGGGCCTGGATGCCTGTCACTACTACCTTCCCCACTCATAGGGGGATGGATGCCTACCACTACCACCACCCCTACTCAGGGGGGCCTGGATGCCTACCACTACCACCACCCCTACTCATGGGGGCCTGGATGCCTACCACTACCACCACTCCTACTCATGGGGGCCTGGATGCCTGTCACTACTACCATCCCCACTCATAGGGGGATGGATGCCTACCACTACCACCACCCCTACTCAGGGGGGCCTGGATGCCTGTCACTACTACCATCCCCACTCATAGGGGGATGGATGCCTACCACTACTACCACCCCTACTCATGGGGGCCTGGATGCCTGTCACTACTACCATCCGGATGCCTACCACTACCACCACCCCTACTCATGTGGGCCTGGATGCCTGTCACTACTACCATCCCCACTCATAGGGGGATGGATGCCTACCACTACCACCACCCCTACTCAGGGGGGCCTGGATGCCTACCACTACCACCACCCCTACTCATGGGGGCCTGGATGCCTACCACCCACACAACCCCTACTCATAGGACAGGTAATGCATGACACAACCAGCATACTCCAACATAAGGAATGTCTGAAAAATACATCCCCCTCAACACCATGACAAGCGTGTGTAGTCTGTGTCAAATGCCTACAACACTGAACATGACATTGAACATACAATGTGACCCCCTATCACATGTGTCACACATAAATGTGTGTGGCCTCCACAATGCAAGCAGACCATGACCACTGTGGCAATGGGGTCTAACACCCCATCATCACAGTGACCAAAAGGTAAGTGTGGGGTCCATAGCTGAAGAACATTCTGAACATTGTGGCAATGGGGTCTAACACCCCATCACCACAATGACCAAAATGTAAGTGTGGGGTCCATAGCTGAAGCACATTTTGAACATTGTGGCAATGGGGTCTAACACCCCATCATCACAGTGACCAAAAGGTAAGTGTGGGGTCCATAGCTGAAGCACATTTTAAACATTGTGGCAATGGGGTCTAACACCCCATCATCACAGTGGCCAAAAGGTAAGTGTGGGGTCCATAGCTGAAGCACATTTTGAACATTGTGGCAATGGGGTCTAACACCCCATCATCACAGTGACCAAAAGGTAAGTGTGGGGTCCATAGCTGAAGCACATTTTGAACATTGTGGCAATGGGGTCTAACACCCCATCACCACAGTGACCAAAATGTAAGTGTTGTCATGTGAAAAGCTGCAAATGCCAAACTGCATGGATGATTCCTGGTCACACAACAACTAACACATCAGTGGCATAGTAGTGCTTGTGTCCCATAGCAACATAGATTGGGTGAGGCAAACAGTGCAGTGCCAATGAAACATCGCTTTGGCCATGTGCAGACAAACCTCACCCATGGGGGCTCACATTGTCAACATTCACGAATTACACAATGACAGAAGTGACCATCATAATGCAGAGCCACACATCAGCACCAATGGACACACAAATGTAGATATCCTGTGGAGACCGTAGATGTCAGGTGAACAAATACCATTCCATGGCAGCTATAGGACATACAAACCATGATCATTGTGCTGACTGATGACCTAGGAGTCCCAGGGACAGCAGGGGAAACCCACCAAACAACATACAGCCAATGGCACACTAAAGAAATGCCAATGCAGTGGTGCAAATGCACAAACACAAACAGGCAGACTCACACTGCATATCAAACACAACAGGTGATGGGGGGGGGGTGTGCCAGTGTCCCCAGTCAACCACACAATACATGAGGAGGCCTGAATCCCTATTACACAGATGTGTATACAGTGCCACACAAAAGTAACTCATGGATCGGATTCCCCTATGTGGGCAATCAGGCATTGTCAGATGAGAGGGAGCACACATTTTCAAATGTCACACAAGCTTGTAGGAACAGCAACTAACACAGCAAGAGGCAGACCCACCACAGCACTACCCCCAGGGACCCCACATTGTGGTGACACTGGCCTGCATGATAATCCCAGTGTGATGACAAAGGTAGATGTCGTACACACAGTGAACCACAGTCATGTTTCCTGAACAACTAACTACCATCACACCTACACAAGCACAAAGCAATCAGCACGGCCTGTCAGCCAAGGCCAACATGGAGGTAGGGGTCTAGCCGTGCAACAACTCTCATTTGCACACACTCAACACCACACACCTTGACCTCCACCAATGTGCAGCAGTGAAGCTCACATGGACTGGTGACATTGCACATGCACCCATGACAATCCCAGGGGTGGTGGGGGGAACTAAGGTGGAGATACCCATCACACATGGCCAGTCAACAAGACTTGTGAATGTCTGACACACTGCACAGTACGCTGTACATGGGCATGACGTCAAATCCACACCAACCAATGGGATCCCGGCCACAGTCACACACCAATGAAGACGCCAAGGTCACCCACCAAGAACACACATAGACAACTTCCAACATTGCAGCTCTGACCCTGAGGAGTGGCAGCAGTCACACACACAACGTGTCACAATCACTGAAAGGTAACACAAAATGTAAATTACATGACTTGTGTAACCAACAGGTGCCAAGGGGAATCCTGACTGTGTCTCATCTGCGTTTGCCCACAAACTCAGCCCTGACAGCAAACACACCTATGGATGACACCCTGATGACCAGTAATGTGCCATGCACCCACATCACAGAGAACCCAGGGCGAAGATTTGGGGGGAACATAGGTCAACTCAGCAAGCGTCACAAACAGGAACATCACTAGGGATCCCAGCCTGTGTTGCAAAATGGAAGTGAACACACACAGACATGGTCACACAACACACACCTTGGGCTCAGGCAATGTCACGGAATTACACACTGCCATGAGGGGACTCCACTCCTGTGTAAGGAAAGCTGTGCCATACGTTGTCTCTGCAGGGCTCTATCATGTCAGCAGTACACTTGGTCACTCAGTCAACAAATAGCACAAAATGAAGGCTTTCGTCTCATCAGCCTGGTCATGGGAGTGTCACCGAAATCATCTGCACAGATCCAACACACATGTATAGCAAGTTGCACTGATAACACAGATGAGTCCTTCCCCATTGATGCCCAAACTTGCATGTCCAGTGGGGATGGTCACAGGGTCAGGGAAACAGACAAATTGAACAATGGCAAGCACAACTGATGTGCAGGGGTGTAAGCCACAGATGTGATATTGCAAATAAATGTAGGAAATCCCATTGGCAAATATTGAAAACACGACACCCTCATATTGCTGCAAAGGATGACATGGCTACACACCAGGATAGGACACATTCCCCTGGACCACATGGGGTCCTGCACAGTAACACTTCATTTTCATGATACCAAATAACACCATCACTGCAGCAAGGGCATGGTTAGCATCATCAACATCAAGTACATCTGAAGCAAAACCACCAGAGAACAGAAAGGAGCTTTATTCAGCATATGTGTCTGAAAAAAGAAAGTACTGCAAAAATACAAAGGCCAATGGCCAGTCCAATAGTTCAGTCCGAACAGGGGGACAGTGGCAGATGTCACCCTCTGCTTGCCTGCACTGATATGGAGCAGGGACATTCCCCTCGGAGGGGTATACGGGGGGGCAGGCCAGGCACCGCAGGGACAGGATCAGGGCTCACCAGAAGGAGGCAGGGAAGGGGTGGCTGGTGCTGGAGAGTCACTGACAACTGCAGTGGAGGTGTCTGACATGGTGTGTGCCGGCACAACTGGGGGGCATGAGTCAGATGGTGTGGGTGCCGGCACGACTGCGGTGGTTCGGCCAGATGGAGTGGACAGGTTCCCCACTGCAGTGCCCAAGTCAGACGGGGTAGTAGTGGACTCCACTGCAGGGCCCATCTCCGGGGGAGTAGAATGGGGTTCAGGTAAAGTGGGCAGGACAGAGGGGGTGGACACGGTCTCCACACCAGTGGCACAAACATGTGCAGCGGGGGTGTGGGGCTGGAAGAGCAAGTGGTAGGAGTTGAAGGCCGCATCATTTTGGGGATGGTGTATCTGTGGGTGGGGGAACCTGGAACAGGGTGTGGTGGGGGAACCTGTGTTGTGGGTGACTGAGGGATGGAGGAAGGAGACAGTGTGGTTGAGCTGCAGGGCGGTGGCGGGATCTTGCTCTTCCGGGACCGGGGGACTTGCGGGTGGGGGCCTCAGGCTGTCTGCGCCTGGGGGAGGGTGTCCGGGGCGAGGGGCACTCCCTCTGTGTGGGTGGACTTCCTCTTCCCCCTGTATGCTGGATCAGCTGGATCGGAGGGGAAGAGGCCGAGGTCACAGAGGAAGAGCTGCTTTGTAGGTGGGGTTGCAGGTGAGGCAAGGGAAGGGGTCTTGGAGGGAGAGGATTTTGAGGACTGCGGAGTGAGTGTGGATGCCTGTGTGTGTGTCTGTTCCCCATCCCCTGTGGGTGTGGTATCAGTCCCCTGAGGATGCTTGTGTGCACGTTTTGCCCTTGTTCTGTGTGTTTCTGTGCTGCTCGTGTCTGTGTGTTTGGGTGATTGTGCAGGTGTGCATGTGCTTGGGACAGGTAGGGTGCCAGGAAGTGTGGATGGGGCAGAGGTAGGAGGGGTGATGGACTGTTGGAGGAGGGACACTGCTGCCATCAGGGAGGAGTTCATGGACCTATTGCTCCTCTGTAGGGCAGACATGCCCGTCGAGATGCCCTCCATGAACGACACCAGCTGTGTCAACAGAGTGGTGTGTGCATGGAGGACACTCAGCATTGCTGTCTGCCCTACATGGAGCTGCCGAAGTAGGTACACAGACTCCTCACTCAGGGCAGCAGGGGACACAGGGGCAGGGGGTGCGGTGCCTGGCACGAAGGAGACACGCTCCCGGACACGGGAGCCTCCAAGGACCTCTGGAATGGGAGCCAATGGGAGGGCGGTGGTGGTGGTGGTGGAGGGGCCAGACATACTAGCTGTGGTGTGGTGGCTGCTGACACCCGCCTCCACAAGGGAGTCATCCTCCGAGCTGCTGTGGTCCTCAGCTGAGGTGGATGGTGCTGAGGACTCCTTGGTGTGGCGGGGATGACAAAGTGAAAATCCATTACTACACATGCAACATATACGTGCATCACACAGTTGGATATACATGTCTCAATCACAGGTGCATATGATGTACACAGGCAGTGCAACGATGGCTATGAACAGTTTGCCAGCAGTTACTACATGGTATCATTGCATGGGAAGTAAACCTTGTTGGAATGCACTGTTACTGCACTGTACCTGTTCAGTGCATGTAACTACACACTTGGGGGGGGGGGAGATACTCAGTGAGCATGTTAGCCAGTGGTGTGCACACTGTAAGTCTTGCTAGTCAGACAACATGCACAATTAGTAAGGCAGTGGACAGCACACTCACCTGCTCCCCTGGTTTCCCATACAGCTTGCTGTACTGTGGAAGGAGGCTGTCCAGCAGGGCCTGGTTCTCCTCAAGGCTGAAGGCTGGGGCTCTCTCCACAGTACGTGCCATTGCAGTAGCCAGAGGATGCAGAGACAGCAGCAGTGTTGGTGGCAGATGTCGTCCTGGAGCATGTAGTGCAGGCAAGTGAGCTCTCAGGGGAACAGCCAGCATTATATGTGTGCTGCAGAGGCAGATACTGTCCCATGTGTCCAAAGTGATAGGTCCAAGTCGTTTGCATCTTCTGAATCTGACCAATCCATGGAATTGCACCACTTATACACGCCCACAGCATCCTTCAAAAGTTAAACTTCATGACACCCATGGTTTTGCAACATTGTTGTGGCTGGCCAACTGAATTCACTGCATCAGACTCGTTACAGCTTCGAAAACGCGTCCGTTACCATGCCAGGCCCTAGCCAATGCATGCGCACCGTCCGGACCATTGCTGTACAACGCGTAATTCAAAAGACAACGCGTACACGCTCACAACAGATGCAATGGCCAGTGCGTGCACACCGATCAGTCCATTGCTGTACAACGCGTACCCGCTCACAACAGATACAATGGCCAGTGCGTGCACACCGATCGGTCCATTGCTGTACAACGCGTACCCGCTCACAACAGATGCAATGGCCAGTGCGTGCACACCGATCGGTCCATTGCTGTACAACGCGTACCCGCTCACAACAGATGCAATGGCCAGTGCGTGCACACCGATCGGTCCATTGCTGTACAACGCGTACCCGCTCACAACAGATGCAATGGCCAGTGCGTGCACACCGATCGGTCCATTGCTGTACAACGCGTATTCCGGGAAATAACGCGTACCCGCACACAACAGATTCAATGGCCAGTACGTGCACACCGATCATTCCATTGCTGTACAACGCGTATTCCGGGAAACAACGCGTACCCGCTCACAACAGATTCAATGGCCAGTGCGTGCACACCGATCGGTCCATTGCTGTACAACGCGTACCCGCTCACAACAGATTCAATGGCCAGTGCGTGCACACCGATCGGTCCATTGCTGTACAACGCGTATTCTGGGAAACAACGCGTACCCGCTCACAACAGATTCAATGGCCAGTGCGTGCACACCGATCAATCCATTGCTGTACAACGCATATTCCGGGAAACAACGCGTACCCGCTCACAACAGATTCAATGGCTAGTGCGTGCACACTGATCGGTCCATTGCTGTACAACGCGTATTCCGGGAAACAACGCGTACCCGCTCACAACAGATGCAATGGCCAGTGCGTGCACACCGATCGGTCCATTGCTGTACAACGCATCCCTGTACAGGTCACTCGCATATGTCACCATGCTTGTCACTGGTGAAAGTATGCCAGCCACATATACTTGCCAGGGACTCAGGGGCACACCTACAACACCACACCCAGTCCACACTGTATCCTAAGGCATGTAAGGCTGCATTACCTTTTCTGTGAATGGGGGTAAACATGTGGTTTTTGGGGTGGCACTTGGGGGCAGCCACTCCCAGGCTGTGCATGTGTTCATGGGGACAGGATCCTTTGTGTGTTGTGCACATGACCACTGTGATGTGCAACTGTTCATTTTGGAGCATGTGGCATGGTCACGTTTCCAGGTTGTGTATGTGTATGACATGTCACATACTCCCAGAGTCCCATGTGGGAAGGCATGTACGTCACAGGGTGACCCATTGCCACAATAGTGATGGCCCTCCACAGTCTGTGTGCATGTTGTGTTTCCGATGTCTCTGATTCCATGTGCACAATGGGAGACAGTCTCCACATCAACGTTGTTTGTGCATGGACTTTGATGTTGTGCGTGTGTGTGTCACAGACGTCCATGTCTGTCCTGCGGAGGCAACAGGGGCCACTACCTGTGGGAGTCATGTTTGTTTTTCTGACGTGTACATGATACGCCATGTCATGCCAGTGTCCATGTGGCAAGACAGGGTCACTGGGAATCTACCTGTCAATGAGCTGTGATGCCTGTGGCGCATCTGTCCAGACATGTCACTGTGGTGTGTGTGTGGAACGTGACAGCAGTAAATGGGTACTGTGACACAGCCTAATGGTTTCCCATAGCACAACCTGGAACCTGTTGTCAACACATGTTGAACTGAGATGTTAGATGATGTCCATGTAGGTGCCATATATGTCCATACAGAACGGCACACACATCAAGTACTTGTGTCTCGTAATGATGTTTCATGTGAAATTGAGTATGGTGAATGGCACATATGTCGGGTGACTGACAATCTTTCTTTCTTCACCTATGCACTGCAGGGCACCAGCTGTCCATAGACCATTCCCTGACCTGGCAACGATGGTGGAACGTGACAGCATCCGACGGTACCGCTTCACCAGGCAGCTGATTGAGGATTTGGCAGTGCGCTTGGCCCCACATTTGCAACCTGGCCGGCCGTACCCTACAGCGCTGACCCCCAAGGTGAAGGTGATGGCAGCCCTACACTTCTTTGCCACCGGTACCTTTCAACACACTGTTGCGACTGCTGGTGGGATGTCACAGACTATGTTCAGCCGTGTGCTACGCGATGTTTTGGAGGCAATGTTGAGATGCCTGAACCAGTACATCTATTTCCCTGCACGTCAACAACTCAATGATGTTAAGAGTGACTTCTATGCCCTGGGGAGGATGCCACATGTCATTGGCTCCATTGATGGGACACATGTGGCTTTGGTACCACCACGGGCACATGAGCAGGCATACAGGAACAGGAAACATTATCATTCGATCAATGCTCTGGTGGTATGTCTTGCAGATATGAGCATCTCACATGTGTGTGCCCGTTTCCCTGGTTCGGCATACGATGCCTACGTGATGAGGAGTAGTCGCATCCCGAGGATGATGTCACAGATGCAGAACCAGCGTGCCTGGCTTGTCGGTGTGTACTGACTTTGTACCATTGTGTGTGTTCTGCTATGTTGTATTCCGCCCTCTTTTCCAACTCAGCTAATGTGCAATTGTCTGTCTGTAGGTAACTCCGGATACCCCAACATGCTGTGGTTGCTGACACCCCTCAGGAACCCTGTGACACCAGCCCAGATGCGCTACAATGAGGCACATGGTCGGACCAGGAGAGTGATCGAGCGCACATTTGGTCTCCTGAAGAGCCGCTTCCGCTGCCTGGACAAGACAGGAGGGGCCCTCCCATATGCCCCAGCAAAGGTGTGCAAGATTGTCATCGTCTGCTGCATGCTACACAACCTGGCAGTGCGGAAGGAGTTGCCTCTCATCCTGGATGAAGATGACCAACATCCGCCACCTGTGGAGGATCCTGGCCTGGGCCACAATGCCAGTGATGATGATGATGGTGATATCCGCACACAGCTCATCACCAACTTCTTCAGCTGAATGTGAGTATCCAGAGATGTCATGTCAATGATGTGTGTTTGCGTGATATGTGTTGGTGGTGCTCTGGTGCTGTTTGAGTGTGGCCATGTGCTACTTGACTGGAAGCATGCAGCGATGTGTCCTTACAGGTAGTCTGTACTCCCCAACAGTGTTGACATGCTAACTTGGATTTCTGTGAGTATCTTGTGACATGTATTGGCCATGAGTATTGCAGTTCTATCCTGTTCTTCCGTGCTTTTGACTGTGTGTCATGTCTGTCCTTCACAGGGTACTTTCAGAGTTGTTTGGTCAACTGTGATCCCCCGACACCATGATGCAACTTCTAGGGTGGAAGCAGTCATTTCCCTACAGGTGATGTGCCACACACCCCTGGACTTTATTTCTTCTACACTTGTTGACTGTGTGGCCACTGCCACGTAGGATTACCTTGCATCTGTAGTGGAAACAACATGTTGCAAATGTGTAATAAACCTGTGCTTCACTTTGGGTTGTGCGTTGTCTGTGGTCACACATCTGACTGACATGTGCTTACTGCACCTGTGGGCTAGTTAACACAGACTGTGAATAGGTGTGGTGTCTGTACATTCCACTGTATTTCCTGGCAACATCAGTGTAGGCGATGAGTCTGATGGCCCTGGTGTGTATGTGTTGTGTAGCGCTAGTGGTGTGTCTCCCTCATATGTGTCACGTCGCCATGACTCACATGACTGTGTTGAACTTGCTGTAGCAGTTAGCATGCACAGTGTCATTTAGCAGATCACCATCTACATGGTAAAAACCACGTTGGAATCACAACAGAGGCAAGTATGGTGTATTAGTGAGTTTATTTACATACATGTGTGAGGATAGTGCACAGGATGGTGGGTGCTGTACATTGGGATTGGAATCCAAAGTTCCCAGATGAGTTGAAAGGCTTGGTAGCAGAAATGTCCTGAGTAAAGTCCACAGTCATCTGATACATTGGGCCTACTTAAGCTCCCCATGTCATGTTCGAGAGTTGTGTTGCATTCAACAGGGTAAACAGTTTGCACACAAAGGAGAATTTCCAGAACAGGTGTTGGGTTCCTGGGGGATGTACATGGCCATTGGCCTCTCAGTTTTCCTTCCTCGGACGACCCCTCTTCTTCCGGGGGGGACCCTCACGTGCAGGCTGCTGCGGTGCAGAGGACTCTCCGCCAGAGTCCTCCTCCCTCCCTGTGGCAGTTGCAGTTGTTGCAGCACCAGATGTTGTGGGCACACAGGGAGGTGTGGCCATGTTGGTGCTAATCTGGCGGAGGCATGTCAATATGTCCCTATGCACCGCTGTCAGTTCTTCCAATGTGTCCCACTTGGACTCCATGCCAGACATGTGTGTCTCCACACGGGACATGTGTGTCTCCACACGGGACATGTGTGAGTCCAAGCGGGCATGATGGGCAGCCTGCTGCTGTTGAATGTCCTTGAGGATCCCCACTACCTGGCTGACCTCTCCGGTGCTATTCTGGTACGCCTCAGCAATGCGTGCCAGTTGTGGGTCATCATGCAGTCCAGGCCCCTCTGCAAACAGCGACCTATGTCTACCACCCCTCCCACCACCCCAGGCGACACGTGCGGGACCTGTGGTGGCACGCACAGGTGACCGTAGGCCCACTTGGGGCTTGTTACTGGGCTCGTTGTCCGTTGCTCCACATTGGGCCGGGATCCCTGTGCTGTTGTCATCGGTGGTCCTTGGTCTGTCCGTGTTGGCAGGGGTGGTCTGTGTGTTGGCAGTTGTTGGAGGGGTGGGTGCAGGGGGTGCAGATGTTGGTCCTGCTGGTGCTGCATGATGACTCGCACAAGAGGGGCCAGGTAGGTCTTCGCCATCCGTGGATTGCAGAGGCTGTTCCACACCAGTGAGCTCAGTGTCCCCCGGAGCCTGGGACAGGGACTCCTCCTCGTCTGCTGCTGTGTCCCCATCATCACCTGTTTTTGGAAGAGACACACAATGTATGTTATGTTTCTACGGGCATCAATGGTTCACACACCTGACAGTTGTGACTGTACCTCTGAATGCGGGCCTGTACATTGCATTGTCCTAAGTTGTCATAGTCAGAGGTTGATATTGGTGTAGCACATTGTCCTGCCAACCTGAAGCTTTTCTATGTGAATGTTGAGGTGTGTGCATGGCCAGCATTGGTGGTATTTGGTGGACATCCGGCCCTCCTTCTCCCCCAGCCCAGTTATCCCACCATGGAACGTGCTTCCATTGCAGGGAGTGCAAGTTGGCTTTCAGGATGTCAGTCAGTGGTGTCCTGCTGTTGGTTGGTGCCCAGTTCCCAGCAGGGGCTTGTGCTCCCCACAGCAGTACCCAGTGTCAGCCATCTTGTCAGTTGTTTTCCACTCCCTGTGATGTGAGCATGGTTCAGAGTGGTGTTGATGGGCCAATTGTGAGGGTGACCAATATCTGTGACTACAACTCCCATCATGCTATGGCCTACACCCCCTTCCCAGCATGCCCATACTTACTTCCTTTTGAGTGGAGTTCACAGTGTGTGAGTGTGACAGCAATGGCAAGATGGCTGACAGTGGTGTCCTGCTGTTTGTTGGTGCACAGGTCCCAGCAGGGCCTTGTGCTCCCCACAGCTGAGGCCAGTGTCAGACATCTTTGAAGTGGCTTTTCACTGGCTGTGAGGTGTGCATGCTTCAGTGTGAACTTGCTGGGCCATGTGGGTGGGGGATGTTGAGCTGTGACTACCACTCACATCATGCTATTGCCTACACCCCCCTTCCCAGCATGCCCATACTTCCTTCCTATTGACTCTGCTTCCCTGTGGGGTAGTGTGCCTGTGCTGACAGGATGGCTGACAGTGTTGTTCTGGCGTTTGTTTGGCTACAAGTCCCAAGAGTGGCCCTGTGCTTCACACAGCATTACCCAGTGTGGTTGTTCTTTGTGGGATATTTAATTAGAGTGTGAGGCAATGCATTCTCCCAGGTGAGTTGTGTGGAGTTTGTGTTAAGGGGGTGTGTGAGAAAAGCTGCTGGTGAATATGGTCAGAGCTGTCAGTCCTCCTTCCCACCCAGCCAGATATCCCACCATGGAACGTGCTTCCATTGCAGGGAGTGCAAGTTGGCTTTTAGGATGTCAGTCATTGGTGTCCTGCTGTTGGTTGGTGCCCAGTTCCCAGCAGGGGCTTGTGCTCCCCACAGCAGTACCCAGTGTCAGCCATCTTGTCAGTTGTTTTCCACTCCCTGTGATGTGAGCATGGTTCAGAGTGGTGTTGATGGGCCAATTTTGAGGGTGACAAATATCTGTGACTACAACTCCCATCATGCTATGGCCTACACCCCCCTTCCCAGCATGCCCATACTTCCTTCCTTTTGAGTGGAGTTCACTGTGTGTGAGTGTGACAGCAATGGCAAGATGGCTGACAGTGGTGTCCTGCTGTTGGTTGGTGCATAGTTCCCAGCAGGGGCTTGTGCTCCCCACAGCAGTACCCAGTGTCAGCCATCTTGTCATTTCTTTTCCACTACCTGTGATGTGAGCATGGTTGAGAGGGGTGTTGATGGGCCAATTGTGAGTGTGACCAATATCTGTGACTACAACTCCCATCATGCTATCGGCTACACTGACTTCACCAGCATACACAGAATTCCTTCCTTTGAGTGAGCTTCCCTGTGAGGTGGTGTTCTAGTGGTGGCAAAATCTCTAACTGTGTTTGTTGGTTGCATTTGTGCCACTGCCTTGCTGTATTTGTAGTTATGTTTGTACATATCTTGACACAGTTACAAGTCATTATGAGATGGCATGTATTGTGTTTATCTGACTGACAGACAGATCTTGGGGTGATTATCTTTTGATTGCTGTGTATTTGCTAAGGGTGCATGGTTTGACTATCCCCTTGACAGTGATGTGTGTGTATTGTCACACAATATTGTGTATGATTGTTGTGTACTCACCAGGCTCTGGGATGTTTGATAGTCCATATACGCTCACTGGTGGTAGGATGGCCCGCACCTTCTCCTCCCAGGGCCTGAGGTATAGTGGTTTGGCAGGAGGGCCACTGTCGGTGTGCTGACTCACGATGTAATCCTTCTTTAGTAGGTCCCTGACCCTCCTGCGCACATCATACCACCTGTTCTGGATGTCTTCCTTTGTGCGCAAACATGGTGATTGTGCGTTGACCCTGTCGACGATCCTCTGCCACATCTTGGTTTTCTGCGACATGGGGGTCTGTTGTACCA
Source organism: Calotriton arnoldi (assembly GCA_963921515.1). NCBI lineage: Eukaryota > Metazoa > Chordata > Amphibia > Caudata > Salamandridae > Calotriton > Calotriton arnoldi. The sequence goes on along the minus strand of CAWUFW010000317.1, from coordinate 452,235 downwards.
ATGTGCAAAACAACTGTGGCTCTACCCTGAGGATCTCATCTACCAGGACTTCCAATTCACTGTCTAGGAACTTTGGATTCTTCTTTAGGGGCATGCTGATGTGTGGTGGTGGTGATTGATGTGTGTGTGTGTACAGGTGAAGGTGTGTGACTGTAGGTTTTGCTGGGTGTATGTGAGGGTGCTATTTGTTGAGGTGCTAATGGTGTGTGGCTTGTGTGATGGATGAGCTGTGCGTGTGTCTGTGGTTGCTGTGTGATGGTGTTCTGTGCTGGCAGGTCAGTTGAATTTGCAAAGGATCATGGTAGGGATGTGTGGCCTTTATATAGGTGGAGTTGGGGGTGTGTCCTTGTTCCATGTTTTTTTTCCCTGTATTTATTGACTTTGTCATTGCTTGTTTGGCCCTTTTTTTGTTTTTTTCCTTAGTATTTTTTGTGCATGTAGGAGACGTTCTTCGGACCGAGTAGGACGCTGCAGTTGTCTCGTGCGAGCTTCTCCGAGTCGTCCACGCTGTGTTTCTGCAGGGTTTCTTGTGCGGCGTACGCGTCGGTCACCGAGTATTGGCTTCCTACGGCTGGCTTTAGTATGCGTGTCGGTTGTTCGGCTTGCGCTCCGTGCGACTCGGTCTGTTTTTCCACGCATTGCATCGTACTGCGCGGGTCGGAGTTCGCGGGTACGTTTCGTTCGGGTTGATTCCTGGTGCGAGTCGGTTGGTTCTATTCGCGTGGTTTCCCGGCCGGATAGCTTGTTTCCGTCCGGTTCGGTCGTTCGGCTTGTGTTCCGTACGAGTTGGTCGTGAATCACATGCATTTCATCGTACTTCTCAGGTCGGGCAACGCCGGTACGTGTCGGTCAGACTATATTCCCGTACCGAGTCGGTCGGTATGTTTTCCGGCCCGAATCGGAATCGGCCCCTTACTATATATATTTTACTATTTTAACAACCTCACCATTTTCCCCTAATAACCCAACATCCCAGTACTAAAACAAACATATAATTTCCATTTTTAATTAACTTTATTTGTTAAAAATTATTTCATTTTTCTAAATTTTTATTTAATAAGTTATTTTATAGTAATATTTTAAAAACACTCCCCACCCTTATCTCCTAATAACCCAATATCACACTCCTAAAAAAAAAAAAATTCATTTTTAAATTTCTATTTCTAATTTTAAGAAAATTGCAATTTAAAATTTTTAAATTAAATATTTCAATTCATATATTTATTATTTTTAAAACACTCCCCACCCTTCTCCCCTAATAACGCAAGATCCCACTCCTAAATGAAAAATACAATTTAGAATTTTAAATTTATATTTCTTATTTTAAATTATTTTCAAAACTTGAAATTTTAATTTCATATGTAATTTAATACTAATATTTTTAAAACACTCCCCACCCTTATCCCCTAATAACCCAACATCCGCTCCTAAAACAAAACATATATTTTATATTTTTATTTTAAATTTCGTTTTTTAAATAATTTCTAATTTCAAAAAAATGTATTTAACATGTAAATTTATACTAATATTTTAAAAATACTCTCCACACTTATCCCCTAATAACCCAACATCCCGCTCCTAAAAGAAAATATATAATTTCTATTTTTTATTTAAATTTCTTTTTTTTAAATAATTTCGAATTTCAATTTTTTTATTTAATTTGTAAATTTATACTAATTTTTTTAAAACACTACCCACCCTTATCCCCTAATAACCCAACATCCCGCTCCTAAAACATATCTTACAAAAAAATGTTTATACAATTTCAAACAAATATTCATAAAATTAAACTAATAATAAATTAATAACATTAAATAATATTTAAATATTTTTAAAAAAATGATATTTTACACATTCTATATTTTTTTGTTGATATTTTTACAACACTAACAAATCGATATTATGTACTGACGATATTACTTATTCGATATTTTATACTTCGATATTTTTTAATTAAAAAAAAAACAATATTTTTTACTACGATATTTATTACTTTGATATTATAATACAATCGATATTACAACTTCGATATAACTGCAATTCGATATTTGTGATTCGATATTATGTCCATTTACCCCTGGGGACCCTTACCAGCCCAACCAGGGGGTTGGTCTTCACACCATACTTTGGTAACTATGAAGTGCATTGTTTGATAAATGCTCTTTTCTCTCTATCCTCTGCTTTCTGAGTATTGTTGTTGTGTGGAATCTGAATTTCTGTTATTTCCAATGAATTTTGATTGAATTTGGCACTCTTATGAATGAGGGTGTTTGTACTGAAACGCTTTGAGATGGTTCACAACCCATTCATTTAGATAAAGATTTTAAAAGTTTACCGAGTCTGTCATTATTTTATTCTTTTTTTGTATAAAAAGGTTATGTTAAGTATCACCATCCACTAGTTTTACCTAACTGGTCCACTGACCAGAGGAAAGAACTGTTTGATCAGTGAAAGGTTTAGTTAAAGAACCAATAACTAGATCTTGAGGTATGAGAATCAAAAAAACTAAAAGTTCCGGAGGTCTACTTAGTGTTAGCGGAAGCAAATTGTATGGGCCCAGGTGAGTATATGGTAGTGGAGTATCTGTTGCTAGTAAACCGCTGGATCAGTTTTCTGGTAGCAGAGCTATGGTTGTTAGTGACTAGTTTGGTGATAAGTATAGATTATTGATTTTTGGTTAATGTTTTAACAAAAGAGTTAGGGGCCGATTCCGATTCGGGCCGGAAATCTCTCCGACCGAGCCGGATCCGGAGAGATTTCCGACTGAGCTGGACTCCCGCAGTCCGACCAAGTGATTACAATGCGGCCGTATGCTGCCCGACTCGATTCGGTCGGACTCCCATTGAAGTCAATGGGAGCCGGTCGTACAACGCGTACATGGGCTCCCATTGACTGAATGGGTACGTCGCGAACAGGGGGGCCCCCTACAGTGGGTACGCGTCGGTGCGACTCGCACGGTAGATGCATGTTTAGGGGGGACCCTTAGGTCCCCCCTGTGTGCAACTCGTGCGGCTACGCGTGCAGGGGGGTCCGACACGGACCCCCGAAGTCCGGCTCTGACAGCTCTTTGGAGCCGGACGCTATGAGTCGGTTGGGCTGTTCGAAGCGCGCATCGTACTTGCTCGGTCGGGCAACGTCTCCATTGCGTGGTGCGAGCCGTGTCCGTACGAGTCGGTCGGAGCGGTTCAGACCCGGGAACGAGTCGGTCGGCGATTTCGCGTGCGCTCGCATCATACTTGCTCGCTGGGACGAATGTACGAATCGGTCGGGAAAAAGGCCTCCGAATCGGATCCGGTAAAGCCGAATCCGATTCGGAGCCCTACCGGCCGAGATCGGAATCGGCCCCATAGCGTCCTGTTTCTATGTCATCTGGAAAATTCCCGGGGAATGAATAGCAGGTGGTGATAGAAACCACACTGCAGTGAGGTTACTCGTCTGTTGGAATAACACTGAGAAGCTAGGTAGGGCTGGCAGTGTTAAACTAAGGACTATTTTCTGTATAAAAGTGAGAGTGGTTGAAAGCAAAGAGTTCGCTGGTGAAACTTTAGGCGTTATATCACCTAGTAAGGGTAACACTGAAAGAGTAGCAGGTTCTTCTAAGCTAGATTGGCAGCAAAAGGAGTTCGCTGGTGAAATATCGGTCTCAAATTTCCCTAACGGGTGATACCGGAAGAATAGCAGGTTCTCTGGAGCTTAGGTGAAGAGTAAGCGGAAGGTTTTACTCGCAGTGAAAAGAAATAAACTATCCTTTGATTTAGTGGAACAGTCAGGGTAGCGAATGTTTTTACGTTGTTAATAACAAAGAAGTTTAAAGAAATTTTGAGAAATAAAGTTTTCGTATTACCTTGCAAAGGGAGAGTCAGTTGCCGGAGTGGTACTGACGTCACAGTGAGCCGCGCTGGGATTGGTAGACACAGCGGGCGTGTGACAGGAGGAGCTTGGTAAAGGAGGGGTGAGAAATCACCTGAGTGGGACTGACGTCACAGGGAGCCGTGCTGGGATTGGTAGAAGCAGCGGGCGCGTGACAGGACCAGCATTGTAAAGGAGGGGTCAGTAGTGAGGAGCAGAACTGACGTCAAGAAAAGGCCGCGCTGACATTGGTCAGAATACGAGTGTGAGCCTGATTTGATTGGACGCTTAGTTAGAAGCCGCACTTTGGGGCCCATTATGATAACGGGCGGATCGCCATTTCCCACCACCCGCCTCACATTTCCCCACCGCCATATTAGTATGGCGGTGGGGACCCAGGCGGAGGGAAAGACCGTCTGCCGGTTTTCCGCCGGTAGGCAATCCACCCGATTGCCTACCGGGCGGAAAAGGTCTGGAATATGGAGGTGGTGCCTTGCAGGCACCGCCATCCATATTAGGATGATGGCGGTCACATGCCTTTCCATGGCGGAGACTCCGCCATGGAAAGGCATGCGGAGAATGCCTTTGGGGGCCCATTGCGGGCCCCCAGGGTGGGTCGGGGGGTGGGGGCCTGCACTTGGGGGGTACCCATGGTATCCCCCAACATTGGCATGCACAAGGTGGCAGGCACCACACGGTGCCTGCCACCTTGTGCATGCCAATGCACACAGTGCATTCCCAGCATTGTGGCGAGCGGTGCTGTGCGCACCGCCCGCCACAATGCTGGGAATGGTGGATGCCACCGCCACGGTGGTGGTGGCATCCTAATCGCTGGTGCAGGACCGCCGCACCACTGGCGGCCGGTCCCAGCACCGCTAGGGTGGCGGGCGGACGGAAGTGCACCCGCCATCCTAATAGGCCCCTAGGATTGGTGGAGAGAAGGATTGTATGCAGGATTTTGGTTTGACTGTCAGTGCAAGACGTGCAGGTAGAAGATTTCAAGGGTTTGCGGAATACAATTTCCTACACCGTTCTTCAAGAATTTATGGAAAGAAAAGAAAGATGTCATTTTTAAAGAAAATAAAGAATTTCTTTGTTAAGGATAAACCTGTGTTGACTAGAGAAGGAATTCCTATTCCGCCACCGAAGACACCAGCATCTTTTATGATGATGGAAAGAGGATATCATACCTGTGTATGGTTGGAAAACTGGGTAGAGTACACGGAGGATGATGGTGTGTTAGCGTTTCCTAAGGATGGTATGTTTAATGGGAGGATTCTTCAAAATTTGAGATTGAAAATGAATGATTTAGAACCTAGACCTAGGTTAACTCAATATGAGGCTTTGGAAGAATGGGAGACTGAGTCATATGAACGAGAAAAATGCAGAGGTGGAAGATATAGAGGATTCTTTCCGAGACATTTGCATGAGTCACGAGAAGGGCAGATGAAACAGTGGAGGAGAGCGATGGTATCAGAAGGGTTATATCCAGTGTTGATGGCTGAGGAACATTCTGGAGGAAAGTGTAAGGAGAAAACAAAACATATGAACACAGCAGGATATGGTGAATCAGATGATGAGTTACTGGAGGATATTTTAATTAAGAATCCACCACTGTATCAAGAAGCAGCTAGTAAGGTTGTCCCAAGTGCGCCAGTAATGGGAATACCATTAACTCCACAGATTTTAGATGAGACATCATACAACAGAGTGTTGCAAGATAATGAAAGAGAAGCTTTGAATAAAAATAGGGAAGAACTAGTTCAAAGGATAAGTCAATTGAATTTAAATACTGAAGCTTTGACGGTACCTGTAACCATTGGTCCAGTAATCCCATTATATGGGGATAATAAGATTACCCAGAAATCACAACTTGTGACAGTTCCATTAAATAGTCCTAGAAAAGAGATAGTAATCACAGATGATCAGGTTAGTGAAAGTGAGTCAGTTATTTCATTAATGGATCTCCCTATTGTGGAACCTCATGCGGAAACTACAAAGAAAGTTACGCCAATGAATTTGAGAGAAAGAAGACCTTTAGTTCCAGCTGGAACTGCAAGCGCAACAGTAGTCACCTCTGAAGAAATAGAAGGGCTCAGGAAAGGGACAATCAGATCCCAAAACCAAAGATTTTAGATATTAGTAGATTGAAGGTGGAATTGGAATAGATGATGACAGAATGTGTGGGCACAGAAAGATTTAGGGGTCGATTCCGATTCGGGCCGGAAAAAGCACCGACCGACTCGGATCCGGTATTAATTCCGACCGACACGTACCTGTGGCGCCCGACCCGCCAAGTACGATGCAAAGCGTGCAAAATCCGACCGACACGTACTGAACCCAAGCCGAACGACCGAGCCGCACGGAAAACAGCAATCCGGCCGGAAAAACACGCGAATCGAACCGACCGACACGCACCCGGAACAAATCCGACCGAAACGTACCCGCAAACTCCAAACCGCCAAGTACGATGCAAGGCGCGAAAACCACGACCGAGTCGTACGGAGGACAAGCCGTACGACCGACACGCATACAAAACTGCGAGCCGAAGTAACACAAAACACCGCGACCGACGCGTACGCAGCATAGAAAATATCACAAACACAGCGTGAACGAAACGGAGAAGACCGTACGAGACAACTGCAGGGTCCGACTCGGTCACAAGAACGTTTCCAACATGCACAGAAAGTACTAAGGGAAAATACACAAAAAAAGGCCAAACAAGCAATTACAAAGCCAATAAATACTGGGGGGGGTGGGGACAGAGAACAAAGACACACCCACAACTCCACCCATATAAAGGACACAAATCCCAACCATGATCCTTTGCAAATCCAATTCACCTGCCAGCACTCAACAGACAGCAACCACACACCCACAGCTCATCCCTCACACAAGCCACACACCATCAGCACACCAACAAATAGCTACCTCACATACACCCAGCAAAACACACACTCACACACCTTCACCTTCACCTGCACACCAACACACACATCACTCACCATCACCACCCAACACCATGCCCCCAAAGAAGAATCACAAGTTCCTAGATAGTGAATTGGAAGTCATGGTAGACGAGATCCTCAGGGTAGAGCCACAGCTGTTTGGCGCACTGGTCCAACAGACACCCATCGCCCAGAAAACAAAGATGTGGGAGAGGATCATCAACAGGGTGAACGCACAATCACCATGTCTGCGCACAAAGACTGACACCCAGAACAGGTGGTATGACGTGCGCAGGAGGGTACGGGACCTGCTGAAGAAGGACTACCTCCTGAGCAAACACACCGGCAGTGGCCCTCCTGCCAAGCCAGTATACCTCAGGCCCTGGGAGGAGAAGGTGCGGGCCATCCTACCGCCAGTGAGCGTCTATGGACTAGAAAACATCCCAGAGCCTGGTGAGTACACAACAAATGTACACAATATTCTGCCACAATACACACACACATCACTGTCAAGGGGAGAGTCAAACCATGCACTCTTAGCAATTACACAGCAACCAGAACAGAATCATCCCAAAATGTGTATGTCACTCAGATAAACACAACACATGCCATCTCAAAGTTACATTTAACCGTGTCATCACATGTACAAACACAACTACAACTACAGCTAGGCAGTGGCACAAATATAACTAACAAACACATCCAGACATGTAGCCACCACTACAACACCAACACACAGTGAAGACCACTGAAAGAAAGGAATTCTGTGTATGCTGGGCAAGTCAGTGTAGCCAATAGCATCATGGGAGTCGTAGTCACAGATATTGCTCACCCCCACAACTGTCCCATCAACACCACCATGAACCATGCGCACATCACAGGGAGTGGAAAAGGACTCACAAGATGGCTGACACTGGGTACTGCTGTGGGGAGCACAAGGCCCTGCTGGCAACTGTGCAACAACCAACAGCAGGACACCACTGACTGACATCCTGAAAGACAACTTGCACTCCCTGCAATGGAAGCATGTTCCATGGTGGGATATCTGGCTGGGTGGGAAGGAGGACTCACAGCACTGACCATAGTCACAAGCACCTCCCCTCACACACCCCCTCAACACAAACTCCACATAACCCACCTGGGAGAATGCAATGCCTCACATCCTAACTGAAGATCCCACAAAGAACCACCACCCTGGGTTATGCTGTGTGAAGCACAGGGAGACTCTTGGGACTTTTAGCCAAACAACTGCCAGGACAACACTCACAGCCATCCTGTCAGCACAGGCAGCCCACCCCACAGGGAAGCAGAGTCAAAAGGAAGGAAGGATGGGCATGCTGGGAAGGGGGGTGGAGGCAATAGCATGATGGGAGTTGTAGGCACAGATATTGCTCAGCCTCACAATTGGCCCATCAACACCACTCACAACCATGCTCACATCACAGGGAGTGGAAAAGGACTCACAAGATGGCTGACACTGGCTACTGCTGTGGGGAGCACAAGGCCCTGCTGGCAACTGTGCAACAACCAACAGCAGGACACCACTGACTGACATCCTGAAAGACAACTTCCACTCCCTGCAATGCAAGCACGTTCCATGGTGGGATATCTGGCTGGGTGGGAAGGAGGACTTGCAGCACTGACCATAGTCACAAGCACCTCCCCTCACACACCCCCTCAACACAAACTCCACATAACTCACCTGGGAGAATGCAATGCCTCACATCCTAACTCAAGATCCCACAAAGAACCACCACCCTGGGTTATGTTGTGTGAAGCACAGGGACACTCTTGGGACTTTTAGCCAAACAACTGCCAGGACAACACTCCCAGCCATCCATTCAGCACAGGCAGCCCACCCCACAGGGAAGCAGAGTCAAAAGGAAGGAAGGATGGGCATGCTGGGAAGGGGGTGGAGGCAATAGCATGATGGGAGTAGTAGGCACAGATATTGCTCAGCCTCACAATTGGCCCATCAACACCACTCACAACCATGCTCACATCACAGGGAGTGGAAAAGGACTCACAAGATGGCTGACACTGGCCACTGCTGTGGGGAGCACAAGGCCCCGCTGGCAACTGTGCAACAACCAACAGCAGGACACCACTGACTGACATCTTGAAAGACAACTTTCACTCCCTGCAATGCAAGCACAGTCCATGGTGGGATATCTGGCTGGGTGGGAAGGAGGACTCACAGCACCGACCACAGTCACCAGCAGCTTTTCACACCTCCCCCCTTAACACAAACTCCACACAACTCACCTGGGAGAATGCATTGCCTCACACACCAATAATCTATCCCATAAAGAACCACAACACTGGGTCATGCAGAGTGAAGCACAAGGACACACATGGGACCTGTAGCAGAACTAACCCCAGGATTACACTGTCAGCCATCTTGTCAGCACAGGCACACAACCCCACAGGGAAGCAGAGTCAAAGGGAAGGAAGCATGGGCATGCTGGGAAGGGGGGTGGAGGCAATAGCATGATGGGAGTCATAGTCACAGCTCAATATCCCCCACCCACATGGCCCAGCAAGCTCACACTCACGCATGCACATCCCACAGAGAGTGGAAAGGCCCATCAAAGATGTCTGACACTGGTGCTGTGTTGTGGGGAGCACAAGGGCATGTTGGGAACTGCACACCAACCAACAGCAGGACACCACTGTCAGCCATCTTGCCATTGCTCTCACACCCACACACACTGAACTCCCCACAAAAGCAAGTAAGTATGGGAATGCTGGGAAGTGGGGTGGAGGCAATAGCATGATGGGAGTCACAGACATAGCTCACCCCCACAACTGTCCCATCAACACCACCCTGAACCATGCTCACATCACAGGGAGTGGAAAACAACTGACAAGATGGCTGACACTGGCAACTGCTGTGGGGAGCACAAGGCCCCGCTGGCAACTGTGCAACAACCAACAGCAGGACACCACTGACTGACATCTTGAAAGACAACTTTCACTCCCTGCAATGCAAGCACAGTCCATGGTGGGATAACTGACTGGCTGGGTGGGAAGGAGGGCCGGCTGTCAACCAAATACAATCAATGCAGACCATGTTCACACCCTAACAAATACATAGAAATGCCCAAATAATGCAGGACAATGTGCTACACCAATATCAACCCCTGACTGTGACAACTTAGGACAATGCAATGTACAGGCCCGCACCGAGAGGCACAGTCAGAACTGTCAGGTGTGTCAACCATTGATGCCTGCAGAAACATAACATACATTGTGTGTGTCTCCCAAAAACAGGTGATGATGGGGACACAGCAGCAGACGCTGAGGAGTCCCAGTCCCAGGCTCAAGAGGATACGGAGCTCACTGGTGTCGAACAGCCTCTGCCCTCCTCGGATGAAGAAGACCAACCTGGCACCTCCGGTGCAAGTCATCATGCAGCACCAGCAGGACCACCAGCTGCAGCACCAGCAGGACCACCAGCTGCACCCCCTGCACCCACCCCTCCAACGACTGTCACCACAAATACCATCCCTGCCGACATGGACAGAACAAGGAGCACCACCAGCACAGGGACCCTGGACCAACGTGGGGCCATGGACACCACCACCACCACCAACCCCCAAGGGGGACCAGGTTCATCTGTGCGTGCCACTGCACGCACTGCACATGTCGGCAGGGGTGGGAGACAGAGGTCGCTGCTTGCAGAGGTGTCTGGTGTGCATGATGACCCACAACTGGCACGCATAGCCGATGCGTACCAGTCCAGCACCGGAGATCTCAGCCAGGTAGTGGGGCTCCTCAGGGACATCAAAGAGCAGCAGGCTGCCCATCATGCCCGCTTGGACTCACACATGTCCCGCGTGGAGTCCAAGTGGGACACACTGCAAGAGATGACGGCGGTGCATAGGGACATATTACAATGCCTCCACCAGATGACCAGCAACCAGTCTACACCTCCCTGTGTGCCAACAACATCTGGTGCTGAAACAACTGCAACTGCCACAGGGAGGGAGGATGACTCTGGCGGAGAGTCCCCTGCACCGCAGCAGCCTGCACTTCAGGGGCCCCCCAAAGAAGAGGGGTTGTCCGAGGAGGGGCAAGTGAGAGGCCGATGGCCATGTGCAACCCCAGGAAGCCTGAACCTGTTCTGGATGATCACCTTTGTGCGCAAACTGTTCACCCTGTTGACGGCAACACAACTCCCACACATGACATGGGGAGTACAAGTTGGACCAATGTCTCAGACAACTGTGGCCCCGATACTGGGGATTTTGTCTACCAGGACTTTCAATTCATCTAGGAACTTCTGATTGCAATATAAATGTACAGCACTAACCATCCTGTGCAATATTCACACAAATGTATCACAATAAACACACTAATACACCATACTTGCCTCTGTTGTGATTCCAACGTGGGTGCTGTCATGGGGATGATGAACTGCAAAATTACACTGTGTATGCGAACTGCAACAGCAAGTACAACACAGGCATGTGAGTAATGGCAACGTGACACATATGAGGGAGACACACCACCAGGGCTACACAACACATACACACCTAGGCCATCTGACTCATTGCCTACACTGATGTTGCCAGGAAAGACGGTGCAATGCACAGACACCACACCAATTCCCAGTTGTAGTCAAGTAGCCCACAGGTGCAGTAAGCAAATGGCAGTCAAATGTGTGACCACAGACAACGCACATCACAAAGTGAAGCACAGGTTTATTACACAGTTGCAACATGTCGTAACCACTACAGATGCAAGGTAATCCCACCTGGCAGCGGGCACACAGTCAACAACTGTAGAAGGAAGGAAGTCCATGGGTGTGGCGCACATCACCTGTAGGGACACAACAGCTACCACCCTGGAAGTACAATCACGTCGTCGGTGGACACAGTTGACCAAACGAATCTGAAAGTACCCTGTGAAGGACAGAAATGACACACAGTCAAAAGCAATGGAGAACAGGACAGAACAGCAAAACTCATGCACAATACATGTTACAAGATACCCACCCAGAACCAAGTTAGCATGTCAACACTGTTGGGGAGTACAGACTACCTGTAAGCACACATCGCTACACACATCCAGTCAAGTAGCCCATGGACACACTCTAACAGCATCAGAGCACCACCTACACATATCATGCTAACTCACATCATTGACATGACACCTCAGGATACTCACATTCAGCTAAAGAAGTTGGTGATGAGCTGTGTGTGGACATCACCATCATCATCATCATCATCACTGGCATCGTGGTCCAGGCCAGGATCCTCCACAGGTGGCGGATGTTGGTCATTGTCATCCTGGATGAGAGGCAACTCCTTCCGCACTGCCAGGTTGTGGAGCATGCAGCAGACAATGATAATCTTGCACACCTTCACTGGGGCATATGGGAGGGACCCTCCTGTCTTGTCCAGGCAGCGGAAGCGGCTCTTCAGGAGACCAAAGGTCCGCTCAATCACCCTCCTCGTCCGACCATGTGCCTCATTGTAGCGCATCTGGGCTGGTGTCACAGGGTTCCTGAGGGGTGTCAGCAACCACGGCATGTTGGGGTATCCCGAGTCACCTACGGACAGACAAGTGCACATTAGCTGACTTGGAAAAGTGGGCGGAATACTACAGATCAGATCACACACAATGGCACAAAGTCAGTACACACCGACAAGCTAGGCACGCTGGTTCTGCATCTGTGCCATCATCCTGGGGATGCGACTACTCCTCATCACAAAGGCATCGTGTGCTGAACCAGGGAAACGGGCACACACGTGTGAGATGGTCATATCTGCAAGACACACCACCAGTGCATTGACCGAGTGGTAGTGTTTGCGGTTACGGTAGGCCTGTTCATGTGCCTGTGGTGGTACCAAAGCCACATGTGTCCCATCAATGGAGCCAATGACATGCGGCATCCTCCCCAGGGCATAGAAGTCACTCTTCATGTCAGTGAGTCGTTGCAGTCTAGGGAAAGAGATGTACCGGTTCAGGTATAGCAACATTGCTTCCAAAACATCGCGGAGCACACGGCTGAACATGGTCTGTGACATCCCACCAGCAGTCGCCACAGTGTGTTGGAAGGTACCGGTGGCAAAGAAGTGTAGGGCTGCCATCACCTTCACCTTGGGGGTCAGCGCTGTAGGATACGGCCGGCCAGGCTGCAAATGTGGGGCCAACTGCACTGCCAAATCCTCAATCAGCTGCCTGGTGAAGCGGTACCGTCGGATGCTGTCCCGTTCCACCATCGTTGCCAGGTCTGGGAATGGTCTATGGACAGCAGGAGCCCTGCAGTGCAGAGGAGAAGAAAGCAAGATTGTCAGTCACCCCACATATGCGGCATTGAACACACTCAATATCACATCATACATCATTATGAGGCACAACTACATGAAGTGTGCAGTTCCGTAAGGACATGTATGGTACATACATGGCCAACATCTGTCATCACGGTTCAACAAGTGGCATCAATTAGTCCCAGGTTGGCCCATTGGATATCATGAGGCCGTGTCACAGTTCCCATCTCCTGCTGCCATGTTACAATCACCCCCCACAGTGACATGTGAGGACAGATGTGCCCCAGGCATCACAGCTCAACGACAGGTACATTCCCAGGGACCCTGTATTGCCACATGGACACTGGCATTACATGGAGTATCATGTATACACCACAGCAAAACAACCATGACCCCCACAGGTAGTGGTTCCACTTGCCTCTGCAGGACAGACATGGACGTCTGTGACACACACACGCACAACATCAAAGTCCATGCACAAACAACGTGGATGTGGAGACTGTCTCCCATTGTGCACATGAAATCAGAGACATTGTAAACACTACATGGACACAGACTGTGGAGGACCATCACTATTGTGCCACTGGGTCACCCTGGCTCAAACATACCGTCCCACATGGGACTCACAGGGTATGTGACATGACATACACATACACCACCGTGAAATGTGAGCATGGCACATGCTCAGATATGAACAGTTGCACATCACAGTGGTCATGTACACGTAACACCCAGGATCCTGTCCCCATGAACATGTGCACAGCCTGGGGGTGGCTGCCCCCAGGTGACACCCACAGGACAACATGTACACCAACATACACACAATAGGAAATGCAGCCTTACATGCCTTATGATACAGTTTGGACAGGTTGTGGTGTTGTAGGTGTGCCCCTCACTCCCTGGGAGCTATTTGTGGCTGGCATATGTTCATCTGAGACAGGCATGGTGACATATGCCAGTCACTTGTACAGGGATGCGTTGAACAGCAATGGACCGATCGGTGCACCCGGCCGGCCCATTGCATCCAATGTGTGCGGGTACGCGTTGTACCCCTGTACACGTTGAACAGCAATGGACCCATCGGTGCACCCGGACGGCCCATTGCATTCAATGTGTGCGGGTACGTGTTGTACCCCTGTACGCGTTGAACAGCAATGGACCGATCGGTGCACCCGGCCGGCCCATTGCATTCAATGTGTGCGGGTACGCGTTGTACCCCTGTACGCGTTGAACAGCAATGGACCGATCGGTGCACCCCGCCGGCCCATTGCATTCAATGTGTGCGGGTACGCGTTGTACCCCTGTACGCGTTGAACAGCAATGGACCGATCGGTGCACCCGGCCGGCCCATTGCATTCAATGTGTGCGGGTACGCGTTGTACCCCTGTACGCGTTGAACAGCAATGGACCGATCGGTGCACCCGGCCGGCCCATTGCATTCAATGTGTGCGGGTACGCGTTGTACCCCTGTACACGTTGAACAGGCATGGACCGATCGGTGCACCCGGCCGGTCCATTGCATTCAATGTGTGCGGGTACGCGTTGTACCCCTGTACGCGTTGAACAGCAATGGACCGACCGGTGCACCCGGCCAGCCCATTGCATTCAATGTGTGCGGGTACGCGTTGTACCCCTGTATGCGTTGAACAGCAATGGACCGATCGGTGCACCCGGCCGGCCCATTGCATTCAATGTGTGCGGGTACGCGTTGTACCCCTGTAAGCGTTGAACAGCAATGGACCGATCGGTGCGCACCCATTGTCAATGGCCTAGCCTGGCAACGGACGCGTTTTCAAAATTTGAACGAGTCGGTTGCTGTAAATTCAGTTGGTCACCCACAACAATGTTGCAAAATCATGTATGTCATGAAGTTGAAGATTTGAAGGATGCTGTGGGCGTGTATTGGTGCTGCTATTCCATGGATTGGCCAGATTCAGAAGATGCAAACGACTTGGACCTATCACTTTGGACACATGGGACAGTATCTGCCTCTGCAGCACACATATATTGCTGGCTGTTCCCCTGAGAGCTCACTTGCCTGCACTACATGCTCCAGGACGACATCTGCCACTGCACTGCTGCTGTCTCTGCCCCCTATGGACCCTGCAATGGCACGTACTGTGGAGAGAGCCCCAGCCTTCAGCCTTGAGGAGAACCAGGCCCTGCTGGACAGCCTACTTCCACAGTACAGCAAGCTGTATGGGACACCAGGGGAGCAGGTGAGTGTTCTGTGCACTGCCTTTCTGAATGTGCATTTTGTCTGACTAGCAAGGCTGAAAGTCTGCACGCCACTGGCTAGCAGGCTCACTGAGTAGTTGTCACCCCCATAGTGTGTAGTGACATGCACTGGACAGGTATGGTGCAGTGACAGTGCATTTGAACAAGGTTTTACTTCCCATGCAATGATACCATGTAGTGACTTCTGGCAAACTGTCCATGGGCAGCGTTGCACTGCCTGTGTACATCATGTGCCCCTGTGATTGAGACATGTATATACAACTGTGTCATGCACGGATATGTTGCATGTGTAGTAATGGCCTTTTCACTTTGTCATCCTCACAGGTTAATGCCCATCGGAAGCAGGAGATCTGGAAGGACATCGTCCGGGCTGTCCGGTCCGTGGGGGTCTACAAGCGCCGGATCCGCAACTGCCAGAAGAGGTGGCAGGACCTTCGGGGCTGGACCCGGAGGATTGCACGGGTCCAGCTGAAGCTGTCGCCTCCTCGCAGGAGGGGCGGAACATGGACCCTGACCCCCACATGCTCCAGATCCTGGCGGTGGTGTTTCCAGACCTGGATGGGCAGCTGAAGGCCAGACAGCAGCAAGGAGGGGGTGAGTCAAAGACTGCACTGTGAACTCTGTATTACATGCTATGTGCCCTCCTCTGGCCTGGTTAAACTGCCACAGTACAGCAGTCATGTTGTCCAGGAGCCATGTCCCTCTATTGTGCACTGCCCACTCCTCATCTGATACCCAGGTGTGGCCCTTACAGTCAGGGAATTGTGTCACTTGGGACTGTGTCCTTGCAGTTTGCTTCACTCAAGGTGGGGGACAGCATCTGTTTCCCTAACTCTGTTGTGGGCATCATGGGTGGGTCCATTGTTCACACAATGCCTGTGTTCGGACATGTAATCTGCGTGTTGCTTTGATATGCGGTCCACTTGCTGAGCTGAGCCACTACATGTGCCTGGGGTATCTGGCACACACCCATGCAGCGGGTGGGAACAATGTTTGGGCCCCAGGAGTGTGCAGATTACGTGTGTCACACATACATAGCCAGCTATCCACTGTCCAGGGCTCATCCCTCATTCATGTGGGGCAGGACAGTCATGCCTACTCCAGCCCATCCAATACACCTGTACTCCCACTCCCGTGTATCAGCTGACCCCTCAGGTGTCTGCCTTTGTGTCAGTGTGCTGTGGATTTGTTGCCAGGACTGCTGGGGTGTTTCTCGGTTGGGGCTCAGCATTCCACTGGAGATGTGACCATAGGAGACGATACTTGTGTGTCACATAGGTGTTTGATCAGCTGCCCGTGCAGACTGGGGTATGCGAATGTGAAGTTCAGGCAGCTGTTTCCCATTCACAGCAGATTGTGAGGGGCTCAGGTTCAGAGGGTAGTGTCACAGGTCTCCCATATGTCCAATTGGTATGACCTGGACAGATGAGGGTTCAGATGATGTGTTGTGTGGGGGATGTACATGTGCACTTGTGCAGCTCCAGGACTTGCATTCCCCATGACCTACTATTGTGACACAGTGCAGAGTGTTGTTGTCTGGCTGCCAAGTCATACATCACTGAGACAGTGATGTATGACTTAGCAGTCATGCCTCTGCCATGGCATTTGTCTACTTATTGGTGATCCTGCAGGGGAGTGACATGTGCTACATGCACACCATTGTGGCGATGGCTATCAGGACATGGGTGCATCATGGTGTCTGTCGCTGGTATGCATCACATGCATTTCCTATTTGACTCTGGGCATCCCTTTCATCCGGAAACCTGTACTGACTCAGTGGCAAGAGTTGTGATGTGTGCATGTCCACATGCTACACCGTGTCCTCTGCACTGTCCAACTACTGTGTAGGTGGTGCATGTGTCCACACTGGGGTGTTGCTATCCAACAGACACCAGACAGATGGGTGCAAGGCCATGTGGGATGTGAGTGCCATGGTTTGCCATGGTTTGGCTTCTCCTGTTCAGTTAGGGCACTTTTAGCAATGTTCAACTAATGATGCCAGGGCTTGCTTTGTAATGTGCTGTGCTCACAGTGGTGTGTGCGTTCGGTGCAGGTGACTGATGTCTGTCTGTTTCCCCATTGATTGCAGATACATCCACGGCCACAGAAGGGGACAGCTCCACGGACCAGGAGGAGCCGGAGAGCCAGACTGGGTCAGCAGCCGAGGAGTGGTCGGAGGGACCCAGTGGCACGGAGGGCGAGGGGAGCCACACCGAGGAGTCCTCAGCAGCATCCACCTCAGCTGAGGACCACAGCGGCTCGGAGGATGACTCCCTTATGGAGGCGGGTGTCAGCAGCCACCACACCCCAGCTAGTGTTGCTGTCCCCGCCACCACCACCACCGCCCTCCCATCGGCTCCCATTCCCCAGGTCCGTGGAGGCTCCCATGTTCGGGAGCGTGTCTCCTTCGGGCCAGGCACCGCACCCCCTGCCCCTGTGTCCCCTGCTGCCCTGAGTGAGGAGTCTGTGTACCTCCTTCGCCAGCTCCATGTAGGGCAGACAGCCATGCTGAGTGTTCTCCATGCACACACCGCTCTGTTGACTCAGCTGGTGTCGTTCATGGAGGGCATCTCATCGGGCATGTCTGACCTACAGAGGGGCAATAGGTCCATGGACTCCTCCCTGACGGCAGCAGTGTCCCTCCTCAGACAGTCCCTCACCCCTCCTGCCTCTGCTCCATCCACACTCCCCAGCACCTTACCCGTCCCAAGCACACACACACCGGCACAGGCACACACCAGCACACACACGTCCAGCACACAGACACACACGCCACAAACAAAACGCACACGCACGCACAGTCAGGGGACTGAAACCAGACTCACAGGGGATGGGGCCCTGGAACACACACACGCATCCACAAGCACTGCGCAGTCCTCAGTTGCCTCTCCCTCCAAAGCACCCTCCCTTGCCTCACCTGCAACCCCAAAGTCACAGCGGCTCTTCCTCTGTGACCTCGGCCTCATCGCCTACGATCCAGCTGCTCCAGCATCCAGGGGGAAGAGGAAGCCCACCCACACGGAGCAGAGTGCCCCTCGCCCCCGGACACCCTCCCCCAGGCGCAGACAGACTGAGGCCCCCACCCGCAAGTCTCCCCGGAGTCGTAAGAGCAAGACCTCGCCGCCGCCCTGCAGCTCAGGCACCAGGTCTCCTTCCTCCATCCCTCAGGCCCCCACTCCACAGGTGCCCCCACCACACCCTGCCCCAGGTTCCCCCACCCACAGATATACCATCCCCAAGAGGATCAGGCCTTCTCCCCCTGCCAGTTCCTCTCCCGGCACCACACCCCCCGCTGCGCTTGTCTGTGCCACTGATGTGGTGAGGGTGTCCTCCCCCTCTGTCCAGCCCACCTTGCCTGTTCCCCATTCTCCTCCCCTGGAGGTAGGCACTGCAGTGGAGTCCACTACCACCCTGTCTGACTTGGGCACTGCAGTGGCGGACCTGTCCACTCCATCTGCACGGTCCACTGCACGGTCCATTGCAGTCGTGCCAGCACACACACCATCTGAGCCATGCCCCCCAGTTGTGCCGGCAAACACCATGTCAGACACCTCCACTGCAGTTGTCAGTGGCTCTCCAGCACCCACCACCCCTTCCCTGCCTCCTCCTGGTGAGCCCTGATCCTGTCCCTGCGGTGCCTGGCCTGCCCCCCCGGTTGCCCCTCCTAGTGGATTGTCCCTGGTTTTGTGCAGTGCAGGCATGCGTAGGGTGACATCTGCCACTGTCACCCTGTATTGACTTACTTGATGGACTGGAAATTGGCCTTTGTTGGAGCATTACTGTTCTCTGAGTTTTTGGACACACATATGCTGAAGAAAGCAACTTTCTGTTCTCTAATGCTATTACTTCTGATGTACATGATGTTGATGATGCTGACCATGCCCTTGCAGCAGGGATGATGATCTTTGGTCTCATGAAAATGAAGTGTCACTGGGCAGGGCCCCATGTGGTCCAGAGGGACAGTGTCCTATCCTGTGGTGTATCCATGTCATCCTTAACAGCATCTGTGGGTGTCATGTTTACAATATTTGGCAATGGAATGTCCTAGTTACATTAGCAATGTCACATCTGTGGCTTCCATCCCTGCACATCTGTAGTGCTTGCCATTGTTCAATTCGTCTACTTCCCTGACCGTGTGGCCATCTCCAGTGGACATGCAGGTTTGGGCATCAATGGGGAAGGACTCATCTGTGTTGTCAGTGCAACTTGCTGTATATGTGTGTTGGATCTGTGCTGATAATTTTGTTGACACTCCCATGACCAGGCTGATGTGATGGGAGCCTTGATTTGGTGCTAATTGTTTACTGTGTGACAAAGTGTTGTGCTGACATGATGGAGCCCTACTGATGCGACAAATGGCACAGCTTTCCTTACACAGGAGTGAAGTCCCCTCATGGCAGTGTGTGCTCCTGTGACATTGCCTGCGCCCAAGGTGTGTGTTGTATGAGCATGTCTGTGTGTTCACTTCCATTTTGCTATGCGTGCTGGGATCCCTAGTGATGTTCCTGTTTGTGATGCTTGCTGAGTTGAGCTATGTTCCCCCAAAGTCTTCTCCCTGGGTTCTCTGTGATGTGGGTGCATGGCACATTACTGGTCATCAGGGTGTCACCCATAGGTGTGTTTGCTGTCAGGGCTGAGTTTGTGGGCAGGCGCTGATGGGTCACAGTTAGGATTCCCCTTTGCACTTGTGTTTACTCCTGTAATGTGATTTCCGGTTTGTGTTAGCTTTCATTGTTTGTGACACGTTGTGTGTGTGACTGCTGGCACTCCTCAGGGTCAGGGCTGCAATGTTGGTAGTTGTCCAGGTGTGTTCTTTGTGGGTGACCTTGGCTTCTTCATTGGTGTGTGACTGTGGCTGGGATCCCATTGGTTGGTGTGGTGTTGCCGTCATGTCCATGTACAGCGTAGTGTGCAGTGTGTCAGACATTTAGGAGTCTTGTTGAGTGGCCATGTGTGCTGTGTTTCTGCACCTTGCTTCCCACCCACCACCCTGGGATTGTCATGGGTGCATGCGCATTGTCACCTGTGCATGTGCGCTTCACTGCAGCACATTGTTGGTGGTCGAGGTGTGTGTTGTTGAGTGTGTGCAGATGAGAGTTGTTGCCCGGCAAGACCCCTGCCTCCATGTTGGCCTTGGCTTACTGGCCATGCTGATTGATTTGTGCTTGTGTGGGTGTGCTGGTAATTCTTTGCTCAGGATACATGACTGTGGTTCACAGTGTGAACGACATCTGGCTTTGTCATCACAGTGGTATTGTAATGCAGCCCAGGGTCACCACATTGTGTGGGCCCTGGGGGTGGTGCTGTAGTGCCTCGATGTCTTACTGTGTGGGTTGCTGTTCCTACATGCTTGTGTGACATGTGTGATTTGTGCTCCCTCTCATCTGACAATGCCTGATTGCCCACATAGGGGAATTGGATCCCTGAGTTACCTTTGTGTGGCACTGTATGCACATCTGTGTGTTTGGTCTTCAGGCCTCCTCATGTGTTGTGTGGTTGCCTGGGGACACTGGTCCCCCCTCACCTGTTGTGTTTGATGTGCAGTGTGTGTCTGCCTGTTTGTGTTTGTGCATCAGCGCCACTGCATTGGCATATTTATGATGTGCCATTATCTGTATGTTGTTTGGTGTGTTTGCCCTGCTGTCCCTGGGACTCCTAGGTCATCAGTCAGCACAATGATCATTGTTTATGTGTCCCATTGCTGCCATGGTATGGTATCTGTTCACCTGCCATCTGCAGTCTACACAGGGTATCTGCATTGGTGTGTCCATTGGTGCAAATATGTGGGTCTGCATTGTGATGGTCACTTCTGTCATTGTGTCATTGATGTATGTTGACGGTGTCAGACACCATGGGTGATGTTTGTATGCATCTGGCCAGAGGTATGTCTTATTTGCACTGCACTGTTTGCCTCCCCAAATCTATGTTGCAATGGGACACCTGCACTACTTTGCCACAGTTGTGTTTGTTGTTCTGTGACCAGGATTTGTCCATGCAGTTTGCCAGTTGCAGCTTCTACTTTGTTCACACTTACATTTTGGTCACTGTGATGATGGGGGTTTGGACCCCATTGCCACAATGGTCAAGATGTGCTTCAGCTCAGGACCCCACACTTACATTTTGGTCACTGTGATGATGGGGGTTTGGACCCCATTGCCACAATGGTCAAGATGTGCTTCAGCTCAGGACCCCACACTTACATTTTGGTCACTGTGATGATGGGGGTTTGGACCCCATTGCCACAATGGTCAAGATGTGCTTCAGCTCAGGACCCCACACTTACATTTTGGTCACTGTGATGATGGGGGTTTGGACCCCATTGCCACAATGGTCATGGCCTGCTTGCATTGTGGGGGCCACACACATTTATGTGTGGCACATGTGATAGGGTGTCACATTGTATGTTGATGATCATGTTCTGTGTCGTAGGCATTTGACACAGTCTACACACGCTTGTCATGGTGTTGGGGGATGTCTTAATGTTGCATTCTTTATGTTGGTGTGTGCTTGTTGCGACATGTATTAGCCATCCTGTGAGTGGAGATGTTGTTAGTGGTAGGCATCCAGCCCCCCTGGCTAAGGGTGGTAGTAG
Source organism: Calotriton arnoldi (assembly GCA_963921515.1). Lineage (NCBI taxonomy): Eukaryota > Metazoa > Chordata > Amphibia > Caudata > Salamandridae > Calotriton > Calotriton arnoldi. The sequence goes on along the minus strand of CAWUFW010000317.1, from coordinate 430,330 downwards.
TGGTAGGCATCCAGCCCCCTGGCTAAGGGTGGTAGTAGTGGTAGGCATCCAGCCCCCTGGGTAAGGGTGGTAGTAGTGGTAGGCATCCAGCCCCCCTGGGTAAGGGTGGTAGTAGTGGTGGGCATCTGGCACCCCCATGGCTAAGGGTGGTAGTAGTGGTAGGCATCCAGCCCCCTGGCTAAGGGTGGTAGTAGTGGTAGGCATCCAGCCCCCTGGCTAAGGGTGGTAGTAGTGGTAGGCATCCAGCCCCCTGGGTAAGGGTGGTAGTAGTGGTAGGCATCCAGCCCCCTGGGTAAGGGTGGTAGTGGTGGTGGGCATCTGGCACCCCCATGGCTAAGGGTGGTAGTAGTGGTAGGCATCCAGCCCCCCTGGGTAAGGGTGGTAGTAGTGGTAGGCATCCAGCCCCCCTGGGTAAGGGTGGTAGTAGTGGTGGGAATCTGGCACCCCCAAGGCTAAGGGTGGTAGTAGTGGTAGGCATCCAGCCCCCTGGGTAAGGCTGGTAGTAGTGGTAGGCATCCAGCCCCCTGGGTAAGGGTGGTAGTAGTGGTGGGCATCCAGCCCCCTGGGTAAGGGTGGTAGTAGTGGTGGGCATCCAGCCCCCTGGCTAAGGGTGGTAGTAGTGGTAGGCATCCAGCCCCCTGGGTAAGGGTGGTAGTAGTGGTAGGCATCTGGCACCCCCATGGCTAAGGGTGGTAGTAGTGGTAGGCATCCAGCCCCCTGGGTAAGGGTGGTAGTAGTGGTAGGCATCTGGCACCCCCATGGCTAAGGGTGGTAGTAGTGGTAGGCATCCAGCCCCCTGGGTAAGGGTGGTAGTAGTGGTAGGCATCCAGCCCCCTGGATAAGGGTGGTAGTAGTGGTGGGCATCTGGCACCCCCATGGCTAAGGGTGGTAGTAGTGGTAGGCATCCAGCCCCCTGGCTAAGGGTGGTATTACTGGTAGGCATCCAGCCCCCCCTGGGTAAGGGTGGTAGTAGTGGTAGGCATCTGGCACCCCCATGGCTAAGGGTGGTAGTAGTGGTAGGCATCCAGCCCCCCTGGCTAAGGGTGGTAGTAGTGGTAGGCATCCAGCCCCCCCTGGGTAGGGGTGGTAGTGGTGGTGCGCATCCAGGCCCCTGTGTGCATATGTGGCATTGGTGATGGGCATCCCGCCCCTATGGTGCTGCTGTTGCTGGTGTAAGTAAATTCTGCATCCCCCTGTGTGTGTGTGATGTGTCATGTACGTGTTGTATGTTTTTGTGGTTGGTGTCTGACTTACCTTCTGTGCCGTACGCGTCCATGCCTGTTCCGGTAGTAAATGTAGAATATTGGTAGGATCGGAACGAAGGGATTCATGGTTGGTTCGTCTCGTTCGTCTTTCTCGTAGCTTCGCCTCGTCCTTGTCGCTGGCGTGTTCGCCTCGTAGCCGTGGATCGTGTTGTGGCGCGAATCGGAGCTTATGTGCGCCTCTCCCGGAAGCTTTGACGTGCCGGACGTAGCGACGGGTTCGGCGCGTACGGAAAGCGCATCGTACTTGTCCGGCCGGACGGGACTGCATTTTCCCTTCCGTGCGACTCGATTCGGCGTTTCCGGATTCGCCTCGGTCGGAGAACAGGACCTGGATTGGGTGAGTACGACTCGGCCGGATTCTATGCTGTTGTGCGCATCGTACTTGCTCGTTCGGAATCATGTGCGGATCGGTCGGGAAACAGGCATTCGCATGGCTTTTTTCCCGACCGAATGGTATTGGGTGCGCCTCCGACCGAGATCGGAATCGGCCCCTAAATGTTTACAATGATGAAGAATTGTTGTTTCTATGTAAGAGTATAACTAGGAGAGCAAGAATATTTCACGAGAGATTAACTGAAGTTGCTTCAGAGATTGGAATAGACATAGGGAAATCAAAGCTGTTACAGAAGCCCTATCGAGTGGATTTACTGATAAAGATTTAGAAAGTGTAAATGCTTCGGGAAAAAGGTTACAAATAAAGGAATTAATGAGCATTTTGCGAAAATGGGGAGACATTGATAAATGGAGGATTAGATGGATAAGGAAGAAAGAGGAAGTACAAGCGAGAGAAGCAGCAGCTGCATTTCTAGTAAGAGAATCAGGAAAAGTGGAAAAAGTGTGTCCAATGAGAGAGGTTCCTGGAGGTGGATATGTTCATGTCCCTTGGAGTAGACAAGATATTTTATCATTTACAAATGATTTTCCAAAATTGAGAGAAAAACCAGTTGAGTGGTACAAACAGGTAGAAAGGTTTGTGAAGGTTTCAAAGGTGTTATTGAAAAACCTGGATGGTCTATTTGACATAGTGGTACCTGCTGATTTATGGACAGAATGTAAGATCACAATTGATTGGCCTAATGAGGAGTATCCTAGAGATGCAAAAACTGGAGCACCCTCGGAAGAGGTGATGAAAAAGTATCACCAAGTAATTACGTATTTGAAAGGGAAAATCCCTCCCAAAGAAACAGATTGGGTAAAAATAGATAGAACAACACAAGAACCAAATGAATCTGTACATGCGTACTATGAACGATTATTGCAGGTGTTTAGGCAGTATAGTGGTTTTGAGATTATTGGTGATAAAGATATGGGACATTTTGTGTATCAGTTTGTATATGGTTTAAAACCAGAAATCAGTCAGATGATACAGCAGCACATGTTGTGTTGGCAAAGTAAGACAGTGGATGAGATTCTAAAGTATGCAAAATATTGCGGAGATGACATTGAGGCCAGGCGTAGGAAACTAAAAGAGAAAATGATGTGGGCTCAAGTTAAATTGGCAGAGCAGCAAGAAGAGAGAGCAAATGATCAAAATAATAATCAAGTGAAAGAACAGAGTCAGAATAATCAAGGAACGAATGGCAATAAATATAAGGGGCGAATGGACAGAGAAGAAGCGAAAAAGAAGTTTCCTTGTCATGCGTGCGGAAAGCTTGGACATTGGAAGAACGAGTGTAATAGTACTCAGAATAATAAGAATAATAATGGGCCAAATCAAAATTTAATCCCACAGATGCAGAATGAAGTACTTATGAATCAGCAGCAACAGGTAGTCACTCCACAATATCAGGTGCCACCAGCTCCTATGCCAAATTTTGTGAACCATCAAAGTTTCAGTGCGAACACCGGATTTCAAGGAGAAAGTGGTAAGAATAATAGAACAATTGCACAATATTTTTTGCAGAATGATGAAGAACATTCAGATACTGCACAATGACGGTGCCTGAGGGGGGAGGAAGAGGAGTGCGTGCTTGGCGCATCCTTGCCGGTAGATCAGTCAGGTCCATTTGTTGATGGGAGAGTAGAAGGTAAAGACATTACTTTCCTATTGATACTGGTGCTACCAGGTCTACTGTGAGAACAGCAGACATCCCAAACCTACCCCTCTCGGGAGAGACAATCCAAGTTGTAGGCGTATCAAACCAGCAAATTAGAACCCCTATCACAAAGCCAATGGAGGTGCACATTGGAAACTTCAAAGAAATGCATCGGTTTGTAGTATGCAATTCCAGTCCTGTAAATCTGTTGGGAAGAGATCTTTCGTGCAAGATGAATTGCACGATCTATTGTACACCGGATGGTGTTGCTTTCCAAACCCCGATGAGGATGTTGTTTACAAGATGATGCTTGCCAAACAGGGAACAGAAGTAGATGAAATGTTTTCATTAATAACCGAGACTGAATTGCCAGAAGAATTAAGAACGACAGTCAATCCAGAAGTATGGGATTTTACAGGATAAGACATTGGGCTAATGACAAATATAGACCCAGTTAAAGTGACAGTGAAAGAAGGTGCAGTGTATCCAAATACTCGACAGTACAAAATGAGTCCAGAAGTAAAAGCAGGAATTATTCCAGAAATTGAACGAATGGTTAAACAGGGTATTCTAAAAGAGGTGAAGGGTAGTCCCTGTAATTCGCCAATAATGGGACTGAAAAAGCCTAGCGGAAAGTACAGAATAGTGCAAGACCTACGAAAAATAAATACAATTGTAATTCCCTGTTGTCCAATTGTGCCAAATCCAGCAGTGATCCTTTATCAGATACCGTGGAATGCAGGATGGTTTACAGTAATTGATTTGTGCCAAGCGTTCTTTTCTATTCCTTTGCACCCAGACAGCCAGTATCTTTTTACGTTTAAATTTGAAGATCGTGTTTACGCATGGTGTCGTGTCCCTCAAGGGTACATAGAAAGTCCTTCAATTTTTAATCAGATTTTGAAAAAGTAGCTAGAATCATTGATTATGCCTGGAAATTCTGTACTGGTTCAGTACATTGATGAACTATTGGTGGCATCAAAAACACGAGAAGATTGTGTCACAGATACAATTGCGTTACTGAACCATTTGGCTGAAGGAGGACACAAGGTGTCTCCAAAAAAGTACAGTTCTGTCGACAAGAAGTAAGATATTTAGGGCATAAAATAGAGAGAGGAGTTAGAAAAGTAACACCGGAAAGAATAAAAAATAATCAAAGAAATGCAATTGCCACAGACTCAGAGAGAGATGAGAATGTTTCTGGGAATGGTTGGATATTGTAGACAATGGATTAATGGTTTTTCTATGCTAGCAAAGCCATTAATACAGATGATTCAAAAACGAGCAAAAGATCCAATGGATTGGAATGATGATTGCCTGGAAGCATTTGTGAAACTGAGAAATTGCTTGTGTGAAGCTCCTGCTTTGGACATGCCTGATTACTCAAAAGGCTTTGCTTTGTTCTATTGTGAGAGAGAAAATTGTGCACTTTCAGTCTTAACACAGAGACATGGACTGAGCCGACGTCCAGTGACATATTTTTTGGCCACCTTGGACCCAGTAGCTTCAGCATTGCCTGGCTGCTTAAAAGCAGTAGCTGCTACTTGTATGAGTCTGGAGCAGAGTGAGTCGATAGTGATGGGACATCCAATAAAAGTCTTCGTTCCACACTCGGTTGAGATCCTTTTGACAAGAACAAGAACACAGCACCTCACCCCTAGTCATTTGACAAAGTACGAAAGAGTGATTTTGGGAGCTGAGAATGTGACAGTAATAAGATGTACGATTCTGAACCCAGCCACTCTATTGCCAGACCCTTGCGACGAAGAAGTGAAAGATGAAAGTGATCATGATTGCTTGGACGTGACTGAGTTATGCACAAAGCCCCGCCCAGATATAAGAGAGACGCCTTTGAAAGAAGCAGATCATGAGTTATTTGTAGACGTCTCCTGCCTTAGGACACAAGAAGGAGGTCTAAGTGCTGCATATGATGTTTGTAAAATGTCAGGGGTAATTGAAGCATCCTGTTTACCTGGGGTCAAGTCTGCACAAGTAGCTGAATTGGTTGCCTTGACAATGGCATGCAAAAAGGTGAAAAATTGGAGAGTAACCATATTTACGGATAGTCAATATGGTTTTGGGATTGTGCATGACTTTGGCCAGCTTTGGATGCAAAGGGGATTTCTGACTTCCTCAGGATCTCCTATCAGAAATAGCAAAAATGTAAAGGATTTGTTGGAAGCATTACAATTGCCAAAAGAGAAAGCAGTTGTAAAATGTGCTGCACATCAGTCAGGAAATGACTATGTGACTGCTGGCAATAATTATGCTGACCAAGTTGCGAGATACTGCGCTAAAAATGCAGTAGCCATAAACAGAAAGATTGAAACGGGGGAAACCAGATGCCAGCTTATGTACTTCTCAGTACCAGAAACATGGGATGAGATTAGACAATTGCAGGAAGAAGTTGAGGAAAAGGAAAAAGAAATCTGGATAAAGGCAGCCTGTACCAAAAGACCACATGATGAAGTATGGGTGTATCTAGATGGAAGACCAGTCATGCCAGATTGTTTGCTTTAAAAAATGGCGAGAGTGTACCATGGAGCAACACACATAGGGAGAGATTCAATGATCAGGCTATTCAGACAAAGTTGGTATAATCCGAAGTTCAGGGTAGTCGCAGAGAGCCTTTGCCAAAGATGCTTAACCTGTCAACAGCAGAACCGAGGTAGAAAGACAGTGGTAAGCTGGGGAAAAATTGGAAAGGCAGAAGAACCCTTCACCAGATTGCAGTTAGACTTCATTGAATTACCCCCATGCAATGGATTGAAATACGTACTTGTCATAGTATGCCTTTTCTCAAGATGGGTGGAAGCCTACCCTACTAGAAGAAATGACAGTCTTACAGTTGCAAAATTGTTGTTGATGGAGTTGGTGCCACGATTTGGTTTTCCGGTCACTTTGGAATCAGATAGAGGCCCTCATTTTAATAATGAAGTCATTTGATTAATCTGTGCTGCGTTTAACATTGAACAAAAACTACACTGTGCTTATCGTCCAGAGGCTTCTGGAGTTGTTGAGCAAATGAATGGCACAATCAAGTCAAGATTGGGAAAGGTGTGTGCATCCACAAAGCTGAAATGGCCAGATGCATTACCTCTTGTATTGATGGGTCTCAGAAGCATTCCAGACAGAAAAACAGGAATGAGTCCACATGAGGTTCTCATGGGAAGAGCCATGAGACAGGCATTTATTCCTGGAAATAAGCTAATGAGTATAACTGATGATCTGGTATTGGACTATTGCAAAGGATTGGCTGAAATGATGCATTCTATCTCTCACCAGGTTGGAGAAGACGCAGTCGAAAGACAGCCAGATCAAGTGCATAATTTGAATCCTGGAGATTGGGTGCTAGTTAAGAAACACGCAAGGAAATCATGTCTAGCTCCAAGGTGGGACAAACCAAGGCAAGTCATACTAGTCACTACCACAGCAGTGAAGTGTGCAGGTTTGCCCATTTGGATTCACGCTAGTCATACCAGGAGAGTTCCGAGCCCATCAGAGCAACAAGAGCCACCACTGACTGAGCAGGCTGAAGCGTCAGGAGTTGTAAACTGTGAAATTGAAGATTCTAGAGTGATAGATTCTGAAAGACAATGATGAGCAGCCCGAGATAAGTCAGGAAGAATGGATCCCAGTGATTGAAATAATTGATGATGCTATTGAAACCAGAAGAAGAACAGAACTGAAAAGACAGGAAGGTAGTCAGGAAGAGATAGGTGAAGAAGAACACACTCAGGTGAAAAGAGAAAGAGACATAAACAAACCTGAGGAGGGAAAAAGAGAAGAAGACGTTCAGGCAGAAGAAGAAAAGTTTGAATTAAGACCTGAACAAGACCAGATAGATTTAGAAGAAAAAGCTCAGGCAGAAGAAGAAAGATTTGAAGTAAGACCTGAACAGGATCAGACAGAATTAGAAGAACAAGCTGAGGAAGAAGTAGAACAAAATACGGTAGAACCTGAGCAGGAAGAAGCAGAAGAAGGTACAAGCAAAGAAAACAGAGAAATAGAACAGATTCTGCCCAGAATAAATTAAATAAAAAGAACTTTACAAGGAGATAAGGAAGGTGAAAACGCAGTACAAATTAAAAGAGTCAGAAAGGGAGACAATTGGCCAACTGGAGTAAAGAAACTAAAATATCACCTGAGAAAATCTGAAAAGAAACCAGAGCAAGTGATCGAAATCACAAGTCAAACAAGACCTAAGCAACCTTTAGCGAAAATAACTCGAAGAAGTCCAAGATTGAGAAATTTAAACAGAAAATACAAGGCTCCGGAGTGGACATACGTCATTCTTGAGGAATTTGAGTCCCTGGATCTGTCTGATGAGACAGAAGAGGTCCATATTGCACAAATTGACGGAAGCCAATTGAAACCTCCTTAAGAACAGAAAGAAGGGCAAAAGACTGAAAAAGGGAAAAGATAAGAGAAAAGAAATTTTCTCAGGAACAAAATGGCCGACAATGAAGTTAGCGGAAAACCAAAATGTGGAGTAAAAAGAAAGTGTCTTAGATTTTGTTTTTGTAGTATTTTATTAGCAGTATTAGGATGGCTATTCCTAACAGTAGGGGTACCTTTAATAATGAAAACAAGTAACGAGAATAATACAGAAACTAATGTTAAGGTAGATAGATTAAGAGAAACTAAATTAGAAATAGGAGTGGAAGATGAAGCAAACTATCACAATGAGTCAGACTATAATACGTCCTCTAATGTGTTTATTAAATTATTATTTCAGTATGTTAGCACTATGCAAATTAACAACTGTTATGTATGTATGAAATTGCCCTCATCAGTATCAGAAGGGATTACATATCACCATATACCTTTAACCTATGGTGTGTCATGTAGCATTTTATCAAGTTTATTTTACACTACAGGGAGATTGCAGTATTTTTATTCTAATTTAGATGTAGTATTTTCTGAACTACCTATTAGAAAGAATATGAATCCAGTAGCTAGTAGTAAAAATGCACAGTTTATGGGTGAATTTTTCATAACAATGAGTTCAATAGATTTAGTTCAGGCACACAAAGATAATCTAACATGTACATTAAGGAAAGAAGAAAAAGATTTCTTGAATTTAGTTGAAGAAAGGAGACAGGATTTAATGAGGAAGGCAACTACACAGAAAACCCATGTACCTCCATGGGTTGGGAAGGAGGGAATCTATGCAAGTGGCAAGGCTCGTTCTGCGATGTCCCTGGATTTTGTGAAAAGGGGAAAATTCTGCCTCCATAGGTTAAAGACAGATTATAACAATAATTACATTGGTTCCAGTGAATGTGAACATAACTTCCTAATATTAGGAGGATGGGGACTAAAAGGGGGAACTGATCTTGTGTTTCCAGGAGTGTATTATGTTTGTGGGAGCAATGCCTATTACAGGTTACCTGCAAGATGGTACGGAAGCTGTTATTTTGGAATAGTTTTTCCAAAAATTTATCATGTAGATAAAATCAGTGGAACCAATGGGAACTCAAATGGACTAACACGTAAAAGAAGGGCTAGTTTTTCTGAAATTGTAGGAGATATTTTTAGTGCACTGATACCCTCAGTTGGAGTCATCCTGAATTCTCAGAAAATTTGTAAGTTATCAACCATAGTTGATCGTCTTTCTACAGATCCTGCAGGAGGATTTTTAATGATTAACACAGAAATGGTTGCAATTGGATCTATGGTTTTATAGAACCGTCTTGCTCTTGATATATTGTTAGCAAAAGAAGGTGGGGTTTGTGGCATGTTGAAAGTTCAACATTGCTGCACTTACATTCCGGACAAGACCAGAGAAATTAAAGGATATATTGAAAATATTACGGGAATGCATAAAGAATTGACCCAACTGGAGGTTGACAGTGTGTGGGGAAAACTAACAAAAAGTATAACATCGATAGGGAAATGGTTTGTTGATTTTGGGAAAAGTTTTCTAGGTCAGATAATAATACCATTAGTTATGATAATAACAATAGTGATGTTAATAATGATTACATATAGATGTTGTAGAAAAGGTACGAAAGGAAAGGTACACTTGAACAGAAAAGGAAAGGGACAGACACGAAAGAGAAAGTACGAAGAAATACAACTGGAAGAAATGAAAGGCAGGTTATATAAGAAGATGCGAGATTTAGAAGGAAACGAAATCATTGATGAAAGTTTGAGAGGACAAATAGAGAAAACTGAGAAGTGTTAAAGTTGGTATCTGGGATGGATGGGAAATTTTGTGATGGCTTAATATGCCATCAGAGAGGGGATTGATGGAGCAAGGACTCGAACGCGAGACTTGCTCGGAAGCAATCCTCTCGTTTAAAACTCATTAACGAATAACTAACAACGTGTTTTGTGATTATTAATATGCATTTCCATCATACGTGGGAAAAGAATGAAGCTTGCCTATGTGTTTACTAGCCACAATAACATGGACGTAGGACTAGAATGCATTTAACATGGGATCTTTACTGCGCATGCATCTACTGCATCTACGTAGTATGACGTGCTGACACTTGGAGGGAAATTCTGGCGCTTGCGCAAAGAGCTATAAAATGGCCGCTTGAAAGCTCACATGCATGGCACCTGCTTTGCTGAAATTAGAAAATGAGTTTACACTAACGCAAATGCAGAAAGAGAAATAATAAATGGTATGGGTTAGAGTAGAGGTTGGTGGTATACAGTGAAATCATTTATTTTTGAGAATAACATTTCTCCTTTTGACTTTATTATTAGTGCGTATTTGGGACTGTTAAACTTGTCTGAGTCGAGCAGACTGACGTGGCGCAACGCATGCGCCCTGGTGTGGAGGCATGAAAGGATGACTAAGAACTTGACATGCATCCAAGGTCGACGGAGATGTGCCCTGGGAACATGAGGGTGAAGAGTTCATAGGAAGGAACCGTATTCAGAAAAATGATACATTTTGTATTAATAAAGTTTAAAGATGTATGGGAAAGGAAGGGCGGAATAAAAGTTTGAGGGGAGGAGTTTGGAAACAATGGTTTAAAGGAATAAATGAAGTATAAGCATGGTGTGATGATCATCCCCCCCTCGCCTGTCCAATCAGAAGTTAGTATTCTGTAAAAATGAAACATTAATGGGTGGTACATGCCTATGGAAGGGTATAATTGAAGTATTTTAGTTGGTTAAAAAAAGCTAAGCTAGTTGGGAGCGGAAGCAGCAGAAACAATTCGGAGCTTGGGATGCTGTCGGTGCTGGGGTGGTGCTGATGCTCTGAAATGCTGATGAAGAAATCGAATGCAGAACCATCTACTTAAATTGGGTGGGTTAGAAAGAAGATCGCGGAAGAACCACGAGGAGGAAGAGAGTGTCAGAGAGGGGTGCGACGTAGTCGTCGGTATTTAGAGAGGTGAAGTATCCTGTCCTGATTCCTGTCTTGAAGCCTTTGTCTCCTGATCTGTCCTGGGGACCCTTACCAGCCCTTTGGCCAGGGGGTTGGTCTTCACACCATACTTTAGTAATTATGAAGTTCATCGTTTGATAAATGCTCTTTTCTCTCTATCCTCTTCTTTCTGAGTATTGTTGATGCGTGGAATCTGAATTTCTGTTATTTCCAATGAATTTTGATTGAATTTGGCACTCTTATGAATGAGGGTGTTTGTACTGAAACGCTTTGAGATGGTTCACAACCCATTAATTTAGATAAAGATTTTAAAAGTTTACCGAGTCTGTCATTATTTTATTCTTTTTTTGTATAAAAAGGTTATGTTAAGTATCACCATCAACTAGTTTTACCTAACTGGTCCATTGACCAGAGGAAAGAACTGTTTGATCAGTGAAAGGTTTAGTTAAAGAACCAATAACTAGATCTTGAGGTATGAGAATCAAAAAAACTAAAAGTTTCGGCGGTCTACTTAGTGTTAGCGGAAGCAAATTGTATGGGCCCAGGTGTGTATATGGTAGTGGAGTATATGTTGCTAGTAAACCGCTGGATCAGTACTGTCTCCACCATTTCCAACATCAGTAATAGATAACAACATACCACCGTCACATTCACTCACTCTGTCATCCACATAATCGTGATTGATATAGAAAACTTTATCTTTACCAAAACTCCCAGCAGCAGAACTTTTGAGATCTCTACAAACCACAGCAAAATGCCCACGATGCCCAGACTTCTTACATTCCTTACCCAAAGCTGGACACTTATGAAAAGAGGCACCATGAGTAAGACTCTCACACGTAAAACAATGAAATTCTTTCTCAGTTCTCTTAAAGACCCTTTGTCCAACACGTGAAGATTCTGATTTTACAGCACACACGTCGTCTTCTGCTCCTTTGTTATCCTTATGTATGGACTTCATCCACTTTTCCGATTGTTCCATAGCTTTAGCAGTACTGATGATTTCTCACAAATTAGGATCCCCCATAATCCACAGACATTTTTGGATCTTCTTACTTTTGACATGGACAATAATCTGATCTCTGATCATTTCATCAGTGATAGGACCAAAACTGCAACTGACAGACAGAGTCCGTAGTGCCGTAAGGAAATTGTCGAATGTCTCACCCTCCTCTTGAGCCCTCATGTAGAATTTAAATCTGTTCAAAGCAATGCTAAAAGAGGATTTGAATCTGATTTCTATGCGAGCCATTGCATCTTCAAACACATTTCTGTCTCCACTACCATCGGTTTGTGGAAGAGTTCTACAAACAACTTGCCCTTCAGACCTAGGCAATGTAAAAATAATTTTTTTCCTTTCTGCAGACAGTATCTCACCATCAATGGCTTTAAGATAAGTCAAGAATTCTTCCTTCCACCTAGTCCAGGGTATGGGAGGTTCTCCTTTTGTTTGAAGAAATGTAGCAGGTGGTTCAAATTGCATGGTGACAAAATAATAGTTTAAAACAATAAGTAAAAATGGAATATTCCAATATTTAATTGAGGAGAAACATGTAACACATGGGTGTTCAGTGGCACAGCAAAATACATACACACTATTACTGCCCAAAATATATATGTAAAATATATATATATTTATTTATTCCATCCACATCCCTCTGCTCGGGGGAAAAACGGGGTCGCACTCCCAGGTTTGGTAATTCACGTTCTTTTATTTTTCAATTCATCAGATGTCAAGGCTACACCGACGCGTTTCGTTCTCTGCTGAGAACTTGATCACGGTACATATATATGTACTGCCCAAAAATTAAAAAAAACAAGCTTACTTGATAAACCCTTGTTTCAACCGTTCAACACGATGGGCACAGGTCGCGTGAGGAACAGTGCACTGCCGTATCCGCACTCAAAAAGATTTCAACACCTCCTCGGGGAACGAAGAAAGAGCGCAACTGACAGAATTGAAAGTTGTTCTTCTGTGTGTGAGCAGAAGAGGAAAGGTCAAAGACGCTCTTAGACGTCAGCGTGCACAAGGAACAACGCGGTGAGGAAGGAATCTTGTGTACCAAAGCGCTCACCTCAGCGCGAAAAAAGACGCAGGCAAATCCAAAGGAGGCTCAGAGTTGAACGTATGACGAGAGTGGGAAGAGTCACAACGACAACGTCACAATGAGCGGGAGAGGCTGACAGAGAAGGCTTTGTGCGTCGGGAATTCGGTAGAACAAAGAAGGCGCGTGCACAAAGGAGGCCTCCCGGGGAGATTCAAAAGAAAGCACAAATGGCTAACGAAAAGACGGGCAGTATGGGGCAAGTAATAATAAAAATAAAAAAATTACCAAAGTCCCATGAGGCACAGGGTCAGACTGATTTGCATATGGCCATGTCTGAACTGGGGTGGTGGAGTGAGCTAAAGAATGATGATGGATTAAACCCAGATCAGTTGACTGGGGGTGAGTGTTTGATTGGCTCAAACGTTCCGTCCATCATCCCCTTTGTATCGCTTTGTTCGCCCTAAGTTGGCGGGGGTATGCCCAGACGTGGGTCCCTTGCTCACTTTGCCACTGGATTCAAGCAAGCCTGGCTGATGACGGCTGGAATGCCAGAAACCGGTCCTAGGATGCTTGTTTCCGGTCCAGGGAAGACATGGCTTGGCAGTTCGGGCTGGACTGTTCCCATGAGGCACAGGGTCAGACTGATTTGCATATGGCCATGTCTGAACTGGGGTGGTGGAGTGAGCTAAAGAATGATGATGGATTAAACCCAGATCAGTTGACTGGGGGTGAGTGTTTGATTGGCTCAAACGTTCCGTCCATCATCCCCTTTTGTATCGCTTTGTTCGCCCTAAGTTGGCGGGGGTATGCCCAGACGTGGGTCCCTTGCTCACTTTGCCACTGGATTCAAGCAAGCCTGGCTGATGACGGCTGGAATGCCAGAAACCGGTCCTAGGATGCTTGTTTCCGGTCCAGGGAAGACATGGCTTGGCAGTTCGGGCTGGACTGTTCCCATGAGGCACAGGGTCAGACTGATTTGCATATGGCCATGTCTGAACTGGGGTGGTGGAGTGAGCTAAAGAATGATGATGGATTAAACCCAGATCAGTTGACTGGGGGTGAGTGTTTGATTGGCTCAAACGTTCCGTCCATCATCCCCTTTTGTATCGCTTTGTTCGCCCTAAGTTGGCGGGGGTATGCCCAGACGTGGGTCCCTTGCTCACTTTGCCACTGGATTCAAGCAAGCCTGGCTGATGACGGCTGAAATGCCAGAAACCGGTCCTAGGATGCTTGTTTCCGGTCCAGGGAAGACATGGCTTGGCAGTTCGGGCTGGACTGTTCCCATGAGGCACAGGGTCAGACTGATTTGCATATGGCCATGTCTGAACTGGGGTGGTGGAGTGAGCTAAAGAATGATGATGGATTAAACCCAGATCAGTTGACTGGGGGTGAGTGTTTGATTGGCTCAAACGTTCCGTCCATCATCCCCTTTTGTATCGCTTTGTTCGCCCTAAGTTGGCGGGGTATGCCCAGACGTGGGTCCCTTGCTCACTTTGCCACTGGATTCAAGCAAGCCTGGCTGATGACGGCTGGAATGCCAGAAACCGGTCCTAGGATGCTTGTTTCCGGTCCAGGGAAGACATGGCTTGGCAGTTCGGGCTGGACTGTTCCCATGAGGCACAGGGTCAGACTGATTTGCATATGGCCATGTCTGAACTGGGGTGGTGGAGTGAGCTAAAGAATGATGATGGATTAAACACAGATCAGTTGACTGGGGGTGAGTGTTTGATTGGCTCAAACGTTCCGTCCATCATCCCCTTTTGTATCGCTTTGTTCGCCCTAAGTTGGCGGGGGTATGCCCAGACGTGTGTCCCTTGCTCACTTTGCCACTGGATTCAAGCAAGCCTGGCTGATGACGGCTGGAATGCCAGAAACCGGTCCTAGGATGCTTGTTTCCGGTCCAGGGAAGACATGGCTTGGCAGTTCAGGCTGGACTGTTCCCATGAGGCACAGGGTCAGACTGATTTGCATATGGCCATGTCTGAACTGGGGTGGTGGAGTGAGCTAAAGAATGATGATGGATTAAACCCAGATCAGTTGACTGGGGGTGAGTGTTTGATTGGCTCAAACGTTCCGTCCATCATCCCCTTTTGTATCGCTTTGTTCGCCCTAAGTTGGCGGGGGTATGCCCAGACGTGGGTCCCTTGCTCACTTTGCCACTGGATTCAAGCAAGCCTGGCTGATGATGGCTGGAATGCCAGAAACCGGTCCTAGGATGCTTGTTTCCGGTCCAGGGAAGACATGGCTTGGCAGTTCGGGCTGGACTGTTCCCATGAGGCACAGGGTCAGACTGATTTGCATATGGCCATGTCTGAACTGGGGTGGTGGAGTGAGCTAAAGAATGATGATGGATTAAACCCAGATCAGTTGACTGGGGGTGAGTGTTTGATTGGCTCAAACGTTCCGTCCATCATCCCCTTTGTATCGCTTTGTTCGCCCTAAGTTGGCGGGGGTATGCCCAGACGTGGGTCCCTTGCTCACTTTGCCACTGGATTCAAGCAAGCCTGGCTGATGACGGCTGGAATGCCAGAAACCGGTCCTAGGATGCTTGTTTCCGGTCCAGGGAAGACATGGCTTGGCAGTTCGGGCTGGACTGTTCCCATGAGGCACAGGGTCAGACTGATTTGCATATGGCCATGTCTGAACTGGGGTGGTGGAGTGAGCTAAAGAATGATGATGGATTAAACCCAGATCAGTTGACTGGGGGTGAGTGTTTGATTGGCTCAAACGTTCCGTCCATCATCCCCTTTTGTATCGCTTTTCGCCCTAAGTTGGCGGGGGTATGCCCAGACGTGGGTCCCTTGCTCACTTTGCCACTGGATTCAAGCAAGCCTGGCTGATGACGGCTGGAATGCCAGAAACCGGTCCTAGGATGCTTGTTTCCGGTCCAGGGAAGACATGGCTTGGCAGTTCGGGCTGGACTGTTCCCATGAGGCACAGGGTCAGACTGATTTGCATATGGCCATGTCTGAACTGGGGTGGTGGAGTGAGCTAAAGAATGATGATGGATTAAACCCAGATCAGTTGACTGGGGGTGAGTGTTTGATTGGCTCAAACGTTCCGTCCATCATCCCCTTTTGTATCGCTTTGTTCGCCCTAAGTTGGCGGGGGTATGCCCAGACGTGGGTCCCTTGCTCACTTTGCCACTGGATTCAAGCAAGCCTGGCTGATGACGGCTGGAATGCCAGAAACCGGTCCTAGGATGCTTGTTTCCGGTCCAGGGAAGACATGGCTTGGCAGTTCGGGCTGGACTGTTCCCATGAGGCACAGGGTCAGACTGATTTGCATATGGCCATGTCTGAACTGGGGTGGTGGAGTGAGCTAAAGAATGATGATGGATTAAACCCAGATCAGTTGACTGGGGGTGAGTGTTTGATTGGCTCAAACGTTCCGTCCATCATCCCCTTTTGTATCGCTTTGTTCGCCCTAAGTTGGCGGGGGTATGCCCAGACGTGGGTCCCTTGCTCACTTTGCCACTGGATTCAAGCAAGCCTGGCTGATGACGGCTGGAATGCCAGAAACCGGTCCTAGGATGCTTGTTTCCGGTCCAGGGAAGACATGGCTTGGCAGTTCGGGCTGGACTGTTCCCATGAGGCACAGGGTCAGACTGATTTGCATATGGCCATGTCTGAACTGGGGTGGTGGAGTGAGCTAAAGAATAATGATGGATTAAACCCAGATCAGTTGACTGGGGGTGAGTGTTTGATTGGCTCAAACGTTCCGTCCATCATCCCCTTTGTATCGCTTTGTTCGCCCTAAGTTGGCGGGGTATGCCCAGACGTGGGTCCCTTGCTCACTTTGCCACTGGATTCAAGCAAGCCTGGCTGATGACGGCTGGAATGCCAGAAACCGGTCCTAGGATGCTTGTTTCCGGTCCAGGGAAGACATGGCTTGGCAGTTCGGGCTGGACTGTTCCCATGAGGCACAGGGTCAGACTGATTTGCATATGGCCATGTCTGAACTGGGGTGGTGGAGTGAGCTAAAGAATGATGATGGATTAAACCCAGATCAGTTGACTGGGGGTGAGTGTTTGATTGGCTCAAACGTTCCGTCCATCATCCCCTTTTGTATCGTATATCAAGTCGAAGCACCGCAGCAAAGTAGAATGTGGCAGTCTTTATGTAGAGTCCAGTAAATCCAAACGATAAATCCAAACGAAGTACATAGAATGATAGGTACTTTTCTTTATAGAAGACAATTCGCTCCTGTGCTGGATAATGTTGGCAAAAGAGTCTTCAATCGTCGCCAAAATTGTAAAGTTCAGGTCCAATCAGAAAAAGTAGAAATGTAGAAAATAAATATTTATTTGATTCCAGCACAGCAAAGCACAGCACAACTGCTCTGGACAACAGCTCCAGATGTCTAACCTTTAGAATTCAGAATATCTGCACCATGGCAACAGAGAACAACATTGGCACTTGAAAGGAAACAATTCTACATGAAGTAAATTAAAGAAACAGTACATAATATAATTAATTGAGAATATAATAGCACAGTTATAGCAATAGAAGAGAGTCTGATTGGGTTTGTAAGCGCAATGTTTCTAGTGGAGAAAAAGGACAAAGGTTGGCAGCCCGTAATAAATTTGAAGGATCTAAATTGTTATGTGACATTCAGACATTTCAAGATGGAGGGAGTACATCTTTTGAGAGATGTGTAACAGGAATCAGATTGGTTGATAAAGATGGATCAGAAGGTTGCATACTTTACGATTCCAATTGCAGAGTATTCTCATCATCCTCTTGGTATTTCACAAAGGTGATGAGATCAGTAGTAGGATTTTTTGAGAGAGAGGTATCCAATTAATCATTTATCTGGACGATTTACAAATTATGAATCAGAGTGCAACCTTGCTGAGATCACCAATGGGAACATTGAAGAGCTTATTAGAGTCCTTGGGTTTTCTAATAGATCTGGAAAAGTCAGTCTTAGTCCCGTCTCAGAGTTTTGAGTTTTTAGGCTTTGTTGTGGACAATTGAAAGGGCAATTGTTATTATCAGGAAAGAAAATCAAAAAAATAAGACAGGAAAGAAAATCAGTACTGAAGAAAGACAAAGTAAAGCTGAGAGACCTAGCCAGGATGATAGGTCTTTTATCTTCTTCTATTCAGGCGGTGTTCCCAGAAACTTTAAATTACAGGGCTTTGCAACGTTTGAAGACATCTGGTCTTGCAAACAGATGATGCTATGGAGATCATGTGATGATATCAGAGGAGGGTGGAAAGGAACTGAGATGGTGGTTGGAGAATTTGGAAGCCTGAATGGGCGAGCACTTTTGATTCGAAACCAGATTTTGTAATAGAGACGGATGCAAGCAGTTATGGATGGGGAGCTATGTGCTCGACACAAGAGACAGGTGGACTTTGGAGTTTAGAGGAACAGATGGAACATATAAACTGGAGATGAGAGCAGGCAGTTTTGCTTTGCACAGTTTCAAGTCCTTATTCTAGGGATGTACAGTACTGACGAAGATAGACAATATTACAGCAGTGTCATACATAAACAAATTGGGAGGCAGCAAATCAAAGGAGTTGACGGAGGTAGCAAAGGAAATTTGGGAATTTTCTCTAGAGTACAAAGTTGGTTTGCAGGCCCGATATTTACCAGGGATTCAGAATATTGTGGCAGACTGGAATTTGAGGTCATTCTAGAATACAGCGATTGGAAGTTAGACAGATATATTTTACAGATGATTCAAGAATGTCTAGGGCCTTTGAAAGTGGATCTATTTGCTTTGAGGTTGACTTATCAGGTGAAAGAGTATATCAGTTGGAGGACAGACCAAGGGTAAATAGCAGTGAATGCTTTTACTCAGAATTGGAAGGAGATGAGGAGTTACGCGTTCCCTCCGTTTGCTATGAGCCAGAGAGTGTTGATTAAAGTGAGGAGACAGGCCTGCAGATTGTGTTAGTGACTTCATTTTGGATTTCACAAGCATGGTTCCCTTCAATGTTGCAGATGGTAGTAGAAATCCCATATTTAATCAGAGCTTACAAAGGGATGTTGACAAGAGAATAAAAGTTAGAGCATCCGTTGGTGTAAGTGGGTTTGCTTAACCTACTAGTTTGGAGAATATCAGGAGATCAAATAGATTTTCAGACCTTTTGGGAGCAGGTTCAGAATTGCTTAATGAGTCATGAGCAACAGGGACAAGGAAAAGATGTAGGAATGCATGAAGCTTCTGGTTACGTTGGAGCTTGGCAAGGGGTTTGGATCCAGGGGAGGCTGATGAGATATTGGCAGCTAGTTTTTTAGCAGACTTGTTTCAGAAAGGATTATCATACAAAACAGTGAAATGCTACAGAAAAGCAATTGCTGCTGGATATTATTTGGTTCAAGGTGTGTCAATAGGCAGGAGACCTTTAATGTGTAGAGTGATGAAAGTTATTAAGGTTGAAGAGACCCCCTATACCAAGGTGTAACTCTGTTTAGGATGTGGATTTGGTTTTCACATTTTTTGAGAGATGGCCTGGAAATAAATATGTAGGAGTAAGAGAATTGACTTGGAATTTGCCAACTTTTTAATTTGCATAGTTCCTTTTAAAAGGGTCTCTGATATCAGAGCTTTAGATGTTAGTGCTATAATATATCAACCACAAGGAGTTCTGTTTGAGATTTGGAGGAGAATGAAGACTATGCCAGAGTCCGAGATCTGGCATAGTCTTCATCCTAGATTTGATGCGTGTCCTAAATTATGTATAGTCAGGAAGAATATGAAGCTAGAGTTATGGAGAATAGAAGCGATGGAGTGGACCAATTGTTGATCTCATATATGAAACAATTCAGCAGTGTTTCTTCAGCCGCTATATCTAGATAAGTGAGATCAGTGATGAAGGAAGCAGGTATAGACTTAGGTCACTTTGCAGCTCATTCTGTGAGGGGTGCTATGGCTAGTAAGGTTTACATTAACTGTGGAAGACTAGAGGAGATTTTAAAGTCAGCAGATTGGTCTAATGCTGAAATTTGTAGAAAATTGTACTTCAAACCTATAGAGCATGTTTCAAGCAGAGTGTTGAAAGGCTTTGAACATGCATAATGCTAGCTTCCTTTCTTGCCATTAAATGTTGATTCTCATTGGTTTACTGCATATAGACTCATGATTTTATTAAAGACGAGGAGGCTAACATTTTCCGTCCCTCCCAACCTGGACATGGGGGATAAGGAGGATTGAGATTATTGATAATAGAAATGTACTTATAAAGGTTGATGATATTGATCATAACAAATGGTAATAAGAGTTTGTTTTAAAATCTTTGCAGAGAATTAGAAACAGGATCTGGTCAGGAAAAGTGCAAGATTAATGTTTTAAGAAGAAGCAACAAAAGAGAAAGAAGATGGTGGATGGAAGGCTTATAAGGGACCTTGGAGTTTTATTTCAATTATTTGATGTTTGACGTTCTATTCAAAGGTACTTTAAAGTGTTTGCTGCTCAGAAGTGGCAAATAAGTATAAGAGTTTAATAAAATCACAATTCTCTATGCAGTAAACCTATGAGAAGCAACATTCTTCAACAATCAGCATTCTCCATGGGCATTACAAATCCTAAGCAATGAAGATACAGTGGAAACCTTGGACACACAGCAAGCCAAAGTGAAGGAAAATAAACAGGTTGTGCTAGCACAACAGGGGGAAATGCAGGCGCTGCAGAAGGTGTGCACCCCGGAAGGAGAGTCAGGAAGACCAGCAAGGAAAGCATAATGACCAGGAGGTAGACTTAAGCCATACAGAGTGTTCGAGTAGTAACTGGAGAAACTGGATAGAATACCCTCTATGCCCTTTTCTCATACTGTCACAGGCATGATTCTAGCCCAGACTGTCACGACTAACAGAATAGCTGACCACCATAACAGATAGTGACTAGTGAATGGAACATCAGGCTACACTGATCCAACCTAGGCTGAGCAATCAAATGAACATAAGCAAGCACTAGACCGCTAGAGGAATGAGGCCCAAAAAGTCAGAGCAGAAAAGATCAAAAATAGTGGCTCCACTGAGGACTACAATAGAAAAGCACATGGAATTACAAAGAAACAATACTGAATGTTGATGTTAACAAACAAAACGCTAGTAGCTGGGCAACATCCCACTGTGTGCAGCAAGGAGGTAGTGCACTGACTAAACAACAGAGAAAACTTCACCCCATGCCTCGAGCTCCACAACAAAGAAGATGCATAACCTACCCATGAAGAAGAGTCAGCGCATGCCACACCAAAAAGGTAGCCTGAAAAAAATATCAAACTGTTACACCCATGGCAAAAAAAGAACGGTGGTCTGAAACCCACAAGTCAAACACAGCACCCTGGCAGAGACATGACGGTTACACTAAGTAAGTGAATATGTGTCCATGGAGTAGAATGAAAATATAACACAAAATGAGAGTGTGTGTTGGTGTGTAATCCATGTATGTGCCTCAACAGAAAACATAGGGTTAATAACAGATGTGAACTGTCACTGTACTCAAAGACACTCAGTAAATGACCTCAGGAGAAGGAGAAGGAAGGCTCATACTTGTGTCAAAAATTAAGATAGAAAACCTTGCAGATCATGAATCAGTGCATAGTCTGAGAGAAGTGTCTGGAAGCTGACACAGGAGGGAAAGGTACAGCGGACAAAGGCAGCATGGAGTCTGGACATCCAGAGGAAAGGAAAGACTTTTTGCCCAATGGAAATTGAGGTAAAACATCTACATCCAAAAAACAGGAAGGCAAAGAAGGGCCAGATGAGCAAGAACCTGCTAGTTTTATATAGGGGTGATTCCAAGCATTCTAAGGAACTTTTTTTGCTGCCGTTTTTTCTTCTCTTAACTTATTCCTTCTGATATATAGATATAATATGAATTTTTGTATGTATTTAGTTCTAGTGTCTAAATGTGAAGTACGTTTATTTTTTAACAGCCCTGAAGGAGCAAATGTTTTTCGTGAAACACGTGTTGGCTTGGCTGTTTACATTATAATTTGTTGATGAAGATTGCTAAATGTCTTTGATGTAAGCATCACACCAAGAAGAAGAAATTCTGCAAGTGTATTTTAAGAAGAATATGAAATAAAAGAAATAATCATGGACATTTGATGGTGTTATGAGTATTTTTCTCAGTACACAACCTACTATATGGATGATTACCTGAGAGGAAAACAGGGAATGAGAACCAGCGCAGGGCATTTTTTTTATTTTTCCTCTTTTTTCAGACTGTATTCTAAGGAACATGTTGTGCTGATACCAGAGCAATGGTCAGTAAGACGTTGATATGTGAATGGATGCAATTTGAATTGGACATGCTAGGAGTAGACCGTGGGAACCCCACAATAACCAAAAACCCACTTTTAATCTGTTCCCTATCAGGCTGTATTTTTATGTACTTAACTTGGTGGCAGAAACACATATTGATTTCCGAACTACTATGTTAAAAATACTTAAGATATTGCATGTCAGAGGTCCAATCCCTGTTTACATGTCACATGTTTGACTTCATCTTGCATTCTCTCAGAGTTTTTGCTTTTTTTTCACTAAGGTTTGTTTCTATAGGTTTTTTTTTTCATGCAAAATATGACTTTTGTATTGTGTATATTTTGAACCCAGTTTCCTCCAAACGTCGGAGTGAGTTCAGGTTCTTGGTGGGTGTTTATCACAGCGCACAGAGCTCAGAAATAAAGTCTGAAGGCAGTGTGAGTTTCTCACAGTGCCTGCCATTGACTCATAAAGATGTGCAGACTACATGCCCACCCATAAATAGACCATGCCTCTCGGTCACACTTTCTAGTTGACTTCTTTGGGCATGCTCCCTTTAGAAACCCCCTACCTTTTCAATTCCTCTTAAAGCACTGGAATTAGCTCTATGTCACGAGTACGACTTTCTTCCAGTCACACTCGTGCAATGGTTTGTTAGTCAACAGCAGTAATTGCATTGAATCCACATGTTCTGTTGTTCTAAAGGGAGCAGCAAATCTGTAAAGTCCAATATACTTTGTGCTGCTGGATGGAAAATCCAGAATGAAAATGATTCTCATGACAATGGGACCATTTGACAGGCATGTTGCTGTCTTTGTCTATCTTATCGTAAGGTGCAAATAAGGAACTTGTGCATTTGCACACATCACTTTGTGAATGAGAGCTACGCATACACCTGCACCTGACATACCACCGGACCACCTGCAGTGCAAAGGTGAAATGCCTGTTCGCAGAGAAATAGCATACAAGAGTCCCACTTTAGACCTGATGTATCAAAGTGTCTTACCCATTCTCAGTCTATGGGGAAATTAGTTAGCACATGAGAAGCTTTGTTCCTAGTAAAATTTGTTTTATGAATTTTTACATCATCAAAATGTATATTTTTTTCAATTCTCACTACCACAGATGGTGTAAAAAACTGTGAATGGGTGGCTATTTGGCCAGAGTATGATTTTAAGTATGCTGGAGTAATCAGAGTAATTTTGGTAATTCCGCATTACTCTTTGACATAGAATTACCCCAAATAATGCGATTAAGCCTGCTCAGGTAATTAAGAGTAACTTGAGGGAAAACAATCCTACCACGAGAGCACATTTAGTGACCGTGCGCGGCCCTTTGCTATTTGTGTTCGGCTGCATTTGCTGTTTTCTTAACGCAAAATTAATTCTTGCTCCCATTTAGGACGTGAGAGTGTCGTTTGCACTAAGATAATAGCGCTAGATGCTGGGAGTAAGTTTGGGGAAAATTTTACCCCAACAGAAATATTTGTGTTATTTCTTGTTGCAAAATGCCTCCTTGCGCCCATTTTGGACAGTGGGGAAATTTAGTGATAAAAAAAATTGTGCTAAACGCATACCTACTCTTCTTGCATAATTATGCATAATTTTGCTGAATTTTTGGGCAATTCGGCGTGACAACGCTACACTGAATTATATAAATTACATCCACCCCAGTGGCTATGCGCTTCAATTACTGAAAGAAAGTGTGCAGCCTCATGACTTGAGAAAACCATTCAATTTTTATGCCCGGTCCGGTACTGGAAAACGTTGTGAGGAGAGCTTTTATTTTGTTTTGTTGTAAGTATTTCACCCTGTCTACTCTGGAGAATAGGTTTTGCCGAATGATTTCATTTCTTTTGTGTAAGTGCATTTCTTATGTTTGACCTTTGACCCGCGACGTGTGTTATTCATCCCCGGGTATTTGTGAATGTTATGACATTTTCACTTTGACTGAGAGGAAAGTACAGTTGTGTGCGCTTAGCTCGCCCCCTGGGCATAGGCCCCAGAGGGCACCCGCTGCCTCTTAAAAGAATCCGAGCACATTCGCTGCTGGGAGGTGGAACACAGCAGGGAGCTGGCTTCATTCATAATGTCAACCCAAGGATGTTGAAAACAGGCTGCACTAAACATCATATTACCTGGCTCAGCTAAAACAAACAACTTCAACTACTACATATCAACAAGGAATCACATCTGAAGCAGAATCCACAGTCATACCATGACATTTTAGTAATTTTTTATTTGTATTAGTTTTAATTAACTAGTGCTTGAGGTGCATTATGGAGAGAGGATTAGCCTAGGGTTATATTAGTCTCCCTCATTCTCAGTTAGTCTAACTCAGTCTCACTCATTCTTATTAACTCTTTCTCAGCCCCACTAATTCGCACTCAATCAATCTCACTCTGGCTCACCTACCACTCAATCTCATTCTGACTCCCCTAGTCTCACTGAATCTCACTCATTTCCATTCAGTCCAACTCGTTCCAACTCACTCTGTCCCAATCATTATTTGACTCACTCAGTCTCACTCATTCTCTGACTCACTTAGACTGTGACTCGTCCAGTCTCACTCATTCTCAGTCAGTCTCACTTGTCCCACATATTGTGGTAGGCTCACCTACTACTTAGTCTCACTTTTAGTCCCCTAGTCTCACTGGATCTCAGTCATTTCCACTTAGTCCAACTCATTCCGACTCACTCTGTCCAACTCATTATCTGACTCAGTTTCACTCATTCTCTGACTCACTTAGACTGTGGCAGCACAGTCTCACTCATTCTCAGTTAGTCTCACTTGTTCCACTTATTTTTACTCGCTCAAAATCAATCTTTTCTAATTCATTCAGTTTCACTGACTAACCTAGTCTCAATCATTTTCACTCATTTCTAATTAGGACCACTCATTCAGACTCTCTCTGACAAAATCTGGCTCACTGAATCTCTCTCCCTCTCTCTCTCTCTCTCTCTCATTCTGACTCACTCTGACTGTGACTCACTCCGTCTTACACACAGTAACCCTCACTGCCATTCTTCCTCACAGTTGCACTCATAGTCATTCTTCCTCAAAGTTGCACTCACAGTCATTCTTCCTCACAGTAACACTCACTGGCATTCTCCCTCACTCACTATAATCATTCAAACTCATACTCACTCTTCTTATCACTTATTGTCACTCACTGACTCCCTCCACTGAGGGGGATATTCTCAAGAATGTGCGATAATCACCGCCAAAATAGGTTAACGCAATTTTTCACATCGCCGTCTATCGCGGGAAAATAACTCCGTGTTAATGTCTCATTCTCAACACGGCAGTAACATGCGATAGTTTCCCGATAACGCGTCAAACGTCCGCGATAAAATTACCGGGACGGCGATAAAAATCCAAAGCCTAACGTGAAAAAACATGCGATGGGCCCAACTGCGATAAAAAATCCAGCGATAAGCAGCGCCAGGCCTGCAAGTCCCACAAGTCAGGCGGGAAAAACCACTATAAAAGCGGCAAAAAAACACCTACAAAACACAAACAACTGCGAAGCACCATGGAGGGAGCCGGAGCAAGTACAGAGGACAACCAGAACCCCACAAGCCCCACGGAGGACCAGCCTGGGACCTCTGGGACAGGGAAGGGCAAGGAGAAGAATAAGAGGAACCTGCGTTTCAGTACGCAGGAAAACCAGATCCTCATTACGGAGGTGACAGAACACCACCACCAACTGTTCATCACCTCCACTGTGACATTGGCAACTAAAAATACAATATGGCAGTCCATCTTGGCCAAGGTGAATGCAGTCGGAGTGAAGAGAAGGGAAGTGGACGACTGCAAGAAGCGCTGGACTGATGTGAAGCGCAAAACCAAGCTGAAAATCGCTGCCAACCTGAGAGCAGCAATGCAGACTGGAGTTGGGAGTCCAGCGACACACCAGGAGCTGGATGAGATGGAGGAAATGGTGACCCGAGTCATCATTGGGGAGACGGTGGCAGGAGTTGGTGGACCGGACACTGCACAACATGACCTGAGCCAACAGCAACAGGGTGAGTAACGAACAGGGACTGGGGGAAAGGGGGGAGATGGGCACAATGGCACACATGCACAATTAAGTAGAGCACATCTGCGGAAAACCATGCCCAAGAGTCACAACTCCGACCAAGAGCCCAATTTACCCAAGTCTGCAACATCTCAGCACTGTATAAGCACAGAAGTGAAAGGCACACCGCCTGAAAGGGAGAAGGGCAGCCAAATCAGAGCTGAAGGGGCAACTTACCCACAATGCAGCACACACACATAAGAATCAGAGCACCTCAACATTGACAACAATGTGGTACAAACTGCAACACTTTCACAACAGAACAGAGGACACAACTGCTGCCGCTTGTGTGTAGAAAATGGCCATTCGCATTTGGCATAGGAGGAAACTGTGAGATGACAATGGACAAGTACAACCTCACATCCCTGATGGTGTAGAAATGTCAACTGTCCCGCATCAAATAGGCATCTCTTCACAAACAATCACAATGTACATTGTCATGCAGTCTGTTAGTAAACTTGTACAATGCGTGAACATACATGTGAACACAGTGTCAATCTGCATCTCCCCTTCACATTGCAGAGGGAGAATCAACACCTCCTGCAGAGCAGACACAACAACTCAGCACTGATGACGAAGAGGACCTCCCCAACATCGACACCGACGCCCTCCAGCAGCTCATGGACAGCTTCGGCACCCCACCTCCAGGAGCAGGGCAGCCCAGCTGCATCGAGGAGACCCCCTGCACAGACCACACAGCAGGAAGCACCCACCACCACGGCTGTCTTCCAGGACCCCCACGACCAACACATGCCATTCCAACGCCGTGTGTTAGGGTACCAGGAGAAGATGGCTGATCAGCTGCGGGTGGGGTTCGACCTCATGGCAGCCAAACTAGATGCCATACGTGGGTGACTAAGTCCCATCAGGGTCCACTTACAGTCCCTAACGGACACCCACTGTCCGCTCCATGCTCTCCAACAATCCATGGCTGACATCGCTGGAGTCATGACTCGGAGACAAGAACAACTGTCTAGTCAGAGTGGCTCCAGCGATGTCAGCCGGGAGTTGGGGCACATGTGGAGGATCATGGAGAACATGGAGCGGATGCATGCGGAACGATTGTCTGCCACGGCTGCACACCAGCGAGATGTAGCTGGGATCTTTCATGCCCTGCAGATCCTCATCATGGCATTGCCGCCACACGGCCTGGCGCGGATGACTGCTGCTGCTACTACTCCCTCCACATCTCCGCCCCCTGAAGTGTCAGTGCCACACAGTGCGGCAGAACAAACACCACCACCCACATGTGACGCACCTGACACATCAGAGGACGAAGATGATGATGAATCTTGCTTGATGGTAAGATTGAAGTGGTAGCATACATCACCGCCATATGGCCTGTATCAGCTTGGTTCTGCCCTCTGCATCATGCCCTGGAATAACATCTTCCACTGTCCCCCGTTACACTCAGCGACACTCACTTTGGACCTTGACTGCCATATTTGGATTGGTTACCAATGACACAGCAATCACACTGGGGACTGAAGTCTTCCTCTTCCGATGAACCTGTCAATCCCTAAAGGACTCTGGCTGGCCCTCCACGGGGCGACAATGTAAAGTGGGGTTTGCATGGCCCTGTACTGGTCCAGCTTCAACACCCCACTGAATGCGAAGAAAACATTCAAATTCACACTGATGTGTCATGGCCCTCATAAATTAAGCATGAAAGTATTGATGAATGTAGGGACAGTGATTCCACATAAATGGTACTCCCTGGGTAATGCTATCAATGCGCATTTATGGCCGTGACCCAGATAGGCAGTGAGACACACATCATCATTCAAAACAACTCACATCACAGTTGAATACAAGTGAATGTGCGTAGACTTTATTAGCATATGCGTGTCAGTATGGGCAAGAGAAGTGCCACAACATGCGGACCAATGCAGCAGTATGTCAGAAGGAGGAACGTTGCCAAGCGCCGCTGTCCACTCCGGGGGAGTGCCTCACCTTTCACAGGTGTGTGTTACCCCGCGTGGTTGTCCGCTCACGTATTCGGGGTCCAGGCGAATGCACCCATGTCCACTGTTGTCGTGGGATATGTGACCAGAACCCCAAGATGCAACAAGGTGTCGGGACATGTGCAATGGGTTCCAAACTGTTGTGGCTGCAGGTACGTAGTTAAACGTCCATGAAAGCGATTGTAGCTTCGTAGGCAATCATTTCCAGCATGATGTCGTTGTCGACTCCATCGAACAGGACGGCGAGGCTATCCATTAGCAGGTCTGGACAGATGTGCTGCTTCCACCCCCTGTCACCAATTAGCACTACAGCCCAATAGGGGAGCGGCTCAATGTGGTCACTGCACACGAGGAGTTCTGCAATCTCCCAGGTCCAGCTGCCAGCATGTATGCCAAGTATCCAGGCATCCCATAGACGGGTATCACGTTGACACTCCTGGTCGTGGGCCAACAGGGGGCGCACACACATGTCGAAATCCAGTTTGGCTACCGTCCTGTTGGATAGGCAGACATCCATGGACCACTCGAATATGCATGATCGACAATGCAACACAGGCTGAACGAAGGTGACGTTGGCAAGGCGGAAGCTTAGCCGGTAACTGACCCGCAGCACTACCAATGGCAGGGCCCCCAGTAAATGCAGCATACGTGCATGGTACAGTTCCACGTGACAGGGGTTGTGCAATGTTTGGGATGTTCTGCCATTGCGTTAGTGGCCCTGGTTGAAGCGGCACTGTTCTGACCTGCGCCAGTTCAGTGGATGAAATGCCACAGCTCGGATCAATGAGTTGTTTAAGTGTGCAACGGTTGTACGCCTGGGATGGTGTGGGAGTAACTGTGAAGGCCATTCCATGCAAGATAACTCCGAGCAAGGACTTCTGTGTGTGGGGTGTGTATACGTTGGTCTGTCGTCGGGCTGTGCGTAGTGTGGGAGTCGTCCTCAACTGCTATCGTATCTGTCAGGGGGTGGCGGGCACGTGCAATTCCGAGGTCGGATGTGCAGATGTGCTTCCGCCTGATAGTTCAGACAAAGGAGCTCTCATCCCTAATGTCAGTTTGTCATCTGCTTGCATTCATGAAGTGTGATGTGGCTTGTTGGGTGTGGGGTGGGATGTGTGCGACTTTGGGATTCATGTTTGACATGACTTGCATGTGGCAAATGAGCAGCATCACTGTGTGTTACGTTGCCTCACAGCTGCTCCTCCCTCCCCCAAGCCTATTCACTTGTGTACGCTGTGCGGTTGCATCACTTGCACTCCAGCGGCACACCATTGTCATGCCTGTCTGCGCATGTCCACAAGCCTGACAACGACACTGTGATGTTGGCCGTTGAAGGTGGGCGGCCACGTGAGTGTAGGCCTATGGTAAGGATAGTGGGGACACAGATGTAGAGTTCATGCCTGGCTGAACTCACACTGCGATTAAGGCTAGGCATTTGGCTCATGCTGCGGCAATGCAGATACACACAACACTTGGCATGTATGAGCCAAGAACCCAAGCGGTCTTGCGCTCCTTCATTTCTCCGTTCGTGCGAGACCGCCCTCCGGGTGCATGCTACATTGCAACATTGTCAATTGCGGGCCGGGTGGCGCCGACACTACAACAGAGACACACGCATTGGTGACTTCCTTGTCCAGGCCAGAACTGAACCACGCCCTGAGCCCCGGGCTAATTCTACACACCCCTGCGCTGGACTGACGTACGCTAGCCCAGCCCACTCCGCTTACGCTTACAGGGGGGGATGACAAGGCTACATGTCCAAGGTCTTACCCACTGCCTGAGGTGACATGCTTGCATCCGCTGTCCACAGCACGATGTGATGTGGTAGAGCCAGGGGCCATCAAGCATACACAATGACCACACGGACACACTTAGATAGATAGTGGAACTGGCTACGGGCACGTGCGCCCGGCCCCTTTTTATTACCAGGGTCACATGTCCAGTGACGCCTGTGCTGGATGGGAGTGGGGTGAGTGGTGCTGGCAACAACTAGAACAGTGATCATCGGATCACACACACAGATTCAATCATAAAGGGTCCATGACTTGCAGTGCACTAAGGTAGGGGCACCAGAACTGGACTCACACACAAAAGATTACATCATAAAGGGTCCATGACTTGAGCTGCACTGAGTTCGTAGCACAGGAAGCGCTCAGCGGGTGTGCAGCCAGCGATGATGCGTCGTCTGGGCGGCCCGCACTGGAAGCAATGTCTGTTGCCTACTGGACTCTGCCATAAATAAATCAAGACTGAAATT
Source organism: Calotriton arnoldi (assembly GCA_963921515.1). Lineage (NCBI taxonomy): Eukaryota > Metazoa > Chordata > Amphibia > Caudata > Salamandridae > Calotriton > Calotriton arnoldi. The sequence goes on along the minus strand of CAWUFW010000317.1, from coordinate 400,104 downwards.
GACTTGGGGGACCTGCTGACCGCAGTGTAGGCCGGAGGCAGCGGTCAGCAAGGGCCCACAGCCACGTGGCGTTGACTTGAGCTGCACAGAGTTAGTGGCACCTGGAGCGCTCAGCGGGTGCGCGGCCTGCGATGATGCGTTGTTTGACTTGGGGGACCTGCTGACCGCAGTGTAGGCCGCAGGCAGTAGTCGGCACACACATTACTCCGCGGTGCTGTGCCGCTGGGTGCGCTGGGGGCCTGTGTCACGGAAGGCAGCGATCGGCTGAGTAGGCTGGCGGTCACGGCGGCAGACTCGTGGCACGGTGAGGGGCACCACCCTGGCAGACGCGTTGGCTATCCCAGAAGTGAACCGCGCCCAGAGCCCCGGTCTATCTATTCACACTCCTACGCTGGTGTGGCGTACGCCGGACCAGCCCACTCCGCTTCCGCATACAGAGGGAGGACGACACAGCTACATGAGCGAGGTCTTCCCCACTGCCTGAGGTAAGATGGTTGCGTCCACTGCCCACAACACTGCACACACCAGCAGTATATATCCACAGGGACATGTCTGTGCTCTGCATACTGGAGTCTGTCCAGCACATCACCGCCACACTTGGCATTGTGTACATTCTTATTCATGGGTGACTTGCCTCCTTCACACATACTTGGTTCCCACCTCTCACCACATTCTGCAATTGTGTGGCTGAGGGGCCATGCCGTTTTCGGAAGGTCAGCTGTCTTGTTCTGCGCTGCCTCGGTGGTAGTCTGGGGGGGGGACCGGAAGGGGGAGGCCCGGGGGTGGTGGCGGTGGGTGTTGTGGACCTCTTGGGTCTCTGAGCTGCATGATCATTAGATCCATGACATGTGTTGGTCTTCAGAAGCGTCTCTGGGCTGGGCTCCCTTTCATACTGCAGGTTGTCGTCCTGCTTAACACCAGTAAAAGGCAGGTGTTAAATACCTGCTGCTAACGCGCCTTATCGCTTGTTTTCGGGTCACATCGCAGATCTGGCTGCTTGTTGTGAATATTGCAAAGTGGTGTTTTCGTGTGTTTTTGCGCGGGAACGCCTACTCTGCATATCATTAGCGTTAATTGTTGCTCTCATCCGTGGCGATGTGTTTTGCGGCAGCTATCGCAGGAAAACTGGCGATGTTGGCAGTTTGCACCAGCTTTTGAATAGGGCGATAAGTCTATCGCCACTTTTTGCTGCACTAAAGTGCCGATAAATCGGCGATGACTCCTTGAGAATATGCCCCTGAGTCTCTTACCTTCACTCACACACACACACACACGCTGTCTCTCACAGACACATACTTACCCACAAAAACACAAGCTTACCCATATGCACAACACACAACATTTAAAAGCTTTACGCTGGAGCATGAAACTGAAACCTCGAAACCCATGTCTACCTTTAGCTGTGATGCACAGAGGCGTTCCATGGCCCCAAGGTCAGGGATGGCATTTCTCCAGCCCTGGTGATCTCGCCTTCATGCGCCTGCGCCGCCATCGGACAGAGGCTGTTGCCGGGTCTGAAGTTGGTCAGCATTTGAATTATACCAAGAGTGAATAATACATCGTTATTCACTCTTGGTATAATAAAACCACAGTGTAGCCCCTGATCCCATTAAGAGTAGCCACCACTGGTATTTTGTCCTGGATGGATACCCTCCCAGTACAGAAAATATGCTAAAGATCATGTACACACCCTTTCACTGTGGTGCCAGGGTGCATGCGTGGCGCAAGGCAGCCTAATGTTTATCAGCAAAGAGGAACAGTGCAACAACACCCCACTTTACTAGATACAGCGCTGTTCTGTTCTCTCCCTTTCACTCCAGCTAATATGCATTTCATAAATAAACATGCAGGCATACAACACTTCAAAGAGCACTTTTACATTAAGGATGCAAGCCTATTAATTTTGACACAATCCTGAACATGAACATTAAGCTTCTGCTTGGAGAGGTAACCACATTATAGCCACACTCCTGCACAGATCCTTTGCAACTAAGTTTTGTTTATGGTGGTTACGTAGCAAACATCTGGGACCCACAACAAGAAAGGTCTGCTCCGCCTGGTCTTTACAAAAGTTCGACCCATCAGGTAGGTTGAAGCAGGAGTCCTCCGACTCCTAGGGCTCTTGCACTCTCCATCATAGAGACACAGGCCTTCATTATGAATATGGCGGAACCAGAATACAGGATTCGACGGACTGTAGTGTAGCTCCTATTTCCCTAATAGGCTCTGTGCATTGGAATAATATACCCTATAGGTTTGACATAGGAATGAGGTCGGTATGTCCCTATCGAGTATATTAAACTTAATTACTTGTGCCAGCTAGCTCAGAGGCCACTAGAAACTCCTTGACAAACAAGAAGGGAGTAGTTTCTGGCAGCCGCAAAACATGACCACTTTGTTTCCCTTTAGAATCAGAACGTGTCCCAGAGTCGTGGAAACAATAGATAACTATTTCACTCAGCTCACTCGTGCATACTTAGTTTTCCTCAAAGTTACACAGAAAGAATAGACGGGCGTTTCCATAAAAGATTTATTGAACAGTCTTGTTTCTCGTGTAAGTAATATGTGCTGTTACGATCACAAGACAGTATGCAAGATAAATAATGTACAGCGTAAGCAGTAGAAATAAATAATACTGCGCTAGCATGATCTTTAGTAGATATTCATTTACATAAATAACATAGACTAAAAATGCGAGTACTCATACGATGCGCTTCTAAGCTAGTTCTACCCCAATGTACCTAACCTAACCTAGGTGTAGGGAGAGGTATGAAGTAGGTGAAGTATTCCTTACTATGGTATACTAAGAGTATGTTACGCTCAGTATGCCTAGTATGCCAAGAATCCCTCTAGGTATCTAGTCTAGCTCCATACCTTGAGAATGAGAGAGGTGGGAATCTCTTGCCAGACTTGAACTCCAACACCCCGCGAGGGAAGTCAGATCACTGGAAGCTGGACTCTCTGCGTGCAGGGATGACAGCGTCTTCTCCGTGCGTCAGGCCGGGAAACGGGCTCCTCTGAAGTCGAGGTCTCCTCTGATTTACAGGGGCTAGGGAAGGTATATTTATACCCGAGAGGTACCTCAGAGTGTTAGCATTGACGTGAATCGGACAGCGGAAGACGTCATGAATGAACCCCTAAGGTATAACGGTTCATGCATAATAGATGAGTCCTTGAAGAAATCAATAGTCCTGTGCTAGGGAAACTCCCGAAGCCTAAGGGTCTGTTCTTCAAGAACTCGTTGTGACGTTAGGGTGGACGGATGTCTGAGACCATGCCTGTATTTGGAGTGCACGGTTTAATGCCTAAATAAGGACTGGGATTTCATGCCTATATAAGGGCAGGGTGAATTGTGCCTATATAAGGACATGATACAGGAAATCTTGCTGCGCTGTCCTACGTCAAAAGAAAAGGGCAGGAATGCACTGTATCTTATAGATCTATAAGATACGGTGCATTCCTGTCCTTTTCTGCAGCGCTGGCGCACAATGGGCTGCCGTGTGCCAATGCAGGCACCTTTGCATCATGGTGCAAGAGTGCCTGCGTTGCGGGGATCATTGTTTTTGTGCAGGAAGGGAAATCTTCCTGCACAAAAACATTCACAAGAGGCTTTTTCCTCTTTCTATGTGTGCTGCAGAAAAAGGAAAAATTAGGAGAAATAAATAAATATTCTCCTCATTGTGCCTCCCTTGCGCCTCCCCTAGGGAGATGTAAGTTTTTTACGCTGCCTCAGACTTAGGATTTCTCGTAAATCTGGGGCAGTGTCATAAAGCCATGGATGTTGCTGGAAGCGTCCCTAGCAACACCCATTGCATGCCCCTTTTATGCAGAAAACTGCGTTAAAGGGAACGATATTTACAAGGCAGCATTAAGCCAAAAAAAGTAGCTTAGTGCTGCCTGGTAAATTTGGAGCAGGCTCCTGCGCCACCAAAGCATCACAAAAAGTGGCACAACTGTGGAGCAAGGGGCTTATAAATAATCCCCTTTTTTCGCCTCAACTTTTAGCTTTGCCCCATTGATGAATCTCCATGAAAAGTGACATTCCAACTGGAAACAAATAAGCATTGGCAAACTCAGTAGGTCTAGCTTTAATTTGCTAACAGTGGTGCACATCTCTGCTCTGTTTTTGTTCCCCAAACATGCAATTCTGCACATTTCCAAGCGCTTTTGTTTGAAATAATTGCCACATTAAAACCAGACCTATTGACGTTGCCACTGCTTTTACTGCTTTTGTTGTATTTTGTTTTATTTAAAGCAGATATTCGAAGGTAAGTAATGTACACATGGAGGTGCTTCTGAGATGTGCCACAGAGGAGGTGGAGAATGAGAGGGCCCTGAGGGACCCTTAGCTCCTCAATCCACACAGTAGGGGCAGTTGTTATGAATTCTCTTTCCTGTCAGCCCCCTCCAACCCTCACTGTGATCCTACTATCAGCATAGACTCACAGCACCAACTCTGAAGTGCCAATAAAGTCTTATAAAACTGAAACGACTGAAGCAGAAATAAGGATGTGAGCAATCTGAATTCAAAAGAAACAACAATTAGGAAACACAGTAAACCTCATAATTTTAAGAATGCCAACAATATGTATAAACAATTACCAACATTATGCCAATGTAAGCACTACATTGCTTCAGTGTGAAAATCCCTCTTTTGTATAATCATCCCTATTGTTAACTAATTGGTATTGCTATTATTTAACTGTGCACGCTGGGCACTGCTCCCCACTCCTCTGTGCATGTGCACTGACCTCTAAAACTTGATATAAGTGGTTAATCTCCAATTGGCATATTTAACCTTCCTGTATAGTGCAAGAAAATACACCATTGCATGGAAAGTTATATGTGAACTATGGACTGCAGCACATGTTGTGCTATCCACTGGGCTGACAAAGGACTCAGGGCTAACCTTTTTTGATAAGCAAGAGCTCTATTTTTAAATATTACATAAGCCACTCCTAAGTAGGCCTTGTAGCCCACAATGTAGGGTGCTTAGTATTTAGAAGTAGTCACATGCAATAAAGCCCCCAAAAGCTATTTTCCTGTAAAGGGGTGTAGCTGTCCTAAGAGAAAAAGTATAGTACAGAATAAATATTGTTTCTGCTAACTCAGGTTTTCGATACACTACAAGAATGATTCAACCATCATTTTTAATGTTTATTAAAATCTAATTCACTGATGAAGTTGGATTTTTGGAAAATCTTTAGGAAAAGTATATTTTTTAAGTTAGACTTTAGCTGCCTCAACCTCCAGTAGGCTAAATAGCATTAGCCTGCCAGATGCTAAACCCTTACGGTGCTTTCACCATAATGAGTTATGAATCCTGTTCTCAGAGCAGAAACAATGGCTTAGGTGTTTTTGGAAGAAGATCTGAGACTGAGGTTTGTGACTCCTTTTAGCTCAAGAAGGGCACCCGGGGAGGGTTCAGGAACTTCACTAAATTGAAAGGGACCAGGGTTAGGCATACCCATTCATAGTTAAGTGTAAAGGAAGACCAGGGGAAGAGAGGGGACTTGGTCTGATAACCAGTTTGGTGGGATCGAGGAGGAGGGGAGTGCCTATTTTCCTAAATACACCCCTGACTGGGGAAATAGAAACCACCAAGGACAGAAGGGTGCTGCTATGATGGATTTTACTCAGAATAGTGCACTGTAGGATAGTTTGCTGTAAGGCAAATCGAATGTGCTACAAAAGTTGGAAGGGTTGCCCCAGGAACTTTCTTCCCATTGGTTCGGAAGTGTCCAGGAGTCATGCCAAGCCTTTAGCTAGTGAATCATACAAAATGACCACCTCACCCTGAGCTCATAAGAATTTTTCTGGACCTGAGGAAGAACAGGAGAGGACTGGACCTACTGTCAGTGACCAGAGTGGAGAGCTTAGGGGCTGGACATGCTCACACTTCTATCAAGGACTGAAAAGTGGACACCAAGGACCTGATTCACAAAGATAGGCCTTTTTATGTGTGGAGACTCTGCACTCGTAAATATACTATGCATAAATCCCTTTTTGAATAGCATACAATGGTAAACTAGCACGGAAATGTAAATTTACCTTTGTGAATCAGGCCCCAAGGGTCAGTTGGCTCACCTCCTGTACAGAAATAGGCACACAGCAAGCTGCAAGAGGCCCTTTTACTGGAGTGAGAAGCTGGCTAGTAGCAACTGGACCTGAATTAGACCCCAATGAGGGCTCTTCCTGGTGTGTGTACTGTATGTATGTATATGGTATATCTATAGCACAAACCTTCCCAAAAGGGAACAGAGCACTGTACATGGTCAAAGGCAAGCTTAAAGTTGGCGAGTAATAGGAAATCAAGCTGCATTGTGGACAGTTAAATCATTGTCAGATAGTGTTCTTTAAAGACAAGAGTCTTGAACTCTTTTCTTAATAGGAGCAGCATTGTGGTGGTCCTGATTGATACAGGGATGTTGTTTCAGATCCTGAGAGCATAGATGGAAAAGGCCTGTTGTCTTGTTTTTCTATTTTGCATGTCTTAGTCTGCAGTCTGATGGTGTTCTGGCTGTGGGTGCTGAGAAACACTACAGATGGTGAGCTTGCCTACAACATAAGTGGGGGTGTTGATTGTGATAACTTTGTAATTGATGCAGCTAGATTTGAAAATGGTGCACGCTGGTAAGGGGAGCCAATGGCGTTCCATCAGGGTGTGGTGGTGTGATCATATTTCTTCATGCCCTGGATGAGGCATAATGCAGTATGTAGAATGCCTGTAATGGGTGCCAGTGCGGATTCTGGGAGTCCATTCAGTAGGGCATCACCACCATCTAAATGCGAGAGTAGAAGGGCTTGAATAGCAGTTCTGTATTCACTTTCCAGAAGAAATGGTTTGACTTTCTTTAGAAGAGTAAGCTGGTACCATGCCTGTTAGACCTTTCAGCCTTAGGTTGTTTTTTTCCCAAACCTTTTGGCTTCCTCCTCTGCACACTCTACCAGTGCTAACGTGCTAAAGTGCTTGTGATCTCTCTCCTCTAAACATGGTAATATTGGCTTACCCCCAGTTGGCATATTTAATTTACCTGCCAGACCCTAGTAAAGTGGCATTACATGTATTCAGGGCCTGTAAATTGAATGTTACTATTGGGCCTTCCGCACTGATTGTGCCACCCACTAAAGCAGTAAAGTGAAACATATCTCAGGCCTGCCATTACAGAGTCTGTGTGTGCAGTTTTAAACTGCCATTCCACCGGACAAAAGAAACCTTTTGACAGGCCAAAACCTTCCTTTTTAATACATATAAATCACCTCTAGGGTAGGCCCCCGACAGCCCAGAGGGCAGGGTGCAATGTATTTAAAAGGTAGGACATGTGCGTTTAAGGTTTACATGTCCTGCTAGTGAAAAACTCTTACATTTGTTTTTCTCTATTTCAAGGCATACCTCTCCTGTTGGATAGCATTGGAATTACCGTATTACATTTTATAAGTGTAATTTCCAAATGGGAAAAGGAAACCAGTTCATGTTTGGTGTCTCTGGAATCCTAATTTAAAATCCTAACTTAAGGTAAAGTTGAATTTTAAATTACAATTCTGAAAATGACACATTTTTTGCCTTAGCAATTTAGTGCCTGTAGCCTGTCTCTGGTCACCTGACTGGGTGTAGCTGATGGTTGAGCTTTGTGTATTCTTCTTTGACAGTGATCCAGCGCTAACAATAAAAATTATTCTCCTATATGCTTCGGTCATCCAGGTGCAACTATCTCTCCAACACACAAACTATATCCATATGACGGTGGGGCCCATAACACCGCATATACATTCACTTACTCATTTTATTCCCTGGATTACCTCCGTCCTTAACCTAGGAGAAAACGATTCGCTGGAAGGAGACGGGATACCTCTTTTAACATGACATAATGTTTCTCATTTGCTTTTAAGGTATTCCGCTCATTGGTCGATGGACCAACTAGTAGGAATCAGTTGATGGTGATTAAGACCAGCTCAATCACAATAAACTCTTTAACATTTTACCTTAATCATTGAGCTAAAGAATCACTGAGTCATTTGTTTAAAGAATAATAAAGTTTATATAAAGTTTCGAAGCAAGAAATAAGTTTAAGCTTATTATTCAGATTATTACATTTATCATCAATATAAGAATAAATTGAAATTGCAATGCATACCTATTAGACGGAAAAATAAGGTTATCATAGCAAGAACTCCAAAAGATCAATCTATCTGTCTTGGAAAATCTAATAGTTCTAAATGAAAAATCTATCAGGAATAAAAAGGTTCTCCAAAAGCAGCATCTTATACTCGACTAGAAATATAAAATAGCAGCAGCAGCATCAGCTCGTCAGCATCAGCAACCGCAACTTCACCCATCTGCAGCATCCACTCTCTCCAGCATCTAACTCTCCAGCATCCAACTCTCCAGCATCTAACTCTCCAGCATCTAACCCCTCCCACCAAGAGTAGGTCTTCTTATACCCTAATTCTAGCTTACTGAATAAAAAATGTTGCATCTCTATGGCGTGATTCTTTCTCATTGGTTCACTTCAAGTCCATATACATTTTTTAATCAAACTTCCTTGTCTTAACCAGTTCTTTGTGGAATGTCCATGCTTGCATCGTTTCCCACAGTTCATGACATTGCTCATCAGTTTCGATCAGTCCAATTTGTATCTTTTTCTGCTACTTTTTAGATTCAACAGTTCCGTCCATTTATTCAGTTTGACTTCTCACGCTTCTTGCTGATCATCTTGGCACACATTTGCTCAGAAAGGTCACAATAGCCTTGACCATACTTCCGTCTTAGCCTCTCAGCACGAACACGTGGTCATCCTTTTCCACAGCCTCTCTCCTCTACCACACAGCTTTTTGGACATGCGTACTCTAGCTTATGGCGGCCATTTTATATCGCTGCTCAACAGGCCTAAGCGCACTATTTTCAAAGATAAACAAAATATTGTTAAAATAAAGAATATAAACCCTTTCGTTTCCCTCCCGTCTTTCTACGTACCCCAATTAGGTATTACCTAGCAAAAAGCAACATATAAAGCTGTCCCTTACTTACCATCGCTTTATTTGCCACCACACGTTTTATTTAAAAAAAACACGAATCATGCGTTTATTATTTTATTAGTACGCAAATATTACGTTATGTTAGACACGTAAACAATTATAAGTTGATTAATTTGCACACAAAATAGCGTGTTACCTTTAACCCTTTACATGTAACATACATTGTTGGTTATTTACTTAAACGAACATGTTTATTAATTATTTTACGAAATTATTAGGAGGTTAACATTTTTTTCATTTACCCTGCTCCATCAACTCCCCCCTTTGGTGATTTTTAATATCACCACAAAACCCAAGTTATACAATTCTTTCAGACAGCATATCTCTTTTATCCATTTGCTTTTGTTAGTTTACACAACTGTATCCCTTTCAACTTGTCTCTTCGTCTTTTTGTACATGTTCTCTTTTATTTCTTCTAACTCTATTTCACCCATTTCTCTCTCTCTCCTTGTTTATCATGTTTTCTTTTTCTATTTTATTCTGTCTTCTTCTTCTCTTTATACATGTAATTACAAGCTTCAGCACTAAAATTATTATTATTATCATGGTTGCTATTATAATAACTTTCCCTATTATTAATCCACTCATTCTTGTTAACCAATTTATTACTGAAGAAAACCCTTTACCAAGTTTTCCAAAAGCACTTTCAACCTCCAGTGGAACAAGTTCTTTGTGCAAACTTGTAATATTTGTTATATACTTTTGTATATTTTCACTTTTATCTGGAATGTAAGTGAGACAATGTTGGACTTTCAGCATTCCACAGACTCCACCCTCTTTTGCCAAAAGAATGTCAAGGGCAAGTCGATTTTGCATCACCATAGCTCTCATGGCAACCATCTCGGTATTTACCATCAAGAACCCTCCAGCAGTATCTGTAGATAAACGATCTACCACTGTGGATAATTTCCGAATTCTAAATGCATTCAAAGATATTCCCACTGCTGGTATCAATGCACCAAAAATATCACCTACTATTTCTGAAAAACTTTCCTTTTTCTACGTGTAAAGGTATTTATCATTTTGTGTGTTCCTTTTTCTTTTCTATCCATATGAAAAATCTTTGGAAAGACCAGGCCTAAATAACATGACCCATACCAATGGTCCGGCAACCTGTAATAAGCCCTATTACCGCTAAAACATAATAGATCCCTGGAAATATTGGATCTTTTCCCCTTTGAATCCCCATCCACCTAAAATTTGATAATTGTCATGGCAAATACTGGAACCCACAAAATAATTGTCATATCTTGTTTTATTTCTTCTAATGCACAACCTTCCCTGTTGGGGCCAATCCAGAGTCATAGCTGCATTTGTCTTTTTCTTGTCATGATTGTCTTCCTCAAACGCCCAAAGAGGTGTTTTTGTCTCTTCTATCACTTTTCTTTGAAATTTCACTCTTCTCTCTTCAACCATCTCTAAAAATACTTTTTCTTCCTTCTTTAACTCACAGGTAAGGTTGTATTTAACTATATTATCTAATGTTAAAATCTTATCTTCTAAAAAATATTCACCAAACGTTTTTCCCTCTTTTATTTTGTTTAGCTCGGGAACTACAGAAACTTTCGCAAAAATCTTATCTATGTCAGTGTAATAATATTCTAATCTACCTGTTTTATAAAATAAACTTGCTAAAACACTACATGTTATTCCATACGTCAAAGGAAGGTGATGATAAGTCACACCCTCTGCTACAGATGCAGGCAATTGCATACAAACATAGCAATCTCTTACATCCATTGTTTCTACATACTCATATTATAATTTAGTAAAAACATTCTTAGAAAAATCTGTTATTGATTTGTCCTTATGTAATTCTGCACTACTTTTTAATATAACTGGTTCTTGAGTGTTAGCTCCTTTTTCTTTCTCTGTGTTATTAGAAGTTTCCACTACAGCTAAACTAATTGGAATAGTGATTGCTAAAACCACCCATGCTGTCATTAATAATCCTGTACAAAAGCAGCACATCTTACACCATCTACTTAAAAACTCACATTTACATTTTCTATCTCTAGTATCCTCCATTTTGTTTTATAACCTTATTTATTTATTTTCCAGAAAATTGTGTCACTACACCTCAGAAATGACTTATTTGCCACTCTGCACTCCAATGTTTTTGTCTTTGCTTGGTACTTTCTTTTAATTCTTTTCAGAATTCTTTCTTTGTCAAATCCGGTAGAAATTAGTCAGATCCAGTGTTTTGTCAAGTCCGGTAGAAACTGTTTAAACTTCTTTAAGTTTGTTGCACCTCACCTTCACCCATCAGGTTTCTTTGTTCTGGGTTCTCGTGAGTGTTCTTTTCTTCTTTGATATCAGTCAAAGCAAGATACAACCATTCAGGCGATCTATACTTCGGATTTACTTTCTTTACTCTTTTCGTTTTCTGCAAGTGTTTTCCACCTTGTTTTTCTTGCTCTTTCTGACTTGTTATTTCATTCACTTGTTCAGCACTTTTTCCATCTAACCTTATGATTCTGTATCTTAATTTTCTTACTTCGTTGGGCCAATTGTCTCCTTTTCTTGGCCTTTTTGCCTCACTTCCTTTTTCCTCTCTTTTTGTTTTCCAATTCCTTTTTCTTGACTCTAGTTTTTGGTTTCTTTCTTCTCCACTTTCTTCAGACTCTGTTTCAGTTTTTCGTTATTGTCTCTTATTTTGAATCTTATAATTTCATTTTCTTCCTCTGCTTGTGGTTCTTTTCTTATTTTCCTTCGTTCACCTATTTCTGTCCCTCCTCGAGGTTCTTCCGAATTTGTGTCAGTCTCTCTATCTTCTTCTAAATTTCCCTGTTCTTTTGTTTGACTATCTGTCCCTATTGCTCCTCGGGGATCTTCCGATTTTTCTAACTTTCTGTTTGTAACTCTCCCTTCTTCATCTATTAATATTATCTCCGAAGGATTTTTACCACAACTTGTACTTGGTTGCTCACTGTTACTATCTTCTGGCTCAGTTTCTTCTCTTATGCTTTCAAATTTCCAATTTCTTTTCAGAATTTCTTCACAATCGGAATGATCTGTATCAGATTCTGAACTGGTATCTGATATTTCCAGATGTCGACTTACAGGTCGATCTTCAGGTTCTGGAACTTCAGCTATTTCCTCTACTTCTTCTGTCGTTGCACTTGTAGTTGGGTCTTCCAGATGTCGACTTACAGGTCGATCTTCAGATTCTGGCACCCTGTTAGTTTCTTCTTCCGCTTCTGGTGCTGAACTGTTATCCAATATTTCCAGATGTCGACTCACATGTCGATCTTCCGGTTCTGGAACTCTGATGGTGTGACTGGCATGCACCCAGTGTTTCACTCCTGCACATTTGACTGCAGTGGTTGTCACCAGGATCACTTGTCGTGGTTCGTCCCAGCGAGGAACCAAACAGTTTCTTCTCCTGTGGACTTTTATGCGGACCCAATCTCCTGGATTGAAGTCATGAGCTGGTTTTCTTTCAAGAGTGGTCGCATCCGGTCCAACCTGATGAAACACAGAACGCACCACATCAGCCAATCCTTTGCAATAATCCAGCACCAGATCATCAGTTATAGTTATTAGTTTGTCGACAGGTACATGTGCTTGTCTCATTGCTCGTCCCATAATTATCTCATGGGGACTGAGTCCAGTTTTCCTTTCCGGAATACTTCTGATTGTCATTAAAACTAATGGCAAGGCATCTGGCCATTTGAGTCCTCTAGCTTGACACATTTTTCCTAACCTGTTCTTAATTGTTCCATTCACTTGCTCTACTATTCCAGAAGCCTCTGGTCTGTATGCACAATGCAGTTTCTGTTTCATACTAAGTGCTTCACAAATCAGTTTAACTAATTCATTTTGGAAATGTGTTCCTCTATCTGTTTCAATCATGACTGGAAAACCATACCTCGGAATGAATTCTCGCAGCATAAGTTTTGCTACCATGATTCCATCATTCCTTCTGGTCGGGTATGCTTCCACCCAACGGGAAAACAAACAGACGACTACAAGGACATACCTTAGTCTGTTGCACGGGGGCATTTCAATAAAGTCCATTTGCATTCTTGTGAACGGACCTCCTTCTCGTCCTATTGTTCCTAGACTCACTACTGTCTTCCTTCCTGGATTTAACTGTTGACAAATAAGACATCTTTGACAAAGACTCTCAGCTATGGCTCTGAATTTTGGATTATACCATGTTTGTCTAAAAAGTCTAATCATTGAATCTCTCCCAATATGGGCTTGTCCATGGTACATCCGTGCCATGTCAGAAATCATACTATCAGGCATAACTGGTCTTTCATCTCTGTAAACCCAAACATCATTTTCTTCATGTTTTCTACATCCTGCTTTTATCCATGTATCTTTTTCCTCATCATCTGCTGCTTCCTGTAACTGTCTCACCTCATCCCATGTCTCAACAGGGTTAGTAAAAAGCAAAGGACAAGAAATATGCTCTCTCTCTCGGATCCTGTTTAAAGAAACCACATTCTTTGCACAGTACTGTGCAATCTCGTCAGCATATTTATTGCCGACAGTTATGTAGTCTTCCCCATTTTTATGTGCATTGCACTTCACAACAGCAATCTGTTTAGGCAGCTGTATCGCCTCAAGCAACTTTTTTCACAAAATCTCCATTTCTAATTGGCGTTCCTGCAGACGTCAAGAAACCTCTTTGTGACCAAATCTGACCGAAATCATGCACCACCCCAAAGCCGTACTGGCTATCTGTCACAATCGTAACCCGTACATTTCTTCCCAACTTGCATGCTTGAATCAGAGCTACTAGTTCTGCGACTTGGGCAGACCGTATCCCTTTCAGACAAGATGCTTCCATTACAGTTGCTACTGTGCAAACTGCATATGCTGCACTTAGAACTCCATCATTCGTTCTCAAGCATGAGCCATCCACAAACAGAATATAATCTGATTCCTTTAAGGGCTCATCTCGTATGTCTGATCTCGGTTTTGTACAATATTCAAGCACATTCAGACAATCGTGATCTACTTCATCCATTTCAATTACACTCTCTTCATCTGGTAAAGATGTCGAAGGATTCACATTCATACATCTGTCAATGGTCACATTATCTGCACTCAAAATTACTTTTTCATACCTAGTCAGCCGACTATGTGTCATGTATTGTGTTTTCGTTCTTGTCAAAAGAATTTCCACAGAATGGGGAACATATACTCTCAGTGGATATCCCATCACTATGCCTTCACTGTGTTCCAGACTCACACAAGTAGCAGCAACTGCTTTCAAACATCCAGGCAACGCTTTTGCTACAGGGTCTAAAACAGCTGAAAAATATGCAATGGGTCTTTTCATAGTTCCATGTCTCTGTACCAAGACTGAAAATGCACATCCATCTCTTTCACTGCAATACAACTCAAAATCTTTCTCATAGTCAGGCATTCCTAATGCTGGAGCTTCACATAATTTCTTTTTCAGCTCTCTGAATGCTTTCATTTCTTCATCATTCATTTCAAAAGGATCTTTAACATCCTTCTTTGTCAGTTTTTGCAACGGTTTAGCAATCAGCGAAAACCGCTTATCCATTGTCGACAATATCCAACCATTCCCAGAAACATTCTTACCTCTCTTTGCGTCATTGGAGCTCTCATTCCTTGAATCATTTTTATTCTTTCAGTCGTTACCTTTCGCACTCCTTTCTCAATTTTATGCCCTAAATACTGAACTTCTTGTTGACAAAACTGCAATTTTCATGGGGACACTTTACGTCCTCTTTTTGCTAAATGATTCAGCAAAGCAATTGTATCATTGACACATGCTTCCTTCGTTTTTGATGCCACCAGTAGGTCATCAATATACTGAACCATCACTGACTTTTCTGGCATTTTTAAATCTTCCAACGATTTCTTTAGAATCTGATTAAAGATTGAGAGGCTTTCTGTGTACCCTTGAGGAATTCGGCACCATGCCAAAATACGCTCTCCAAACCTAAACTCAAATAATGGCTGGCTATCTGGATGCAATGGAAAAGAGAAAAATGCATGACATAAATCAATTACTGTGTACCATTCTGCTTCACGTGGAATCTGGTATAGAATCACAGCAGGGTTCGGTACTATTGGGCAACAAGGCACTACAACTTTGTTTACCTTCCTCAAATCCTGTACAATTCTATATGTTCTGTTTGGCTTTTTCAGTCCCATTATTGGCGAATTACATGGACTGCTCATGATTTCTTTTAGAATCCCTTGCTCAACCATTTTATTTATTACTGGCGTTATTCCTTCATTCTGGTGTCAATTTATACTGGGGCGTATTTGGGTAACTCGTTCCTTCTTTTACGGTTATTTTAACTGGATCTACTTCTTTCATTAATCCTATATCTTCTCCTGTAAAGTCCCACACTTCTTCTTTCACTGTCTTTTTCAATTCAATTGGGATTTTCTCTGCATCAAATACAGGAAACAAATCATTTACTTCTGGTTCTAAATTTACCATTGTCATTTTATACAGTACATCTTCATCTGGGATCTGAAATGCAATTCCATCTGGAGTACAATAGATAGTGCAATTCATCTTGCACAATAGATCGCGTCCTAATAGGTTCACGGGACTACAATCGCATACCACAAATCGGTGCATTTCACTAAATGGACCAATTTTTACCTCCACTAATTTAGTAAGAGGCGTCTTAATTTGCTGATTTGAAACTCCAACTACTTGGATATGTTCACCTGAGAGAGGAAGGTTTGGAATTTCCACTGACCTAACAGTAGAACGGGTAGCTCCAGTGTCCACAAGGAATGTTACATTTGCACCATTCACTTCTCCATCCACAAATGGACCAGACTGATCTACCTCTAGAGTTGCGCCAAGCACGCACTCTTCCCCCTCTCCTAGGCACCGTCAGAAACTTTCATCCGTTTCATCCTCATCCTGTCGTAACCAATATTGAGAAATTGCAGCTGCACGCGGCAACTGTGTTACCTGTTCTCCTCCGTAGAATCCTGTTTCTGCACTGTATTTCTGTTGGTTAACACTCTTGGGAAGTGGTGGTTGTGGCACCTGACTCTGTTGAGTAACTACCTCACTCTGCACCTGTGAATTTAATGATTGATTTTCCACATTAAGTTTTGGAGGAAATTTACACTAGTTTCTCCAATGCCCTAGCTTTCCGCAATTGTGGCATGGCCACTTTTTCTTTGCCTCATCTATGCTCATTTGTCCTTTTCCTTTACCTATGTTTGGTCGAGATCTAGCCTGTCCTGCTTCATTACCTGTATTACTCAATTAAGCTTCTTGCTTCTCTGCAACTTTCACCTGTGCCCACATGGCTTTTTCTTTCAATTTACACTGTCTACTCTCAATATCATCACTGCAATACTTAGCATATCTCAAAACTTCGTCAACTGTGCTATTCTGCCAACAAATCATATGCTGTTTAATCATTTCACTTATCTCTGGTTTCAATCCATAAACAAATCTATATACAAAATGACTCATATCCTTCTCATTTAGTGTCTCATAACCACTATACTGTTTGAAAACCAACAACAGCCTTTCGTAATAAGCATGCACTGATTCTTTACTTTCCTGCGTTGTTCTGTCTATTTTTACCCAATCTGTTTCTTTAGGTGGAATCTTATTCTTCAAAAAGGTAATTACTTGGTCATACTTTCTCATCACTTCTGGTCCTGGCGCTCCTGTTTTAGCATCCCTTGGATTTCTACAGTTGGCCAATCAATAGTAATCTTACAATCTGTCCACAAATCAGCTGGCACTACTATATCAAACAATACATCTAAGTCTATCCACAACACTTTTGAAACCTTAACAAATCTCTCCACTTGTCTGTACCATTCTACTGGCTTCTCTCTCAATTTTGGGAAGTCATTTGTAAATGACAGTATATCCTGTCTAGTCCATGGAACATGCACATAACTACCACCTGGAGTTTCTCTCATTGGGTACTCCTTACAATTGGTTCATTATCTGTCACTGCAAAAGCCAAAGATGCTTTATCTGTTGTTTTCTCGTTCTTTTTCGTCCATCTATTTCTCCATCTATCCACATCACCCCATTTTCTCAGTAAAACAATTAACTCTTTTATTTGGGTCAATCTTCCTGATGTGTTCAGATTCTCTATATCTTTCTCACAAAAATCTACTCTGTATGGTTTCTGCAACGTTCTCACTTTTACAAACTCTACTCCTAGTTCACTTGCTGTCTCTTCCAATTTGTCATGTAAATTTCTAGCTCTCCATGTAAGACTTTTGCACAAAAACATAATCTCATCATCCTGATAATTTTTTAATTTTTCTGTACCAATCGTTCCTAAAATCAATTCTTCCATGTCTATTTTTAACCTAATTACATCTAATGGTTTTACTTCTGTTTCTTTTGTTTTTAGCGTTTTTATCCATTCATTTAACTCATCTGGAGTCGGACCTACAGGTGTACTATTTAATTCTATCCAATTGCTACTTCTTTCTGGTGTCCCTGATGCAGACTCTGTTACCATAGGTATTCTCCTAATCTCATTCTCATTTATCGTCAAATTAGTAGGTGGGCTTGGTCTATAGGTACTAGCCAAATGGTGTGCACCTTCATTATTCAGTTCCATCCCTTCTCTTTTTCTTTGCAAATGTGAATTCATGGGAATCACTAAAGAACGTTCATCAATTTTCTGATTCTCAAAAATTGGCATTACTGGACCTATCGTTACTGGTACAGTTACAGCTTCCATATTCTTTGTCAATGCTCTTATCTTCTCAGTCAATTCTCTTGTGGTTTTTGCTAATTCAGTTGCATTGTCACTTTCTATCTCTTCATTTTGTGAAGTTTTTAATTGATCTTGTGACCTATTTATCTCATCTCTTCGTTCGGGATTTTTATTCCTCCCAGTTTCCATTGGCGGTGCATTAGGTGTCACCACCGCAGAAGTCTGTTGGTATGGAGGTGGGTTTCTGTTTAAAATATCTTCCAGCAATTCGTCATCCGTTTCACTACCACCATACCCATACTTTTCTATAACTACATGTTTCTTTTTCTCTGTACACTTTCTCTTTGCTTCTTCCTCAACTGTAAAAGCTGGAAACAAACCTCCTGTCATATTAGCACATCTCCAACGCTTTATTCTGTCCTCATGATTTACTCCCCATAACCTTCCAGGCACAAACTCATGATTCTTTAATCCTCTGAATCTCTCTCATTCATACATCTCATCTTCCCATTCAGTTAAAGCTTCAAACTGTGTCGGTCTAGGTTCTAACATTGTCATCTTTTCTCTCAAATTCCGTAGTACAGCTACATTAAATGAACCATTCTCAGGGAAAGCCAATGCTCCATCATTCTTGGTATATTTTGTCCAATTTTCTAACCATATGCATGTATGATATCCATATTTCAGCATCATGTGCGAAGCTGGTGATTTTGGCGGAGGAATTATTTGTCCCTCTCTAGTCACTACCTTTTTGTCTTTCTTAAAGAAGTTCTTAACTTTCGACATCCACGACGTTTTCTCTCTACCATACTCATAATACGACATGATTCACAATCGCTTTCTCTCCTCAAACGATCTGCAATTCAACACTGTTCTCTATGCGTTATTCCAACCAATACTAGCGCGACTCACACTAACACTCCAATCACAAACTTGCACGTCACTAGGCTATTTGACCAATCCTAGCACGACTCACACCAAAGCTCCAATCAGAGCGATTTCTGTCTACAGCGCCCTGTCCAATCCCAGCGCGACTTTTGTCTACGTCAGTTCTGCTCTTGACCCCTCCTTTACAAAATTTATCGGCAATTTCTTTTTCAACAATTCTTCGTTAGTTTACAACATTTAAAACACATTTCCATTGTCTGATTCGCTAAACAAAAGAGATAGCTTTGACCATTTACACAAGAACTCTGTATTTTCCAGTAGGCAGCGCTTACCTCTACCCTACCACAGAATTTTCTGTTTCGCCGATAAAGTAGCACTTCCCTCTACCTTACCCTTCTTTCAAGCAAGCGGTAAACCCGTTTCTCTGGGGATAAAACACATGTGGAGGCCATCTTCCGGAACCATTTTCCTTCCTGAACAACACTTCTCCCAGTTTCCTGTACTCCGGCGCATCCGCCGTTGTCGTCCTGGACTACTGACCTGGCACGCCTAATTCTATATTCCCCCCTGTGCTACTTAGCACTTGGTTAATCTTGTCGCCACAGACTGCATCGACTTTTCTGAAGGTCAATAGTCCTCTTTGGCTTATCCGCCGCCCGGCGATATCCGTCTTCCTTTCCTTACATTTGGCAGTAGTCCACCTACCGTGGTTCGCACTGCTCCTCATTGCCGCTTTGGATTCTTGAACGGTCACTTGAATCCACCTTGTTGGCACCGCCTTTCAGCCCTGAAGAGTCACGGGTTACTACCCTTTGTGACGAAACACGTGTCGGCTGGTTGCTTTTGTTTTGGCTGGTTGCTTATGCTCTGTTACTATATTAAACACCTATGATTATCATTCTGGTGTAGACCCTCTACATTTCTGCAGTATGAGACATTTCTCCTGATATTATATCCTCGTTACGTGTGCCCGGGACTGTACCTACTTCATTTGTGTGGATTTCTATCCATACCATCACGGGGGTTTTAGGGCATATCCCCTGACCTGGTTTGCACCGTTCACACTCCTAGTATAACATAAACTCAGCGCGAATTAGCTTGAGCGCCATTATTCCTGTCAATACTAAAAACCCCACACTGATACATACATGTGGAGACTATACTGCTCCTGAGAATTAAGGCCAGAGTTTCACAAGAAAACCGATCACTATTTCACTTACACACCTTTTATACGGAAAATGTCCCTATCATAACACAACCTGTGTTATCACCAATATGAACTCAGACAATGCACCATTCCATGTGACTTCTCTTGCCACAGGTGTTCCACTTCCTACTTCCCGGAAGCGTGAAAACTTACATGTAACATAACGCGACTCAACATAATGTTAGACATGAACTTATCAATAATCAATAATCACCAAACTAATCTATAGTAACCATAACTCTGCTACCAAGAAATCTGATCCAGCGCTAACAATAAAAATTATTCTCCTATATGCTTCGGTCATCCAGGTGCAACTATCTCTCCAACACACAAACTATATCCATATGACGGTGGGGCCCATAACACCGCATATACATTCACTTACTCATTTTATTCCCTGGATTACCTCCGTCCTTAACCTAGGAGAAAACGATTCGCTGGAAGGAGACGGGATACCTCTTTCAACATGACATAATGTTTCTCATTTGCTTTTAAGGTATTCCGCTCATTGGTCGATGGACCAACTAGTAGGAATCAGTTGATGGTGATTAAGACCAGCTCAATCACAATAAACTCTTTAACATTTTACCTTAATCATTGAGCTAAAGAATCACTGAGTCATTTGTTTAAAGAATAATAAAGTTTATATAAAGTTTTGAAGCAAGAAATAAGTTTAAGCTTATTATTCAGATTATTACATTTATCATCAATATAAGAATAAATTGAAATTGCAATGCATACCTATTAGACGGAAAAATAAGGTTATCATAGCAAGAACTCCAAAAGATCAATCTATCTGTCTTGGAAAATCTAATAGTTCTAAATGAAAAATCTATCAGGAATAAAAAGGTTCTCCAAAAGCAGCATCTTATACTCAACTAGAAATATAAAATAGCAGCAGCAGCATCAGCTCGTCAGCATCAGCAACTTCACCCATCTGCAGCATCCACTTTCTCCAGCATCTAACTCTCCAGCATCCAACTCTCCAGCATCTAACTCTCCAGCATTTAACCCCTCCCACCAAGAGTAGGTCTTCTTATACCCTAATTCTAGCTTACTGAATAAAAAATGTTGCATCTCTATGGCGTGATTCTTTCTCATTGGTTCACTTCAAGTCCATATACATTTTTTAATCAAACTTCCTTGTCTTAACCAGTTCTTTGTGGAATGCCCATGCTTGCATCGTTTCCCACAGTTCATGACATTGCTCATCAGTTTCGATCAGTCCAATTTGTATCTTTTTCTGCTACTTTTTAGATTCAACAGTTCCGTCCATTTATTCAGTTTGACTTCTCACGCTTCTTGCTGATCATCTTGGCACACATTTGCTCAGAAAGGTCACAATAGCCTTGACCATACTTCCGTCTTAGCCTCTCAGCACGAACACGTGGTCATCCTTTTCCACAGCCTCTCTCCTCTACCACACGGCTTCTTGGACATGCGTACTCTAGCTTATGGCGGCCATTTTATATCGCTGCTCAACAGGCCTAAGCGCACTATTTTCAAAGATAAACAAAATATTGTTAAAATAAAGAATATAAACCCTTTCGTTTCCCTCCCGTCTTTCTACGTACCCCAATTAGGTATTACCTAGCAAAAAGCAACATATAAAGCTGTCCCTTACTTACCATCGCTTTATTTGCCACCACACGTTTTATTTAAAAAAAACACGAATCATGCGTTTATTATTTTATTAGTACACAAATATTACGTTATGTTAGACACGTAAACAATTATAAGTTGATTAATTTGCACACAAAATAGCGTGTTACCTTTAACCCTTTACATGTAACATACATTGTTGGTTATTTACTTAAACGGACATGTTTATTAATTATTTTACGAAATTATTAGGAGGTTAAAAAAAATTTCATTGACCCTGCTCCATCAACAGCCACACGCAATAGGGAGCCTAGGTGTGCCTGAATGGGCTATCACGGCCAGGATGGGAGGAAGGAGCTGGGCACAGCCCCATTTACACCAGAATATGCTGTGTCCTTCCTCCACACAAAGGTCTGCGTACCCCCTGTAGTTAGTCTGGAGCCAGGGCAGAGAAAGGCAGAATACCTACGGACCTCAAAGGGAAGCCCCCCCCTCACTTCAAAGGCACAACTGGGCATAAATACTGGACTTTAGACACAAACTCTTCAGTGCACTTCTGAAACTGTGGATATCCTGCCAGGAAGACGGACTTCTGTGCTGCTAAAAGGACTGTCACTCTGCTGGACTGCTGCTCTAAAAGGGACTGCTGCTCTGCTATGCTGACCAGATGCCTGCTACCCTCTTGCCTGGGGAAGGAAAACTGGACCTAAAGCTTCATCTTGAAACCAAGGTCCCAGAGCGACTCTAAAGGCAAGTCTGCTGCCCTCCTGTCTAGAGCCTCAGGGAAATAAAAGGCTCCCCAACCTGCTCTTGGACCCAGCTGGAGTGAGTTCTTGACCCCCAAGTGGTGGATTTGTTTTGCTTTGGTCTTGTTTTATTTATTAAATTCAGCTGTTTTCCCTGTTTTACTGTTTGAATAGTTGCACAAATACTTCACACATTACCTCAAAGGTAAGCCTGACTGCTCAGTGCCAAGCAACCAGTGGGTTGAGCACAGGTTGAATTGGGGTTTGCTTGCGCCTTACCCTGACAAGCATTGTGGTTGCTGCTTGACCAGGTCTCACACCCCAGTCAACCAGTACCAAAATTTCTCACAATACCACCTTGGCAATGTGTTCTTTGATGGAGAGGTTGACATCTAGGGTGAATCCAAGTGATTTGGCTTCCAGTGAGAGTTGGGGATCGAAGCCATCAAGTTTTAAGTCATTGAGCAAGGACTGTACTGTATCTTGTTTGTTGTTCTTGGCAAATAATAGGATTTTTTTCTTGGTGGGGCTGAGCTCCAGGTAGGCACTGGACATCTAGGTCTGGATGATGGACAAGCTGTGAAACAGAGGATACTTTCAAGTAGAGCAGTGTATCATCACATATTGATGCTGTTTTCTGAGTAGATCACCATGTAAATGTTGAAGATGACAGGAGACACTGTGGAACACTTGGGTACGCCATATGTGATAGGAATATATTGTGACCTGGTGGTGCCCATTTGAACACAACCTAGTGTTGGTTGGAGAGGTAGGAAGAGTGCCAGTGAAGGCCTGGCCCCTAAGTGCTGCCCCTGAGGTACTTGGAGCTTAGAAGAGACCAATAGAACTTGCTCCAGACAGTCCAAAATGTTGTGACTTAGAAAATGTTTGGACTTCCAAGATCTCTGGAGCGTTTCAAGAACTTAAAAGCAAAAGTGTTCAATTTCCAAAGGGCTGTATTGACTGCAGCTTCTGGTTTACCCCTCTGAAGTATTTTGAGATTTATAAAATAGACTAAGCCTAAAGGTAGAAATCTTGACCGGGAGAAGGTGCAAAAAGTAAGCTGACTGACAAAAATACTTCAGCAGGCAAAAATCTGAATTTTGCATTTAGGAGCTTCTCCCACCCAAATCAATGGCTTCAGTGGAATCTCATCTAATAATTATCCAACTTCAAGAAGATTTAGCTGAATACAGCCTGCTGTCTTTGCCCGGATTTTAGTTGTTTTCATTCTATTTTTCTTATTATAGTTTTTCTCTAGTTTTAGAAATTGGTTGTTGGATTTTTATTGTGTTGTATTTTGATGTTTTAATTGTTTTGGTTCTGCTAAATACGTTACCCTTTTTCTTATGATAAACCTGTCTGATTGCCCTACTGCTGTTGGGGTTGAGCATAGATTAATTTATTGACCTTGTGCATTGGTCCTGGCTTAATTTTGGACTTATTACTTGGGAGCACATCCTCCCCAACTAATAACTCTATTTCTTTTATCCCCTTACTGTGCCTGCTGGAGTGACAGAGTGCCTATGACTCCTCTGCCCAGATTTATAGAGGCTTTGCACTGATGCAAAGCGAGGTAAATGGAACATGCTAGTTACTATGCAACACAAATGGTGTTTTGTGCTGGACAAGTAGCCTTTTCTCAGAAATGCTTTGTGCTGCTTTATGTGAAGGGGGCATTACTAGTGTGGATCAGTAGTACACCTACAGGTTTTGATGCTAACACCTACCTAAAGGAGGCACAAGCAAGAAATATGTTCATTTCTCAAACTAACGAGGCATTTCATGTGCAGTGTGGGATCCTTCTGAAAGTGTGTATGCATAGGAATATCTACTGAAAAGGTATGCTTCTAGCACAAATCCTATGGTAGACAGTGCACATTAACCTCAGCACTATTCAAGGCAGACTTTTTTGAGCACTAGCTCAAGAGATGTTGGCAGCATCAAACTAATTTTAGTAGATTTGGCTTTGCACTATATTTTCGTCCAGTGTAGCACAACAAACATTGATGATGTTCTGCACTGCATGACAAATGTGTAAATCTAGGCCTTAATCTGTGAAGGGTGTAAGAGTGCTTATGGTAGTAAGTGACTGCTAATCTGTGAGGAGTGTGAAAGTGATGTCAATGGTTTAACACTGCTAGCCTCTGAAAGCTGTGTTAGTTTTTTGGAAGGTTTTTGATAGTGTGTGCCTGCTGTCTATGATGGATGAGAGAGTCCTATAGGTAGCTTGTGACTGCCGCTCAGTGAGGTGTGTGAGGGGTGTGAGCATGCTATCTGACAGGGGCGTGACAGTGCTTCTGTTGGACCTGGTCCTTTTTGCAGGTTTGATTCTGTTGCTGAGCCTGTTTTGGTGGTGTTAAGACTCTGTGCACTTTACCACTGCTAACCAGTGCTAAAGTGCTTGTGCTGTCTCCATCAAACATGGTAAAATTGGCCTATTCCTAATTAGCACATTTAGGGGCAAATGTATCATTACCGACACAGTTTTGCATTGCGCAGTGTTACATCAAAATAAATTGCACTGTGTTGCCGCAGATTCCTGCGCCATGGAAACACCATATTTATAATATAGTGCACCCTGGCGCAGGGCCACAAGATGTGTCACACATTGTGACTCAAAGTAGTTGATCATGGCGCAAAGTTAAGTAATGCAACAACTACCTACATGACACAAAGTCGATTTGTGTGTCAAAAAACACCGTTATGCGCCACAAATCAATATTGTATCACAGGTACACTTCAAACAGTAAACAGTGGACTGCAATTCTCACTATCAACCCTCCCTCCCCCCAATCTCTACAGCCATGGAAGAACCCAGAAGGGCAACAACCCTAAACCAGAAGACCTGCCAACAACCATGGGAAAAAGGAAGAGGAAGTCTAACTTTTCACAGTAGGAAAACCAAGAATGAACATCTATTATTTGTCACCTCCAAATTGTCATTAGCAAAGAAGGATGATATATGGCAATCTATAGTGGACAAGATCAACTGCACTGTGCACACAAGAAGTACTACAGTTGAGTTTAAGAAGAGGTGGCATGACTACAAACGTAGGACAAAAGAAAAACTGTCCAGGAACCTAAAAGCAGTCATCAGGCTTAGAAGAGGACCTGATGTCCAGGAGTATACGGACCCATTGGAGAAGCAGGTGGCATCCCTCATTCCAACAGAGTTGGTAGTCGGAGTGGAAGGTCAGGATAGTGCTTGCAGACATAGAGTACCAGCAAGAGGTATAGGGTGAGCGAAAAAGGGGTGTAATCTTACAGAGAAGAGTACAAGGACAGAATGATCAATTGTCAAATATGGGACAGATAAATGGATTTACCATCTGATTTCTGGGACAACAACCTAGGGGCACATTTTTCAATCTTGAGCGTTGCCCTTGGGCCATGCAAAGAGATTCTAATGTGAGGCAAAATTTAAATCTGTAACATCTAGCCAGGCAGGGCCATCTTGCATGACCCTGAGTTGCATCAGATACCTAGGTCGTTATTTATCAATCTTTGATGCCGCACAACACAGAAAGCCACCATCTTGTGCTGCACTGCATGAAAGGGAAAGGGCAGGAATATGCTGTACTTAACCTTATACAGTGCATTCCTGTCCTTTCCTAGTGCTGTCACATTTTTTGCAGACTAGTGCCAATGCAGGCACCCTTGCGTCATGTTGCAAGTGTACTTGCATTGTTAGCAGGATTGTTTTTGTTCAGGAACGGACACCTCCCTGCACAAAAACAATCCTCAGAGGCATTTACCACTTACTATGTGTGGGGAACACCCATGCACCACCCATGGAACACCTCCCTGCCACAGAGTAACACAAGCCAGTGATTTGTGCTGCCTTGCGCTACTCTAGATTTAGCAAGCCTTGAGGGGCCATGCAAGGTTGCCTTGTGTGGCTTGATAAATCTCACTTAGGCTTTGCATTGCCCTTGTGACTCCTTGTGTGGAGCAAGTGCAGACCCAAAACGTAATGAATATGCTGTGCAGAAGGGAGGTGTTTGATGGGTGGAGCTTGGGAATTCCCACACGTTCAGCCATGGATAATGACATTCTGCAGTACTCATAGAAAGGAAAATGCCTCTCAAGATAGTTTTGTGCAGGAAGGTGTTTCTACATGCACAAAACACAATCCTGCCTACAACGCACAATGATGCAAGCGTGTCTATGTTGGGACTAGGCAGGCAAAAGTCCACTAGGAAAGGACATGATTGCCCCATAAAATGGGGAACATGGCACATACATGCCCTTTCCCTTTTACACAGTGCAGCAAGGCGAAATTCTGTGTAGTGTTGTGTGCATATTTGATAATTATGACCCCAAAGGTGCAAAATATTCAGAAATGGTATGCAATACAGTGCAGCAAGGCAGCTTGGTTTGTTGTGCTGCGTGAAAGGTACAGGGCTGGAATGTGGGCACTTTAAGAATATATGGTACATTACAGCTCTTGGCTAGTGCTGGGATACAAACTAATGCCTAGAGCAAATGCAGGCACCCTTGCAACATGGCATCAGTGCAGTCAGAGAGCAGGAATGCACTGTATAATGTTAGATAGGCCAATTCCTGCCATCTCCCTTTCACATAGGGCAGGGCTCCAAAGTGGCTTGCCACGTTGTGTGAAAATATCTGAAATATGCCCCATATTGAATAATGAGGTTGTGAGATGAATGTACATGCATTGACATGTGAAGAGTCACAACAGGGGCATTTACACTTGTAGAAACATATAAACATCTGTTATTCAGCGCTAAGATACCCTTGGGTGAACGTGAGCTTTACAAATACACATGTTATGTTTCATATCCCTGTATACTTGAAAGTGAAGGAAAATAATGTTCGAATGTAACAACGATCACTTAGGTCATATACAATCATGGAATATTTTTAACATGTCCCTATTTCTTTCCTGAGGGACAAACCACATCTCTTGTAGATCAGCCTGTCTGTGATGATCAACCTGTTGATGCCCCCTCTTTCCCCTCATGGATGAGGACACCTTCCAACAACTCCTGGGCACATTTGAAACATCTGAGAAAGATTCCTGGACAGTTTTACGTTCTGCCCTGTGTAGGACATCAGGCCACCTTCTTTGCAACCCACTACAGTGCTCTATGTCTATGAAGTAATTAATCTTGTCCAACTGCTCACATCAAATTGCATCCACATTTGCTAATGGCAATGTGCCCCCCCCTCCACCACTTTTCATATGTAACACGTGTAAATGAAAAGTAACATTTCTAGCTAAATGTATTGTGAATCACTACAAATTGGTTTCTGGCACTATGTGATGATTTGGAAAAAAGTATTCTTATCACAAGATGAAATGTGAGAATCTGAACCTGGTTCATAATAAACAAAATTGAAATCCCATGACCAGATTTGTACAGTTTAATCTTTAAAGTCCCATACGTACCATACAAAAACACAATCAAATATTTTTAAATCAAAAGAAGGGGGGGCTAAATTAAATATCACATGCAGTTTCTGAATGTGCAACTACTACAATGACATCCATTGCAATGGTAGAATGAGCAATGTGTAGTACCTCTATGGAACATCAAAGTAAATCAACAAGCAACCTCATCTTGATGGACACACAGTGATATGATTCAAACGTACACATAGACTTACCTCTTCTAAAAGGATGTGTGAGGTATGTGACCCCAATACACTGTTCCACCGATCCATATTTATGCTACAAAGTACTTACCTCAACATTATCACATAAGTTGTATACCTCACTGCTCACATAAACGTTTAATCATCAATACATGACTCTGGATTGTAGAACCAATACTAGCCAGATACTCATGCCTATATTTATCACAGGTTTACATTGCACTTGTGCCACACAAGGGGGCACAAGGGCAGTACAATTCCTTGAATTACATTTACCAAGCCAAACAAGGCCACCTTGCCTGCCCCTGTGTGTCTTGGTAAATGTGGAGTAATGCAAGGCAGGGCCAAATAGCAGCCTCACGTTACTGTGCCCTAGAGAGTGTTGAGCATGTACCCACACATCCACATGTTAATTTAGTTGCACTCACAAATTTAGCATTAGTTGTAGAACAGGGAACCTCTAAAACTGCTACAACTCCCCAGGGGAGGGCTAATGCGTAGATATATGTTTACATCTTTTTGTTGTGTCCTCTTTCAAAGTGAGCTGCATTATGCGGACCTCTTAGCAAGAAGTAAATGGCTATGAGGATTGGTTTTGGCCAGGTAGGTGCCCCTTCCTGCACAAAAATCATTTCAGGCAACAACACAGCCCTCCTTACACTATGGTGCAAGGGTATCTGCGTTAGTGCTAGGCAGCAGTTTGTGTGCCAGCGCAAGCACAGAGCGGGGTCTGTCATATCATGAAACATACAGCTCATTCCTGCCCTCTCTCTTTCACTCAGTGCACAACCTGTGTTGTGCTATGTGTGTAAAATTGAAAACTGAGCCCCATTGTCATTGTTTAAAGTATGGATATGGGTGCATTAATAACTCAAATGTGAGGAAGACCTACAGTTGTCAAGAGAAGTCTGACTGACACTGCAACATTTTGGTACAATGTACTCTGGACTATTCGAGCATCATTTACACTCCTAACTCAATAATAGGAACTTAAAGCAAAACAATACTAACACTTTGAGAACTATGCAAAATGTATTTGAATATAAAATATATAATATAAAAACATGGCCTACCTCTATCTAACCTACACTGCCTATTATTAAAACTATCCTTTTCTACCTTATTAACACATGACAAGATAAACGTTAACCCCCACCCTCTTAAAACACATAAGTTAATACAATAAAAACATAACCTATATCCTAAACATATACTACCTACGCATATTATCCTAAACAAATATATTTTTTTTATTGATTTTTTGAAGATTGTTACTCTTCTTTTATAAAACACAAAACATTCACCCCCTGCCCACTAATAACCTTAAATATTCTAAAACTCTTACACTAAAACCTACCTAAAATTATCTTACTTAACTATATCTAACCTACACTATCCCTAAACCTACACTAACTAACTATGAACACTTAAAATACAAAACAAACAGGTAAAAATAGGGGAAGGGTATGTTTTGAGGGAGAGTCCTGGGTTAATTTTGAGTAGCAATGTTCATTAAGGCCTCCTGGTATTTCCTTAAAATCTTTTGTGTTTTTTTGCCTGTCCATCTTATGCATTGTATTTTGCAGTCTCCGTATGAGGTAGTATGCAACACGTCCTTTCCTCTTGCGCACTGTTGGTGTTGGCTGCTGTACACTTGAGGGTCCAGGGATGGGGTGTTTGCTGCTCGGCTCATGAGTGGTCACTTGAGTGATGGTAGTTGCCGTTGTTGTATGTTTGGCCTGGGACCTTGTAGAAGCAGTCCATGTTCCTGCTGCCCTTTCTCGTTCACATATGCACCCCATCTTCCTGAAGCCATGCGCTATCTTCTTAATGTGCCCATATCTTGCCCTTCTCGAGGCAACTG
This sequence comes from Calotriton arnoldi, assembly GCA_963921515.1. Classification (NCBI taxonomy): domain Eukaryota; kingdom Metazoa; phylum Chordata; class Amphibia; order Caudata; family Salamandridae; genus Calotriton; species Calotriton arnoldi. Next base: position 370,476 of record CAWUFW010000317.1, on the reverse strand, counting down.
TTCTGGGCATATCAATCAATCAATCAATCAATCAGGGAATTGTAAACGCCCTACTCACCTGTGAGGGTCTCAAGGCGCTGAGGGGAGGGGGGGAGGGGTCCGCAGGTCTGTTCAGCCGAAGAGCCAGGTCTTGAGGGTCTTCCTGAAGATGTTCAGGGAGGGGCGCGTCTGATGTCTGCCGGTAGCTCGTTCCAGGTATTAGCTGCAATGTGAGAGAAGGATCTTCCGCCTGCTCTTGCTCTGTGGATGCGCGGGGTTTCGGCCAGTGCGAGGTTGGAGGATCGGAGGTTTCTTTTGGGTACGTGGAAGTTGATCACGGCATGACAAGTGAGCTAGAGAGGAAAACGTACATCATATTAGGCCAGGTTTTGTATGGACATCTCTTATTTCCATAAATTACTCACATTGTTATGAAAGTTAAAGGGGTAGTCCATACATACACCTATTACTGGTATAGATATATGTTCAGTATACCTTCATTACAATGACATTTGCAATTACAATTTGTCAGTCTTACAAGATGAAGGTCAGTGTAGATTGACCAAAATCCCTTTGGTCACATTATACAACCACGCATTTCACTCATTCCATTGACCATGGGCCCGATATATAAAGTTTTTGTGCTGGCCTTGTTCCATGCTAAGGGGGGGGGGGCAAGGTCAAGGCAAAAACTAAGTGTGATGTGTTATGCTACATAAGGCCAGCTTGCATGGCTCTGCATGTCTTGAGTAATCTAAAGTTACTCAAGGCAGCTGAAATCGCTGCCTTGTCTTACTCTGTGTGTTAAGTATTAATGGGGTTACCCGAAATGCTACCAGACCGGGTCAAAATTGCAGTACAATAAACAATTGGTCACAGTAGCAACAATTTACCAATACAAAGGCGATAACAGCATTCACGACACCAATTTTGCATAATCTGCAGTGAATGCAATTTATTTTCAAAGCATTAATATAGTCTTCAATGAATGCAATCAATTTTCAAAGCATTAATCATTATTGTTAGGCAACACAGTTGCTCTTGCATCTAGAATCATAGATATATCTATAATGAAAGTGCTCTATTGTTGGGGAAGGAAGGGTAGGTGAGTTCTGGGTCACATAGTGAGACCTTTGGGCTGCATTTACACGGCAGGGATGGAGCCGGAAGGTTGAATCTTGAGATTTTTCACATTACTGCGAGGGACCTTGTGACCCACAGTTTAACTACGGATGTTGGTGCGTGTATTTTTGGCCGCACTTTGTTCCCGGAAACTAGAGCTCCATTGAGCCCACTTCCCTTGACTGTACAGCCTGATTCTACGCGCTGTTGGCCAGAGTGCTCTTTTCAGTCTGTCCTGATGAAGACCCCACCCTAAGGATTTAATCACCTTGAATGTCTTAGGGGTCGAAACGTTGACTACTTCTACTTATCATACAAGCCCTGGCGACTGAAATTCATTATTAGCGTCTTCTAATGCTATGTGTGTTTACTGGAACAGTTGACCTGAGATAGGCCGGAAAGGTCTCACTATGTGAATTTGATGTATATATGTCACATTACCTCTCCCTTGTCAATTACCCTCACTCACTCACTTTGACCCAGAACTCACCTACCCTTCCTTCCCCAACACTAGAGCACTTTCATTATAAATATATCTATGATTCTAGATGCAAGAGCAACTGTGTTGCCTAACTATAGTGACTAATGCTTTGAAAATTGATTGCATTCATTGGAGACTATATTAATGCTTTGAAAATAAATTGCATTCACTGCAGATTATGCAACATTGGTGTCGTGAATGCCGTTATCGCCTTTGTATTGGTAAATTGTTGCTACTGTGACCAATTGTTTATTGCCTTACTCTGCAGCAGGGAGGCATTCGATGGGTGAAGGGTGGGCGCCTCCATGCATCGACCCATGGCTTTTGAGGCCTTTGCAGATTTAGCATTAGTGGTAGACCTGAAAATGCATCAAAATGAACCAACTCCCCCGGTGAGGCTTCACCAGATGAAAGATCTTAATTTCTCATTATTTTTACCCCTTTCTACTCATGCTGCATTCAGCAGCACACAAAGAAAGAGGAAAATGCCTCACAGGAGTGTGTTTGTACAGGAAGGTGTCCTTTCCTGCCCAAAAACTATTCTGCCTACAATGCAGGCTCCCTTGCACCATGACGCAAGGGTGCCTTTGTTTGCACTCGGCAGCCAGAAGTACACCACCCCTAGGAAAGGACAGGAATATGCTGTAAAATGGAATTACTGTGCATTCCTGCCGTTTCACGCAGCACAGTAAGGTGGCTTGCTGCATGGTGCTGTGTTAAAGATTGAGCAATATGCCCCACAGTTAAGAAACTGCCCATGAGGGAGGCATTGAGTTGTCAAATTATTCAAATTCTAGTGCTTATGTCCCGCTGGCCAAACGTAGGTCAATGCATTTTTATCCAGCATATTGGAGCTGCATAGGTTCGTCATAAATAATTAGGCACTCTGTGCTCTATCAAATACATACCATCTTAGATATGCTGACTGCCATCCATGGGGCATCTGCTAAGCCACAGCACAGGGGCATCTGCTAGGCCACAGCACAGGTTTCCTGCCATGAGGACATACACCCTCACAATGCGCATAAAACTCACTGAGAGCTATTGTTTTGTAGAAAACTTTTATTTAATATATTAGCTATCCTACATCCACGCAGCCTCCAGGGAATCAGTCTTATGGGGCCACTGTCACTTCATTCTTCATAGTTCTGACAAGGACACCTCTGATGGAGGGCCAGACACCCCTGAGACAGGATATCAGCACCTACACCTCAGTTAAGTGGTAATAGTGAAGGAATGTGCACCACCACGACTTGAGATGTATATTTTCTTTTTAGGTTGCAATCAAGATACACCTAAAGTTGGGATGATTCTGCCACATTTCATGCATCAATCTTTTGTGCAATGATTGCAATGTGATGTCTAACCTGGTGACACTGTGCCTAATGTCTATGCAAAGTGTAGTTTGGTATACCATGCAGGTTCTGTTTGAGTTATACCATCCCCATATTTCAAGTGGTGTACATCTGAAATACTTACCAACACCTATTTTGACACTTTATTCACATTAACAGGTATACTTGTTTGTTATACAATATGCCTAAACATTTGATGTTGTATTTGCTTTCTAAATCAGAGTGATGTGTCTCCAGGTGAGGACTCCCTTGTCATACACATTACACCGTTAATACTATCATGAATCACACACACATTTGTTACAGAGCTACAACTATGTTGCCATGACACTTACTTTCCGCATTAGGATCCCTGAAGCACTCTGTTTCACCTCTAGGAAAAGATACATGTCCAGCTGAAAAACAAGTTCAGTACAATTGCATTAAAAATGGAGCATCAACACAGTTTCAAAATCTATACCAAGCACTATGATATTCCAGTGTAATGGCACATTTAGACAACCTTAGACACATATTTTAACATTTTGACACAATGGAACGCAGCTAGTCTCCTTTTTCAGGGGCAGAGCTGCATGAAAGTATAAAGCAAGAAATGTACAACATCATATGTCAAATTAATGCTTCATGCACTTTTTGTTTTAAAAGCTTCTACCTTTTTCCCACAATATGTCCTCTGAGGCATTTTGCTCCTTCTAAGTGTGCTGAAGAATGCCACACACTTAGTAAGAGGAACCAATGAGTAGCAACAAAAATATTTCGTGGTACAAGGGTGAGGTAAAACCATGGAAACATCATGTCCAATATTATCTCCTTATGTACACATATTTACATACAGAGGAATATGTACTGCATTTTGGATGTGAATTGAGTTGCAGAGTTAGGTACATTCTATCGTGCACCAGTGCCATGCAAGGACACACAGTGAAATATTTGGAACACATATGCCACACAAACATACCGTGTGCAGCGTGGGGAATGATATCTATTGCTAATCGAGCCATAGGTCAGATTTAACATTTTACACTGTGTTTGCGTCACAAAAGTGAGAGAACCAGCACAAAATGTTTTTTCTCTTATCTACTTTCCACCTTCTTTTGTGCTGGAAATTGCCTAAAAGTAACTCAAAGTAGCGCAAAGTGCTGCTTTGTGTTACTTACCATCAAGGGGGAGTTACATTGCCATTTTCATGCAATCACCCATGCTTTTTTACGCATAACCCTATCTTTCAAAAAACTGAGACAGCATTGTGAATAGCAAATTAATGTCCTTTGAAAGCAGGCGTTAAAAGGAGAAAAAAATTCCAATTCTCCTTTCTTTTCAAACTTTGCATGTGTGCTGCAGTGTACAGCACACATACAAAGTGGGAAAAGTTTCCATACTTTTCTAGGCACAGTATTTTGTACTGGAAGGGTACTCTTCAAGTACAAAACGTATGCTAGACCTTTGCACACACCCTTGCACTATGGTGCAAAGTTGTTTGATGGTGCCCGGCAGCTAAAATCTGTGCGGGTGCTAGGGAGAGGGGAGGAAAGAGCCATATCTCTGCAGATATGGCACTCTCCTTCTTCCTCCCTGTAATTTAGAGCTGTGCAGCATTTTTGGCTGCTGTGCTGCATTGGGTAACAGTTTGATGCACCTGGTGGCACTCTGTCTTGCCTTGTGTGTCACTACTATATGTAGAAAAAACAAATATAGTTAAATAAATTAATTACTTTACATGACCGTAAGTCGATTGTTAATGGATACATACCTACAGGGCCTGCAACTTCCAACAGCAGTAGGTCTGGTGCATCTGGCTTGCATGTAACAAAGTCTGGCCATTGATGTTTGAGTTGGTGGACCTACAGCTTTTTCTGGGACACCTTTAACATGTGCATCAGCACACACTCCCATCTGTCTCTCCGCTCCTTCCTCCGGTAGGCTTTCCTGACCCTTGCTCCAGTACCAAGTATCCGTGGGAGGTAGTGCACTATAAGTCAGCCATATCAGTGCACCTACCTCCCCCTCATTGAAATTGTGGCCTCTCTCCTTCCCAGACATGGCCCAAATGGCACAAGCCCTATCCCAACGAATCCTAACTAACAATAACAACCCCTCAAACCCCTAACAATAACTAACAATACCCAGACACAAAGAAATACAAAACACAACACTTAGGCACAAAAACATGACAAAAACTACTTGACAAGGACACTAGAACATAGACTGAACAAGAACCACTGCAAAATTTAGAAAACAGCGAGGACTGTATAATTACTTCAGAAAGGCAAGGTGTGAGAAGGGGTGGTGTCTGCAAGAAAAGCAAAGTGTGTTTCAGATGTCCAGTGATCAATCACTGCAAAATGATAGCCAGTTTAAGTGTAGGATAGGTAGTTCAAGATGGATGCCGTTTTATTTCAAGTATATGTTCTAAGCTGCGCACTTCAATTTGATCCAAAAAGGAGACTAATGTCTCATCCGTCATCTCCTCAGCTTTTGTTCCTGTTTTAGTGAAAGCACATGCTTTTCCTTTCTAATTTTTGTTTGCAATCAGTTCCTGGAAGGAGGAGTGGTGATCTTGATCCGCGCATACTCCGTTGACAGTCTCCAGAGACGCCTTCACTGGAGTCGAAAGGTTGGAGCTGCGTTCCGGATCTGCGCAGCGGTTGTCCAACCTCTGAGTCTTCAGCGGATCTGCCTTTTGGGCGTAACAAGGTATTGATCGGCACTCAGCAGCTTCGGCTCTTCGGCGCAGCTGTGATCACTTCAGGAAAGTAGTGTGAGTAAAGTCTTTGTTTCGCAGCTCCTGAATGCCTAACCTGCCGTCATCATCCTGTGTGAGCTAAACATTATAAAACTTAATTTTGGTCCATGTTTAAAAACGAAATGGCGAGGAAGTCTATTGGGTTATTTACGACTTTTCGAGGCCATGTTTGAATTCTAAGGCTTTAGTAATTAATTGCTACGCGCCAACGGTTTCCCCTTTATAGATACCTTCGGAGTGTCTACCTTATCTTTTCCTTCCCTATCTTCCCATCCATGTTCCTTCTTTCATTGATTGATAAAAGCAGTCCAGGAAAGAAGTACTACGCATGCAGAGAGTCCATGATCAGTTCCTACAGATGATGTACTCTATGAGACTACAAGTAAAGGAACAAGATCGCAAAAGATATCAAAAGATACAGAACTGACTACAGATCAAAAATATTGAAAAGACGCATGTGAAAAGAGCAGATTGCAAAGGAAAAGTTGTTATTCTGCAACAGATTTTGGAACTCATTTAGAGTTTATCAGCAGCAACATTTATAGACTTAATAATGAAATTGTAAATAGTTAATTACAAGAAGAGAGGCAATAACTCCAATAAGCTAGGTATGAAGATATCAGTTTAACATATAGATAGATACAACTGTAATGATGGAAGAATACCAATTATAATGTTGTTATAATTTATGCTTTAGGTATTTCCTTGTGTTGAAGACAGCTCCTCTAACACAGAAGACACAGTGAAACAGACGAATCCAGCTAGAGGGAGTCCAGCGGTCAGGCAGGAGTTGCCTCTTCTCTATCCCATTCCCCTTTCCCCCTTGCTGGTGACATTAGACTGTGTTCAGGCTGGTGGCACTGGCAGGGGGGCATTGGGAGGCAGCATCAGTTCTGTCCCCATGGAGAATCAAGGGTCAGATTGAAGTGCCCTACCATAAACTTGGCCTCCTCTCCCCCAACCCAGACAAAAATCTCAAAACCCACCCAGCTACATTCACTGACCCACAGGTTTTTTTTGTTCACTTTTTAATTTTTTAAACAATTAAACGGTTACTTGGTGGCAAATGCTAGCTGTCCATATTAACATGGAGACAGTGTAACCTCTGAGCCCAATATACAGAGAAAATAAAGGAAACCGCTATAATTTCTACACGCTACGACACAGGGGTACAGCACAACGCTTTCAGTACAGTAAGGGGAGCATGGACCTCCCACCCGCATCTGCCCAGGGATGTTGGCGGCTTTTTAAAGTTCATATCTTTTCAGGTGGGGACAGTTGGGAGATGGGTTGTTATGGATTGTGGAATAGAAACTGGTTAGAGATTTACATAGCATTTAACAAAGTTCTCCCCCCAGCCACAAAAAACTTTTAAACCATGGCATGAATTGGGGAAGAGGTCCTCAGAGAGTCAGGCAACTGAGCACACAAAATAAAAATGAAGTCAGCAACTTGCTCCCAGGGACTGGAGAATAGGGTCAAGGGGCGGAATCCATCGGTGATCAGTCATCTTCGCCTTCCTCCTCCTCCCCTTCTCCTTTCTCGTCATCATCATCCCCCTCTCCTTCCTCTTCATCCCCTTTCTCATCAATATCCTCTAGGCAATCTCTCCCCCAGCTGGTCTCCTTCCTGGTGGCCATCAGAGTTAGGCCTACCTCCGTCTCCCGTCACAAAAGTTAGAAATTTGGGGGTCATTTTTGACAACAAACTATCTTTCATTCATCACGCCAACTCCGTTGTCTCCTCATCCTTTATTCACCATCAGGATGATAAAAAAACTCTTACCTTACCTTACACCGAATGCGGGCAGAACTCTCATCAGCACACTTGTCTTGTCTAAGCTAGACTATTGCAATGGTCTACTTATTAACGCCCAGGAAAGAGTCCTACATAGATTGCAGATGGTGCAAAACGCAGTGGCTAGAATTCTCTCAGGCACCCCTAAGTTCAAATCTGTATCTAAGGTGCTAAGACAGCTACACTGGCTGCCCAACAGGAGCAGAACAAGGTTCAAGGCCCTCTGCATTGCCCTCAAGGCAATCCATAATACAGGACCTGAGTTCCTCAAAACATCTCTATGCTCCTACAGGCCGACAAGATCCTTACGCTCCTCCGCAGCACACTTGCTGACTGTTCCCAGAACCAAAAAGGCCTCCTGGGGCGACAGAAGATTCACTGTCGCCACCACCAAACTCTGGAACACACTTCCCATTCACATTAAAACCATCCCCACTCTCTTCTCGTTCCGTAAACACTTAAAAACCTGGCTATTCAATCAATAAATCACCCCTCCTCAGTCTTTCTCTAATTAGCCGTCCACAGCGCTGAGACACCTATGGGTATTTGTGCGCTTAACAAATTTCATAAATAAATAAATAGGCCTTCTTCCTCCTCATCATCTTCTTCTTCTTCCCCTTCGCCTTTCTCGTCCTCCATGTCGGGGACCATGTAGTACTGTAAGGGTTTTGGCAGGATGTCATCCTTGATCACTTCACCGAGCTCATCCACCCCTGCTTCAGAGTGGTCCATAAACCATGTGAAGAAGCTTTCTGGTTCTTCATGTTGCCTCTTCCTACTCACCTTGTATTGTGTCTGACTGGATCGCTTCGTCAGGTCCTTGCCGGGTTTCTATTTGATCTCTGTCGACTTTGAGGAGGGATCGCCACATTCAGTCAATTGAAACTCTTAGTAGAGGATTTTGTTTTCAAAATATGGATTTATTTTCATCACAATAAAAATCTATTTTGTAGCCAGACTTGATGTCGTCAAACTCGAACACCTCGACCCTGGTCAAATAATGGAGCGCTTCTTCACCTTTCTCCCCTAAGAATGTCGATACTTGTGGATGATTAACAAACGTTGTCACCCAGAAATTAGGGATTTTGGTGATGAGTTCTGACCTCTTCAGAAAAAATGGCTGACGAAGCTTGTTATATTTCTGTTCTACTTTCAATATTTCCTCACTTGCCTATTTTTTAAGTCTGTCAATTTCACTCTGCACTTCATCAATGTGTTCGATCGCTTCCTGCTGTTCCTTCTCCACACGAGCGCTGCTCCATCGTGGTTGGAGTTGAGCTCCATCTTGGTTGCCTTGGCGGCCGGAGCCGCCATGCTGGCTGATGGCTGCGCGGCTCCAGGACGAGGTGGAGGCGGCAGCTCCTTCCGCCTGTGGTGTGCCTCCAACGGTGGATTGCAGGACCAGCTCCCGAGGGGCAGAGCGGTGCGGTGGGCTCTGCGCAGATGGGGGCTCCAGGGACGATGGGGCCAGAGACTCTCCAATCTTCTCACCACACCAGCATCAATCAACAGCTTTATAGAGAAAGTGAAAGTAACATATACACTTCCTGGTAAACAGCCACATCCATTGCATCATTTCCTGGGTGTGACAGGCAATTTGTTGTATTTTGTGTTGATTTTTCCGATTCATTTCTACGCAAGTGGACATTGCGTGACGCACTACTCTAACAATACATGGGCTCACACTATACCTATGTACCTATACCTATGTACCTATCCAGTGAGCTATATAGCGCAATGCAAAGGGCCATGCAACTCATATGTTTCCTACACAGTGGCCTACGTAGTGCAGTGCAAATGGCCATGCAGTAGCACATATGGAGCAACTCAAAGGGCCATGCAGTGGTCCTTCTACAGCAATGCAAAGGGCCACACAAATCATATGTTTCCTACCCAGTGGCCTATAAAGTGCAACGCAAATGGTCATGCAGTAGCACATATGGATCAATGCAAAGGGCCATGCAGTGGCCTTTCAACAGCAACGCAAAGGGTCATGCAACTCATATGTTTCATAATCAGTGGCCTATATAGCGCTACGCAAATTGCCACGCAGTAGCACATATGGACCAGCACAGTGGCCCTTCTACAGCAACGCAAAGGTCCATGTAACTCATATGTTTCCTACACAGTGGCCTATATAGCACTATGCAAAGAGCCACGCAGTGGCACACATGAAGCAACGCAAAGGGCCACATAGTGGCCCTTTTAAAGCAATGCAAAGAGACACTCAGTGGCCCTACTACAGCATTGCAAAGAGGCTTGCAACTCATATGTTAATGTTGTCCTATTAAACATCACATGGAATAAGTCAATAGAATGTGACGGTGTTTTTAAGCAATATAATTCAGCAATTACGTTACTTATTACTACGTATATGTGAAGAGCCACATATTGCAGATGTACATGTGAAACAGCACGGTAATGCACAAAAAGAGCCATATGTATCAAAAAATCATGCAACACAACACAGCAAACAACTTTGCTGGCCTGCGGTGTGTAAAAGGGAAAGGGCCGGAATGCTCCATGTTCATCCTTATCTGTAGCATTCCTGTCGTTTCCTAGTGCTGGCACACTTATGGCTACTTTGCGCCAACACAGGCATCCTTCCATCATGTTGCAAGGGTGCCTGTCTTGCAGGCAGGTTTGTTTTTGTGCAGGAAAGTACACCTTCCAGCACATACACAATCCTCTTAGGCATTTTCCTGTTTGTAAGTGTGCTGCTGAATGCAGCACACTTTGAAAGAGGAAACAAGGAGGAGACAATGTGATTTCTTTACACCATGCACCTCTAGTGAGGAGCTGTACAACTATCATGCATTCCATGGTCTACCTATATCTGTAAATTTGGTAATGGGTCTGATTTCATGGGAGGATGCGTGGGAACAGCCACACTTCAGCCATGGCACACCTCCCTACAGCAGAGTAGCACAAGGCAGCATTCTGTGCTGCCTTGGATTACTCTAGATTCATCAAGTCACTCAATGCCATGCAAGGCTTGCCTTTCATGGCTTGATAAACCACATTTAGTGGTTGCTTTGCCCTTGCATGGAGCTGGTCCATGCTCAAAACTTAATAAATAAGCCCCAAAGTGTTGCAAAACTTTGTGCACAGATGTATCTAGCATGCACAGGTATGCATGTATCTGACCTGGTTTACAAGTGTTTCTGGTGATAACAATGCTATTCTAATACTGGACATATGTGGTGGTTTGACCACTGTGGTTTGGGGGATAGCACTTTTAGCCATGTTTGCTCTTGGGATGACTTAAGTCTTACATATATTTTTTATTGTAGCCCTGACGAAGTCTGCTGTTACACCTTGCTGCATAGACAAAACCTGTGTTGGCAGAGGCAGTGAAAAGCACTTAATTCTGTTCGTAAAGAATAATGGATATCAGTGGCTAACAACGTAACTCTACGTGAATTTATTTAAGAGTGCTCGGAAGCAACTATTTGAAGATTTGGCTTCATAACATGATCATACCTATTTCAGAAGTTCACAATTTTGTCTTACAAAATAGTTTTTATGTCACATTTCTGTGTAATATATCTTTACATCTTTTTGATAACTGTCACTGTGATTATGTCCACATTGTTAGAAAATTGAAAGACTACAAACTTTAAGATATTTATGTGTGTGAAAACATATATTATTACAGCTCACAAATCCAAAATAAGTGAAATTGATTTAAAAACTATTAAGTAAAAGTATTAGCTACAATTTGTACAGGTCTGACATGACCGCCCATTGAATGCTCAATACCTGTCTCTGATTCGTCACCCTCATCATATTCAGGGGGGAATTGCACTGTCATACTCCCATGGTATGTTGGCCTTCACACATATGTGGTGCAATATTGCACAGCCTAATAGAATCTTGCAAACCATTGGTGGTGAGTACAGTAGTATACCACCAGATTGATCCAGGCATCTGAAACAGGGCTTTCGGACACCAAACATTTGCTCAACAACATTTCTGATTTTGGTCAGAGAAGAATTATACTTTTTCTGTCCATCTATCTGTGCATTTTGACAGGGGGTCATCATCCATGGTTGCAAACCAAATCCTTGGTCACCTGAAATGAGTAAATTATCAATGCCAATTAATGATTTGTTGCTACTTCTACATTATGTGCTATGTTTAATATGTACCTTGGAAAATTCCAACACATTCTTTTTGGAATTAAAGCAGATAATGTTTAGATATTGTTGAGCATTGCGTTGCAAATTATTGCTCAACATACATGGATCATTTCACATATTGTACAAAGTATAAGACATACAGCACATCAACATACTAATATGTATGTGTATACAGCAGGTTAGTATTGTAAGTAAGTTAGAATATTTGTAGCAGCTATATGTGAATTGCACTCAATATGTATGCAATGTTGCCAAATTTGTATCATATTATCTAGCTTAAATCATGAGCGATTTCGGTAGAGTCGGTGACTGCCACTTTAAGACGCACACATACAATTGGCCTTTTCTTTTTTTACCTATGATGTCCTTGCTTGTATACCTAACATTTGTACAGTCTTACATCAGTTCACATATGTTTTTATAGATAGTTGCTTGAGAAATTAGGCATTATTGAATATGTTACTTGGCAATTTTATTTGTGATTCTTCATACATCAGCTAAAGTTTTTTCCATGGTAAGTTGTCTTGAAGAACTAAAAATGATGCATAGGTAGTGAAAGCTTGCCCTTTTATGTGTGAGGCTGAATGATGTTGAAATAAGTAACATTGAAAAGCAGACATGTCCACAACAATTAATTTGATACATGTATGTATGTGGATTTTCTTTGTTTGTGAATATTTACCTTTATGCCTTGCTTATTACAACATTTCTCTAGCATAAGAAGATTCTAATTATAATTGTAAATACACATTGACATGCTACCTTGGTTACTTTTTTTGCCTAGATTATTTTCTGGTATCTCACATCTTTGTAAGCCAATGAATTCAATATGTCACTATTACTTTGTTGAATTGAGAAGCCGCACATGCAGGCAAATTGAGGAAGGGTTTTAATATATATTATCTATGTTTATATTTTGACTTTGAATGTTTTAATACCTAGAGGTTTGTTGCCCTTTGTCATTTTTGTATCACATAAGTAACTACAGTCCATATTTATTTCCTGATTTGATACTGCACTTTCAGTGCATGACAGACATTGTTTTTTGATGTGCAATTCCCTATTGATTTCCTATTACTTTCATTAGCCTACACATATGCTTAGGATAACAACATTTGTTATCAACATTGCTGTATTTGTTTAACATTTCAACTAGTTCTGACTTGCCACACCATTGCACATACACACATCTCCAACATGTATTTGAATTAGCAGTTGTTCTTAGATTATCAATATTTGTCGACAAAATTATTTGTCAATTGATGTCTATGTCATTGCAGATATTGTGATCCTGTCCTCTCACACAGTGTGGCATGGCTCAGTACTTTTCACTGTGGGCAGTTTTCTACTTTCATTGCGTAATCAGTCTAGTAATCCCACAAAAGTACAGCAGTAGCTATATGTTTGAGTAAGATTCTACCACTATGTGCACATGCCACAAGATCCATACACAAGCATAGAGATATTTATAATGTCATACTTTTCAATTTATAGTGAAGAATCTGCTTTCCTTACAAATGACTAGGCCATTCCCATATCTGCCATTCTCAAACCGCTAATTGATGTTACTGTGTTGAAAAATGTATGCATCACGGGCACTTCCAGGATACTTGGCCAGGACATTGATGAACAGTCCATTATGATCCACTATTACCGGGACATTGATCGAATAATTGTGTTTGCGGTTTTTGAACAGGTGCGAAGTGGCTACAGGGGGCACAAATTGCACATGTGTGCAATCAATGGCAACAAGCACATGAGGGAATCTAGCAATGTTGTTGAACCCTTGCTTGGTAGCTAATTGTTGTTGGCTGGTTTTTGGGAAGATAAGATACTGGGGTGTACGTTTTATGATAACATCCAACACAGATGGGAAAAATGCTGAAAATGCTCCCTGAGAAATACCAGCCCATCTTGCAGATGTACTTAGAAAAAATTCTTAGGCCAACATGTGAAGCACAGACATCAATTTCATGTGTGCTGGGATGGTATTGGTCTTTGCTATTGCTAGCTAAAGAGTTGACAATATCTTCTCCAACAATTCCATGATACTCTCCCTCTTCAGTCTGTATAAGTGGATGACCTCCAATGAGGGATAAATGCTGACAGCATAAACGTTCCTTTCTCATTCGCTGCCTACAAGTTTGTCCCCTACCTACTCCCAATTGTAATATAACAACCTCCATGGTATATATGAGCTTGCCAAAGTGTACTGTGATGGTGAGAGTTTTATGCTACAGCCACTCCGTCATTTTCTACGCCTGAGTTGCCAATGCGCAGCAGTCTGACGCATTTCTATCATTGCTTACACTGTGTCACTATGCGTGACGCAATGATATGAGAAATGTGTTATATTTGTGTTGAAATTTACAAGGGAATTCCTACATTGCATAAATAATTTCCTGCATAACAGTCAGATTCAGCGCAGCAGTTGCACCACGCAATTGCCTGAAAATTACGCAGTTGTGTTCTTGCATTGCTTGATAAATTTGACTTGCTGCTTGCGTCACACTAAATGACACAAGCTGGCGTAAGTCCTTGATAAATTTACCCTTTAATTTACTTGTAAGTCACTAATAAATGGCACTGTATGTACCCAGGGCCTGTAAATTAAATGCTACTAGTGGGCCTGAAGCACTTATTGTGCAACCCACAAAAATAGCCTTCTTAAACATGTCTTAAGCCTCCCACTGCAGCCTGTAGTGCATATTAAACTGCCATTTCGAAATGGTAAAATAGAACTTTTGCCAGGCCTAAACTTTCCTTTTTTAGGTTGAGCCTGAGCCACCTCGCAAGCGCTGCTCTGGCGATCTGTTGTAGGAGAGTACGGAAGAGAAGTCCCGCCCACTCCCCCGCCCATATTTTTCATTGGCTTGTGTGTTTGTCCTTCGTAAATGCTGGCTTCCGATTCCTTAACAGGCTTGTTAGTTCCTCCTTAATACCGCTGTGTCGTCATTTGTAAACTCCAATGGCTACTGGCCCCTTTACTTTGGTTCTTACACTGTACGTGTTATTTTAGTGTGGTAAGCACTATTTTCTTTATTGAGTTTGTCCTACTTCCGGCAGGACGACGTGCTTTGCTTACATTCAGCGTGCAGTGCGCGCTTTCACTTTCAAAGTTGCCGGGACAATCGCGACTGCTTGTTTTACATCCTTTCCCTTTTTGAGGAAAGCAAGGCGTATCCTACAAACTGCTGTTCTTCCACAGAAACTTCTAGCTTGTTTTACACGGTGAAACTACAGACCGTGAGTTATTCTCGTTTGTGCAGTCACGGAAACTAATTATTTTATAAACTGTAACAGATTTTTAACCCTGTAGCGACTTCTCTTCTTTGTAAGTTCACTGTTGCGTCCGGTATTTTTTAAAATTAGCCTTTGTTGAAATCTTGGTGATCACTATAGAGGCAATAGCATCCATGTTCATTTCAGATTTAGTTTAAGGGCCTGAAAGTCAAAACTTTTAAGATTTGTTTGTGAAATATTTCTTCGAGTGTTGAGTGAGGTGAGGTGCTTGCCATTTTACCTCGGGTTAAACTGGTCACAGTTGGAAGTCTCCCATTTTGACAAAAAGATGAGGAGATATGCTCATAAAGAAATTTAGCTTCTTGCTGAATACTCATCCTGACTTTCATTTTGAGGGAGTCTATAACTGAAAACCCACTACACTGTATACACAGTTATGCTGTTAAGAATAGGAAATATACACTTTTTGCAAACCACTTATTTTTGGATGATGTTTGGGCAATGAGGCATGCAGAATAACTCCCTCAGAGAAACAATATATATTTATAATCCTTCACATAGCTGCCGCTGTCAGCACTTTCCAGAATTTCGTGATTTTTTGTATCGAGCGTGTTTTTGTTGAGGGTGTTTTTTGTTTATTTTTTCACGTGGCTCAATGCATCAATGCATTTTGCTTTGAAATCTTCAGTCAAATCCCTTTGATACAGTATTCACAGCCGAGCAGGAAAGATGCCCAGACACTGTAAGCACTACAAGGCCACACAAACGGTACCGGTCACTACACAAATACTGGTAGCATAATATAACATCCTTTTGTTTAATAATCTGTGTAAGCAAAGCCCAGAAGTTTCCTTGTTCACTTTTAAGTTTTGTAAGCTCTACCTTTACTCTGGTCTAGTCGAAAGGAACAGGGTAAAAGAGGCTTGTAGCGCAAGTAACAATTTAGTGTCATTTTCAACAGGGCCGAAACAAAGTTAGTGTAATTTTCCCGAGCTTCTGTCTTTCCAGACTGTCCACTGGTTTTGTTTTTGAGTACGTTAGTTTTGGCACTGTCCCTACTTGTGTCACTCGTATTACTCTGTATTTTTCCCAGTTCTCAGCCTCCTTGGTTCCTAGCTGCTGCTTAATGCACAGATGGTTTTCCTTTATGCATACTTGGTACATTATTTATTGGAGTATAAATAGTGACACTGTGTCATTTACAATGCCAATAGCTTAAAATCGCATAAATGCAAGACCTATTGCATTGGAAATGCTTGTTATACTTATAAGTCACCCCTAAGGTAGGCCCTACAGACTCATAGGGCAGGGTGAATTGTTTTTATTCAGTTGGCCATTTTAACTTATGCTTTGCATGTCCTGGCAATGAAAAACATCAAAAGTCATTTTTCACTGTTGTAAGGCCTATCTACCCCATTTACTAACCCTAGGTTATCTTATTACATTTAATAAGTGCTAACTTTGGACTGGGAGCAGATAGAAATGTGCTGTTTACCCTTAAATTGATTGTAATTTAAAATCGTCTTTAATGGGAAAGTCGGACTTTAAGTCACAATTCTGAAAATGCCACTTTTAGAAAGTTGTCACTTTGCCTAACCATTTGTGTCTTCTGCCAGTGTCCTGGGTCACATGAATGTGAATGGCTCTGCTGTTGGGGTTTGTGTTGCTTCCAAACAGTAATACAAAAGGGGCTTAGGTGTGGACAGGACGGGCCATACTGGCAGGTGTATACCCACTTACACTTCTAAGGGGTTTGCCTCCTGCTCACACACAGGATCAGACACCAGGCTTGTCCTGCCTTTTGTCATTCCCAGAAAGTTTACAGCCTTGGCTGAGGAAAGGGGAGGACTTTCCAGAACTAGATTTGGGGGTAGGACAAGGAGTCCCCCACACAAAGGCTGGCACCTGGTATAAATATTGGACCTCCAGAACCACTATTCAGCCAACTCCGGGACTTGTGGCAGAAGAAGGACTGCCCTGATGCCAGAGGACTGCCTCACTGCTAGAAGAATTGCCTTATCATCTGAGAAGGAAGACTGAACCTTCTTGCCTTCATCCAAGGCTAACCAGAGTGACTCCAAGGGTCAGTTGGCTGACTTCCTGTCTGAGTTACAGGAACACAACATGCTTCAGTGGCCTCCCTGCAACAGCCTAGCTTACCTGCTGCAACTGGCCCTACCTCAACCTGCAACTGGATCTGCCTAAGCCCTGCTGGCCTCTGCTGGAGTGAGTCCCTGTTCCCCATAAGGTGCCTACCCAGATTTCTGGACCCTTGGCTGGCATCAGAGTGCACTCCTCCCAAATATAAAGTGAAAAACCTGGAGTTTGGGCTTCTTGTGACCTTGAACTGGCCTGTTCACAACAAGACTCTGCCTTCCACAATTACCACCAACGCAACGCTCCAATGAGTCCTGCTCTTTGCATCGACAGCAACCACCAGTGACGACCGCCAATGTGAAGATGTGACAATGACCGGCCGCTATGCTTAATGGGATCTTTGTACTACAGTGACAGCCATTCTTAACACTAGAGGTGGTCTTTGCACTACAGCGATACTCAGCCTCCTCCGACATGAATAGAACTCTTCACGCCAGACTTACAAAGTAACTTTTCAGCTCGGCTAACCTGGTCCCTGTATCTGGCCTGCCCTCCATCACGGTCGACCAGACCTTGTGACTTTCCTCTGGTCCAGGGCAACCAGTTGTCCAGGAGTGGCGCGTTATGCTTTTAGGCACAATTTTCACTTAAAACTTTAAAACTGAATATCTCTGGTTCTACTGATTGGATTAAAAAATATATATATATTACATTTTGAGCAGCAAACAGACATTTGCTTCAACTACAAACTGTAGTACTAAGACGCATGTTCACTTAACAGCACACATCTGCATATATGTGTCTACGTCTGAAACCCAATACAGAACAATTAGATCAATCTGGTGTCCCCCAGTGTCCAACCAAATCTGCATTTCGACTCGACCTCAGTGACTCCATTCCGACAGGAGTGGATTCTCCTCTGCCCGGCCCTGACCCTTTCTAACCCTAAGTTGTCATCTACAGTTTTCCGGGGGCCCAACACTTTTTCAAATTTACAATGGCATTTACTGGCTTATAGACCGACACCTCATCCCTCATGCACAAGTTCATGTTCGACTTCCACTCACCACGGTCCAAATCGACACTGCCCCCCAGTAACGGACTATGTCCCATCTTGACACCATCTGTTCTACATTACAAAAGAGACATACATACCTATCCAGGGTTTGTTCTCCCCAGACACCCAGCATCACTAGCTGAGTGATGAGCTCAACAGTGCACCCGACAGTCAATGACATTCTGCTGTGGACCCAATACACTTGTGCCCTCAGGCAAACCCACATGGTGCTGCAGCAGCCTATCTCACTGGTTCTCTTCCATTTTTACCATCTCTCATAGCTGAATTCTAGTGAAGTATGCCCTTTTGAGTGTCTTTAGTTGCGCCAGTCTGAACTCTGCATGTATAGCCACCTCCCAGGGGTAGCAACATGCCTGTCCCCAAGCGTCATCTTCCAGTCTCCCTAGATATTATTTCAATTTGTTTCTCAATGCAGAGAGGAGTAGCAGCCTGTTAGTGAGTAATGTGGTGTTAATCTGAGAGACTGCATGCTTGTGTAAGGGGGCACCTGGAAATCTCAGTTCCAATGGTGTTTCGTCTGCAATATCACGTAGCCAGTCTGCATGAGACTTCATGATCTGGGTCATCTGCATATAATGAAGGTATTGACTTCTGGTCGGGTGAAACTGCTCATGTAATCTGGAAACTGTATCAGCTCTCAGTCCCGCCAAACATCTCCAATTTTAGAAATCCCCAGCAGGTCCCATTTCCCATGACCCTCTATTGTTTGCAGCTCTTTCAGTATGTCAGTCTCCAGAGTGGTGTCTTGAGCGCCAGCTTGCCCGACCAGCCCAGTTTGACCCTTGCTTTCCACCAAGCCCTCACCACTGTAACAGTTGGAGGTGGCAATGAGATCATTTTCCATGTTCCATGTTTCCATGCTCAGATAGCCTCTTGGGTCAATGGCCCTCTTATCTGCAAACAGAGAGAGCTCCTGTTGTGTCCCAAAGTCCCAGTTATTGACTGCCAATAGCTGGGTTGCCCCATAGTACAACTGCAGGTTCGGAATGGCCACCCCTCCGTCATAGGGCTTCCTAGTCAGGGCGGAAGGGCTATTCTGGATGAGCTCCCATCCCACAGCATTTCTCATGTCACTGCGTCCACCTCTTGGAAGAACCTAACCAGAACCTCACAGGGGGTGTTTTGGCAGGGTATAAAGAAACTTAGGCAAATAAATCATTTTGTAGAGGGCAGCCCTGCCCAACATGGACAGGCAGAGTTTTCTCCAGTTCTCACATTGTTCCTATACTCATCTAAGTTCCCCTCTAGGTTTCCCCAGAAGAACAGCTCCTGACTGGTGGTAATAAAATTCCCAAGTACATGAAGCAGTTTGGCTCCCATTTCAAGCGTCAGGCCTATCCGGGTGTCCAGTTGGTCTTTGGGAATGCTACAGATTTGCTCCAATTAATGTGGATCCCAGAATACCTCCCAAACACCTCAAGCATTTGCAGAATCTTTAGGATTGATCTCTCTGGGTCCGACAGATATAGAAGTATCTCATTCGCGTAAAGTGAGATCACACCTTCCCGTTTTGGGTTCCATCTCAATCTGCAGATCGTTGATCCTCCCCATATCCACGTCGCCAGCAGCTCAAATGCCACGGCGAACAGCAGTGGGCATAGAGGAAATGCCTGATGCATACCCCAAGTTAAGTCTAAACTTTCTGGACACTGTGTCTTTAACCCAAACTCTTGCCAGTTGGTCCCCATATAGGAACCTTGTCGATGTTAGGAACAAGAGATCAAATCCCATCTTCCACAGGACCGCCATCAGGTATGGCCACTCCACCAACTCAAGTCTTTTTTCAGCATGGAGGGCCAGCAGTAGTTTTGGCTCTCTCACAGTGTCCCTATGTTCCAGACACCCGAATAGTCACCTTAAATTATGTCTTGTTGCTCTTTTTAACATGAAATCCTGATTGGTCCAGAGCAATGATAGAGTGGTCTGAGATCCCCCTGGGTAAGTAGTCTGAGTTTTAATGTCTCCCACCATATGTCTTGGCAAACGTAGGTATTCCAGCCGTAACATGGAACAGATGGAGTTGGAGTCATAGAAGTATAGCAGCTTCTGGAGATATACCTCACTCCACATATCTGCCATAACAGTCATGTCCAGAAAGATTCACAAATGTGTATGCAGTCTATGTTGCTTGCCTGACTTGGTCTCCCTGTCCGGTTCTCCTTGTAGCATTAGAGTCAGATCATCTCCCACTATTAAAAGTCCTCAGGGCCCTGCGCTATCCATTGGCTCTCCTTATCCAGCCCAGTCATTTGTAGGAGCAGGGGAAATACCAGGATGCCAGGATCATGCAGTACCAAAATCCGCTCACAGCCACGTAGCAGCACAATGGACCTGTCCAAGTTTTTGTGACATACAGTGGCAGGGATTTACATACTAGGATCCCTGTCCCTTGGGATCTTGTGGTAAACCCATTGTGGATCAGCAGCCAGTAGCGACTGCGGTCAACCCACACTTATAGCACACCAAGTTTGTTTCCTGCAAGAAGACCAGGCCAGGATTGTCCCTGTTTAAGTATCTGGCCAGAATCCCTCATTTCAACTCATTGCTGAGGCCATTTACATTCCAGGAGAGCAACTTAAGGGCCTTCCCACCTGTTTGTAGTTGCCTTAAGGTACTTGTAATGCGTGTCTCAGTTGTGTACCCCTGTCTGCAGCAGTGTTTACTGTGGATAAATGCGTCTGTAGGCCTCAAATCATCCCTCCCTCCCTCAACTTCCCCTCCCCACATGCTGAAGGTCTAAAACTACCCACCTCCTCAATGGCTGGGGTGTCTGTCATCCCTTCACATCAAATATTCGAAATGTGAACATTTAGCAACAATACTTAATAACTGAGGTATGTGGGGTCTGCACTGTGTGTATCCTCTAGACTGTCCAGACACATCCTGTCTGGGGCGTGTGGGCACTGGGGAGCCATATCAATTGGTATCATCAGATGTCATTGGCATGACCACTGGTGGAGCAGTTCCTCCCAGTCCATCCCCCCCGCTCTGAGTCTCCCTCCCCAGACTCTTCAATTTATCCCACAAGGGCAGCTCATCTGTTGGTGTCCACTTGAGACCATCTTTGTTGAATGTCTGCCATGACTTTTTCACTTCTCAGTTTCTGCCTGGTATTTGGTTGGGGCCATTTCTGGATGGCACCATGCCCTGCGGCAACACTTGTGTGCCTTCCATCCCGATTCCCGGGCTGTCTCCTGTTCATCTGGCTTCGGGTACCTGAGGACCTCCAGTCACTCCCAAACTTCGGGGAACACTATGGGCGCATTTCAGTGTGCGCTATTTTGAGGTTTTACCCATCATTACTACCAAGGTCAACCATTCCCCAAGCAACAGTTCCATCCACAGGCCTTCAGCTCGGAACCCCCACGAGGTGGACATTGTTGCTTCGAAACCTTCCTTCAGCGTCATTCATTTTTTCTGTCAAATTAGCCACCTCCTTTTCCAGTGTCTGCATGAGAGCTGCATTCTTGCATACTGTGGGTCTGAACAAAATGAAGAAATAAACACACTCGGAATCTCTGGCACTCCATGTCCTATTGGACTTTTTGCACTTTGGACTATATATGAGAGTGTGCTTTGGTATTATTATTGAATTTGAGCATCGAGAAGAGCCATTCTTTGGTTTCCATACGCCCTAGGTTAGCGGGTTTATATAACACGTGAGAACCAAGATTTTCAACTGATTACCAGTAAATACTTGACCCCCATATTTAATGTTTGGATGTGCGATTACTAAACCACAGCTGCCATCCTGTTGTTCTTTTTAAAAAGTATTTCTTCATTGAAACTATACAGATGAGATCCTGCATAACAGTCAACACTGCCTCCTGTCTAGAGGAGGCCATAAGGATAGTAAATGTCTATTCGCATCCGGTATGCAGAACCAATATTCCACCTGACGCAGGAAACTCACCCCCAGCCCCCTCCCTCTCCCGCCCAGATTTTCCTCCACAAATGTAACAACGACAAAAATGAGTGCCTGGCTGCATTCCACCTACTCATTGTCCTGCATAAACAATCTTTGTGATCGAAGGTCAGGACTCAGGTGCTGTGTCATCCCCTTGATGCTGTCCCAACCCCCCTGCATCGGGAGGCTGACCTGTGCATTGGGGTCCGAGGATTGCACGAGGGACTCTGTCATTGCGTCCCAAGCCCTTAGGACCTCCTGTGCTTTTTTGTCCCTCCTTGGCTTCTTCAAATGAGCCTCTTCTGCACCCGCCCTCTCTACCATATCCACCTCCGATGCCTGCCTCATAGGTGGATGTGCAACCATCCAATGTTCGGCTATCTGTCTCTTCACCACTGTCAGGCCCAGTATGGCAGAACGCCTGCTGAGGTTCTTTTTGGGGGTTTTCGGGAGGAGCCCCTGTAGACAGTTATCAATTATGCGGTGAATATCCCAACTCGTCACCCTCTTTAGTTGGGCTCAGACTTGAACCCAGACAGGAATCAGGGCAGAGCAATGCCACACCATATGTAAAAAATTAGCCTCTCTCGCCCCACATTCAGGACATCCCTGCCCTCTCGAGGGGTAGATAGAATGTAGTCTTTTCGGAGACACATATGTCATATGGTTTACATTATATTGATCAGTTTGAACCGAGCACATACTGCCACCCTGCAAATCCCTGCATGCATCTTTGACCAGTCCTTTGGGGTAAGGGGTTGTTCAGAGTACTGTTGCCATGTTTCTTCAATTTTTAGCTGCCAGAGCTGCCTGTCAGAGCATAAAGCTCAGTAGAAGTGTGTAATGAGCCTGTGAGCTCCTGCCATGGATAAGAGCATCACCAGGGTTCGCAATGGTTCTGGAGCCTCTGAGAACACTGGCCACAACTGTTGAGCGATTGCTGCTATCTTGGCATACTGACCATGACCTAAACTAAACCCACTTATGGCATCTTGGAGAGAAATGAAATGCCCTTCAGCTATAAATCTAACACCATGTTACATCCCCCTTCCTGACACCTAACAGCAACAGACATTACTCTAGCCATCTGCTCAAATGGGTAAATTAGCAAAAGGTCGGGATCCGGGGCATATGGTGCTCTCTACAATACCTGCCTCACCACTCTTTCCCATAACCTTCCCATCAAGTAGACTAAGTGTGTAAAGGTCTCCCTCTTACCTCCTCCTCACATCTGGAGGGCCCTTAGCTCGTGCTCACCATAATTGTCCACCAACAGGGAACACTCCTAGTTAGGCTCCCCATCCAGCAAATGAACCACATGCTGCAACTACACTTCAAAATAATACAGCTCAAGATCTTGGACTTCTATGCCCCCCCTTATCCCATTCTCTCCATAGGCTGGACAGTGGACAGCCCTACACTCCACGTCTTGCCCTGCCACAGGAGTTCCAGTAATAGCGAAAAAAGCAAACACAAGGAGATAAAGAATCGAGCACTGAAACTTCTTGTATTTGCTTTGTTTGAAATCAGTCCCAGGATGATTGCTTCTGTTCCAGGAAAGACCTGGCTTGGCAGTTCGGGCTGGAGTTCGCCGGGGTGGCGAAGTGAGCTAAAGAACAATGATGTGCTCAACCCAGATCTGTGACTGGGGGTAAGTGTCTGAAAAGTTTCAGCACTCCGTCCATCATCTCCTTGTGTTTGATTTGGTCACCCTAAGTTGGCAGGGTATGCTCCGATGTGGGTCCCTTGCTCACTTTGCCACTAGATTCAAGCTAGCCTGGCTGATGAGCGGTGTTACCCCAAAAACGGTCCCAGGATGCTTGTTTCCAGTCCAGGGACGACCTGGCTTGGCAGTTCGGCCGGACTGTTCCCATGAGGAACAGGATCAAGACTGATTTGCATATGGCTGGGTCTGAACTGGGGTGACTAATTGAGCTAACGAACGATGATGGATTCAACCCAGATCTGTGACTGGGGGTGAGTGTCTGAAAAGTTTCAGCGCTCTGTCCATCATCTCCTTGTGTTTGCTTCTTCCTGAGGGCACACCATAATTCTGAGTCTCTTGAATGGTTTCCAGTGGCATGCAGGGGTTCTGCATCTCAATGGGCTCACACCCTGCTTGCACTGTGCAGTCAGCATTGGCCAGGATTCGTCCCCCAGCACGATCCATGGATGTTCCACTCTTCTGCGATGAGCACTCACGTTGATGCTGGGATCGTCTCGCTCCCTTGTGCCTCGGTTTTCTCCACTCAAGACTCCAGTCCCCGTGCTGGAGACCTATCAACTCCATCTATTCAAGAGCATCCTGGGGCATCTCATAAAAGTATACCTTGCCCTCGTGTTGGAGTCAGAGCCTCATGGGAAATATAAGCCTGTGCTTTATATTGTGCTCTCTAAGCCGTCATTTGATTGATAGGAGATTTTTATGGAGTTTCTGCACTTTCCGGGTGTAGTCAGAGTAAATTTGAATTGGGGTATCTTAATATCAGGGGAGCCGTGTAAGCAGACATGTTGCAGTATTTTATCTCTACGCCGATAGTTGAACAAATGGGCTATAATGGCGTGGGGCTGTGCTCCAGTGTGCTGCATCAGCCCAGAGCCCTGTGAGCACAATCAACTGAGGAATTTGGACAGCCATATCGGCTGCAGCACCATGGTGAACCATTCCTCTAAGAACAAGTCAGCCGAGGGCCACTCTGCAAGTTCAGGAAAGCAGAGGAAGTGCAGATTGTTCCGCTGAGACAGTCCTTCGGTGTTCCCCTGTCATAGATCAATTTGGGGCGTACTACATTTGAGTCCAGCTACTGTTGATTGTAAATCCCATACCATAGTAAGCAAGGTAGCTATTTCCTCTTCCCTTGACGTGACCCTCTCAGCCACTTTATGAAGGTCCAGTCAAAAATGATTAATGTCTATTGCCATTGAGTCCATTTTCACTTCTAGAGCCACCCTGAACCCTCTTATGGCCTCAGTATTGCTGCCATTCCCTGTGCATGCTCTCTGATCTCCAGCTGGGGTGGTGCCCATGCTCTGCCCCGGAGAGTCCTACTCCTGGGTCTCTATACTGCACTATCTTGTTGGATTCCCCCCTCTTTAAGGAGTTTGTCCTTCACCATGCTGAAGCACGAGCAGACGGGGTCATGCCCCACTTCTTTGCCACGAGACAAGGGGGGGAAACCCTGCAATGCCTATCTCCTAGACCGCACTGTCCCGGCCTTCAGGTGTGGCCCGCTGCTCCCATCTCGTCCTCCCCAGCCGTCACCACAGCCTCTGCCGCCATCCCGCCCCTCCCCCCCAGGGTGCAGTGCACACTCCCCAGCCACCGGGCAGCCTGCGTGGGGATGAGGGAATCCCCAACGATGTTCTCCAATATCACCAGATTGCATCACCTCCAAGGGACCGTGTCCCAGCACCTCCAGTAAATCCGTTGTTGGCACCACTAGATATGCAGCCCCATGATTCTGGGTTCTGTCTCCCAATAACCCGCACAAACCTCTGTGCCAGCCGATACTGTCTCAGTCACTCAGAGGAAGGTCGCTTGTGAGATCGCCGAATAATATACCATGCTGTTCTTTGTCGTAAGGATATCTTTATTGGAAGTATCCAGATAACCACAAGAAACACGTATGGAGAGCCCGAGAACTGACCACCGCTCCAACCGTCTTCCAATCGCCTTCTACACTCTGCACTCTCTCAACACTCTCAAACTTACATATGTCATACACAGCACATTACACATACCACCCACCTTCCCCTTTTCAAATAAATGACAAAGGAGAGAGACACAACAATCAATGAACATAAACCCCCCAAATCACGCCCCCCCCCCAATAAACAACACACACAACAACAAAAACACAAGAGTTAGTCACAACATCTTCTGCGTATTTTCTTGGCACGAGAACTCCTTCTGGGAGACACAACGGGATCCTCACTAGACTTGAACACACTTTTGCTGCCATCAACCCTTGACCAACTGATTTTGCACCACCTACCGCCACAACGTTCCTAACAAGCCTCGCCACACGAGAAAAGTTCTACTCATCACTAGTAGCTTTGGCTTTCCCAGCCAATACTTTCACATCCACCTCCTTGTTGATAATGCCAGAGGTCCAATCCGGGCAAAGACATGAACTGACACAACTTCCTCTCGTCAGCTCAAAAGGTACCTGACCCGTGACTAAATACGGAGTAGTGCGATAATCCCAAATGGTGTTTCTAATAGCATCAGCACAATCCACTCCAACACTTAGCGCACTCTGCACGCATTCAAACAAGACTTTGTTGAATCTCAACTTTTCCATTGAATTGAGGGTAATACAGAGGTGCACGAATATGTTTAATGCTATTGTTGTCAAAAAAGTCTTGCATATATGTAGAGGTAAATTGTACTCCATTGTCCGATATAATTTCAGCTGGCATTCCTTCCCTATAAAATACCTCCTTAAGTGCACTGGCAGTATTGGGCTCAGCTACACCTTTAATCTCCATCCATCTGGATAACTGGTCCATCAACACAATGAAATACCTCATCTGCGCAGGAAGGACATGAAAAGGACCCAGAAAATCAACTGATACTTTCTTCCACACACTATCCGGACTCACTATAACCCTATGCTCACGAACCGAGGTCACCAAGTGTTTGTCGCTTATACAACATTGCACACACCCTCTGACCACTTCATCCACTTCCATGTCCATGGATGGCCACCAGTACTTTGTTCTAATGAGCCGTTTGGTAGCTGTCATTCCCAAATAACCGGCATAAGCTGTCTCAATTATTCTCATTCTGAAACTTCCAGGAGGAATCAATTTCTCTCCCCTAAGCAGAATACCATTCTCAATGGATAACTCATCAGCAACCTTCTAGTACGGTTGTAAAGTAGGCTTCAATTTTTTCTCTTTCGACAATCCTTCCAACACATATTTCAGAGAATCATAAGATCAACATCTCTATTGACCATGTCACACCATTCCTGCACGCTACCTCACACAATTCGATCCTCAATCAATGCTTTTATGCATTATTCAACCTCTTCTTCATTGTATTCCACCGGATCAACAACAGGTAGCCTAGATAAACAATCAGCTTTACAATTCTTGCCCCCAGGAACATATGCCAATTCAAAATTAAATTCAATTAACTTGACTGATATTCTAGCAAGTCTAGTAGTAGATTTCCTAATCTTGTGTCCATTCAAAATGTCCACCAAAGGGCGATGATCCGTTTGTAGACAAAATGGTCTTCCCCACAAATATGGCTTAAATTTCTCGACGCCCCATGTACAAGCCAGCATCTCTTTCTCGATTACAGAGTATCTAGTTTCCACCTCAGATAATCTTCTTGATGTGAATCCAATGGTAGAGTCTGTTGTTCCATCTCTCTGTGAAAGCACTGCTCCAATTCTATATGCACTTGCATCCACCGTAACAAACGTTTTTCGGCCAGCTACATATGGTTGGAGCGCTGGTGCTGAGATCATTTTGTCTTTAATTAAATCAAAATTTCTCTGACATACATTTGACCAACTGAAATCTGTATTCTTTTTCAACAAAAGTCTGAAACACTCGGTAAGATCAGAATAATTCCTTACAAACTTGGAATAGAACTCATACATCCCTAGGAAAGATCTGAGTTGATCTTTGTCCTGAGGATGTGGAGCCTTTACAATTGACTCCACCAATCCTGGTTTAGGTTTCA
The DNA here is from genome assembly GCA_963921515.1 of Calotriton arnoldi. Classification (NCBI taxonomy): domain Eukaryota; kingdom Metazoa; phylum Chordata; class Amphibia; order Caudata; family Salamandridae; genus Calotriton; species Calotriton arnoldi. The sequence continues at coordinate 342,831 of CAWUFW010000317.1, read as the reverse complement.
CCCCTTCAGAAGATAGCATATGCTCCAAATACTCTATTTCCTCGACCGCAAAACCGCATTTGTTTTTTCTTAGAGTAACCCCATTTTCACACAAGACATCTAAAACTTTTCTGAGAGTGTTATCATGTTCCTCTAGTGTCTTAGCAAACACCAGAATGCCATCATGGAATGCCACAACATTCTTGATCCCTTGCAGCAGTCTTGACATAACCTTCTGAAAAACAGAAGCAACAGATGCCAGGCCGAATGGCATCCTACAAAAGTGAAAAGTACCATCAGGTGCGACAAAGGCTATAACATGACGTGAATCAGCCTCCAACACTACCTGATGATATGCTGCTTTCATATCCTGCTTAGTATACCACTCGGCCTGTCCAACTACTGTAATTATATCCTCAATTCGTGGCAACAGGACATTTTCCACCCAGATGGCATTGTTTACACTCCTCAAATCAATATAATCACGTAGGGCCCGATTCACAGAACTAACTTAAGACAAAATCCTAAACTTACTACCATTTTGGTATTCACAGAAGGCACTTACTCCTTTTGGTATTCACAGAAGGCACTTACTTACTCATTTTGAGTAACTTACTCATTTTGTGTAACTTACTCATTTTGGTATTCACAGAAGGCACTTACTCATTGATGAGTAAGTGCCTTCTGTGAATACCAAAAGAGTAACTTACTCATTTTGAGTAACTTACTCATTTTGTGTAACTTACTCATTTTGGTATTCACAGAAGGCACTTACTCATCAATGAGTAAGTGCCTTCTGTGAATACTAAAATGAGTAACTTACTCATTTTGAGTAACTTACTCATTTTGTGTAATTTACTCATTTTGTTATTCACAGAAGGCACTTACTCATCAATGAGTGAGTGCCTTCTGTGAATACCAAAATGAGTAACTTACTCATTTTGAGTAACTTACTCATTGTGTGCAACTTACTCATTTTGGTATTCACAGAAGGCACTTACTCATCAATGAGTGAGTGCCTTCTGTGAATACCAAAATGAGTAAGTTACTCAAAATGAGTAAGTTACTCAAAATGAGTAAGTAAGGGCCTTCTGTGAATACCAAAATGAGTAAGTGCCTTCTGTGAATACCAAAATGGTGGTAAGTTTAGGATTTTGTCTTAAGTTAGTTCTGTGATTCGGGCCTGTAGTTCACCAGAGCTCTTCTTGGCCAAAACAACTGAGATAGCCACAGAGTGGCATCAACTGGTTCAATAATGCCATCTTGCTGCATTTTAGTTAAAATCTTACTCAAATCATCTCTCACACTAAGAGGAACATTACATATCTTGTGCCTAATAGGCCCACATCCATCTTTAACCTTAATAACATGTTTGAAATCTTTAATTTGGCCCACCTCATCTCAAAACACTTTAGGATATTCAGAAATCCAATTAACCATTTCCTTTGAAATTACTCCCCCAATTTCACAAGAATTTTCAAGTACGACTGGTGGTTTCTGCCTGGTCTTATGACGATGCCAAAATCAGCTTGATGCCACCACCCCAAAACATTTATACCTTTTTTTGTGACATACACCTTTCCTTTGATCGTTTGATTGGAAAACGTAATGGATGCCCAAAAATACCCTTGTAGATGAATTCTACTACCCTCAAAAGCTGGGGGGACAACATCTGGAGGTAATAACACCTGGTTAGACCATTTTTCATTAAACCTAGAGATATCAATAATGGTTGATCCAGGACCTGAATCAACTAAAAGAGGTGTTCCATTTATGGTAATCAACTAAGGGGTCACTATACCATTTTGAGTGTTCTTCCCCTTTTGTTTCCACTACATTTACAGCCAAAACCAATTCTTCCAATTTGTTCTCAGTGACAAGAAGGTCAACATTCGAGTCAAGATTCTGTACAGCCCGAATCTGCACACCCCTTTGTTATTGGTGAAACGTCTTCCACCTCTATACACTTTACCAAAATGACCTAGTTTGTTACATCTCCAACATTCTTGTGTTGCTGCCGGACAATTTGTAAAAGAAGAAACATGGTTAAGTGAACCACACCTGAAGCACTGAGTTTTAAAACCTTGTGCTTTGGCAGAGTTTGCTGCTCCCATTTGTGCATTAGTAAATTGCTGACTTTTATTAGTAAGGCGTGTACTGGTAGTGTGATTAATACTGGCAACTTGCTGGATGTTGGTGTCAAGACGTTTTGAATCCTCACGAGAAGCCTCAATGCTTTTGGCTAAGTCAACTGCCTCATCTAATGTGGGAATTTTGCATGCTAGTAACCTCTCTTGTATCTTGTTAGAGTTACACCTACCACAAGTTGTTCTCTAATGAGTTGTGAAGTAAGGTTACCAAAATCACAATATGAAGCTAACATTTTTAAGGCATTAACATACATGTCAATTGATTCAGAAGGAGCCTGTACCCTGGTAAAAAACTGGCAGATTGACTTTACCCGCAAAGTGAATTTCTAACTGTACCACGGCATACCGAAACTCATCATCCTCTTCAGGTTTCAATTCTGGTAAATGATCAAAGACATTTTGCCCTTCCACCCCCTGGTAATAATATAGCAAATTCCTATTCCTATCCGGACGAAATTTCTGACCATCATTAGCTTCAAGATGTGCATTAAATGACCTTAACCATAGCCGCCATTTTAATGGTGGATCTCCAGGTTCTTGTAGGAAATGCGCAGGTGGAGTGACTTTTCATTGAGTATTCTCTCTCTTTTTTTTATTACTTAATGAAGATGCCAAACAAAATTTACCACTTTAGAACGGCATCAGAATAAGCGTGCCAATGGCTGCAAGGAAAACATCCACTGGACCTAGAAAGCAAAAAATATAAAAATTAAATGTTTGATGTTCCAGCTGATGTGAACTTAGAAAAAAAATTGAAGATTAAATTAAGTTGAGCGTGTTAAACTCTGTTAGCATTCAGTGAAAAATGCAGATTTGATGTATTTCAGCGTGCCTAGTGCTGTTAGCACCTCCAACCACTAGGTGGCAGATGTTGTGTTGGGCTCGAGCGTGTGCTCGAGCCATTCTTAATGTTGGGGGTTCTAGATTTGTTTAGTGCTGACATTGTAGAATGCTTGTGGCATTCGTTGTATGGAGCTGCCTGCTGGCGGTTGTACCTTGTTGTCAGACGGGTTTGAGTACGAGAATAAATCTAAGAAGAATCCTTCTTGAGTACGGATATTCTTTTCTACAATGGCGACGATGGACTTAAACCCCACAAACCCACGCCTTTGATTCCCGACAGCAACACGAGGAACCTCTACGGACCTCTGCGGACCCCCACGGTTCCTGATGAACATTTACTTTCCTGTGAAAATTGTACAGCGGATCTGCTCTTGAGGTATTTTGTACTTTTTGCCACATTAAGTGTAATTCTGTACCTCATTAGACACCGAGTCGAAGCTTTGCGCTAATTCCGAGCATTGAGGAAACCACCATCGGCTGCATCCTTCAATTTACGGCACCATTCCTAGCCCGTGCCATGGATTGTCTCTGACGTCTCCTAGCTACGAAGACGACGCCACACGGTACTACGCGTCTTTGCGCATACACGTCAACACGCAAGGTCACGTCGATTGACCTTACGTGCAGCCATATTGTATGCAGATTTTCTTCGGTATAGTAACGCACTAGAAACGGGTGCACATCTCATCATCTCTTCGTTCAAGGAAGTCTCTAACGATCCCTAAGTCTCTACGGTGATACACACACCGTATATCCACAACGTTTACACAGCATTTACTGGTGATACACACACCGTGTATCCACAACGTCTACACAACGTTTACAGCATTTTCGGCTCTAATGGTGATATGCACACCGTGTATCATTTAAGGTACTTTTCCTGCATTGAGTGTTTGATACAGCATTTTCAGCTCTATTGGTGATACGCAATCTGCGTATCATTTAAGGTACTTTTCCTGTATTGAGTGTTTGTTCTTTAATTTTTTTTTGTGGTTTCTACAAGTGAGCACATTATTTGACTCCTATTTTACTTACTCTCATCTGTATTATGGCTATGGCTACAATGAACCTACCTGCCCCACAACAATTTTGTTTGATTGTGAGGTATCTAGCCAAATATGGCAAGAATGGAGAGATTAGCTTATTAATTACTTAGACACATTTGAAAGTAAAGAATTACCACCAGAAAAAAAAAAATCTTCTACATTGTTTAGGACCTGGAGGCTTAAGAGTTTATAACCGCATTGAAAAGAAACCCTCATCAGGAAGTGAAGTGAACGTTTTCACCCAAGCTATTGCAGATTTAAACGCTTACTTTGAACCCACAGTATGCAAAGCTGTGCATAGATATAATTTTTATCACAGGAAACAAGAACCTTCTGAAAAAGTTGAAGATTACATAGCTTCTCTTAGAAGGCTTGCTTTATCTTGTAAATTTATTGAGGAGGAGTTAATTTGCGACCAATTGATTATGCACTGTAATAATCAAACTCTCCAAGATAAGCTGTGAATTAATGATGATGCCAGCTTACGTGAAATCAGTGCTATCATCAGCAAAGCTGAACTAACTTCTAGATGTGCCAAAACTGTTATTGCAAAGAGCAAGCTTGATAACAGCGAAGACATTGTGAAAATAGTGAAATCTAACATTTCTCGTTCCAGTGATCTATTTAAAGGCCAAAGATGTGCATATTGTAAGATGTCTGGTCACTTTGTACGTATGTGTCGCAAATCAAAGTCTGTGAAGTGTGTGGTTGAAGAGTGTGAACAAGAGGACCAGAGTTTTGACTCCGATAATGAGGAGAACAAAATATGTTGTTTATATGAAAAGAATGATGAAGCTGGTAGTAGGCAAAGAAAAAAACCAGTTTGTAAGATCATAGCTGGTGGTGTACACGTAACCCTTATGGCGGACTCTGGGTCACCTTATTCGATCGTCAACAAGGACAAATGGGAAAGTTTATTCAGTTTAGCAATAGGCCCTGAATTAGAGAGTCCTGACATACATCCTGTAAGTTATACAGGTGAACCCATTGAGCTACTAGGTTTTCGCAAACTCACCTCCGAATTTAAAGGGAGACAAGCTGTATGCAAACTATATGTGTCTTTTTCTGGTCCTTGTGTTTTAGGATGGTGGGATCAACGTGAATTAGGAATACGTTTAGACCCCAATAGTGCAGATCCTGTTTTGTGTGTTAAGACGGAGTGTGATGATTTGGTCGAGGATTTGATAACAAAATTTCCCAAAGTTTTTTCGGGGAGTGTGGGTGAACTCAAGGGTTTTTCACATGAAATAATTTTGAAAGAAAATGCATGTCCTTGCATCCACAAAGTTAGAAATATTCCACTTGGCATCAAGGATGAAGTCATAAATGAGATTCAGAAACTAGTTGCAATGATATAATTGAACTTGTGGAGTCGTCTGACTGGGTCGCTCCCCTCGTCGTGGCCCGTAAGGCCAACGGCAGGGTCCGTCTATGTGTAGACTTGAGGGAACTCAACAAAAATATTTTTGTGGATGTGTTTCCCCTTCCAAAAATATATGAATTACTTTCTGCTACTAAGAATATGGAGTGGTTTTCCACCATAGACTTAACTTCGGCATATCAGCAGGTGCCTCTCCATAAAAAAAGTAAACACCTTACTGCTTTTGTCACACCGATTGGGACTTTCCAATTCACACGAGTTCCTTTCGGATTGGCATCAGCAGCTGCTATGTTCCATTGTGTGATGCACCTGATTTTTAAAGATGTAAAGAACGTTCTGTTTTTTCAGGATGACATCCTTATCTTGGGGAAGGATAGAGCGGAACATGATAAAGTTTTGTTCAAGGTTCTGCACATGTTAGACAGCAAAGGCTTAATGGCAGAAAAGTCCAAATGCAAAATTGCTAAGAAAAGTGTAACTTACCTTGGACATAACATTAGTGCAAGTGGTATTCGCCCCAAATCTGAGCTAGTAGATGCTATCAGAAATGCTCCTGTACCCCAAAACAAAGAAGAAGTCAGGTCATTTTTGGGCTTGGAAGAATTTGATTCAAAATTTGTGTACAATTTTGCAAGTAAAATGTTTTGTATCAGGCAATTACTAAAAAAGGGATCTGTTTTCAAATGGTCTATGGAGTGTCAGCCATGTATGGATGGTTTCAAGAGAGACATTTGTTCCGCTCCTGCACTCCAAGGATTTGACCCAAAACTTAAAAGCTTTATTACAACTGATGCTAGTGGGCGGGGTTTGGGGGCTGTGTTGTCCCAATTGCAAAGTAATGGCACTGAGTGCGTAGTTGCATTTGCGTCAAGAGCACTTACACCCACAGAGGAAAAATACTCTGTTATTGAAAGGGAGGCTCTTGGTTGTGTTTGGGGACTAAAGCATTTTAGACAATTTGTGTGGGGTACGCGTGTCACGGTAAGAACCGACCACAAACCACTCACCAAGGTACTGACATCTCATGGTTTGAATAATGTTTCCTCCAGAATATCTCGTTTCTCTGTGCAGCTGTTGGATTTTGTTTATGACATCATTTATGTCCCTGGGATTAGAAATAGAATTGCAGATTTCTTAAGCAGGTGTCCCTTACCTATTTGTGAGGACCTGAACTGTGAATGGGACGACTGGTTAGTGGCAGGTATTTTTAGCAATGAGTTGGTGAGCATTTGTCACGAGGACTGGATTAGCAATATTTCCAGGGATGAGACTTTACGTGTGGTGGGAGATTACATCCTTAAGGGATGGCCTGAGAAGGCTAGTTTATCCAGCAAATTTCTACCATTTTGGGAGGTGAGAAATGAACTTTCATTTGAAGAAGATTTACTGCTTAGGGGTGGTAAGCTAATCCCTCCTAAAATTTTGCGTGATAAAGTCATCAATCTGTGTCATGAAGGTCACTTGGGCATAGTAAAGACCAAGTGTAGGATCAAACAATCATACTGGTGGCCAGGTGTTGACAGAGACATTGAAAGAGTTGTACGTGATTGTGTTGAGTGCATTAACTCTGATAAAAGTTTGATCACTTTTAAACCCAATTTACATCCCATTGTAGTTCCCAGTATGCCATGGGAGAGGATCGGGGTGGACATTTTTGGTCCCGTTAAAACAGTTGATGGTATACAAAAGTACATTTTTGTCATTATGGATCATTTCTCCAAGTGGCCTGAGTATAAAGTCGTAGAGAAGGCAGATTCTGAAAATGTATTAACCTTTTAGGAGAGGTTTTTGCAAGGGAAGGTCTTCCTAAGGACTTGGTGTCTGACAATGGTAGGCAGCTTGTTGGTGAGTATTTCAAGAAATGTATCAGTCAAACTGGCATTGTACATAGAACTACCTCTCTTTATCACCCCGAAGACAATGGAAGCGCTGAGCGCTTCAACAGGGTGATCAAAGGCATCATTTAATTATCACACAGCAATGATTAAGACTGGGAAGATGAATTAAGAAAAATGGTTAGTGCATATAGAATCACAAAATGTTTGTCCACTAACTGCTCCCCTTTTGAACTCATGAGGGGGAGATCTCCTCGCACCAAAGACAACATGGGTTGGTTGAAATGCACTAGGATTGTTTCCTAGTCAGTCAAGGATGTAAAGCAGTCTCTTGTAAATAAACAGAATATTTTGGTGGAAAAGCATGCAGGTGCCTGCAAAAGATGTAAAGTTAATTTGCAAGTTGGTGATATGGTGAAAGTCAAGAAAGGGAGGATAATACCCGAGGGTGAAAGCAAATACTCTGCTCCCCTTAAAGTAATTAAAATACTTTGTAACTCTGCACTGTTGAGTGATGGGTAAGTGTGGAATGCCAATAGAATTGCTTTGTACAAAGGACGCTCTGAGGAAACCTTTGCCAAGGACAAACAAGTGCTGGTGCGTAAGTATGACTGGATCGATGAGGATGTTGAAGAACTGTGTTCACCTAATGATTCTGTCAGCATTCCTGTCCAATCCTCAGATGTTCCTAGATGTGATGTTAATACCGAACGTTCCTCCCTAAGTGAATCTATAGGTGTTGGAGGGGGGGAAGTGTCTCGCACTAAACCTGTGTGTACCAAACCTAAAAAATTTGATGATTATATCACACATATTTACAATTAATTTGTTTGTGTAAACTTTTGCCTTGTTTTACTCTATTGTGAACTGTATTTCTACTTTGTTAGGATTGTTATACCGCCAGTTTAACTAATTATATAGTTTAGTATCTTATAGTTTTTTTTTGTTGTTTTTTTTTAGGAAAGGGGGAAGTGTTAGTGTTGGGCTCGGCGTATGCTCGAGCTCATTCTTAATGTTGGGGGTTCTAGATTTGTTTATTGCTGACATTGTAGAATGCTTGCGGCATTCGTTGTATGGAGCTGCCTGCTTGCGGTTGTACCTTGCTGTCAGAGGGGTTTAAGTACGAGAATAAATCTAAGAAGAATCCTTCTTGAGTACGGCTATTCTTTTCTACAGCAGACCCGTAGTGGTTACCGATGTGAAGATCGTCAAGTGTGCTGATCACTGTCAGCGCAGGAAGGGCAAAACACTCCGCTCTCGATAGGAAGTGGAGAACATGCCAACATCAAAACGTGAGTACAAATTAATGCGTACTTTAACTTTTTTGAGCGCTTATGAATGTCAAGAAATTGCACAAATACGTAGCAATTCTGTTCCAACAATCGCATAGTCTCAAGCCAACCTCGTCCGAGCAAGAGGAGCGGTCTCAAGTCCGAGAATGCATATATTGAGAAACTCTTGTTGCGGCACGGCGAAGTCTCGAGCCGTCTTCGTGAAAGAAAGAGGTGCAGTCGGGAGCTAATGAATGCTCGCGCTGGCACAGTAAATGACGGCTAAGTACATTTAGTAATAATCACAAAACATTACCAGGGATGAAGCTTCTTGGGAATAGAGTTGTACACCAAGAGAAATAGCAATCAGTCTCTCAGGCTCTGGAGTAGTAACAGCGTGACCTTCTTTCAACCGTCTACGTGCCAGGAACCGCTACCAGGATATTCTGTTCATCCTCGCTGTCAATGTGAGATTGCCGAATAATATACCATGTTGTTCTTCATCGTAAGGATATCTTTATTGGAAGTATCCAGATAATCACAAGAAACACGTATGGAGAGCCCGCAAACTGACCACCGCTCCAACCGTCTTCCAATCGGCTTCTACACTCCACACTTTCTCAACACTCTCGAACTTACATATGTCATATGCAGCACACTACACATACCATATCACTCCCTAAGCCATTATCTCCCTCAAGGCTCCTTGTACACCACTTGCTGCTCAGCCTTCCCACTGCCAATATCCTTATGGCCTCACCAGGACACAAGTGCCCATGCAGTAGTGACCAGCCTTCATGCCTGTGATTACACCTGGGCCCATCTGGAGCCAGGGAGAGACACGGGGATCTTTTACTTTCCCCCCTTTCTGACACCGTCATTCAGTTCAGTCTAAGGGTCTTCACACTGCAGGCCACACGCCCTGGGCAACCGGGAGGCATTACTGCTCCTCCTGCCTCAGCTCACCTGCACAGTCTGCTCACCGGTCACGGAGGAAGGCCCCATGCACCTCACATTCTGCTTAACTCTCCGGCTGCCATCACTCTCTGGGCCTCGCCACTTCAGCTGCGAGCTGCCTCTCACTTCAGGCTATGAAGCCACACCCCCGTCGGCCGCGCTCTCGGTACAGTGGACCGGCCTCTCTGCAACATCGGGCTCTCCTCACCAAGGCAGCTGGAGCCACCACTTGCTGCCCTATGGCCGTTAACGATTCAGGGCTCACAGCCTGCAAAGTCTCGGTGCGGGCGGACGAGTCTGACCATCATCACTAACTGCCACCACCACAATGGTCGGCCTCCAGCCCAGCACTGTTCTTGTGCCATAGATTTGACCCCAGAAGTTCTCCTGGATATCACCTCTTAGGTAGGTGTGCGAAACTCTTCAAATGTGGTAGGTTCTTGCAGGATCAATCTGCCCGTGGCAGGAGCTCCCCAGAGGCATGTCTATGCTGCCATCTTATCAGGCCACGCCACCTAGCTACCATTCTATTGTTTTGATTAATGTAGTATTATTCAGTAGCATAAGGATTTATGCTTATTTAATCGCATTGTTATTTTACATGTTGTTACTTAAAGGTTTTGTTTTGCAACTTTTATGTATTTCTTATATTGCCTCAATGATCCATCAACTGTGTACAGAAATACTTCTTGCTGTATAAAGACAGGAAGACCAAAGTAGAGTGGGCATCTATAGAACTAACGGGTTTGGATGACACATGAGATCCCATTGACGCAAAACAACAGTAGAAGAGGAGGTGGGTGCAGGGTACAGGAGAGTATGGGAGTAAGGTTGTGGTAAAGGAAAGCAGATGGCAGTCAGGTTTGAGATATGACAATCATCCAAAGTCAATAGGCTAAATGGATGCCACAGCATAAAAACTCATCAATAGCCTTAAACTAATGAGGTATTTATGTGACAGGGGCAAAACCAGAAAAAGGCATATTGCAAACTATTATGAGAAGGCAAAGATGTCTATACTCCTCATATATGTAGCAAGCATGCCAGGCGATGGAGCATAGAAAGCAAAAAAAAGAAATGCTGAGAGCAAGAGAGAGCAAAAATAGATAAGGGAAAACCAAGGAAAACAATTCTTTCATGGTCCAACTCTGCAGTGGGAAGGTCCGGAATCATAGTAGGGTCACCCACCAGGCACTATGAGGGAAACCAAAAGCCATTCCAGATGATGGTGGTAACTTCACAGCCCAAGAGGGTGTGACCAGAGACACAGAAAGGACGAAGGAAAACCTTGACTGCAGTGTTCCAGCGGCCAGGAAATCCAGAGAAGGTAGTTGCAACAGTGGTTCAATGACGGGGGCAGAAAGTCAGAGGTGGGGATATATCCTCCCGGAAGGAAAAGAGAAATGTACCCCAGACACTATCAAAGGTCTCAAGTTTGTCATTTAGTGTGAAGGTGCTGGCCTCATGTAATGCCACCCTGTGTATCGCTATAAGTCACTTGTGTACTGTAGGGGTAGTGGCGGAGTATACACAGCTTGGCAACTGCTAAAGAGGTGGCCAGCCAGCGGTGGGTGTGGAAATCCAATTCCGGAACATCTGCCATTTCATGAATGAGAGTGAGATGATGGGAGGGCATAAATGTCGAGGGACTGTAGTGATATTATTGGGTCCTTACCTCCATCTAATAGGGTTGCAAAGTTGGGCAGGACCATAGAATATGATAAAGATCGTACATTGCCCCTACAGTTCAAGAATTGATCATGGGGTAGAAGATCTGCCTGGTGCAACTTTTGTTGTGTTCAATACAAGCAATGTAGGAACTTAAAGAATAAACATTTCAGGCGTGATTCCTGGCGGGCCCTGTCATGGTTGGAACGCAGCAGTGCCCAGTCCTTGCGAGAGTAGTACATACCCAGAAGTACCTGCCAATGCAGTCTGGTTGAAGTAAAGGATGGGCCTGAGTGCAAGGATTTAAGTAGAACCCCATAAAACCCCAAGACTACACCTCTGAAGCGCCCCCCAAATCCTCAAATATTGTTGGATAGGGGACATTGGATGTTCTACTGACAAATGCTCTGGTGTAGGGTCAGTTGTTGATATTTCCAATGATCTGCGGCAGGCATGCTAAATTCCTCTCAAAGCACCTGGTAGGGTTTTGGGAGGCCATCCTGGTATATCTGGTCTATGTATTGTACCCCTTTATAATGCCATAATGTGCAATAAAAAACCTAATTATTATTACCTGTGTTTGCATCATTTTTCACCTGTTTTGTTTAGAAATTTGAAGTTCTTACTTGCTGTGACTGTTTCATTTTACCTGTTGCATTGTGGGTTTTGCAGTCCAAAATCTGTTGTATTTTCAAATTGCCTGTGACTACCTGATTTACCCTCCTAGTTTCTCCCTTGATCTGTGCTCAGACCTGTGTTTTAAGTAATCCACCCCAGCTCCCATTTTGTCTTAGTAAGCGACTGAAGCTAGATTAAACCCTCCCCCTTCCTCCCTTAGTATCAGAGATATTATACATCAGAGACTGAACAGAGGATGCTCTGAGACATCAGTAATTTGTGTTTCTTTAGGGATTATACACTCATTTTTTGGCTAGGAGAGTGAGTAAAGTTTAAGAAAAACAGTATTGTTAGAGGGCAAAGTTCATTAGGCACTTACCTGCGGAGCTCCAGCGTGTGGATTGAGCCTGTCTGTCTCCTAGGAGATTCTGAGTTGAGGAGCAGCTTCCAGACCCATGGCCAGCAGCCTAAGCTTGCTGATTGGCTCACTAGCTCCCAAGCAACCCTAAGCCCTCCTCTCACACCTGCCCAGGCCCCTTATGGGTTTGCTGGGTGAATCCCAAAACATTCACCTCCATTTTGTGAGCTGCAGTTTTCCTGTGCCCAAGATTGCAGTGAACCAAGGACCAGGAGGTGGTCAGAAGGCAGACTTGTGCTGTCTCTTTCCTGAAATTTAAAAAGCGATTTTCCTCTACCCGTGATTGCATAATTTTCACCTGTTTTGCTTGTGGTTGTTACAGTTTAAAAATTGAAGTTTTTACCTGCCCAAGATTGCAACCTTTTTCCCCTGTTTTGTTTAGAAATTTGAAGTTTTTCCTTTCCGTGACTGTTTCATTTTGCCTGTTGCATTGCAGGTTTTGCAGTCAAAAATCTGTTGTAGTTTCAAATTGCACATTCCCTCCTAGCTTCTCCCTTGATCTGTGCTCAGACCTGTGTGTTAAGCAATCCACCCCCAGCTCCTATTTTGTATTAGGAAGTGAGTGAAACCAGATTAAAGCCCTCTGCTTCCCATTTTAGCAACAGAGATATTATACATCAGAGACTGAACAGAGGGTGCTCTGAGACAGCAGTAATCTGGTATTATTTGTTTAAGCTGTGTTTTTTTAGGGATTGTACACTCATTTTTTGGCTAGGAGAGTGAGTAACGTTTTGGAAAAACAGTATTGTTAGAGGGCAAAGGCCCTTACCTGCATAATTCCAGAGTGTGGATTGAGCCTGCCTGTCTCCTAGGAGATTCTGAATTGAGAAGCAGCTTCCATGCCCCTGGTCAGAAAACATTGCCTGAGGTCGCAGGGACCTTATATAGTCTGCTATTGCATGCTACATGTATGCACTGACTGGTGGTTGTGTCTGGTGTTTCTATTGGATTAGGGTTAGCTTTCTCATTGGTTGAGTATTTGAGGGTGCTGATTGGTTCCTGGGTCAGTGATTCTATTGATGTAGGGCTTACGGTTAGTGATCCAATTGGTGGATAGGTTTAGGTTTTCAGATTGGTTCCTTGGGCTAGGCTTTCTATTGGACGTAGGGCGTAGAGTTTCCTGTATGATTGGGTGCTGGGACCAGGGTTGGGACTAGAGTTGGGACTAGGGTTGGGGCTAGGCTCTCTATTGGACGCTGGTCTTAGTGTTTCCTGTATGATTGGCTGCAAGGTTAAGGGCAGAGAGGACAAGGGCAATTGCCTGTTTGAGCCTGCTCGAGACTGGTCAGGACTAGGGCCAGAAATGCTGTCCAGTTTCATATACATCAGCACCCACCCTACCTCATCCACAACCAGAGTAACACACTCACGGCACATGTACTCTACTCATTCCCTACAAACTAACCCAAGACAAAGTTCTGTGTCTCAGCACCCACTACAAAACTCCAGAAATCAAACCTATGCACCCTTCTATCCCAGCTACCACATATTTACACCATCATCCACAAACAGTACACAACTCTATCCAATACAACTAACCAATCCACACATCACTAACACAACCCAAATCCACACCATACTTATATCCCATCCAGACACACACTGCCTGCCCTAATTACTCCAAACAGACCCCTTTTTGTCACCAACAAACCTATACTCAGCCTTCCATCATTTCTCCGACCAACACCCTCCTCTTCTTTCTACCACAATAACACAACCGCACAACACTTATACTCCACCGCACTACACATATTACCTCTTGCAGCAATCAATCTAAGACAAACACTTGTAACTCTACTTCATCCCCTCTTAGACACAACATACACTCTACTCACAAACACCCCTTTACCTTACAACTTCCACTCACAAACAATACTATACAAAAAAATCTATCTCATAAAACAAATACATCAGCACCTCGTTTCACTACTCCTCAAAAACAAAACATAACACGCACACCAGCACAACAAAATCTCTCACACGCAACACCTCATATACTTTCTTTCACAAACTACAAACATACACCCATCTTTCAGACTACACAAATGAACAAACTCCATTGCCAAACTTTCGCTCTTCCCCCACACCTAACACATATACAGCAACACAGCAACTCTCTTTTAACCGTCTCTCATCCATTGGACAATTTACAACCTTACTACATGACCCACATGTTGCACCACCACCCCTAACTCATGCACCTTCTGACCTAAACAGTTGCAAACAAAATAAGCAGCATGCCACATCTCACAACTTTGCTTCTCCATGTCTCCTGCACAACAAGGTTACACTACAAAAACAACAGAGTGCACCAACTCACTCTCAACCACCGTCCCCACCATCTACACACACAGACCCATCAAAATGCCTTCTTCTCCTGCTGGATGAGGCACACGATACAGAACAGCTACACAATTGCTATACTCATACAGCTAATACAAACACTAAGGATACACCTGCTGCAAGCTCACAAAATTCTGCTCACTCTTCTACAAAACAAAGTCGCACTATCACCAAAGCATGTTCTCTAAACTGTCTACTAATAAATGCTCGATGGCTCTCTAAAAACAAATATCACATCTACGACCTTCTCACTGACACAAAACCTGACATACTATTTATAACTGAATCATGGTTGGGAGATGATATGGCTCCATTCCAAACTATCACCCAAAATTGTATGGGCAAAAGAGGAGGTGGCCTAGCTGTTGTGCTCAGGCAAACATTACAAATCACTAAAGCTGACGACGTCTCCATAAAAGATGGTGAGGCCCTTTTCACCAGATGCAATCCTACACCATCTTCCTCCTGTAACTTCCTGCTCCTTTGCAGACCTCCACCTAGCAATGCAACATTCCCAGACACATTTCTAGACACAGTTTCTAACCTGATAACACTACACTCCAACCTATGCATTCTGGGTGCCCTCAACATTTTTGACAAACCCAATGTGCCCCATCCCAAAACAATCATCGCTGGCCTAGACCTCCTTAACCTGCATCAGATCGCCCACAAACCCATACACACAGCTGGACACATCCTAGATGTCACTTTTACAAATACAGAACTAGGTACCTTTCAAACAAAGACTCTGGTCACATGGTCAGACCACCATTTGCTTGCTTTCCAACATAAAACAACACAAAGCGACGCACCTAAAGCTACCTTACGTGCATCCACCTATCGACCGTTGAACAAACTCAATTTGGAACACTTAGAAAAGCAACTAACATCCAGTACAGAACTAGACACAATAAATTCTGTTAAAAAACTATATGAGTGGCTACAGGAAGCTTTTGATATCCTAATACCACTAAAAACGACACAACAGAACAAGAGAAAACAAGCACCTCAGATAAATATCATGAAAAAAGAGATAAAACAACAAGTTAGAAAGCTGCAATGTGCCTGGCTCAAAGCAAACACCAATCAAGACAAACTTCACCTAAAGAAACTTAACAGATTATACAAGACCACTATCAAAAAAGCTAAGGAAATGTACTATTCAGACATAATTCAAAATGCTAAATGTGCAAATGAAGAATTCTATAAAATTCTCAATGAATTTCGTAAACCAAATTTCCTAGAAAGAGCTCCTCCCGTTACTCAAGATTTCACAGACAAACTGGCAAATCATTACACAGCCAAAGCAGACACGATGGACTCATATTTAAAACAAAGACAAAGCAGCAGCACCAAATCTTTTCCAAAACAACAATCCTAGAATACTCTCACCCAGCCTCTTTGTTCCTTCCAACACATTTCACATGATTAATTTATGGACCTGGTCAAAGCAAGCAGGCCAGCCAGCAGCCCTTCTGACCCCTATCCACCGCAAACCTTCAAGAGAATTCTTCTAACAATCTCTGCTGCCACAAGAGTAAGAAGAAGAATCAACAATTCCTTAACATCTGGAATATTTCCAGAATAACTCAAAAAGTCATACATTCACCTATTACTGAAGAAAACAAACTTGGACCTGCTGAACCCTGACAACTAAAGACCAATTGCAAATGGACCTTTCCTGGGCAAACTGATAGAAAGAGCAGCATTCGCCCAGCTGTCACAATTCATTGAAGACAATGGCATTCTTTCAGACTTCCAAATGGGATTCCGTCCAGGAAGAGGCACAGAATCTGCCCTCGTTGTCATCTAGGTTGACCTGAAGAGCACAGTTGACCGCAACGGGGTTACTGCGCTACTTCTCTTGGACCTTTCGGCTACCTTTTACACGGTTGACCATGACACTCTGATACAAAGACTCTTCTAAGCCGGCATAGACGGTACTGCTTTAGACTGGAACACATTCTACCTTCCCAACAGAACCAATGCCATCCATACCCCACCTTTCCCTTCCAAACCCTACTTCACAAAAGCAGGGGTCCCTCAAGGCTCTATCATCTCGCCCATGCTTTTCAACATCTACATGAAGTCATTACCAGCACTGATTAATCAGTTTCACCTCACGTGCTATATCTATGCAGATGACATGCAAATACTCCTTCAATTGGAATGCCCCAAAGACATTGGAAAGTCGCCAATTTTCAGTTGTTTCGGAGATGTGGATCAATGGATGACGTGGAGCCATCTCAAATTGAATGCTTTGCAACACAGAAATACGCAAGTGTGGCGATTGGAAAAATTATGCCGCCCTCGCCGCCTGGCCTGATGATCTGGGAACACTGCCTAAAGTATCGAAGGAAGTAAGAAACCTCGGAATGATCATGGACTCCAAGCTGTCATTGAAGGCCCAAGTGGACAAACTAGCAAAATCAAACTTTGTTACTATAAAAACTCTGCGACGAATCGTCCCCCATCTGGGATTTCCACTCAAAGTCCAGGCTACCATCTCTCTTGTTCTGTCCAAACTCGATTAGGCCCATAGCCTCTACCGCGGATCACCTTTATTGACTATGAAAAGACTACAACAGATTCAGAACTCGGCTGTCAGACTACTCTTACATATAAAGCCACATGACTACATCGCCCCTTCCTTGAAAGCCCTGTATTGGTTTCCGGTTGCCAGAAGATCCACGTTCAAGCTGCTTTGTATCACCCACACGATTCATGGAACGGGACCGCTCTTCATCAGGAATAAAATCACCAAACACATTCAACAAATCCCAACGTGCAAGAAAAAAACATGGGTGGCACATCCTTCTCTGTTCAAGCAGCCAAACTATGGAACTCTTCACCCCCAACATAAGATCCATGGATAACCACCTGATCTTAGAAAACTACTCAAGAATTGACTCTTCCCCCACATAACCACCATACGCAAACAGAAATATACAGCATATTTCCTCTATATATAAGCATTTATTTAGACTATAGATATTCTCCTATAGATGTGTATTGCTTTGCATAAACGTGTATAATAATTATTTTTTTAAATTTAGATATTCGTTAGTTCTGCTTAACAAATATACATATTTCTGATAATTACATTATTCTATGTTTTTAACTTGTATATATATGACAGCATAAACAAGTAAATCTTTTATCATAACTATTTATCTACAATTGCTTCACTATTGCATTACAAAAAAAATAAAGTACAATACTTGAAAGCAGTAGTATATTGAATGCATCTTTAATCTACATATACTACCTTCCTTATGCATATATATACCTTCCATGTACTTATGCATCTGTATATTAATTACTTTGCTTCTAATTCAGCATATCCAATGCACTAACCTATTTCTCACCCTGTACCACTCTCAATATATCCTCTACCTCAACTTCCTGACTCATCTCAAACCTCATTCTACTACTCTTTCCAATGCACTACCCTATTTCTCACCCTATACCTCTATCAATATATCCTCTACCTCAACTCTCTCATTCATCCCAAACCCCATACCACTACTATGATCCCAAAATAACCCTTTCTAGACTCCTCCCTCCTCGCATCATCTCATACCTCTTTTACTATTCAGATCTCCCAAACAAGCCTTTCTAAACCCTTACCTCTGACTCTTACCCCTCCACCTCCCTTCTACTCGTCCTAAACCCCCTCCTACTGCTATGAACTAAAAAAATTAATTTCTAGACCCTTCCCGCTTCTATCCCTCCTTTCGTCTTCTATCCTCTTCTATCCCTCCACTATTCCTTTTCAATCCAAAAAACAGAATAACATTTCCAACAGTCAAATTAATTTCATATTTCCCTATACTACTCTCCTCCACCTCCCCTTTACTCACCCCAAACCCCCCCCAAAAAAACTCTAGACCCTTCCCTCTTCCTTCACAATCCAAATAACTGACTAACATATCCACCACTCAAATTACTTTCATATTTCACTATACTAATTCACCACTGATCCTTTATGGGTTCCGGAGTGGCGTGCTACTCGCCGCAAAAGCGCTTCAACACCTTGTCAGTAGTGGCAAGCGCTATATAAATGCAAACCTTTTCCCCTCTTCTATCCCTCCATTATCCTTCTCAATCCAAATAACTGACTAACATATCCACCACTCAAATTACTTCCATATTTCACTATATGAATTCACCACTAATCCTTTACAGGTTCCAGAGTAGCATTCTTCTCACCGAAGAAAGCTCTTCAACACCTTGTCATGGGTAGTAAGGGCTATTTAAATGCAATTACAATACAATACAATTACAGAAGGCAGCGTAGTGCCACAGCTGCACCTTGCTATTGAGGGACTGGGTCACCCCTAAAAGCTTGTAGGCAGCATCCCATCCAGCTGCAGTAGAACTGAGAATAGGATGCTGTGACAAGGTAGTGTGCGAAAGGGATAAATACACCAGAAGAATATGACATTCAATGTGTACCAACAAAGGAGATTTCCTCGGTTGGCACATGTAAAGGGTCAATTATGATAGATGAAAGACCAGACTATACAATGCCATGTTTGCTAGGTGAAGGCCTCCCGCTGTGTTGTCTGCCTATAGCTGGGACGCAAGACATCTGTGTCCACTCCCACTCCAGATGTCTGATCTGATATCTGCCTCTATCCCCTGAAGGAGAGCGTGGGATATTTGAATGGGTAACATCCCCAGTCGTATTGCATGCCACCACCATCTTGATCTTTTGTACTCTCTCCCACATAAAGTGTTTCAAATGTTTCCATTTGAGAAAATCACACCTGGAACTTTTCACTAGTGGGAGGAGGTTGTCTTCCACCGTTCCTGTAAGCCCTCTGCTGATGCAAATACCCAAATGGGTAAAACCCTTAAGGACCCACTGCATGTTGGAAACCTGGATGCATGCACTGGTAGTAACCTTAGATTTAGGAAGCGCCTTAC
This sequence comes from Calotriton arnoldi, assembly GCA_963921515.1. NCBI lineage: Eukaryota > Metazoa > Chordata > Amphibia > Caudata > Salamandridae > Calotriton > Calotriton arnoldi. The sequence continues at coordinate 323,390 of CAWUFW010000317.1, read as the reverse complement.
ATTTGATTTAGTTGATCTTATAACCGGACAGGCGAGAAAATCGATCAGTGACGGCCATGACAGCCTAGATAGAGGATTCTGGATTACATAGAAGGAGGAGAATATTGTCAGTCTACTGTAAGAATTTGCTGTTTCCCAAGCGGGTACCCCCATTACCGGGGAGAGTTTTATCACTGTGGACAGGGGCTCCAGGGCCAGGAGTAAAAGTGGTGGGGATGCTGAATTTAAAAACCTATGGGACAAAAATCACTGTAGTTGTCATCAGCTGTGGTGTGGTCATATAGGAGTCTGAACTTGGCAATGAAATCCTTGCCTAGGCCACCTTAGACATCACCCAGAACAGATAGGGTAATTTTACATGATAAAACTCCTTTGAATAATCCAAAGGAAGGGCCAGTTTGTCCACCGTATCGTTCTTCATATGCCACAGCACATGTATCACCATCTGGAGTTGGTTGCAGGAGCATCTTTCGGGGATACAACCCACTTTCAACTTGTGAATAAATTGGGGAATCACTTCGCACAGCCAGTTTACCAGGAATTTGTCCATAATCTTCAAGTCAACATTGTTCAGCGAGATTGGGCAGTAGCTTGCACAATCCATAGGATCTGTATGCTCTTCATACTTGTTAGATCTGTCAGTCTTAGGGTGGCTTTCCCCCCAACTTCTTTTCCTTCCTCCTCCAGTTTTGCTGATTTCGTTTTTGCTTGCCTTTGGACTCTGCACACTTTACCACTGCTAACCATTACTAAATTGCTTGTGCTCTCCCTCCTAAACATGGTAACAGTGGTTTACACCCAATTGACATACTTAATTTACTTGAAAGTCCCTAGTAAAAGGACTCTACATATGCCCAGGGCCCATAAATTAAATACTACTAGTGGGTCTGCAGCACTGATTGTGCCACCCACTAAAGTAGTAAAGTGAAACATGTCTCAGGCCTGCCATTACAGAACCTGTGTGTGATGATTTAAACTGCCATTTGACCTGACAAAATAAACCTTTTGCCAGGTCCAAACCTTCCTTTTTGATACCTATAATTCACCCATGTGGAAGGCCCTAGTCAGTCCAGAGAGCAGAGTGCAATGTATTTAAAAAGTAAGACATGTGCTTTTAAGCTTTACATGTCCTAGTAGTGAAAAACTCTTAAATTATTTTTTCACCACTGCAAGGTCTACCTCTTCCATATGATAACATTGGAGTTAACTTATTACATCTTATCAGTGTAACTTCCAAATGGGAATAGGTAACCAGTTCATGTTTGGTGTCTCTGGAATCCTAATTTAAAATTCTAACTTATGGCGATGTTCAATTTTAAATTACAGTTTTGAAAATACAACTTTTAGAAATTTGGCATTTTCCTGCCTTAGCCATTTAGTGCCTGTAAGCTGTGTTTGGTCACATGACTGGCTGTAGCTGACAGTTGGGCTTTGTGTATTCCTCCTAGACAGCCACTCACCATGGCAAGCTTAGGTTTGCCTCGATGGGCCATCACTGGCAGGATGGCCGGTAGGATCTGGGTACAGCCCCACTTACACCTGAATTGGCTGTGTCCTGCCTCCCCATAAAGGGCTGCATACTCTCTGTAGTTAGTCTGGAGCCGGAATAGGGAAGGTAGGATGCCTGGGGACATCAAAGGGCAACCTCTAGTAGCTTCACTTCCACTTCAAAGGCACTGTGTATAAATACTGGACCTTAGACACCACCACTTAAGTACACTTCTGGGCATGTGGATACTTTGCCAGGAAGAAGGAAGGCTGTGCTGCTACAAGGACTGTCACTCTGCTGGACTACTGCTCTGAAGGAACTGCTTCCCTCTTGTGCTTGCCTGCTGCCTTTTGCCCTCATACCTGGGTGAGAAGGACTGGACCTGCATCTTTTGAACCCAGAACCAGCAGTGACTCCAAGGGCTAGTTGGCTGCTCTCCTTATCTGAAGCCTCAGGGACAAAACAGGCTTCCAACAGCCTTGCATCTGCACCTGTACTCTGCCATCTGAGAGTCTACCCTAACAAGTGATGCCACCCCAGTCATTGACCCTTAGAAGTGAGCTTAAGATGCTCTGCAAGCCTCGATGGATCCAGCGGAACCAATGCATTTCCTCTGCTGGGTGGTGCAAGCCCAAGCAGAACCAATGCATTGCAGCTGCTGCATGGATTGGACCAGTCACATCGATCTGCATCACATTACAGCTCTTCGTAACTGCTGCATTGCCCTGACTGCTCGACGCATCCTCTGCACAGGCTGTCCCATCCCTCGCCAACGGCAGCCTCAACGACGATGCTGACTCACTCCGACGACGCACCGCATCCTAGCTGCCTGACTTCGCATTGCAAGCCCATCGACGGTGGACCTGAGTGAGGAACTGAAGCAGTGTGGTTCTTTGGAGTAAGTGTGACTACAAGACCACGGTCCCACAAAGGTCCCGGGTTTGGAGAATTTCTAATAAACCCGTGAAATAGTTTCCTCTCGGAAATTTCCCAGAGTATACTTCCTTACAGGACTGTCTGGCCTGTTGAAATAAGGTAACAACTCCAATTAGGGGTGAAGACCAGGTTACGTGGGACCTACACCCTGACGAATGCCAGAGCGACCCTGCTGGGCGTGAAATAATGGCTGAAACATGTTGGTAAACGCAGCAGGGATATAGGGTCTTTACCTCCCTGATTATCCCGTTCATTGATTTTTAATCCTACCAAGGGGTCACTTGAATAAAGAGTGATGGCAGTTTCCCTTAGGTTGTTTTAATTGTGTGTGTCTGCACTCTTTGGTCCCTTCTTAAGGGAATATTTTTTCCTTTATATCCTTTTATTGTGGGTTTATGTAGGTGTGTTGTTTCTGCCACCTTTTCTGTACCCTCACCACTCTTTCTTCACATAGATATCTAAAATAATTGCGCTCCGTCCATGGTGTTGGTCTGCACCTAGACGTCAGATGCGGCCCTATGATGAAGCATGACACTGCAAAGTGTGTGAGGGCAGTATTAAGACAAGTGTTGTCTTTCTTTTTCCTTTTTTCTCTTTGTTTATCCCATCCTCTGCATTTTACTTTGTAATGTTGTAAGTAAAGGACTTTTTTATACCGTCGCTCCTGTCGGTCTAGCACAAGGAGTGGTAATAGTTTTAGTTCTTCTCTGTTAAGTGAGTTTTCATGTGGATACTTTGCCAGGAAGAAGGAAGGCTGTGCTGCTACAAGGACTGTCACTCTGCTGGACTACTGCTCTGAAGGAATTGCTTCCCTCTTGTGCTTGCCTGCTGCCTTTTGCCCTCATACCTGGGTGAGAAGGACTGGACCTGCATCTTTTGAACCCGAACCAGCAGTGACTCCAAGGGCTAGTTGGCTGCTCTCCTTATCTGAAGCCTCAGGGACAAAACAGGCTTCCAACAGCCTTGCATCTGCACCTGTACTCTGCCATCTGAGAGTCTACTCTAACAAGTGATGCCACCCCAGTCCTTGACCCTTAGAAGTGAGCTTAAGATGCTCTGCAAGCCTCGGTGGATCCAGCGGAACCAATGCATTTCCTCTGCTGGGTGGTGCAAGCCCAAGCAGAACCAATGCATTGCAGCTGCTGCATGGATTGGACCAGTCACATCGATCTGCATCACATTACAGCTCTTCGTAACTGCTGCATTGCCCTGACTGCTCAACGCATCCTCTGCGCAGGCTGTCCCATCCCTCGCCAACGGCAGCCTCAACGACGATGCTGACTCACTCCGACGACGCACCGCATCCTAGCTGCCTGACTTCGCATTGCAAGCCCAGTCGACGGGATTCTCAATGGTGTAGCAGGCCCTCGCAATGAAGCCTCACTGCAGCTCTGATCCGATGCATCACTTTGGCTGCTCAACTAAGCTTCACTGCAGATCCTCGCAATGCCCCGAAAACCAGGATTAAATTTACTTTGTTCAGTGGCCCTAACTAGGTCCCTGCAGCCGGCCAGCGATCCATTGCGGTCGGCCTGAACGTATGACTTTGTCCTGGTCCAGCGCAACCAGATTTCCGCAATTGGTGCTTTACGCCTTTTGACTCTATTTTTATGAAAATCTTTAGAATTTGGGGCCTCATTTATGATGCCCTACCAACACTTTTGCGTTCCCGGAAGGTCACTTTTTTGACGTTCCGGTGGAGCAATGTACCACTGGCATATTTATAAGGCCACGTAAAGTCACTTTACATGGCTTTTCATGGCCTTATAAATATGTGCCCCTTTTGCGTAGAAAACTGCATGAAAGGGGCAGTCCATGGGTGTTGCTGGGGGTGTTCCCAGCAACATCCATGGATTTTCGACACTGCCCCAGATTTATGAGGAATCGGAAGTCTAAGGCAGCACCAAAAACTTTCGCCTCCCCAGGGGAGGCATAAGGGAGGCACAACGAGGAAAAATATCTTAATTTCTCCTCGTTTTTCCTCTTTCTATGTATGCTGCATACCTCTAAAAGTATGGAGACTGAGCTGTCAAACATGGACTCCTACACTGTGCCCAGCTCAATGAGTTCTGTAAGGAGAGGGGACTTTCAGCCAAGAGCCCCACCAGGAATGTGGAATTGCAAAAGGCACTGAAGGCCTGGGAGAAAGTCCACCAGTCACTTGCTACAGCAACTGATAAAGATGATGAGATGGAAAGGCAAGGAGAGGGTTAGGACCTCAGTCGTGAGAGGCAGCAGCGTGCTGAAGGGGATTACTTGACCTCTGAGTTGGGCTCTATGCCAGAGCAGGGAGCAATGTATCTTCCCACAGTTTGTCCCCAGAGGAGCTGGAGGAAAGGAGGAAGGAGAGAGAGTTCAGGCTGGAGATGGCCAAGCTCAGGATGGAGGAGAAGATACTGGTCATGTAGGAGAAACTAGCTTTGGAGAGTTTGGCTCATGAAAGGAGCCTTAAACAGCTGGAACTGAAAGCAGAGCAGGCCGATTACAGCAGCATTGTTGGCAGCATACCTGCAGTGTCTGAAGGAGACAAAAGGGTCCCTATCCTCAAGAATCTCATGCCCAGTTATGTGGTGGGAGATGACATTGACAAATGTTTTTCTGCCTACAAGGTAGGCCCGAGGGTTCACAAGATCCCAGAAGAGCGCTGGGGGAGGGGGTATGTGGAAACACATGCCTTTATTGGGGAAGGACACACTTCTTACTTTAGAGGTTAGAGAGCAAAATAGATACACCTCCAGGAAGGTCATCTAGATCACTAAGTTTGGGCTGACACCCCTGAGAAGTACCTACCTTGAGTAGGCCTTGGACTGTTCTGCTTCGCTACCCTGAGAGAGTCAAGCACTACAATGAGTGTTTGGTTCCCAGTGGAGGACAAATGTGGAACCATTACTTGTGCAGGCCACACAACTAATGGACCATTTTCTTACATCTGATATGTGGATGGTGGAAGGCACAAGCAAGGATCGGTAATGGAGAGTTTTGCTGAGCGGCAGAACGGATATGGATTTAGTGGGCTAAATGAAACTCCAAGGGTACAGGAAGTTTAAGATTGAGACGTTTCTGGAGTATGCCTCGTAAAAAGAGTGACATGTCCCCCTTCTCTACTGCCTCTGGAACACTGTAGATATGGAAAATACTACGCCACGTCCTCTCGTCTAGGTCAGTGACCTTTTTTTTGTAGAGAAGCAATATCCCTGCCCAGTAATGCAAAGCATGATAGCGAGATTCCACAGTGTCAAATCTCAGATCATCTATATCCAACCGTCTCTGGAAAGAGGAGACCTCCTGCCGCAACAACTTCACCTCCGTAGGTGCATCAATCATTTTGGAGTCCATAGCAGACAGTGTTGATCCAATTGCTGAGATTTCCTGCAGACGCACATCCATTTCAGAGTCTGTCTGGTTTGGGAGTGTGTACTGCTTGAACTGGTTTAGTGCTGCTGACCGCTTCTGAAAGTAACAGTTGATGGACTGTAGATTTGCGGGACGTCATAAGACAGTCACATAGAATGTCCAGCCAACACAATGAAGAAGTGGCGAACAGTGGCAGCATACCAAGTGAGAGGTTATCCTATGTAATATCTATTCACTTAAAAAAAACAAAGGTTACAGGGACATTATAGTTAGTAAATAGAATTGCACAAAACCAGTGAAATTCAGCAGCTATAGTTACCTGAGCTAACTATAACTTGCGCCCCTGCAATGCACTGCTTATGACCTCACATATTACATCGCTCATGACATGGTTAGTGACATCACTGATGACACGACTGATGACATCTCAAATGACATTACTCATGACATGGCTGATGACATCATCCACAGAACCACTCACACACCCACTCACACCCGCATACAACCTCTTGTATGCCCACTCACACCCACACACCCATACAACCACTCACATACCCATTCGCAGACCCATACCAGTAACTACCTACTAACTACTGCTATGGAAATCCCTTCATTGTATGGGCTCCTGAGGTGAACTCCAACGTCCAGCATGCAGCGGTGGGGCAGGCACAGCGCAAGGAGCTTCACACCTGTGAGGTAGAGGAGGGGCGTTATCACATGACTGGGAGTGGTCACAGCTTCCAAACACTACAGCAATTGACCCCCTATAAAGGACACATCTGAAACGGGCACTGAAGAAGCCATTTGAAGGCTGAAAAGCGTCTGCCGAGCGTTTCAGGGACCCTTTGTATGCCAGCGCAGTAACAGCAATAAAGCCGGTATTTTGTTCCCCCGGAGCTGTGTCACACTCTTTTCTTCAATAGGAGAGAGACTGGGTGCTATATTTTGCCAGCTAGCAGGTGCTGGCATGTGACCGCCCTCTCGGTCTGGAGCTACGCGACTCACCTGCCATCTTGTTGGTATTTGCATGAAACTGCATTCGCGTCGCCCCCCCGGTGCCGGATTCCCATATGGTGGTTTTTGGCGCATGGGGAGAGAGGAGGCAGAATCTGTATGCCTGATAAGGGGGACAAAGGACGGCTTTTTACCTGCTTCGAGACTGCAGCGGCGTGGGAGCACCGGCCAAACATTGTTTGGAGGCATCACTTGGTGCTATGGAAATCCCTTCATTGTATGGGCCCCTGAGGTGAACTCCAACGTCCAGCATGCAGCGGTGGGGCAGGCACAGCGCAAGGAGCTTCACACCTGTGAGGTAGAGGAGGGGCGTGATCACATGACTGGGAGTGGTCACAGCTTCCAAACACTACAGCAATGGACCCCCTGTAAAGGACACATCTGAAACCGGCACTGAAGAAGCCATTTGAAGGCTGAAACGCGTCTGCCGAGTGTTTCAGGGACCCTTTGTATGCCAGCGCAGTAACAGCAATAAAGCCGGTATTTTGTTCCCCCGGAGCTGTGTCACACTCTTTTCTTCAATAGGAGAGAGACTGGTTGCTATATATATATATATATTTTTATTCAAATGCTTTTTACAACATGCTTTTTATAAACTTAAATTATACAGTCTTTCGTTCATGTTTGTGGTATCGAAATATCACATGTCAATGATTACGCTTGCACTAGTCACTTTAAATAACCTATGAAATGTGATCAAGGCCCGAGGAAGGGCTGAAACGCGTCATGGCGACTTGCACTATTAAATATTTATGAGCACCGAACTTTGTGGTCCGTACCCGTTTTTACCAAGGATTGTGGTGGAGAGAAACGGTAATACTTGGATATATATTATCTACTGGCGGTCGCCAGTAGATAGTTATAGTTACAACCTATTATCCATAGGAAATCCGCGACATTCTATTTGAAATAACTCTCTTGCCGGTTGACGTATCTTCGCGAAATTTTCAAACTTTGTGGCCCGCTCCGGTCCGCTCCTACCCTGAAAGTCTCGGGGGATTCGTCAAGCGGGGGCCGAGAAAAAGGGGGTCCCAAAACGCGTTTTCCCCATGCACTTTTCCATAGGAAACTTTAGACACTGCTACAGCCCGAACTGCTGAACGGAATTACACCAAATTTGGCAAAGAGGTAGTTCTTGGTTCAGAAAGAACCCTTTTGTTAAATGGTGTAAATCCGTTCAGTAGTTGCTGAGAAAATGAAAAGTAAAAAGTTAGTGATATCTATGGCCGAGTAGGGTCCGCGTACCCTCAGCGCACCCTGCGCGCACCGTCCCGATCACGAGCTGCATGTTAATTGGCTGTCAGCTGGCTGTCAACATTCCGATTCAGGAAATGTTGGCAGCCATTTTTCCCTCGGTAGAACCGAGGGACAGAAACAAGTGCGCAAAGCGCACAAAGGGGGCAGGGTAGAAACACCCTGACCCCTAGGCTTGCTCAGGGGTCCCACAAGGACCCCTGGGCAAAAAAAAAAAAAATTTTTAAATCGGCAGGATGCGCTCAGGGTGCGCGAATCCTGCCGAGAAATCGAGCGCGGTCTCCGCGCTTCGATAGTTAATTGGCCCCGGGTGGCCCAAGTCCCGGGGGCATGGTGGGGGGTTTAATTTTATGTGTGGGGGCCACAAGGGCCCCCAAGCCCCGGGGACCGCCACCCCCGGGGCTTTTTTAAAATGGTGCGGGAGAGCTCTGAGCTCTCCCGCAGCCCCGGGACCACCACCTCCCGGGGCTTTTTTTTTAAATTAAAAACCTGTGTGGGGGCTCCAGCCCCCACACGCCCCGGGACCGCCACCTCCCCGGGGCACTAAACATTTAAATATGGGGGTCCGTTACGGACCCCCAGAGCCACGGGGACCACCACCTCCCGGGGCTGTGACCTGAATGGGAGGGGGCCGCGCGGCCCCCTCCTGGAGCCCTTGATGGCCCTGGGGACCACCACCCCCAGGGCCGGCTCCTGCAGTGTCCCGGGCTGCCTACCCCCGGACACTGTAGTTTGCTATGGCAGGACGGAGCCTCGCGGCTCCCGTCCTGCCATAGCAACTGCTTTGGATATTGGAAGAGAGCAGGGAAACCTGCTCTCTCTTCCAATATCCAAAGCCGATAGCTTTCCACATGGGGAGCTGCATCTTAGCAGCTCCCCATGTGTAAAGCAATGCCGGCTCCCAAGGGATGCGGGGAGCCGGCGGGACTGTGGGGGCTTGGGGACCCCCCACAGTCCCCAACGGAGAGGGCCAGCCCCGGGGGATGGGGTCCCCGGGGCAAGTAGTGGCTCGGGAGGGGCCACGCGGCCCCCTCCCCAAAGTTTAAAAATAATTAACAAAAAAAAACGGAAAGGCCAGCCCCGGGGATGGGGTCCCCGGGGCCTTAAATGGCCTGAGGAGGGGGCCACGCAGCCCCCTCCAAAGAAAAAAAAAAATGGAGGCCATGCCCCGGGGATGGGGTCCCCGGGCCAATACAGGCCCAGGGAAGGGGGCCCCGCGGCCCTCTTCCCGTTTTTTTTAAATATTTAATTTAAAAGGGGTAAGGCCCTGGGGAAGGGGTCCCCAGGGCCCAAAAACATGAAAAAGGAAGGGGGCCACACAGCCCCCTTCAGGGGACAAAAAAAAAAAACGATCGGGCCCGCAGGCCCCGCCCCTTCCTTCACCACTCTGCAAACGCGCCCCTGGCGCGTTTGCAGAGGGGAACGAATCCCCTTGAATACTGGGGGTCCCTGGAGGCCAACTAGCCCACCAGGAACCTCCAGTATGCGCCAGGGGCTGCCTTGCAGAGAGGTGTACAGAGGCCACGCCCTTTTTACACCTCTCTGCAACGCAGCTCTGTGGCGCTTTTGAGGTATATGGTGGGCTAGTTGGACTCCGGGGACCCTCAGGATTCAAGGGGACTTAATCCCCCAACTTAAAACGCGCCACTGGGCGCGTTTGCACAGTGGTGAAGGGAGGGGCGGGGCTTCAGGTGACATGTGTGCAAACAGGCCCCGTGGCGCGTTTTAAGATGGGAATTAAATCCCCTTCAATCCTGAGGGTCCCTGAGGGCCAACTAGCCCAACAGGTACATCCAGAAAGCGCCACAGAGCTGCGTTGCAGAGAGGTGTAAAAGGGGTGTGGCCTCTCTACACGTCTCTGCAACGCAGCCCCTGGCGCATATTGGAGGTTCCTGGTGGGCTAGTTGGCCCCTAGGGACCCTCAGGATTCAAGGGGACTTAATCCCCCAACTTAAAACGCGCCACGGGGCGCGTTTGCACAGATGTCACCTCAGGCCCCGCCCCTCCCTTCACCATTGTGCAAATATTCTTCTAAAATCATCCGAAATACGAATTCCGATTTACTCACCTGTTATAAGGAGAGACCTCAGTGCTGCATCTTTCAGCCCAGTACTGGTCCTGAAAAGTAATTTTAACCGTACTTACCAGTAACTTGAATTTCCTTCCATAGGATATCATTGCCTGCTTTTTGCTGAAAAAGTTTCTGTGTTGATTTTTGAAACATACAAATATTCCTCTAAAATCAGCCGAAATACGAATTCCGATTTACTCACCTGTTATAAGGAGAGACCTCAGTGCTGTATCTTTCAGCCCAGTACTGGTCCTGAAAAGTAATTTTAACCATACTTACCAGTAACTTGAATTTCCTTCCATAGGATATCATTGCCTGCTTTTTGCTGAAAAAGTTTCTAAGTGTTGATTTTTGAAACATACAAATATTCCTCTAAAATCAGCCGAAATACGAATTCCGATTTACTCACCTGTTATCAGGAGAGACCTCAGTGCTGTATCTTTCAGCCCAGTACTGGTCCTAAAAAGTAATTTTAACCGTACTTACCAGTAACTTGAATTTCCTTCCATAGGCTAACATTGACTGGTTTCACTTGGAAATTCTTCTAAGTGTGGAGTTTTGGAACTTTAAAATATTCATCTAAAATCAGCCGAAATACGAATTCCGATTTACTCACCTGTTATCAGGAGAGACCTCAGTGCTGCATCTTTCAGCCCAGTACTAATCCTGAAAAGTAATTTTAACCGTACTTACCAGTAACTTGAATTTTCTTCCATAGGATATCATTGCCTGCTTTTTGCTGAAAAAGTTTCTAAGTGTTGATTTTTGAAACATACAAATATTCCTCTAAAATCAGCCGAAATCCGAATTCCGACTTACTCACCTGTTATCAGGAGAAAACCCAGTGCTGCACCTTTTAGCCCAGCACTGACCCTGAAAAGTAATTCTAACCGTACTTACCAGTAACTTGAATTTCCTTCCATAGGCTAACATTGACTGGTTTCACTTGGAAATTCTTCTAAGTGTGGAGTTTTGGAACTTTAAAATATTCCTCTAAAATCAGCCGAAATACGAATTCCGATTTACTCACCTGTTATCAGGAGAGAACCCAGTGCTGCATCTTTTAGCCCAGCACTGACCCTGAAAAGTAATTTTAACCGTACTTACCAGTAACTTGAATTTCCTTCCATAGGAATCCATTGTCTGGTTTTCAGCAGAAAAGTTTCAAAGTGTCGATTTTCACAAACTACAAATATTCCTAAAAAATCGCCTGTATGACTTAAACGCATTCTTTCAACTGTTTACAGGAGATGCACCAGTGCTGGATCCAGGATCCAACACTGAGTAAGAAAAAGTAACGATAACAGTTTTTAACTTTTAAGTGAATTTCCTTCCATAGGATAACATTGGTGATTCTATGAGAAAAAGTTTCTAAGTGTGAACTTTTAAAGTACAATAATATTCCTTAAAAATCACGACTGTAACCAAAACGCTTTTACTCAACTGTTTACAGGAGATGTCCCAGGACTGAATCTAGGATCCAGTAATGTGGTTAGAAAAGTAATCCATAAAGTAACTAATTGCATTTAACTAGAAATTCACATTGAGCTGAATGTTGCATTGTGTTTGAAAATGTGTTGCCCATTGCAACAACTGTAACTACTGTACTTAAAAGTCTATTGCCTATGTGCAAAGTAATTAAACTAAAGTAATTCATTCTGAGAAAGTATTTTTTGTAATGTAATGTATAATGTAATTACAATGTAATTTAAAAATAAAATATGTAAAAAAAAATTGTTTCTAAAAAATTTGGAAATCAGTATGAAAATTTTTTATATAACAATTAATACATTTAAAAATTGTCATTTACAAAACCTTTGAAATTCACTGAAAAAACTGTAGGTTTCAGACATGTTATAGTTACAAATTAGCATTTAAAAACCTTTGAAATTCACTGAAAAACCATAGGTTTCAGGGACGTTATAGTTACAAATTAGCATTTAAAAACCTTTGAAATTCACTGAAAAAACCATAGGTTTTAGGGACAGTTATAGTTAGTTGGACATTGCACTCGTACAAAACCCGTGAAATTCCCCGTTATAGTTAGTCCAGCTAACTATAACTCGCGCCCGCAATGCACTGCTGATGACGTCACATATTACATCACTCATGACATGGTCAGTGACATCACTGATGACATCACTGATGACATCTCAAATGACATCACTGATGACATCATCCACGTGATAATCTGATGCACCTCCTCACACCCTAATATAACCTTTGATACACCCACTCTAAATTACAGACTGCCATTCGCAAAACCATAGACACTCCAACACCAATAACTACATACCCACTCACTGATTCTTAGGTCTACGCACACATCCACTCACTCACCCGTACAGTCACTCATACTTATGGTCACTCAGTACAGGACTATCATATGCACTCATACTCCTATATAGACACTCAAACACCGCCACTCATCCATAGAGGTACTCACACACCTAGTCAGTCATGCAAATAATTAAACACACTACCATTTACTCACCTATACAGTTATACACACACCAGCTCACTTACTCATACAAATAGTAGCACATTCTTACGCTCTTATACAATCACTGATACAAGCACACACTCATCCATACAGCCACTATCACAATCACTCACTCTCGCTTATAGCTATTTATATACTCCAACACACATATATACTGCCTTTCACATATGTAGTTACTCACACATGTACCACTGGGACATACATTCACTCACTAACACACTCTTACACACACTTACCCACCCATACAGTCTATCACAGTTGCACTCTTGAAACCATCCACCCAGTGAATCACCCACTCACACATCTATGCACAGAGTTGCAAACACCCCTCCCACACAAACACTCAGGCACCCATACAGATACTCAGACAAGCATTCAATAACTCATATAGACACTCATGTAGCTATTCACAAACACATGCAGCCACTTACACAGCAACAGACAGATGGATACAGACATTCACCCAGTTTAGTCACTAACCCATGCATTCAGTAAGATACGTTAAATCACTCACCTACTAAATCATCCATACAGACACTTACACACCCACTCATTCTTCAATACGTCTTTTCCTATATATATTAAAAATATATAAACTTTACAGAAACACACAGTCACTGGATGATGTCATCAGTGATGTCATCAGTGATGTCATTTGAGATGTCATCAGTGATGTCATCAGTGATGTCACTGACCATGTCATGAGTGATGTAATATGTGACGTCATCAGCAGTGCATTGCGGGGGCGCGAGTTATAGTTAGCTGGACTAACTATAACGGGGGAATTTCACGGGTTTTGTACGAGTGCAATGTCCAACTAACTATAACTGTCCCTAAAACCTATGGTTTTTTCAGTGAATATATATATATATATATATATATATTTCTAGGATTCCTTCGCCTCCTGTGTGAAGTTTCTCGGCAGAAGTCACGGCGAAAGTCACGGCACCACAGCAAGGTATGAGTTTAAAAGTGATTTATTTTCACACCATTGTGCAAAAGTGAGCAAAATTAGGACGGCCTACGCGTTTCGGCTACCACTAGCCTTCTACTGGACCATAGAGTCCCTCGCATCTAGACAGTATTTTATAAAGTGCTTTAGTGCTTAACCCCTCGTTTGTATTTGTTCTTTGATAATGACTAGACTGCTAGCCTCCTTTAACAAACATGGATCAATTCAGTCGCAATTTTAACATTTCTTGTAAAGTACATTTTTGTTTCAAGAGAAAAGTGCAAGTGCAGAATAAAATTATCTTACTCAATTTGTACATTTTAAAAAAGCACACAGAGCCATCATTTCTTATGATTTTAAGGGAATATAAAGAAATAGAGGAAAGCGAGGAGAAGGGAAAGGGGGAAGGGGGAGGTGGGAAGGGTGAATAGGGGGGAAGAGGGGTGAGACCCCAGGGTGGATCGATACATTTTATTCCTTGGTCTCTTTAATCTATATCCCCCTACATGCTGAATATATTCTGGATATCACGATCAGTTATAGCCCCCTAGCCTTTGTGAAGGGTCCACTATGAAGCATATTGCACTAATTCATATGAAGATTAAAACTTTTTTCCTTGATTGTGATCTATAAGGCGTAAAGTACAAATTGAGATCAGTATTCTTTTAAACTTCATAATTATATCCTATGTAAATAATTAATCAAGGTGAAGATGTAAAGTACAATTCTAAGACCAAGATTAATTTTAAAACATCACTAAAGTGATCCTTCAATAGAGATCTAATTTTCATGACTCCACCAGTTATTCATGTGGGCATGGAGATAAAGAAAGCTCAATTGGAGTTCATCCACCCTCCTAAATTTATCCCTAAGATGGTAAAGTTGGCTCTGGTCTATTTATATCGTACAATTTTTTATCATAATTTGAGTAAAGATTGTTCTCAAAATTGTGCAAAGTTCTATATACAGTGACGGGGAGTTCGTAAAGAGAGTAACAAAATCTGGGAAAGTATATACATGAGGTTTAGAATAACATTAGGATTCAGCTCAGCAATTAGTCCTATGATTTTTTCACTATTTACAAATGAACGTATAGTTCTGCATCTTGATTTTGTCCATATGGATGTTCAGTGCCAATCGCCAGAATAAGTCGGGATTCCATTCTACGTAACTTCAGAGTTCTGTCCCCGACTCTTTCTGTAGGTTTCACAATTTTTATCCCTGAGTATTTCAGTTGTTTACAATCACTAGAATGATGTTCATGAAAGTGTTTTGCTATGGGATAACTGAAATCCTTGTTCTTTATGGCACGTAAGTGCTATAGGATTCGTCGTTTTAATTTATTAATTGTGCTTCCTACATAATGTTTTTTGCAGGAACAGGTCAATCTGTAGACCACATATTTTGATTCACACGTGATGTGGTCAGAGATGCTTTCTGATTTTCCATTATGGAGTTGGTAGGTCGTGGCATTTAGTCCATGCTCACAGGCTCGACATTTCGCACATTTCCAGAACCCTGGTGTATTGAGCCATGAGATTGTTTTTGGCTCTCGTATCTCCAAATGGCTCTGTGTTAAGATGTCTGCTAGAGAAGCTGTTTTTCGATAGGTGATACTCGGATATGGCGTCAAGGTTTTTCTTAAAGTTTCATCCAACATTAAAATCTCCCAGTTCCTGCTAATGACATGTTTTATTTCTCCGCTTTTATTGTTGAAATCCATGATCAATCGTAAGGTTGTATCTTCCTGACCTTCTTCCTCTTGTTGTTTTCTTTTTGATGGTCTCAAGAGATCAATTCTAGTCTTGAGTTTGACTCTGGACTTGGCGTTCTCAATGACTTCCAGTGGATAGCCCCTCTCCAAGAAACGGCAGCTCATTTCATTAATTTCACAATCCAAATCAGAGGTTTCAGAACAGTTCATTTTAGCCCGAAGCATTTCACCATAGGGTATGCTCCATTTTAGATTTTGCGAGTGCCCACTGTTTGCATGCAATATACTATTGCATGAGGTGGGCTTTCGATGCATTTTGGTGCATACCCTATAGTCTCTGATAAAAACTTCAACGTCTAGGAAAATGATGTTAGATTCACTAATTGTCGACGTGAAGGTTAGATTGTATTTATTCTCATTGAGAGAGTCAATGAAAGTCTGTAAGTCAGCCCGATGCCCTTCCCATACGATGAAGAGATCGTCGATGAATCGACACCAAGTTTTTATTTTCGATTGTGCTTGCCTTTTCAGAGTCTCAATTTCCCACACTGCCATCAACAGGTTAGCATATGTGGGGGAAAAGGATGTCCCCATTGCCGTACCCTGTCTCTGCCTGTACAGGTCACCTTTAAAGAGGAAGATGTTGTGATGTAAGCAGTAGGTCAGCATTTCTATCAACATTGCGGAGTGTTCCAGATGGCTTATGGATCTAGTTTGCAGGAATTGTTTGACAGCTTGTATTCCATCAATGTGACGGATCGATGTATAAAGGGATGAAACATCTATTGTTGCCATCAATAAACCAGCTTTCCATTCGATCTTTTGAATTTTGTTTAAAAAATCCATGGTATCCCTTAGATATGAGGGTAGGGAGATCACATAATTCTTTAAGAAAATATCCACGAATCTAGATGTAGATTCTAATAGCGATCCAATGGAACTGACTATTGGTCGACCCGGTGGATTATGGGTCGCTTTATGTACTTTCGGTGGAAAGTAGATTGTTGCTGTTATGGGGTGGTCTGTTTTCAAGTATAGATATTCTTCAAAGTCAATTAGGCCATCCTCTTTCCATCCTAGTAGCATCCGATGATATATATATATATATATGTGTATGTGTATGTATATATATATTATCTACTGGCGGTCGCCAGTAGATAGTTATAGTTAGGACCTTTATCCATAGGAAATCCGCAACATTCTATTCCCAATAAGTTTGGCGTCGTTTGACGAATCATCGCGAAATTTTCAAAACTATTGGGGCGCTCCGGTCCGCTCCTGTCTTGAAAGTTTCGGGGTGATTCATCAAGCAAGGGCCGAGAAAAAGGGGGTCCCAAAACGTGTTTTCTCCATGTTAATTCCCATAGGAAATTTTAGCCACGGTTACAGCCGAACTGCTGAACGGAATTACACCAAATTTTGCAAAAAGGTAGCGCTTGGTTCAGAAAGCGACCTTTTTTTTAAATGGTGTAAATCCGTTCAGTAGTTGCGGAGAAATTCAAAACATAAGAGTGAAAAATCAATTTCCCATAGGAAACTTTATGCAAGGCTACAGCCAAAACTGCTGAACGGAATTACACCAAATTTGGCAACAAGGTAGTGCTTGGTTCACTCTTTTTAAAAATGGTGTAAATCCGTTCAGTAGTTGCTGAGAAAATCCAAAATAAAAGTTTCGATATCTATGGCCGTGGTGGATCCGCGCACCCTCCCGATCACGAGCTGCATGCTAATTGGCTGTCAACACTCCAAACCAGGAAGTGTTGACAGCCATCTTGTTCCTCAATAGAACCGAGGAACAAGAAACCATTAAAACAACTGCGTAAAACGCAAAAAGGGGGCAGGGTAGAAACACCCTTACCCCCTAGGCCTGCTGGCCCAAAACATTTTTTTTTTTTCTTTTAAATCGGCGGGATGCGCTTAGGGTGCGCGGATCCCGCCGAGAAAAATGAAGCGCGGTCTCCCGCGCTTCGTGGTTAATTGGCCCCCGGGTGGGCCAAGTCCCGGAGGTATGGGGGTTTATTTAATAATATGGGGGCCTCTAAGGCCCCCAAGCCCTGGGGACTGCCACCCCGGGGCTTTAAAACAATAATGGTGCGGGAGGGCTCTCGGCCCTCCCGCAGCCCCGGGACCGCCACCCCGGGGCTTCTTTTTTAAAATAATGCACCTGTGTGGGGGCTCGAGCCCCCACACGCCCGGGACCGCCACCTCCCGGGGCACTAAAAAAAATGCTAATTTGGGGGTCCGGAACGGGCCCCGGGACCACCACCTCCCGGGGGCTGTGCATGTGAAGGAGGGGGGCCGCGCGGCCCCCTCCTTGAGCCCTTGATGGCCCTGGGGACCGCCACCCCCAGGACCGGCTCCTGCAGTGTCCCGGGGTGCCTACCCCCGGGACACTGTAGTTTGCAATGACAGGACGGGAGCCTCGCGGCTCCCGTCCTGTCATTGCAAACTGCTTTGGATATTGGAAGAGAGAGCAGGAAACCTGTCTCTCTTCCAATATCCAAAGCACATTGCTTTTCCACATGGGGAGCTGCATGTTAGCAGCTCCCCATGTGGAAAGCTATGCCGGCTCCCGCAGGAGGCGGGGAGCCGGCAGGGTCCGTGGGGAGTTGGGGTCCCCCACGGACCCCAAAGGATAGGGCCAGCCCTGGGGGATGGGGTCCCCGGGGCAAGTAGTGGCCCGGGAGGGGGCCACGCAGCCCCCTCCCCAAAAATAATTACATTTTTTTTTTAAACAAATAAAGGCCGGCCCCGGGGATGGGGCCCCGGGGCCATAAGTGGCCTGAGGAGGGGGGCAACGCAGCCCCCCTCCATCAGTTTAAAAAAAAAAAAAAAAAAAAAGGCCAAGCCCCGGGGTATGGGGTCCCCGGGCCAATTAAGGCCTGGGGAGGGGGCCACGCGGCCCCCTTCCAAATTTTTATTTTTAAAAAAAAATATTAGGGGGCAGGCCCTGGGGGATGGGGTCCCCAGGGCCAATAAATTAGAAAAAGAAGGCGGCCACACAGCCCCCTTCATAAAAAAAAAAAAAAAGACCGGCATCGGCCGGAGGCCACGCCCCTTCTTTCAGCACTCTGCAAACGCGCCCCCTGGCGCGTTTGCAGATGGGGAACGAATTCCCCTTGAATACTGGGGGTCCCTGGGGGCCAACTAGCCCACCAGGAACCTCCAGTATGCGCCAGGGGGCTGCTTGCAGAGAGGTGTACAGAGGCCACGCCCCTTTTTACACCTCTCTGCAACGCAGCTCTGTGGCGCTTACTGGAGGTACCTGGTGGGCTAGTTGGACCCGAGGGACCCTCAGGATTCAATTGGACTTAATCCCCCAACTTAAAACGCGACACGGGGCGCATTTGCACAGTGGCGAAGGGAGGGGGCGGGGCTTCAGGTGACATGTGTGCAAACAGGCCCCGTGGTGCGTTTTAAGATGGGGAATTAAATCCCCTTCAATCCTGAGGGTCCTGGGGCCAACTAGACCACCAGGTACCTCCAGTAAGCGCCACGGAGCTGCGTTGCAGAGTGTTGTAAAAGGGGCGTGGCCTCTGAACACCACTCTACAACGCAACTCTCTGGCGCATACTGGAGGTATCTGGTGGGCTAGTTGGCCCCTAGGGACCCTCGGGATTGAGGAGGAATTAATTCTCCAACTTAAAACGCGCCACAGGGCGTGTTTGCAGACATGTCACCTCAGGCCCCACCCCCTTCCTTCACCATTGTGCAAATATTCCTCTAAAATCAGCCGAACTACGAATTCCGATTTACTCACCTGTTATCAGGAGAGACCTCAGTGCTGCATCTTTGAGCCCAGTACTGATCCTGAAAAGTAATTTTAACCGTACTTACCAGTAACTTGAATTTCCTTCCATAGGCTAACATTGACTGGTTTTACTTGGAAATTCTTCTAAGTGTGGAGTTTTGGAACTTTATAATATTCCTCTAAAATCAACCGAACAACGAATTCCAATTTACTCACCTGTTATCAGGAGAGACCTCAGTGCTGCATCTTTCAGCCCAGTACTGATCCTGAAAAGTAATTTTAACCGTACTTACCAGTAACTTGAATTTCCTTCCATAGGCTAACATTGACTGGTTTCACTTGGAAATTCTTCAAAGTGTGGAGTTTTGGAACTTTATAATATTCCTCTAAAATCAGCCGAACTACGAATTCCGATTTACTCACCTGTTATCAGGAGAGACCACAGTGCTGCATCTTTTAGCCCAGTACTGATCCTGAAAAGTAATTTTAACCGTACTTACCAGTAACTTGAATTTCCTTCCATAGGATATCATTGCCTGCTTTTTGCTGAAAAAGTTTCGAAGTGTCAATTTTTGAAACATACAAATATTCCTCTAAAATCAGCCGAACTACGAATTCCGATTTACTCACCTGTTATCAGGAGAGACCTCAGTGCTGCATCTTTGAGCCCAGTACAGATCCTGAAAAGTAATTCTAACTGTACTTAACAGTAACTTGAATTTCCTTCCATAGGCTAACATTGACTGGTTTCACTTGGAAATTCTTCTAAGTGTGGAGTTTTGGAACTTTATAATAGTCCTCTAAAATCAGCCGAACTACGAATTCCGATTTACTCACCTGTTATCAGGAGAGAACCCAGTGCTGCATCTTTTAGCCCAGCACTGACCCTGAAAAGTAATTCTAACCGTACTTACCAGTAACTTGTATTTCCTTCCATAGGAATCCATTGTCTGGTTTTCAGCAGAAAAGTTTCAAAGTGTCGATTTTCACAAACTACAAATATTCCTTAAAAATCGCCTGTATGACTTAAACGCATTCTTTCAACTGTTTACAGGAGATGCACCAGTGCTGGATCCAGGATCCACCACTGAGTAAGAAAAAGTAACGAAAACACTACTTACCTGCTAAGTGAATTTCCTCCCATAGGATAACATTGGTGATTCTATGTGAAAAAGTTTCTAAGTGTCAACTTTTAAAATACAATAATATCCCTTAAAAATCACTACTGTAACCAAAACGCTTTTACTCAACTGTTTACAGGAGATGTCCCAGGACTGAATCTAGGATCCAGTCCTGTGGTTAGAAAAGTAATCGATAAAGTAACTAATTGCATTTAACTAGAAATTCACATTGAGCTCAATGTTGCATTGTGTTTGAAATTGAGATGCCCATTGCAACAACTGTAACTACTGTACTTAAAAGTCTATTCCCTATTTGCAAAGTATTTAAACTAAAGTAATTCATTCTGAGAAAGTATATTTTGTAATGTAATGTATAATGTAATTACAATGTAATTTAAAAAATAAAATATCTAAAAATAAATAGTTTAAAAAATGTTGTAAATCAGTATCAAAAAAATAAATATAACAATTAATACATTTAAAAATTGTCATTTACAAAACCTTTGAAATTCACTGAAAAAACCATAGGTTTTAGGGCGTTATAGTTAGAAATTAGCATTTAAAAAGCCTTTGAAATTCACTGAAAAACCATAGGTTTCAGGCACGTTATAGTTAGAAATCAGCATTTAAAAAACCTTTGAAATTCACTGAAAAAACCATAGGTTTCAGACATGTTATAGTTACAAATTAGCATTTAAAAACCTTTGAAATTCACTGGAAAAACCATAGGTTTTAGGGACAGTTATAGTTAGTTGGACATTTCACTCGTACAAAACCCGTGAAATTCCCCCGTTATAGTTAGTTCAGCTAACTATAACTCGCGCCCCGCAATGCACTGCTGATGACGTCACATATTACATCACTCATGACATGGTCAGTGACATCACTGATGACATCACTGATGACATCTCAAATGACATCACTGATGACATCACTGATGACATCATCCACGTGATAATCTGATGCACCTCCTCACACCCTAATATAACCTTTGATACACCCACTCTAAATTACAGACTGCCATTCGCAAAACCATAGACACTCCAACACCAATAACTACATACCCACTCACTGATTCTTAGGTCTACACACACACATCCACTCACTCACCCGTACAGTCACTCATACTTATGGTCACTCAGTACAGGACTATCATATGCACTCATACTCCTATATAGACACTCAAACACCGCCACTCATCCATAGAGGTACTCACACACCTAGTCAGTCATGCAAATAATTAAACACACTACCATTTACTCACCTATACAGTTATACACACACCAGCTCACTTACTCATACAAATAGTAGTACATTCTTACGCTCTTATACAATCACTGATACAAGCACACACTCATCCATACAGCCACTATCACAATCACTCACTCTCGCTTATAGCTATTTATATACTCCAACACACATATATACTGCCTTTCACATATGTAGTTACTCACACATGTACCACTGGGACATACATTCACTCACTAACACACTCTTACACACACTTACCCACCCATACAGTCTATCACAGTTGCACTCTTGAAACCATCCACCCAGTGAATCACCCACTCACACATCTATGCACAGAGTTGCACACACCCTCCCACACAAACACTCAGGCACCCATACAGATACTCAGACAAGCATTCAATAACTCATATAGACACTCATGTAGCTATTCACAAACACATGCAGCCACTTACACAGCAACAGACAGACGGATACAGACATTCACCCAGTTTAGTCACTAACCCATGCATTCAGTAAGATACGTCTAATCACTCACTTATAGAGTTAGTCACGCACCTACTAAATCATCCATACAGACACTTATACACCCACTCATTCTTCAATACGCCTTTCCCTATATATATTAAAAATATTTAAACTTTACAGAAACACACAGTCACTGGATGATGTCATCAGTGATGTCATTTGAGATGTCATCAGTGATGTCATCAGTGATGTCACTGACCATGTCATGAGTGATGTAATATGTGACGTCATCAGCAGTGCATTGCGGGGCGCGAGTTATAGTTAGCTGAACTAACTATAACGGGGAATTTCACGGGTTTTGTACGAGTGAAATGTCCAACTAACTATAACTGTCCCTAAAACCTATGGTTTTTTCAGTGAATATATATATATATTACCTACTGGCGGTTGCCAGTAGGTAGTTATAGTTAGGACCTAGTTTCCATAGGAAAAGCATTTTTTCTTTTCCCAATAACTTTGGCGCCGGTTGACGAATCTTCGCGAAATTTTCAAAACTAGTGATCAGCTCTGGTCAGCTCCTGTCTTGAAAGTTTCGGGAGATTCGATCAAGCGAGGCCAGAAAAAGGGGGTCCCAAAACGCGTTTTCCCCATGTTAATTTCCATAGGAAACTTTAGACAAAGCTACAGCCCGAACTGCTGAACGGAATTACACCAAATTTGGCAAAAAGGTAGGTCTTGGTTCAGAAAGAGTCCTTTTTGTTAAATGGTGTAAATCCGTTCAGTAGTTCCTGAGAAATTAGAAAAATAAAATGTTTCAATATCTGGGCGGAGCCTAACCTCCCGAGCACCAGCTTGCCTCTGATTGCCTGCCAACATTTCAAACCAGGAAGTGTTGGCAGCCATCTTGTGCCTCGGACCAGGGAGAAGGAAAAAGGTAATAAAAATAAGTTAAAAACAAGAAAAGGTGGCAGGGTAAAAACACCCTGACACCCCAGGCCTACTCAGGGGGTCCCACAGGGACCCCCAAGCCCAAAAAAAGCATTTTTTTAAAAACAAAATTGGGCGGGGTCGCGCCGGGTGCGCGAATTCGTCCGAAAATTTAAAAAAACGAAGCGCTTTGTTTTAATGAGGCCCCCGGGTGGGCCAAGTCCCAGGGGCAATGTGTGTTTAATTTGCGGGGGCCCGTGGGGGCCCCGCAGCCCCGGGGACCGCCACCTCCCCGGGGCTTATTACATCTAATGCGGGGGGCATGCGGCCCCCCGCAGCCAGGGGACCGCCACCTCCCTGGGGCTTCTAAAATAAATGCATGGGGGGTCCCAACCCCCCCACGCTGCCCAGGGACCGCCACCTCCCTGGGGCATTTAAGTAAATGAAAGGGGGGGCCTCGCGCTCCCCCCAAGCCCCAGGGACCGCCACCTCCCCGGGGCTCTTAATAATAATTAGTGTGGGGGGCTCAAGCCCCCCACACTGCCCCGGGGACCACCACCTCCCCGGGGCACTTAATATTTAAATTTGGGGGTCCGTTATGGACCCCAGAGCCCTGGGGACCCGAGGGCTTTGCACTCGTAGGGAGGGGGGCCACGCGGCCCCCCTCCTGGAGCCCTCCATGGCCCTGGGGACCGCCACCCCCCAGGGCCGGCTCCTGCAGTGGGCACCCCGGGACACTGCTGTTTGCTATGGCAGGGCGGGAGTGTGCGGCTCCCGCCCTGCCATAGCAAACTCTGCTTTGCTTCATTGAAGCGAGAGCAGGGAAACCTGCTCTCGCTTCAATGAAGCAAAGCAGATTGCTTTTGCACAAGGGGAGCTGCATGTCTGCAGCTCCTCTTGTGCAAAAGCAGTGCCAGCACCCGCAGGACGCGGGGAGCCGGCGTGACTGTGGGGGCATTGGGGCTACCCCCACGGTCCCCAACGGAGAGGCCAGGCCCCGGGGGATGGGGTCCCCGGGGCCATAATTGGCCTGAGGAGGGGGGCCACACGGCCCCCCTCCAAATAAATAAATACAATTTAAAAAAATAAATAAAGTCTGGCCATGCTCGGGGGGATGGGGTCCCCGGGGCCGAAATTGGCCTCGGGAGGTAGGGCCACGCGGCCCCCTTCCCGTTTATTTATTTTTTGTTGAAAAAAAAATAGGGGTCAGGCCCTGGGGGATGGGGTCCCTAGGGCCCCAAAAATGGAAAAAGAAGGGGGGCCACACAGCCCCCCTTGTGAAAAAAAAAGAAAAAAAAAGCTGGCATTGCGCCGGAGGTCCCTCCCCCTCCCTGCAGCACTCTGCAAACGAGCCCCCTGGCGTGTTGTAAGTTGGGGAATTAATTCCCCTTGAATACTAAGGGTCCCTGGGGGCCAACTAGCCCACCAGGTACCTCCAGTAAGCGCCACAGGGCTGTGTTCCAGAGAGGTGGTCCGAGGCCACGCCCCTTTTTACACCTCTCTGCAATGCAGCTCTGGAGGTACCTGGTGGGCTAGTTGAACCCCAGGGACCCTCAGGATTCAATGGGACTTAATCCCCCAATTTAAAACGCGCCACAGGGCGTGTTTGCACACTTGTCACATCAGGCCCCGCCCCCTCCCTGCACCACTGTGCAAACGGGCCCTCTGGCGCGTTGTAAGTTGGGGGGATAGGAAGGTGGAATCTGACTATATGGTTGCCCCCACTTTTTTCCTGGTGTTTTGCTGGTTTATGACTTAGTTGGACTGGGATCCTGCTATTCAGGGCCCCAGTCTATCTGCTTCCTCTATAAAATGGTTTCCATGTGCCTTAGGCACATCTCTGATTGGAATCTGGAGAGCCCTTATAAGTCCCTAGTATATGGTATACTATGTACCCAGGGCATAGGTACCTCAGAGGCCTGCCAGGGGCTGAAGCATGTATTGTGCCACCCCTGGAAGGCCAGCCAAAAGGACACCACAGGTCTGCTACTGCAGCCTGGGTAAGGTGGTGCATGCACCCCTTACTGTGATATAGGCTACCTATATCACTACATACATACACACATATAAACCTATAAGTCAATCCTATGGCAGGCCTTATCAATCCTGAAGGCAGAGTGCGTGGTTGCTATGTGAGAGGGTGCCCCTGCATGAGCTGGGCCCCTCTGCAGCGTTCGGAGACCCTTCTCTGATGCTGTTTGTAGTGCAGCCCGACCTTATACTCTTAAGCGCATTATAACCTCGCGTTAAATGCTAACTTTGGGATGGCTGCACGGAAACATGTCGTGTTTGGTGTCAAACATCTTGGAATACTACCCCCCCGCCAGTTCTGGCGGCGGGGGTAGCATTCCACCCTTCTAGAGGGAGAGACATGTACACACCGGTATACCCGGTACTGACTTTCCAGAGCCCTGGCATCACAAAATGGATGCCACTGCCACAGACACGAGTCTGGCCTCCTGCTGCTGACCGAAACTCCAGCAGGGGAGGCCTGGACAATAGGTTTCCTGTCCCAGGGAGGTGTAACCACCTCCCCAGACAGGATAGTGTGTATTGGGGCTGGGCGGGAGCACTCTCGGTGCTTTGAAATCCTGCACTGGGGGCACACTTGGTGTCCCTGTGCATACCCCAGTTCAAACCGGCTCAGGGGCTTCCAGACCCTGCTCTGGCACGAAACTGGACAAAGGGAAAGGGGTGTAACCACCCATCTGCCCTGGCCCTCCCATAGGTGGGGCCACAGAGTATGTCCAACCCCTACCTTAGTATAAGTAGGGGAACCCAGTCCTTAGGACTTTAGATTTACCTGGACGAAACTCTGACACAGAATCCTGGACCTTCGACGCTCTACTTCAAGATTAGAGGACTGAAGAATCTCCCTTGGGGTCAAGGAGTGACTCCCTGCTTGGCAGGCACCAAAGAAGCAATTGTCCGGTCTGCATCGGTGAAGCTCCCGTCGGACGCCGAAGTCTTTGCATCACCAGAGGTGGATTTCCAGACTTCCCAGAGGCTGCCCTGAGTCCCCAGCAAAGCTGAGGCCCGTAGCTGTCGTGGGTAACGTGGAACCGTGACCTCTGGACACCGAACGCATTTGCAAGTGCATCCTCTTCTGGGTCTCCCACGAAGTCGTGCTTTGGGCTCTGAGTAGCCCCAGCCTCCAGCACCAACTGCACCGAAGATCACTGGTCTCCACTCCACGAGTGTCCTGTGAGCCAGCTCCACGTGCATCGTCTTGAGGCTCCTTCGCGGTCGCTAGTCCGTTGGCTAGTAGGCCCTCCCGAAGACCAATATTTTTCTGCTTGGGCTCCCTGGTTGCTCCAGGCGTGCCCTGATTTATCCTCGCTGGGTGAGTCCCCCAGACCTTGCTGGTGTGCAACATCGTCCTTCTTCTATTTCCACAAGACTTGCCGTTGCCAAGGCTTGTTGGGTCCAATCCGGTCGCCGACACCCCTGCAATTGACAGACGTCATGGCATAGCTCGAATCCAGCTCCTGGTTGTCGTCGACGCCTCCTGAACCTCGTGGCTGAAGAGTCAAGACGACAGTCAACCTACCTGAAGCACTCGACATCGGTGGGCATCTGCTCATCGCCTTCCTGGTCACTGGCTAGAGACCCAGACTCTGTCCCCTCTGCTTTCAGGTTCTTCAGATCTTCGATCCACCTTTGGATCCACCCGAACACTTTCGACTTGGTCGCTAGCAGCACTTTGCAGCAGATCGCCATTGAAAGCGACGACGAAAGCCGACCCCGAAAGACACCTATGCACCCGGCTCCCCTGGGTGAGGTAACTCGAGTACTCCGGTGCTCCCGTGGGCATTGACACTAGAACAGCCTAGTTCTCAAAGGGTTTGCTCCAAGTCCTCCTCTAAGTGTCCCTTTTCTTTTAAATTCTAATCGCGACTTTCCCCATAGAAGTTAACGGTGGTTCGCGGTTGTGTTCATACACTGCACGCGTCCCCCGTGGGTCCCCTATGTCACTGCCTTGGGTGGTTCCTTGTGGTCCAAGCACTTCTACAGGCTCTAGGCCTTGTGTCTAGCTCAGTCGTGGTTCTTATACCACTTTATTGGTATATGGTTTGGTACGCCCTGGGGCTCAAACGTGTATTTGTGCTAATACTGTAGATAACTAACTTATAATTTATGTACTTGAACTCTAGCCTCATAAAGAGACTAGAGGGGTGTGTTTAGTAATAAATACATATATTTTGAATATATACCTGGTGTGGTCCTCTTTCATTTGGTCACTCAAGAAATTATAGACTGGTAAAACAAGCTGCTTTACATTCCTTCAAGACTTAGCCTGAAGGCTGCTCTCCATAGCTACCACTAGGATAGCTTTCAATAAAGGTTGTCTTTAACCTATCTCCAATAAGGGGTTGTTTGGACTGGTGCAAGGTGCCCACTATAATTAGTGGACAGCATATACCAGGCCAACTTCTCACAGGGGGATTAAGTCCCCTTGAATCCTGTGGGTCCCTGGGGTCCAACTAGCCCACCAGGTACCTCCAGTAAGCGCCACAGAGCTGCGTTGCAGAGAGGTGTAAAAAGGGGCATGGCTCTCTGCAACGCAGCTGTGTGGTGCTTACTGGAGGTACCTGGTGGGCTAGTTGGCCCCCAGGGACCCTCAGTATTCAAGGGGACTTAATCCCCCAACTTAGAACGTGCCAGGGGGCGTGTTTGCAGAGTGGCGGAGAAAGGGGGCATGGCCTTTGTCCACCTCTCAGCAATCCCACTGTGTGGGGCTTACTGGAGGTAAGAGGTAGGCTAGTTGGCCCCTAAAGGACCCCCAGCAGTGAAGGGGACTTCAATCCCCATCCAAGAGTGCGCCAGGGAGCGCGTTTGTAGAGTGGTGGGCAAAGGAGGCGTGGCCTGCTCTTTGAAATTAGCAATGCTGCTGTGTGGGACTTACTGGAGGTAATAGGAGGGGTAGTTGGCCCCCAAGGATGTCCTTGGGGGCCAACTACCCCTCTTGTTACCTCCAGTAAGTCCCGCACAGTGGGATTGCTAAGACGTCTTTGGAGGCCATGCCCCCCTTTCTCCATCATTCTGCAAACGCGCCTCCCGGCAGACTACGGGATGGGGGATGAAGTCCAATTTACTCCTGAGGGACTTTGGGGGCCAAGAAGCCCTACTGGTACCTCCTGTAAGCCCTATGCATCGGAATTCCTGAGGGCTGGTCGGAGGCCCAGCACCCTTTCTCCACCACTCTGCAAACGCGACTACTAGTTAAAGAAGTGTTTGCAATGTGATAGGTTTCGCATTTGCGAGAATTAGAGCTATTGGCATTGTAAATGCAAAAGTTTTTTACTAATGTTTTTTGGAGTGGAGTGGATGTACGTTGTGTGTAGTGGAATTATGTGGTATGTTGTGCAGTGAAATTATGTGTATAGAAAGTATGTGGTATTTAGTGTATAGGAATTATGTAGAGTGGGATTATGTGTTATGGAGAGTAATTATGTGGTATGGTAGTCTGTGTTGTGGAGTGGTAACCTCAGGTTTAGTCTTCCTCGTTTCCATAGAAGCTCAACTATGAACTCAGTGAGACAAAAAAGATGGAATCACTGAGGAGCACTTGTGGACCTAGTCAGAGGTATGAGCAGGGCCACTGGAATTATGTGACTGTTTGGCTGCACCGACTTTCGCACAATTATACATTTTCTGCATTAGCCATATAATTCATCATCTGCACCCTAATCTGCATATTTGAACAAAAAAAGCCTTGTTTCTAGCTGAAACGCGTCAAACGTTACCAAAAATGCAGCGACAAGTGTTACAGCGTGGTGGAAACCTAGAATTGTCACGTGTTACTTATTGCTAAATGTGGGTGTTAAATTGGTACTAATGGTGTGCAAGCCACTCTTGCTTCCCTCTGCGTCTCTCTTGCCTCTTTCTGCATTTCTGTTGCTTCTTTCTGCACGTTTCTTTCTTTTTCTGCACTTCTCTTGACCTCATTCTGCAAATCTCATGTACTTTCTGCACCTCTCTTCCCTCTTTCTGCACGTCTTTTGCCTCTTTCTGCACCTCATTTGCTTCTTTCTGCAACCATGTTGTCTCTTTCTGCACCACTCGTCTTCCCTCTTTCTGTACCTTTCCTGCCTGTTTTTGCAACCGACTTGCTTCTTTATGCACTTTTCTTGCTTCTTTCTACACCTCTGTTGCTTCTTTCAGCAATTCTCTTGCCTCTTTGTGCACCTCTCTTGCCTGTTTCTGCACTTCTCTTGCCTCTTTCTGCAACCCTGTTGCTTCATTCTGCACTTTCCATGCTTCTTTCTGCACCTGTCTTGCTTCTTTCTGCACCCCTGTTGTCTCTTTATGTACCTCTTTTGCCTCTTTCTGCACTTTTCATGCCTTTTTCTGCACCTCTCTTCCCTCTTTCTGCACATCTGTTGCCTATTTCTGCACCTCATTTGCTTCTTTCTGCACCCCTTCTGTCTCTTTCTGCACTCGACTTCACTGTTTCTGTACCTTTCCTGCCTGTTTTTGCATCTCACTTGCCTCTTTCTGCACTTTTCTTGCTTCTTTCTACACCTCTGTTGCTTCTTTGTGCACTTCTCTTGCCTGTTTCTGCACCTCTCTTGCCTCTTTCTGCACCCCTGTTGCTTCATTCTGCACTTTCCATGCTTCTTTCTGCACCTGTCCTGCTTCTTTCTGCACCCGTGTTGTCTCTTTATGTACCTCTTTTGCCTCTTTCTGCACTTTTCTTGCCTTTTTCTGCACCTCTCTTCCCTCTTTCTGCACGTCTGTTGCCTCTTTCTGCACCTCATTTGCTTCATTCTTCACCCCTGTTGTCTCTTTATGCACTCGTCTTCCCTCTTTCTATATCTTTCCTGCCTGTTTTTGCATCTCACTTGCCTCTTTCTGCACTTTTCTTGCTTCCTTCTACACCTCTGTTGCTTCTTTCAGCAATTCTCTTGCCTCTTTGTGCACTTCTCTTGCCTGTTTCTGCACTTCTCTTGACTCTTTCTGCACCCCTGTTGCTTCATTCTGCACTTTCCATGCTTCTTTCTGCACCTGTCTTGCTTCTTTCTGCACCCCTGTTGTCTCTTTATGTACCTCTTTTGCCTCTTTCTGCACTTTTCTTGCCTTTTTCTGCACCTCTCTTCCCTCTTTCTGCACGTCTGTTGCCTCTTTCTGCACCTCATGTGCTTCTTTCTGCTCCCCTGTTGTCTCTTTCTGCACTCGTCTTCCCTCTTTCTGTACCTTTACTGCCAGTGTTTGCATCTCACTTACCTCTTTCTGCACTTTTCTTGCTTCTTTCTACACCTCTGTTGCTTCTTTCAGCAATTCTCTTGCATGTTTCTGCACCTCTCTTGCCTCTTTTTGCACCTCTGTTGGCTCTTTCTGCACCTCACTTGCTCCTTTCTACACTTCTCTTGCCTCTTTCTGCACCCCTGTTGGGTCATTCTGCACTTTCCATGCTTCTTTCTGCACCTGTCTTGCTTCTTTCTGCACCCCGGTTGTCTCTTTATGTACCTCTTTTGCCTCTTTCTGCACTTTTCTTGCCTTTTTCTGCACCTCTCTTCCCTCTTTCTGCACATCTGTTGCCTCTTTCTGCACCTCATTTGCTTCTTTCTGCACCCCTTCTGTCTCTTTCTGCACTCGACTTCCCTCTTTCTGTACTTTCCTGCCTGTTTTTGCATCTCACTTGCCTCTTTCTGCACTTTTCTTGCTTTTTTCTACACCTCTGTTGCTTCTTTCAGCAATTCTCTTGCCTCTTTGTGCACTTCTCTTGCCTGTTTCTGCACCTCTCTTGCCTCTTTTTGCATCTTTGTTTGCTCTTTCTGCACCTCACTTGCTCCTTTCTACACTTCTCTTGCCTCTTTTCTGCACCCCTGTTGCTTCATTCTGCACTTTCAATGCTTTTTTCTGCACCTGTCTTGCTTCTTTCTGCACCCCTGTTGTCTCTTTATGTACCTCATTTGCCTCTTTCTGCACTCTACTTGCGTTTTTCTGCACCTCTCTTCCCTCTTTCTGCACGTCTGTTGCCTCTTTCTGCACCTCATTTGCTTCTTTCTGCACCACTGTTGTCTCTTTATGCACTCATCTTCCCTCTTTCTGTACCTTTCCTGCCTGTTTTTGCATCTCACTTGCCTCTTTCTGCACTTTTCTTGCTTCTTTCTACACCTCTGTTGCTTCTTTCAGCAATTCTCTTGCCTCTTTGTGCACATCTCTTGCCTGTTTCTGCACTTCTCTTGCCTCTTTCTGCACCCCTGTTGCTTCATTCTGCACTTTCCATGCTTCTTTCTGCAATTGTCTTGCTTCTTTCTGCACCCCTGTTGTCTCTTTATGTACCTCTTTTGCGTCTTTCTGCACTTTTCTTGCCTTTTTCTGCACCTCTCTTTCCTCTTTCTGGACGTCTGTTGCCTCTTTCTGCACCTCGTGCTTCTTTCTGCACCCCTGTTGTCTCTTTCTGCACTCGTCTTCCCTCTTTCTGTACCTTTCCTACATCTTTTTGCATCTCACTTGCCTCTTTCTGCACTTTTCTTGCTTCTTTCTAAACCTCTGTTGCTTCTTTCAGCAATTCTCTTGCCTCTTTGTGCACTTCTCTTGCCTGTTTCTGCACCTCTCTTGCCTCTTTTTGCACCTCTGTTTGCTCTTTCTGCACCTCACTTGCTCCTTTCTACACTTCTCTTGCCTCTTTCTGCACCCCTGTTGCTTCATTCTGCACTTTCCATGCTTCTTTCTGCACCTGTCTTTCTTCTTTCTGCACCCCTGTTGTCTCTTTATGTACCTCATTTGCCTCTTTCTGCATTTACTTGCGTTTTTCTGTGCCTTTCTTCCCTCTTTCTGCACGTCTGTTGCCTCTTTCTGCACCCCTGTTGTCTCTTTATGTACCTCTTTTGCCTCTTTCTGCACTTTTCTTGCCTTTTTCTGCACCTCTCTTCCCTCTTTCTGCCCGTCTGTTGCTTCTTTCTGCACATCATTTGCTTCTTTCTACACCCCTGTTGTCTCTTTCTGCACTCGTCTTCCCTCTTTCTGTACCTTTCCTGCCTGTTTTTGCTCCTCACTTGCCTCTTTCTGCACTTTTCTTGCTTCTTTCTACACCTCTGTTGCTTCTTTCAGCAATTCTCTTGCCTCTTTGTGCACTTCCCTTGCCTGTTTGTGCACTTCTCTTGCCTCTTTCTGCACCCCTGTTGCTTCATTCTGCACTTTCCATGCTTCTTTCTGCACCTGTCCTGCTTTTTTCTGCACCCGTGTTGTCTCTTTATGTACCTCTTTTGCCTCTTTCTGCACTTTTCATGCCTTTTTCTGCACCTCTCTTCCCTCTTTCTGCACGTCTGTTGCCTCTTTCTGCACCTCATTTGCTTCATTCTTCACCCCTGTTGTCTCTTTATGCACTCGTCTTCCCTCTTTCTATATCTTTCCTGCCTGTTTTTGCATCTCACTTGCCTCTTTCTGCACTTTTCTTGCTTCCTTCTACACCTCTGTTGCTTCTTTCAGCAATTCTCTTGCCTCTTTGTGCACTTCTCTTGCCTGTTTCTGCACTTCTCTTGACTCTTTCTGCACCCCTGTTGCTTCATTCTGCACTTTCCATGCTTCTTTCTGCACCTGTCCTGCTTTTTTCTGCACCCGTGTTGTCTCTTTATGTACCTCTTTTGCCTCTTTCTGCACTTTTCTTGCCTTTTTCTGCACCTCTCTTCCCTCTTTCTGCACGTCTGTTGCCTCTTTCTGCACCTCATGTGCTTCTTTCTGCTCCCCTGTTGTCTCTTTCTGCACTCGTCTTCCCTCTTTCTATACCTTTCCTGCCAGTGTTTGCATCTCACTTACCTCTTTCTGCACTTTTCTTGCTTCTTTCTACACCTCTGTTGCTTCTTTCAGCAATTCTCTTGCATGTTTCTGCACCTCTCTTGCCTCTTTTTGCACCTCTGTTGGCTCTTTCTGCACCTCACTTGCTCCTTTCTGCACCTGTCTTGCTTCTTTCTGCACCCCGGTTGTCTCTTTATGTACCTCTTTTGCCTCTTTCTGCACTGTTCTTGCCTTTTGTGCACCTCTCTTCCCTCTTTCTGCACATCTGTTGCCTCTTTCTGCACCTCATTTGCTTCTTTCTGCACCCCTTCTGTCTCTTTCTGCACTCGACTTCCCTCTTTCTGTACTTTCCTGCCTGTTTTTGCATCTCACGTGCCTCTTTCTGCACTTTTCTTGCTTTTTTCTACACCTCTGTTGCTTCTTTCAGCAATTCTCTTGCCTCTTTGTGCACTTCTCTTGCCTGTTTCTGCACCTCTCTTGCCTCTTTTTGCACCTTTGTTTGCTCTTTCTGCACCTCACTTGCTCCTTTCTACACTTCTCTTGCCTCTTTCTGCAACCCTTTTGCTTCATTCTGCACTTTCCATGCTTCTTTCTGCACCTGTCTTGCTTCTTTCTGCACCCCTGTTGTCTCTTTATGTACCTCATTTGCCTCTTTCTGCACTTTACTTGCGTTTTTCTGCACCTCTCTTCCCTCTTTCTGCACGTCTGTTGCCTCTCTCTGCACCTCATTTGCTTCTTTCTGCACCACTGTTGTCTCTTTATGCACTCATCTTCCCTCTTTCTGTACCTTTCCTGCCTGTTTTTGCATTTCACTTGCCTCTTTCTGCACTTTTCTTGCTTCTTTCTACACCTCTGTTGCTTCTTTCAGCAATTCTCTTGCCTCTTTGTACACATCTCTTGCCTGTTTCTGCACTTCTCTTGCCTCTTTCTGCACCCCTGTTGCTTCATTCTGCACTTTCCATGCTTCTTTCTGCAATTGTCTTGCTTCTTTCTGCACCCCTGTTGTCTCTTTATGTACCTCTTTTGCGTCTTTCTGCACTTTTCTTGCCTTTTTCTGCACCTTTCTTTCCTCTTTCTGGACGTCTGTTGCCTCTTTCTGCACCTCATGTGCTTCTTTCTGCACCCCTGTTGTCTCTTTCTGCACTCGTCTTCCCTCTTTCTGTACCTTTCCTACCTCTTTTTGCATCTCACTTGCCTCTTTCTGCACTTTTCTTGCTTCTTTCTAAACCTCTGTTGCTTCTTTCAGCAATTCTCTTGCCTCTTTGTGCACTTCTCTTGCCTGTTTCTGCACCTCTCTTGCCTCTTTTTGCACCTCTGTTTGCTCTTTCTGCACCTCACTTGCTCCTTTCTACACTTCTCTTGCCTCTTTCTGCACCCCTGTTGCTTCATTCTGCACTTTCCATGCTTCTTTCTGCACCTGTCTTGCTTCTTTCTGCACCCCTGTTGTCTCTTTATGTACCTCATTTGCCTCTTTCTGCACTTTACTTGCGTTTTTCTGTGCCTCTCTTCCCTCTTTCTGCACGTCTGTTGCCTCTTTCTGCACCCCTGTTGTCTCTTTAGGTACCTCTTTTGCCTCTTTCTGCACTTTTCTTGCCTTTTTCTGCACCTCTCTTCCCTCTTTCTGCCCGTCTGTTGCTTCTTTCTGCACCTCATTTGCTTCTTTTTACACCCCTGTTGTCTCTTTCTGCACTCGTCTTCCCTCTTTCTGTACCTTTCCTGCCTGTTTTTGCTCCTCACTTGCCTCTTTCTGCACTTTTCTTGCTTCTTTCTACACCTCTGTTGCTTTTTTCAGCAATTCTCTTGCCTCTTTGTGCACTTCCCTTGCCTGTTTGTGCACTTCTCTTGCCTCTTTCTGCACCCCTGTTGCTTCATTCTGCACTTTCCATGCTTCTTTCTGCACCTGTCCTGCTTCTTTCTGCACCCGTGTTGTCTCTTTATGTACCTCTTTTGCCTCTTTCTGCACTTTTCTTGCCTTTTTCTGCACCTCTCTTCCCTCTTTCTGCACGTCTGTTGCCTCTTTCTGCACCTCATTTGCTTCATTCTTCACCCCTGTTGTCTCTTTATGCACTCGTCTTCCCTCTTTCTATATCTTTCCTGCCTGTTTTTGCATCTCACTTGCCTCTTTCTGCACTTTTCTTGCTTCCTTCTACACCTCTGTTGCTTCTTTCAGCAATTCTCTTGCCTCTTTGTGCACTTCTCTTGCCTGTTTCTGCACTTCTCTTGACTCTTTCTGCACCCCTGTTGCTTCATTCTGCACTTTCCATGCTTCTTTCTGCACATGTCTTGCTTCTTTCTGCACCCCTGTTGTCTCTTTATGTACCTCTTTTGCCTCTTTCTGCACTTTTCTTGCCTTTTTCTGCACCTCTCTTCCCTCTTTCTGCACGTCTGTTGCCTCTTTTTGCACCTCATGTGCTTCTTTCTGCTCCCCTGTTGTCTCTTTCTGCACTCGTCTTCCCTCTTTCTGTACCTTTCCTGCCAGTGTTTGCATCTCACTTACCTCTTTCTGCACTTTTCTTGCTTCTTTCTACACCTCTGTTGCTTCTGTCAGCAATTCTCTTGCATGTTTCTGCACCTCTCTTGCCTCTTTTTGCACCTGTGTTGGCTCTTTCTGCACCTCACTTGCTCCTTTCTACACTTCTCTTGCCTCTTTCTGCACCCCTGTTGGGTCATTCTGCACTTTCCATGCTTCTTTCTGCACCTGTCTTGCTTCTTTCTTCACCCCGGTTGTCTCTTTATGTACCTCTTTTGCCTCTTTCTGCACTTTTCTTGCCTTTTTCTGCACCTCTCTTCCCTCTTTCTGCACATCTGTTGCCTCTTTCTGCACCTCATTTGCTTCTTTCTGCACCCCTTCTGTCTCTTTCTGCACTCGACTTCCCTCTTTCTGTACTTTCCTGCCTGTTTTTGCATCTCACTTGCCTCTTTCTGCACTTTTGTCTTGCTTTTTTCTACACCTCTGTTGCTTCTTTCAGCAATTCTCTTGCCTCTTTGTGCACTTCTCTTGCCTGTTTCTGCACCTCTCTTGCCTCTTTTTGCACCTTTGTTTGCTCTTTCTGCACCTCACTTGCTCCTTTCTACACTTCTCTTGCCTCTTTCTGCACCCCTGTTGCTTCATTCTGCACTTTCCATGCTTTTTTCTGCACCTGTCTTGCTTCTTTCTGCACCCCTGTTGTCTCTTTATGTACCTCATTTGCCTCTTTCTGCACTTTACTTGCGTTTTTCTGCACCTCTCTTCCCTCTTTCTGCACGTCTGTAGCCTCTTTCTGCACCTCATTTGCTTCTTTCTGCACCACTGTTGTCTCTTTATGCACTCATGTTCCCTCTTTCTGTACCTTTCCTGCCTGTTTTTGCATCTCACTTGCCTCTTTCTGCACTTTTCTTGCTTCTTTCTACACCTCTGTTGCTTCTTTCAGCAATTCTCTTGCCTCTTTGTGCACATCTCTTGCCTATTTCTGCACTTCTCTTGCCTCTTTCTGCACCCCTGTTGCTTCATTCTGCACTTTCCATGCTTCTTTCTGCAATTGTCTTGCTTCTTTCTGCACCCCTGTTGTCTCTTTATGTACCTCTTTTGCGTCTTTCTGCACTTTTCTTGCCTTTTTCTGCACCTCTCTTTCCTCTTTCTGGACGTCTGTTGCCTCTTTCTGCACCTTGTGCTTCTTTCTGCACCCCTGTTGTCTCTTTCTGCACTCGTCTTCCCTCTTTCTGTACCTTTCCTACCTCATTTTCCATCTCACTTGCCTCTTTATGCATTTTTCTTGCTTCGTTCTACATATCTGTTGCCTCTTTCTGCACCTCATTTGCTTCTTTCTGTACCCCTTCTGTCTCTTTCTGCACTGGACTTCCCTGTTTCTGGACCTTTCCTGCCTGTTTTTGCATCTCACCTGCCTCTTTCTGCACTTTTCTTGCTTCTTTCTACACCTCTGTTGCTTCTTTCACCAATTCTCTTGCCTCTTTGTGCACTTCTCTTGCCTGTTTCTGCACCTCTCTTGCCTCTTTTTGCAACTCTGTTTGCTCTTTCTGCACCTCACTTGCTCATTTCTACACTTCTCTTGCCTCTTTCTGCACCCCTGTTGCTTCATTCTGGACTTTCCATGCTATTTTCTGCACCTGTCTTGCTTCTTTCTGCACCCCTGTTGTCTCTTTATGTACCTCTTTTGCCTCTTTCTGCACTTTTCTTGCCTTTTTCTGCACCTCTCTTCCCTCTTTCTGCCCGTCTGTTGCTTCTTTCTGCACCTCATTTGCTTCTTTTTACACCCCTGTTGTCTCTTTCTGCACTCGTCTTCCCTCTTTCTGTACCTTTCCTGCCTGTTTTTGCTCCTCACTTGCCTCTTTCTGCACTTTTCTTGCTTCTTTCTACACCTCTGTTGCTTCTTTCAGCAATTCTCTTGCCTCTTTGTGCACTTCCCTTGCCTGTTTGTGCACTTGTCTTGCTTCTTTCTGCACCCGTGTTGCTTCATTCTGCACTTTCCATGCTTCTTTCTGCACCTTTCCTGCTTCTTTCTGCACCCGTGTTGTCTCTTTATGTACCTCTTTTGCCTCTTTCTGCACTTTTCTTGCCTTTTTCTGCACCTCTCTTCCCTCTTTCTGCACGTCTGTTGCCTCTTTCTGCTCCTCATTTGCTTCATTCTTCACCCCTGTTGTCTCTTTATGCACCCGTCTTCCCTCTTTCTATATCTTTCATGCCTGTTTTTGCATCTCACTTGCCTCTTTCTGCACTTTTCTTGCTTCCTTCTACACCTCTGTTGCTTCTTTCAGCAACTCTCTTGCCTCTTTGTGCACTTCTCTTGCCTGTTTCTGCACTTCTCTTGACTCTTTCTGCACCCCTGTTGCTTCATTCTGCACTTTCCATGCTTCTTTCTGCACATGTCTTGCTTCTTTCTGCACCCGTGTTGTCTCTTTATGTACCTCTTTTGCCTCTTTCTGCACTTTTCTTGCCTTTTTCTGCACCTCTCTTCCCTCTTTCTGCACGTCTGTTGCCTCTTTCTGCACCTCATTTGCTTCATTCTTCACCCCTGTTGTCTCTTTATGCACCCGTCTTCCCTCTTTCTATATCTTTCATGCCTGTTTTTGCATCTCACTTGCCTCTTTCTGCACTTTTCTTGCTTCCTTCTACACCTCTGTTGCTTCTTTCAGCAACTCTCTTGCCTCTTTCTGCACTTTTCTTGCCTTTTTCTGCACCTCTCTTCCCTCTTTCTGCACGTCTGTTGCCTCTTTCTGCACCTCATGTGCTTCTTTCTGCTCCCCTGTTGTCTCTTTCTGCACTCGTCTTCCCTCTTTCTGTACCTTTCCTGCCAGTATTTGCATCTCACTTACCTCTTTCTGCACTTTTCTTGCTTCTTTCTACACCTCTGTTGCTTCTTTCAGCAATTCTCTTGCATGTTTCTGCACCTCTCTTGCCTCTTTTGCACCTTTGTTTGCTCTTTCTGCACCTCACTTGCTCCTTTCTACACTTCTCTTGCCTCTTTCTGCACCCCTGTTGCTTCATTCTGCACTTTCCATGCTTCTTTCTGCACCTGTCTTGCTTCTTTCTGCACCCCTGTTGTCTCTTTATGTACCTCATTTGCCTCTTTCTGCACTTTACTTGCGTTTTTCTGCACCTCTCTTCCCTCTTTCTGCACGTCTGTTGCCTCTTTCTGCACCTCATTTGCTTCTTTCTGCACCCTTGTTGTCTCCTTATGCACTCATCTTCCCTCTTTCTGTACCTTTCCTGCCTGTTTTTGCATCTCACTTGCCTCTTTCTGCACTTTTCTTGCTTCTTTCTACACCTCTGTTGCTTCTTTCAGCAATTCTCTTGCCTCTTTGTGCACATCTCTTGCCTGTTTCTGCACTTCTCTTGCCTCTTTCTGCACCCCTGTTGCTTCATTCTGCACTTTCCATGCTTCTTTCTGCAATTGTCTTGCTTCTTTCTGCACCCCTGTTGTCTCTTTATGTACCTCTTTTGCGTCTTTCTGCACTTTTCTTGCCTTTTTCTGCACCTCTCTTTCCTCTTTCTGCACATCTGTTGCCTCTTTCTGCACCTCGTGCTTCTTTCTGCACCCCTGTTGTCTCTTTCTGCACTCGTCTTCCCTCTTTCTGTACCTTTCCTACCTCTTTTTCCATCTCACTTGCCTCTTTATGCATTTTTCTTGCTTCTTTCTACACCTCTGTTGCTTCTTTCAGCAATTCTCTTGCCTATTTCTGCACCTTTCTTGCCTCTTTTTGCACCTCTGTTGGCTCTTTCTGCACCTCACTTGCTCCTTTCTACACTTCTCTTGCCTCTTTCAGCACCCCTGTTGCTTCATTCTGCACTTTCCATGCTTCTTTCTGCACCCCTGTTGTCTCTTTATGTACCTCTTTGCCTCTTCTGCACTTTTCTTGGCTTTTTCTGCACCTCTCTTCCCTATTTCTGTACGTCTGTTGCCTCTTTCTACACCTCATTTGCTTCTTTTTGCACCCCTGTTGTCTCTTTCTGCACTCGTCTTCCCTCTTTCTGTACCTTTCCTGCCTGTTTTTGCATCTCACTTGCCTCTTTCTGCACTTTTCTTGCTTCTTTCTACACCTCTGTAGCTTCTTTCAGCAATTCTCTTGCCTCTTTGTGCACTTCTCTTACCTGTTTCTGCACTTCTCTTGCCTCTTTCTGCACCCCTGTTGCTTCATTCTGCACTTTCCATGCTTCTTTCTGCACCTGTCTTGCTTCTTTCTGCACCACAGTTGTCTCTTTATGTACCTCTTTTGCCTCTTTCTGCACTTTTCTTGCCATTTTCTGCAGTTCTCTTCCCTCTTTCTGCACGGATGTTGTCTCTTTCTGCACCTCATTTGCTTCTTTCTGCACCCCTGTTGTCTCTTTATGCACTCGTCTTCCCTCTTTCTGTACCTTTCCTGCCTGTTTTTGCATCTCACTTGCCTCTTTCTGCACTTTTCTTGCTTCTTTCTACACCTCTGTTGCTTCTTTCAGCAATTCTCTTGCCTCTTTGTGCACATCTCTTGCCTGTTTCTGCACTTCTCTTGCCTCTTTCTGCACCCCTGTTGCTTCATTCTGCACTTTCAATGCTTCTTTCTGCAATTGTCTTACTTCTTTCTGCACCCCTGTTGTCTCTTTATGTACATCTTTTGCGTCTTTCTGCACTTTTCTTGCCTTTTTCTGCACCTCTCTTTCCTCTTTCTGCACATCTCTTGCCTCTTTCTGCACCCCTGTTGCTTCATTCTGCACTTTCCATGCTTCTTTCTGCACCTGTCTTGCTTCTTTCTGCAACCCTGTTGTCTCTTTATGTACCTCTTTGCCTCATTCTACACTTTTCTTGGCTTTTTCTGCACTTCTCTTCCCTCTTTCTGCACGTCTGTTGCCTCTTTCTGCACCTCATTTGCTTCTTTCTGCACCCCTGTTCTCTCTTTATGCACTCGTCTTCCCTCTTTCAGTACCTTTCCTGCCTGTTTGGGCATCTCACTTGCCTCTATCTGCACTTTTCTTGCTTCTTTCTACACCTCTGTTGCTTCTTTCAACAATTCTCTTGCCTCTTTGTACACATCTCTTGCCTGTTTCTGAACTTCTCTTGCCTCTTTCTGCACCCCTGTTGCTTCTTTCTGCAATTGTCTTACTTCTTTCTGCACACCTGTTGTCTCTTTATGTACCTCTTTTGCGTCTTTCTGCACTTTTCTTGCCTTTTTCTGCACCTCTCTTTCCTCTTTCTGCACATCTCTTGCCTCTTTCTGCACCCCTGTTGCTTCATTCTGCACTTTCCATGCTTCTTTCTGCACCTGTCTTGCTTCTTTCTGCACCCCTGTTGTCTCTTTATGTACCTCTTTTGCCTCTTTCTACACTTTTCTTGGCTTTTTCTGCACCTCTCTTCCCTCTTTCTGTACGTCTGTTGCCTCTTTCTACACCTCATTTGCTTCTTTTTGCACCCCTGTTGTCTCTTTCTGCACTCGTCTTCCCTCTTTCTGTACCTTTCCTGCCTGTTTTTGCATCTCACTTGCCTCTTTCTGCACTCGTCTTCCCTCTTTCTGTACCTTTCCTGCCTGTTTTTGCTCCTCACTTGCCTCTTTCTGTACTTTTCTTGCTTCTCTCTACACCTCTGTTGCTTCTTTCAGCAATTCTCTTGCCTGTTTCTGCACTTCTCTTGACTCTTTCTGCACCCCTGTTGCTTCATTCTGCACTTTCCATGCTTCTTTCTGCACCTGTCTTGCTTCTTTCTGCACCCCTGTTGTCTCTTTATGTACCTCTATTGCCTCTTTCTGCACTTTTCTTGCCTTTTTCTGCACCTCTCTTCCCTCTTTCTGCACGTCTGTTGCCTCTTTCTGCACCTCATGTGCTTCTTTCTGCTCCCCTGTTGTCTCTTTCTGCACTCGTCTTCCCTCTTTCTATACCTTTCCTGCCAGTGTTTGCATCTCACTTACCTCTTTCTGCACTTTTCTTGCTTCTTTCTACACCTCTGTTGCTTCTTTCAGCAATTCTCTTGCATGTTTCTGCACCTCTCTTGCCTCTTTTTGCACCTCTGTTGGCTCTTTCTGCACCTCACTTGCTCCTTTCTGCACCTGTCTTGCTTCTTTCTGCACCCCGGTTGTCTCTTTATGTACCTCTTTTGCCTCTTTCTGCACTGTTCTTGCCTTTTTGTGCACCTCTCTTCCCTCTTTCTGCACATCTGTTGCCTCTTTCTGCACCTCATTTGCTTCTTTCTGCACCCCTTCTGTCTCTTTCTGCACTCGACTTCCCTCTTTCTGTACTTTCCTGCCTGTTTTTGCATCTCACTTGCCTCTTTCTGCACTTTTCTTGCTTTTTTCTACACCTCTGTTGCTTCTTTCAGCAATTCTCTTGCATCTTTGTGCACTTCTCTTGCCTGTTTCTGCACCTCTCTTGCCTCTTTTTGCACCTTTGTTTGCTCTTTCTGCACCTCACTTGCTCCTTTCTACACTTCTCTTGCCTCTTTCTGCACCCCTGTTGCTTCATTCTGCACTTTCCATGCTTTTTTCTGCACCTGTCTTGCTTCTTTCTGCACCCCTGTTGTCTCTTTATGTACCTCATTTGCCTCTTTCTGCACTTTACTTGCGTTTTTCTGCACCTCTCTTCCCTCTTTCTGCACGTCTGTTGCCTCTCTCTGCACCTCATTTGCTTCTTTCTGCACCACTGTTGTCTCTTTCTGCACTCATCTTCCCTCTTTCTGTACCTTTCCTGCCTGTTTTTGCATTTCACTTGCCTCTTTCTGCACTTTTCTTGCTTCTTTCTACACCTCTGTTGCTTCTTTCAGCAATTCTCTTGCCTCTTTGTACACATCTCTTGCCTGTTTCTGCACTTCTCTTGCCTCTTTCTGCACCCCTGTTGCTTCATTCTGCACTTTCCATGCTTCTTTCTGCACCTGTCTTGTTTCTTTCTGCACCCCTGTTGTCTCTTTATGTACCTCTTTTGCGTCTTTCTGCACTTTTCTTGCCTTTTTCTGCACCTCTCTTTCCTCTTTCTGGACGTCTGTTGCCTCTTTCTGCACCTCGTGCTTCTTTCTGCACCCCTGTTGTCTCTTTCTGCACTCGTCTTCCCTCTTTCTGTACCTTTCCTGCCAGTGTTTTGCATCTCACTTACCTCTTTCTGCACTTTTCTTGCTTCTTTCTACACCTCTGTTGCTTCTTTCAGCAATTCTCTTGCATGTTTCTGCACCTCTCTTGCCTCTTTTTGCACCTCTGTTGGCTCTTTCTGCACCTCACTTGCTCCTTTCTACACTTCTCTTGCCTCTTTCTGCACCCCTGTTGCGTCATTCTGCACTTTCCATGCTTCTTTCTGCACCTGTCTTGCTTCTTTCTGCACCCCTGTTGTCTCTTTATGTACCTCTTTTGCCTCTTTCTGCACTTTTCTTGCCTTTTTCTGCACCTCTCTTCCCTCTTTCTGCACATCTGTTGCCTCTTTCTGCACCTCATTTGCTTCTTTCTGCACCCCTTCTGTCTCTTTCTGCACTCGACTTCCCTCTTTCTGTACCTTTCCTGCCTGTTTTTGCATCTCACTTGCCTCTTTCTGCACTTTTGTCTTGCTTCTTTCTACACCTCTGTTGCTTCTTTCAGCAATTCTCTTGCCTCTTTGTGCACTTCTCTTGCCTGTTTCTGCACCTCTCTTGCCTCTTTTTGCACCTTTGTTTGCTCTTTCTGCACCTCACTTGCTCCTTTCTACACTTCTCTTGCCTCTTTCTGCACCCTGTTGCTTCATTCTGCACTTTCCATGCTTCTTTCTGCACCTGTCTTGCTTCTTTCTGCACCCCTGTTGTCTCTTTATGTACCTCATTTGCCTCTTTCTGCACTTTACTTGCGTTTTTCTGCACCTCTCTTCCTCTTTCTGCACGTCTGTAGCCTCTTTCTGCACCTCATTTTGCTTCTTTCTGCACCACTGTTGTCTCTTTATGCACTCATGTTCCCTCTTTCTGTACCTTTCCTGCCTGTTTTTGCATCTCACTTGCCTCTTTCTGCACTTTTCTTGCTTCTTTCTACACCTCTGTTGCTTCTTTCAGCAATACTCTTGCCTCTTTGTGCACATCTCTTGCCTATTTCTGCACTTCTCTTGCCTCTTTCTGCACCCCTGTTGCTTCATTCTGCACTTTCCATGCTTCTTTCTGCAATTGTCTTGCTTCTTTCTGCACCCCTGTTGTCTCTTTATGTACCTCTTTTGCGTCTTTCTGCACTTTTCTTGCCTTTTTCTGCACCTCTCTTTCCTCTTTCTGGACGTCTGTTGCCTCTTTCTGCACCTCGTGCTTCTTTCTGCACCCCTGTTGTCTCTTTCTGCACTCGTCTTCCCTCTTTCTGTACCTTTCCTACCTCATTTTCCATCTCACTTGCCTCTTTATGCATTTTTCTTGCTTCGTTCTACATATCTGTTGCCTCTTTCTGCACCTCATTTGCTTCTTTCTGTACCCCTTCTGTCTCTTTCTGCACTGGACTTCCATGTTTCTGGACCTTTCCTGCCTGTTTTTGCATCTCACTTGCCTCTTTCTGCACTTTTCTTGCTTCTTTCTACACCTCTGTTGCTTCTTTCACCAATTCTCTTGCCTCTTTGTGCACTTCTCTTGCCTGTTTCTGCACCTCTCTTGCCTCTTTTTGCAACTCTGTTTGCTCTTTCTGCACCTCACTTGCTCATTTCTACACTTCTCTTGCCTCTTTCTGCACCCCTGTTGCTTCATTCTGGACTTTCCATGCTATCTTTCTGCACCTGTCTTGCTTCTTTCTGCACCCCTGTTGTCTCTTTATGTACCTCTTTTGCCTCTTTCTGCACTTTTCTTGCCTTTTTCTGCACCTCTCTTCCCTCTTTCTGCCCGTCTGTTGCTTCTTTCTGCACCTCATTTGCTTCTTTTTACACCCCTGTTGTCTCTTTCTGCACTCGTCTTCCCTCTTTCTGTACCTTTCCTGCCTGTTTTTGCTCCTCACTTGCCTCTTTCTGCACTTTTCTTGCTTCTTTCTACACCTCTGTTGCTTCTTTCAGCAATTCTCTTGCCTCTTTGTGCACTTCCCTTGCCTGTTTGTGCACTTCTCTTGCTTCTTTCTGCACCCGTGTTGCTTCATTCTGCACTTTCCATGCTTCTTTCTGCACCTGTCCTGCTTCTTTCTGCACCCGTGTTGTCTCTTTATGTACCTCTTTTGCCTCTTTCTGCACTTTTCTTGCCTTTTTCTGCCCCTCTCTTCCCTCTTTCTGCACGTCTGTTGCCTCTTTCTGCACCTCATTTGCTTCATTCTTCACCCCTGTTGTCTCTTTATGCACCCGTCTTCCCTCTTTCTATATCTTTCATGCCTGTTTTTGCATCTCACTTGCCTC
The DNA here is from genome assembly GCA_963921515.1 of Calotriton arnoldi. Classification (NCBI taxonomy): domain Eukaryota; kingdom Metazoa; phylum Chordata; class Amphibia; order Caudata; family Salamandridae; genus Calotriton; species Calotriton arnoldi. The sequence goes on along the minus strand of CAWUFW010000317.1, from coordinate 279,092 downwards.
TTTCTGCACTTTTCTTGCTTCCTTCTACACCTCTGTTGCTTCTTTCAGCAACTCTCTTGCCTCTTTGTGCACTTCTCTTGCCTGTTTCTGCACTTCTCTTGACTCTTTCTGCACCCCTGTTGCTTCATTCTGCACTTTCCATGCTTCTTTCTGCACCTGTCTTGCTTCTTTCTGCACCCCTGTTGTCTCTTTATGTACCTCTTTTGCCTCTTTCTGCACTTTTCTTGCCTTTTTCTGCACCTCTCTTCCCTCTTTCTGCACGTCTGTTGCCTCTTTCTGCACCTCATGTGCTTCTTTCTGCTCCCCTGTTGTCTCTTTCTGCACTCGTCTTCCCTCTTTCTGTAACTTTCCTGCCAGTGTTTGCATCTCACTTACCTCTTTCTGCACTTTTCTTGCTTCTTTCTACACCTCTGTTGCTTCTTTCAGCAATTCTCTTGCATGTTTCTGCACCTCTCTTGCCTCTTTTGCACCTTTGTTTGCTCTTTCTGCACCTCACTTGCTCCTTTCTACACTTCTCTTGCCTCTTTCTGCACCCCTGTTGCTTCATTCTGCACTTTCCATGCTTCTTTCTGCACCTGTCTTGCTTCTTTCTGCACCCCTGTTGTCTCTTTATGTACCTCATTTGCCTCTTTCTGCACTTTACTTGCGTTTTTCTGCACCTCTCTTCCCTCTTTCTGCACGTCTGTTGCCTCTTTCTGCACCTCATTTGCTTCTTTCTGCACCCTTGTTGTCTCCTTATGCACTCATCTTCCCTCTTTCTGTACCTTTCCTGCCTGTTTTTGCATCTCACTTGCCTCTTTCTGCACTTTTCTTGCTTCTTTCTACACCTCTGTTGCTTCTTTCAGCAATTCTCTTGCCTCTTTGTGCACATCTCTTGCCTGTTTCTGCACTTCTCTTGCCTCTTTCTGCACCCCTAATGCTTCATTCTGCACTTTCCATGCTTCTTTCTGCAACTGTCTTGCTTCTTTCTGCACCCCTGTTGTCTCTTTATGTACCTCTTTTGCGTCTTTCTGCACTTTTCTTGCCTTTTTCTGCACCTCTCTTTCCTCTTTCTGCACATCTGTTGCCTCTTTCTGCACCTCGTGCTTCTTTCTGCACCCCTGTTGTCTCTTTCTGCACTCGTCTTCCCTCTTTCTGTACCTTTCCTACCTCTTTTTCCATCTCACTTGCCTCTTTATGCATTTTTCTTGCTTCTTTCTACACCTCTGTTGCTTCTTTCAGCAATTCTCTTGCCTGTTTCTGCACCTCTCTTGCCTCTTTTTGCACCTCTGTTGGCTCTTTCTGCACCTCACTTGCTCCTTTCTACACTTCTCTTGCCTCTTTCAGCACCCCTGTTGCTTCATTCTGCACTTTCCATGCTTCTTTCTGCACCCCTGTTGTCTCTTTATGTACCTCTTTTGCCTCTTCTGCACTTTTCTTGGCTTTTTCTGCACCTCTCTTCCCTATTTCTGTACGTCTGTTGCCTCTTTCTACACCTCATTTGCTTTTTTTGCACCCCTGTTGTCTCTTTCTGCACTCGTCTTCCCTCTTTCTGTACCTTTCCTGCCTGTTTTTGCATCTCACTTGCCTCTTTCTGCACTTTTCTTGCTTCTTTCTACAGCTCTGTTGCTTCTTTCAGCAATTCTCTTGCCTCTTTATGCACTTCTATTGCCTGTTTCTGCACCTCTGTTGCCTCTTTTTGCACCTCTGTTGGCTCTTTCTGCACCTCACTTGCTCCTTTCTACACTTCTCTTGCCTCTTTCTGCACCCCTGTTGGTTCATTCTGCACTTTCCATGCTTCTTTCTGCACCTGTCTTGCTTCTTTCTACACCCCTGTTGTCTCTTTATATACCTCTTTTGCCTCTTTCTGCACTTTTCTTGCCTTTTTCTGCAGTTCTCTTCCCTCTTTCTGCACTTCTGTTGCCTCTTTCTGCACCTCATTTGCTTCCTTCTGCACCCCTGTTGTCTCTTTCTGCACTCGTCTTCCCTCTTTCTGTACCTTTCCTGCCTGTTTTTCCATCTCACTTGCCTCTTTCTGGACTTTTCTTGCTTCTTTCTACACCTCTGTTGCTTCTTTCAGCAATTCTCTTGCCTCTTTGTGCACTTCTCTTGCCTGTTTCTGCACTTCTCTTGCCTCTTTCTGCACCCCTGTTGCTTCATTCTGCACTTTCCATGCTTCTTTCTGCACCTGTCTTGCTTCTTTCTGCACCACAGTTGTCTCTTTATGTACCTCTTTTGCCTCTTTCTGCACTTTTCTTGCCATTTTCTGCAGTTCTCTTCCCTCTTTCTGCACGTCTGTTGTCTCTTTCTGCACCTCATTTGCTTCTTTCTGCACCCCTGTTGTCTCTTTATGCACTCGTCTTCCCTCTTTCTGTACCTTTCCTGCCTGTTTTTGCATCTCACTTGCCTCTTTCTGCACTTTTCTTGCTTCTTTCTACACCTCTGTTGCTTCTTTCAGCAATTCTCTTGCCTCTTTGTGCACATCTCTTGCCTGTTTCTGCACTTCTCTTGCCTCTTTCTGCACCCCTGTTGCTTCATTCTGCACTTTCAATGCTTCTTTCTGCAATTGTCTTACTTCTTTCTGCACCCCTGTTGTCTCTTTATGTACATCTTTTGCGTCTTTCTGCACTTTTCTTGCCTTTTTCTGCACCTCTCTTTCCTCTTTCTGCACATCTCTTGCCTCTTTCTGCACCCCTGTTGCTTCATTCTGCACTTTCCATGCTTCTTTCTGCACCTGTCTTGCTTCTTTCTGCAACCCTGTTGTCTCTTTATGTACCTCTTTGCCTCATTCTACACTTTTCTTGGCTTTTTCGGCACTTCTCTTCCCTCTTTCTGCACGTCTGTTGCCTCTTTCTGCACCTCATTTGCTTCTTTCTGCACCCCTGTTCTCTCTTTATGCACTCGTCTTCCCTCTTTCAGTACCTTTCCTGCCTGTTTGGGCATCTCACTTGCCTCTATCTGCACTTTTCTTGCTTCTTTCTACACCTCTGTTGCTTCTTTCAACAATTCTCTTGCCTCTTTGTACACATCTCTTGCCTGTTTCTGCACTTCTCTTGCCTCTTTCTGCACCCCTGTTGCTTCTTTCTGCAATTGTCTTACTTCTTTCTGCACACCTGTTGTCTCTTTATGTACCTCTTTTGCGTCTTTCTGCACTTTTCTTGCCTTTTTCTGCACCTCTCTTTCCTCTTTCTGCACATCTCTTGCCTCTTTCTGCACCCCTGTTGCTTCATTCTGCACTTTCCATGCTTCTTTCTGCACCTGTCTTGCTTCTTTCTGCACCCCTGTTGTCTCTTTATGTACCTCTTTTGCCTCTTTCTGCACTTTTCTTGCCTTTTTCTGCACCTCTCTTCCCTCTTTCTGCACGTCTGTTGCCTCTTTCTGCACCTCATGTGCTTCTTTGTGCTCCCCTGTTGTCTCTTTCTGCACTCGTCTTCCCTCTTTCTGTACCTTTCCTGCCAGTGTTTGCATCTCACTTACCTCTTTCTGCACTTTTCTTGCTTCTTTCTACACCTCTGTTGCTTCTTTCAGCAATTCTCTTGCATGTTTCTGCACCTCTCTTGCCTCTTTTTGCACCTTTGTTTGCTCTTTCTGCACCTCACTTGCTCCTTTCTACACTTCTCTTGCCTCTTTCTGCACCCCTGTTGCTTCATTCTGCACTTTCCATGCTTCTTTCTGCACCTGTCTTGCTTCTTTCTGCACCCCTGTTGTCTCTTTATGTACCTCATTTGCCTCTTTCTGCACTTTACTTGCGTTTTTCTGCACCTCTCTTCCCTCTTTCTGCACGTCTGTTGCCTCTTTCTGCACCTCATTTGCTTCTTTCTGCACCCTTGTTGTCTCCTTATGCACTCATCTTCCCTCTTTCTGTACCTTTCCTGCCTGTTTTTGCATCTCACTTGCCTCTTTCTGCACTTTTCTTGCTTCTTTCTACACCTCTGTTGCTTCTTTCAGCAATTCTCTTGCCTCTTTGTGCACATCTCTTGCCTGTTTCTGCACTTCTCTTGCCTCTTTCTGCACCCCTGTTGCTTCATTCTGCACTTTCCATGCTTCTTTCTGCAATTGTCTTGCTTCTTTCTGCACCCCTGTTGTCTCTTTATGTACCTCTTTTGCGTCTTTCTGCACTTTTCTTGCCTTTTTCTGCACCTCTCTTTCCTCTTTCTGCACGTCTGTTGTCTCTTTCTGCACCTCATTTGCTTCTTTGTGCTCCCCTGTTGTCTCTTTCTGCACTCGTCTTCCCTCTTTCTGTACCTTTCCTGCCAGTGTTTGCATCTCACTTACCTCTTTCTGCACTTTTCTTGCTTCTTTCTACACCTCTGTTGCTTCTTTCAGCAATTCTCTTGCATGTTTCTGCACCTCTCTTGCCTCTTTTTGCACCTTTGTTTGCTCTTTCTGCACCTCACTTGCTCCTTTCTACACTTCTCTTGCCTCTTTCTGCACCCCTGTTGCTTCATTCTGCACTTTCCATGCTTCTTTCTGCACCTGTCTTGCTTCTTTCTGCACCCCTGTTGTCTCTTTATGTACCTCATTTGCCTCTTTCTGCACTTTACTTGCGTTTTTCTGCACCTCTCTTCCCTCTTTCTGCACGTCTGTTGCCTCTTTCTGCACCTCATTTGCTTCTTTCTGCACCCTTGTTGTCTCCTTATGCACTCATCTTCCCTCTTTCTGTACCTTTCCTGCCTGTTTTTGCATCTCACTTGCCTCTTTCTGCACTTTTCTTGCTTCTTTCTACACCTCTGTTGCTTCTTTCAGCAATTCTCTTGCCTCTTTGTGCACATCTCTTGCCTGTTTCTGCACTTCTCTTGCCTCTTTCTGCACCCCTGTTGCTTCATTCTGCACTTTCCATGCTTCTTTCTGCAATTGTCTTGCTTCTTTCTGCACCCCTGTTGTCTCTTTATGTACCTCTTTTGCGTCTTTCTGCACTTTTCTTGCCTTTTTCTGCACCTCTCTTTCCTCTTTCTGCACGTCTGTTGTCTCTTTCTGCACCTCATTTGCTTCTTTCTGCACCCCTGTTGTCTCTTTATGCACTCGTCTTCCCTCTTTCTGTACCTTTCCTGCCTGTTTTTGCATCTCACTTGCCTCTTTCTGCACTTTTCTTGCTTCTTTCTACACCTCTGTTGCTTCTTTCAGCAATTCTCTTGCCTCTTTGTGCACATCTCTTGCCTGTTTCTGCACTTCTCTTGCCTCTTTCTGCACCCCTGTTGCTTCATTCTGCACTTTCAATGCTTCTTTCTGTAATTGTCTTACTTCTTTCTGCACCCCTGTTGTCTCTTTATGTACATCTTTTGCGTCTTTCTGCACTTTTCTTGCCTTTTTCTGCACCTCTCTTTCCTCTTTCTGCACATCTCTTGCCTCTTTCTGCACCCCTGTTGCTTCATTCTGCACTTTCCATGCTTCTTTCTGCACCTGTCTTGCTTCTTTCTGCAACCCTGTTGTCTCTTTATGTACCTCTTTGCCTCATTCTACACTTTTCTTGGCTTTTTCGGCACTTCTCTTCCCTCTTTCTGCACGTCTGTTGCCTCTTTCTGCACCTCATTTGCTTCTTTCTGCACCCTGTTCTCTCTTTATGCACTCGTCTTCCCTCTTTCAGTACCTTTCCTGCCTGTTTGGGCATCTCACTTGCCTCTATCTGCACTTTTCTTGCTTTTTTCTACACCTCTGTTGCTTCTTTCAACAATTCTCTTGCCTCTTTGTACACATCTCTTGCCTGTTTCTGCACTTCTCTTGCCTCTTTCTGCACCCCTGTTGCTTCTTTCTGCAATTGTCTTACTTCTTTCTGCACACCTGTTGTCTCTTTATGTACCTCTTTTGCGTCTTTCTGCACTTTTCTTGCCTTTTCTGCACCTCTCTTTCCTCTTTCTGCACATCTCTTGCCTCTTTCTGCACCCCTGTTGCTTCATTCTGCACTTTCCATGCTTCTTTCTGCACCTGTCTTGCTTCTTTCTGCACCCCTGTTGTCTCTTTATGTACCTCTTTTGCCTCTTTCTGCACTTTTCTTGCCTTTTTCTGCACCTCTCTTCCCTCTTTCTGCACGTCTGTTGCCTCTTTCTGCACCTCATGTGCTTCTTTGTGCTCCCCTGTTGTCTCTTTCTGCACTCATCTTCCCTCTTTCTGTACCTTTCCTGCCAGTGTTTGCATCTCACTTACCTCTTTCTGCACTTTTCTTGCTTCTTTCTACACCTCTGTTGCTTCTTTCAGCAATTCTCTTGCATGTTTCTGCACCTCTCTTGCCTCTTTTTGCACCTTTGTTTGCTCTTTCTGCACCTCACTTGCTCCTTTCTACACTTCTCTTGCCTCTTTCTGCACCCCTGTTGCTTCATTCTGCACTTTCCATGCTTTTTTCTGCACCTGTCTTGCTTCTTTCTGCACCCCTGTTGTCTCTTTATGTACCTCATTTGCCTCTTTCTGCACTTTACTTGCGTTTTTCTGCACCTCTCTTCCCTCTTTCTGCACGTCTGTTGCCTCTTTCTGCACCTCATTTGCTTCTTTCTGCACCCTTGTTGTCTCCTTATGCACTCATCTTCCCTCTTTCTGTACCTTTCCTGCCTGTTTTTGCATCTCACTTGCCTCTTTCTGCACTTTTCTTGCTTCTTTCTACACCTCTGTTGCTTCTTTCAGCAATTCTCTTGCCTCTTTGTGCACATCTCTTGCCTGTTTCTGCACTTCTCTTGCCTCTTTCTGCACCCCTGTTGCTTCATTCTGCACTTTCCATGCTTCTTTCTGCAATTGTCTTGCTTCTTTCTGCACCCCTGTTGTCTCTTTATGTACCTCTTTTGCGTCTTTCTGCACTTTTCTTGCCTTTTTCTGCACCTCTCTTTCCTCTTTCTGCACATCTGTTGCCTCTTTCTGCACCTCGTGCTTCTTTCTGCACCCCTGTTGTCTCTTTCTGCACTCGTCTTCCCTCTTTCTGTACCTTTCCTACCTCTTTTTCCATCTCACTTGCCTCTTTATGCATTTTTCTTGCTTCTTTCTACACCTCTGTTGCTTCTTTCAGCAATTCTCTTGCCTGTTTCTGCACCTCTCTTGCCTCTTTTTGCACCTCTGTTGGCTCTTTCTGCACCTCACTTGCTCCTTTCTACACTTCTCTTGCCTCTTTCAGCACCCCTGTTGCTTCATTCTGCACTTTCCATGCTTCTTTCCGCACCCCTGTTGTCTCTTTATGTACCTCTTTTGCCTCTTCTGCACTTTTCTTGGCTTTTTCTGCACCTCTCTTCCCTATTTCTGTACGTCTGTTGCCTCTTTCTACACCTCATTTGCTTCTTTTTGCACCCTGTTGTCTCTTTCTGCACTCGTCTTCCCTCTTTCTGTACCTTTCCTGCCTGTTTTGCATCTCACTTGCCTCTTTCTGCACTTTTCTTGCTTCTTTCTACAGCTCTGTTGCTTCTTTCAGCAATTCTCTTGCCTCTTTATGCACTTCTATTGCCTGTTTCTGCACCTCTGTTGCCTCTTTTTGCACCTCTGTTGGCTCTTTCTGCACCTCACTTGCTCCTTTCTACACTTCTCTTGCCTCTTTCTGCACCCCTGTTGGTTCATTCTGCACTTTCCATGCTTCTTTCTGCACCTGTCTTGCTTCTTTCTAAACCCCTGTTGTCTCTTTATATACCTCTTTTGCCTCTTTCTGCACCTTTCTTGCCTTTTTCTGCAGTTCTCTTCCCTCTTTCTGCACTTCTGTTGCCTCTTTCTGCACCTCATTTGCTTCCTTCTGCACCCCTGTTGTCTCTTTCTGCACTCGTCTTCCCTCTTTCTGTACCTTTCCTGCCTGTTTTCCATCTCACTTGCCTCTTTCTGGACTTTTCTTGCTTCTTTCTACACCTCTGTTGCTTCTTTCAGCAATTCTCTTGCCTCTTTGTGCACTTCTCTTACCTGTTTCTGCACTTCTCTTGCCTCTTTCTGCACCCCTGTTGCTTCATTCTGCACTTTCCATGCTTCTTTCTGCACCTGTCTTGCTTCTTTCTGCGCCACAGTTGTCTCTTTATGTACCTCTTTTGCCTCTTTCTGCACTTTTCTTGCCATTTTCTGCAGTTCTCTTCCCTCTTTCTGCACGTCTGTTGTCTCTTTCTGCACCTCATTTGCTTCTTTCTGCACCCCTGTTGTCTCTTTATGCACTCGTCTTCCCTCTTTCTGTACCTTTCCTGCCTGTTTTTGCATCTCACTTGCCTCTTTCTGCACTTTTCTTGCTTCTTTCTACACCTCTGTTGCTTCTTTCAGCAATTCTCTTGCCTCTTTGTGCACATCTCTTGCCTGTTTCTGCACTTCTCTTGCCTCTTTCTGCACCCCTGTTGCTTCATTCTGCACTTTCAATGCTTCTTTCTGCAATTGTCTTACTTCTTTCTGCACCCCTGTTGTCTCTTTATGTACATCTTTTGCGTCTTTCTGCACTTTTCTTGCCTTTTTCTGCACCTCTCTTTCCTCTTTCTGCACATCTCTTGCCTCTTTCTGCACCCCTGTTGCTTCATTCTGCACTTTCCATGCTTCTTTCTGCACCTGTCTTGCTCCTTTCTGCAACCCTGTTGTCTCTTTATGTACCTCTTTGCCTCATTCTACACTTTTCTTGGCTTTTTCGGCACTTCTCTTCCCTCTTTCTGCACGTCTGTTGCCTCTTTCTGCACCTCATTTGCTTCTTTCTGCACCCCTGTTCTCTCTTTATGCACTCGTCTTCCCTCTTTCAGTACCTTTCCTGCCTGTTTGGGCATCTCACTTGCCTCTATCTGCACTTTTCTTGCTTCTTTCTACACCTCTGTTGCTTCTTTCAACAATTCTCTTGCCTCTTTGTACACATCTCTTGCCTGTTTCTGCACTTCTCTTGCCTCTTTCTGCACCCCTGTTGCTTCTTTCTGCAATTGTCTTACTTCTTTCTGCACACCTGTTGTCTCTTTATGTACCTCTTTTGCGTCTTTCTGCACTTTTCTTGCCTTTTCTGCACCTCTCTTTCCTCTTTCTGCACATCTTTTGCCTCTTTCTGCACCCCTGTTGCTTCATTCTGCACTTTCCATGCTTCTTTCTGCACCTGTCTTGCTTCTTTCTGCACCCCTGTTGTCTCTTTATGTACCTCTTTTGCCTCTTTCTGCACTTTTCTTGGCTTTTTCTGCACCTCTCTTCCTTCTTTCTGTACGTCTGTTGCCTCTTTCTACACCTCATTTGCTTCTTTTTGCACCCCTGTTGTCTCTTTCTGCACTCGTCTTCCCTCTTTCTGTACCTTTCCTGCCTGTTTTTGCATCTCACTTGCCTCTTTCTGCACTTTTCTTGCTTCTCTCTACACCTCTGTTGCTTCTTTCAGCAATTCTCTTGCATGTTTCTGCACCTCTCTTGCCTGTTTTTGCACCTCTGTTGGCTCTTTCTGCACCTCACTTGCTCCTTTCTACACTTCTCTTACCTCTTTCTGCACCCCTGTTGTTTCATTCTGCACTTTCCATGCTTCTTTCTGCATCTGTCTTGCTTCTTTCTGCACCCCTCCTGCCTCTTTCTGTACCTCTCTTTCCTCTTTGTGCACCTCTCCTACCCCTTTCTGCACCCCTTTTGCCTCTTTTTACACCTCTGTTGGTTCTTTCTGCACTGCTCTTTCTTATTTCTGCACCTCTCTTGCCTCTTTCGGCACGTGTGTTGCTTCTTTCTGTACTTCTCTTGCCTCCTTCTGCACCTCTTAGTTAGAGGTAGTTTTAATCCCCCTGCCCTATTATGTACTAGGACAGGGGAGGTAATGCCAATCACAGGGGTACCCCAACCCATAGTGTACGCTAGTGTATGTAGGTGTTTTCACTGTATTCTAAGTGTCTTTCACCATAGCACTGGCTCCGGGCTTGGTTAGTCAAAGTCAGTTACCACCAGTACCCGTCCGCAAAAAGTTGGGGGCACAGGATGACTTTGCAACAGACTCTTTCTGCTCCTCTGTTGGGTCTTTGTGCACATCTCTTGCTTCTTTCTGCACCTTTCTTCAACTTTCTGGACTTCTGTTGCCTCTTTCTGCATTTCTCTTGCTTCTTTCTGTGCCTTTCTTCCTCTTTCTGCACATGTCCTACCTTTGTAGGCATAGTTAGAAATTAGCATTTAAAAAACCTTTTGAAATTCACTGAAAAAACCACAGGTTTCAGGGACGTTATAGTTAGAAATTAGCATTTAAAAAACCTTTGAAATTCACTGAAAAAACCATAGGTTTCAGGGACGTTATAGTTAGAAATTAGCATTTAAAAAACCTTTAGAAATTCACAGAAAAAACCACAGGTTTCAGGGACGTTATAGTTAGTTGGACATTTCACTCGTACAAAACCAGAGAAATTCAGCCGTTATAGTTAGTTCAGCTAACTATAACTCGCGCCCCGCAATGCACTGCTGATGACGTCACATATTACATCATTCATGACATGGTCAGTGACATCACTGATGACATCACTGATGACATCTCAAATTACGTCACTGATAACATCACTGATGACATCATCCACGTGATAATCTGATGCACCTCCTCACACCCTAATATAGCCTTTGATAGACCTACTCTAAAATACAGACTACCATTTTCGAAACCATAGACACACCAATACCAGTACCTACATACCCACTCACTGATTCCTCGGTCTACACACACGTCCACTCATTCACCCATACAGCCACTCATAGATGCAGTCACTCAATAATACAGCACTATCATATGCAATATGCACTCATACACCTATACAGACACTCACACACCGCCACTCATCCATAGAGTTACTCACACATCTAGTCAGTCATGCAAAGAATCAATCACACTCTCATTTACTCACCTATACAGTTAAACACACACCACCTCACTTATTCATACAGATACTAACACATACTTACTCTCTTATACAATCACTGATACAAGCACACACTCATCCATACAGCCACTCTCACAATCACTCACTCTCACATATAGTCATTTATATACTCCAACACTCACATATACTGCCTTTCACATATGTAGTTACTCACACATGTACCACTGAGGCATCCATTCACTCACCAACACACCCATACACACACTCACCCACCCATACAGCCATTCACAGATACACTCTTGAACCCATACACCCAGTGAATCACCCACTCACACATCTATGCACAGAGTCACACCCCCCCACCCACCCACACAGACACTCAGGCACCCTTACAGGTACTCAGACAACCAATCAATAACCCATATAGACCCTCATTTAGCTACTCACCAACCCATGCAACCGCTTACACACCAAGTGACAAACTAAACTGTGTGAATGTCTGTATCAGTCACTAACCCATGCATTCAGTAAGACACATTTAATCACTCACTTATACAGTCAGTCATGCACCTACTAAATCTTCCATTCAGACACTTATACACCCACTCATTCTTCAATACACCTTGGCCTATATATATATATAAAACATATTTAAACTTTACAGAAACACACAGTCACTGGATGATGTCATCAGTGATGTCATCAGTGATGTCATTTGAGATGTCATCAGTGATGTCATCAGTGATATCACTGACCATGTCATGAATGATGTAATATGTGACGTCATCAGCAGTGCATTGCGGGGCGCGAGTTATAGTTAGCTGAACTAACTATAACAGCCGAATTTCTCTGGTTTTTACGAGCGAAATGTCCAACTAACTATAACGTCCCTGAAACCTGTGGTTGTTTCAGTGATATATATATACATACAGATATACATAAATATACCGGTGGCGGCAGCACCCAAAAAACTTTCTTTTGCCTACTTTTTTCTTTAAACGTTTCAGGGTGATCCATCAAGGAAGGGCCAACAAAAAAGGGAGTTCCGAAACACAAATTCCCCATGCATTTCCCATAATCTTTTTTGAACAGTGTCACTGGATAAACTGCTGAACGGAATTGCACCAAGTTTGGCAGGAAACTAGATCTTGGTTCAGAAAGTGTGCTTTTTGCAATTTTGTGTAAATCCATTCAGAGGTTTTTGAGAAAGTAAGATACAAGTATATGTGCATATCTGGGTTTAAGGTTGGGTTCAAAGGACTCTCTCTCGAACCCCACAAGTGCAAATTTAAGAAAAGAGCATTCTGGATGGGTAAGGAGACTTTTTTACCCTTGTGCCACCTCTCTCCCATGAGTGTGAGGTTCCCTCAGAAGCAAGTGCTCTGATCGGCTGGCCGCAACATGAGGAAAATAGTTTCGGCAGCCATTACATGACACCGGGGACCGAGTCCCCTGCACTGAAAAATATAATCAAAGGGGCCAAAATTATTTTTAAAAATGTTTATTTTTCAGTGATCCTGCTGTATTCCTGTGGGATCACGGGTAAAATATGCAAAATGGAGACTGTCATTCAAAAAAATATATTAAATGACCCCTGGGGTGGGCCAGGGTTAGGGGTCAATATATTTTATTATTTGGATAGGGGGCATGCACCTCCCCCCCACTTCCTGAACTACTATAGGGCCCCATCTAAGCCATCCTCAAGGGCCAAATACCAAATAAAGAGAAGGGGCACTGAGCCCCCTACCCAAGCCACTGTAGAGTCCCGGGACCCCATCCCCCAGGACACTTTGGTTCCCAGCCTGGCAGGGAACTCAACTTTGCTCCTGCCCACTGGAACCAGTAAATAAGTGCTGCTCCCGCCCGGGGGAAGCAAAGAGAAAGTGCCAACTCCTGCTAGCACCCAGTATGGTGCTGGCTGGGGAGCCAGCTGGGTCCACAGGGGTCTCTGGGCTCCCTCTAGAGCCCCAATGACCACTGCAGAATGGGCACTGGAAAACCCACCTACAAAAAAAAGTGGTTGGCTCCTGCAAGAGGAGCTGACTGAGGCAGCAGTGTCTCTGGGATTTCCCCACAGTCCCAAACAGGCTGTCATTGTGTGTGCCCTGGGTCAGTACCGGACCACCCACCAACAAAAAAAAAAACCCAGTTCCCACAAGGGAAGCAGGCTGTGACTGTGGGGGCACTGGGGCTCTCCTGTAGCTCCCAAGTAAAATTAAACATGTGGGTGTCCTGGGTGGACACCAGGACACCCACACAATATATTTGTTTTTTAAAAGAGTGAATAATAAGTGAGTGGCAGGAGTCACTTATGTATTATTCACTGCTCCTTGAAGGAGTACCCCATAATGCCCTGAGAGGGCTATTTAAATTTTTTAGCTTGTTGATATCCCTATAAGGGGCACCACCAACTATTTTCTTAATGTTGTGGGGCTGCAGGGAGTGTAGCTGCCTCCCAGCAACATTAAAAACACAGCAAGTCTCCTGGGTCAATAAATCTATTATTCCAGGAGAACCTGCCATATTTTTTAATCACTCCTAGCTTGAGCTATATTCTCTTCAGCTGGAGTGCAAAGCCCTCTTGTGGTTGTTTTTATGAAAATGTATCCATGTTGAAGGAAAGACACAGAGACTTGTTGTTTTTTGTTAAAGTATGTGAGTCTTTCTTTTAGCATTCTTAAGCACAAAATGCAATCATAAAAACTATGTTAAATTTAAAGGCTCAGAGACATTTGGATTTTTTAAGGAAAACTTTATTAAATATTTTTAAAATAATCACTGTTATCAATTTTTGTATTCTGTGAATTGCTGAACTATACATTTGTTTAAAATATTGGTTATTTTTGGACAAAGATGGTAGATGTTCTTAATATATATTGATATGCTCAACCTTTGATAAAGCCAATGGGCCCACTTTTTATATTTTGGTGTTGTGACTCTTTGATAAGCTCAGTAAGTCTGTTTGAGTGCTGCCAGGACCTCTGAGATGAACTGCATGCTCTGCATGCCAGAAAGTGGCATGCTGCTTGAGGTAGCACACTTGCAGCGGGATGGGTGCAGGGCCTGGCCATAGACGAGGCCCTGTGGCTAACCGCATGCTATGCATGGTCGAAGTGCCCGCATGGGGTTGCTGCCCATCAGAATGTGGACTCAGGGCCTAGTCGCAGGCCAGGCCCTGAAGCCAACTCCAAGCTGTGCATGGCCTGGGGGTAACAACCTATGAAGGGTTGGATGCAGGGTATGGGTGCAGGCCAGGCCCTGCTGCCAATGCCATGCACTGGAGAAGGCCACGCGCAGCGTGGGGTTGGCATTACATAAGTCAATAAAAATTACTTTATGTTAAAAAAACTAGAATTTCAACGCAAAAAACAAAGGTTAAAGTGATGTTATAGTTGGGAATTGTACTATATCTTACTTTACATTTAAAAAACCTTAAAAATTAATTGGAAAAAAAACAAAGGTTAAATTACAATTATAGTTAGGTGAAACTTTCAGTGACAAAGTAACATTTTAAAATAAAAACCCCACTCAAATTAACCAGTTATAGTTCTCTCAATTAACTGTAATTCGTGCCCTATAGTAACTATAACTCATGCCCTCACCATGCACTGCTAATTATGACATATTTTACATCACTCATGGTATGATTCATGACATCATTGACAACATGACTGCAACATTTGAAATGACATCATTGATGACAAAACCATGCATGGCAGGGCTGGAATGGTTCATTACCCCTAAGTGCTGTACTTAAGGGCCTGGAACCCTTGACTGTATCTCACTGTACTTCTCCTACCACTCCTTAACAGGTACTTAGAAAATTCCAGATCTCTGTTGGACTGGGACAAACCTCCTCAGCCTATTTGCCCCTGTCTTGACCCTATCTGGGCTGAAGAAACAGGTTTCTCCTGCTCAGAGCTGTTCTGAAGCAGCAAACTGGTTCAGTGGTTTCTTGATGAGAAGGAATCCAACCTTGTGCTACAGCCGCAGCCTTGCCCTGAGAAAGATTTGTGGCTTCAAAAAGAGACTGAGTTCAAAGATAAAAATTTAGACTGGGTGAAAGTGCCAAAAGTATGAACCGGCAAGAGAACTTCCCTGGGCATGAAATTTGAATTTCTCTTGCGCCAAGCTTTTCCCCAAAAAAACACTGCCTCAGGAATACCTCGTCTAACGTCTATCCAACTTCATGAGGACTTTCTAGCTTAAGCTTGCTTCCTTGACCCACTCAAGGATTTTGACTTTCGAAAAAATATAAATTCCCAAGGTAAATCTGTGTCCAGTTGATTCTGGTGGGTATATGCAACCTGTGCTATATGCGTTCGGGCTGAAATCGTGCCTAGGTCCTGGTCTACGATGATCGTAGACTATCATTGGCACTTTGCACTATTTTGGTACTATTTTTATGTAAATCTTTAAAAAATCATATCTTTGGTTCCCCTTATTGGATGTTTGTCATTTTGTTCATTAAATTAGTCTCTAATTTTCTAAATTGGTTGGGATTTTTATTGTGTTGTGTTTTTTACTTTTTAGATGTTTTGGTATTTTCAAATGCCTTACACATGTTCTTTTAGTTAATCCTGTCTGCTTTGTGTCACAGCTACCAGTGTGCTGAGCCCAGGTCTAAATTACTGAAAATGTTAACTGGACCTAATTAGATAGAGACTTCACTATTTGTGGTGGGCCCCAATACACTCAAACAAATAAACCACCCACTCACAGAGTTCAGTTTTTGTTGTGGTTATAAGGGAGAGGAGGTCTAGTCCTTGCGGGCTCCTCTTAGCTCACAGACAGGAGATTCAGTCCACTTCTCTTCTTCAACAGGTTCAGAAAGTGTTCAGTTATGATGCCTTGGGGTGCCACGTTTATGCCTGGCACCAGCTAGCGATCGCAGTTAACACTTGGCACTCATTAACCAATGGGGTAAAAGTTCCCGGGGCAACCTTGTTGTATTCCGCTTTAGGTGTCCGTATATAGGTTTTCCTGAAACATGTCCTTATATAGGCACAATTCGCATTGCCCTTATGTAGGCATAGAATTCCAGTCCTTATTTAGGCATCAGCCGTGCACTCCAAATACAGGCATGGTCACCGACATCCGTCCACCCTAACGTCACAACGAGTTCTTAGAAACCAGACCCTTAAGCTCTTGGGAGTTCCCCTAGCACAGGATTATTGATTTCTCCAAGAACTCATCTATTATGTATGAACCGCTATACCTTAAGGGTTCATTCCTGATGTCTTACTCTGTCCGACTTCACGTCAATGCTAACATTCCAAGGCACCTACCAGGTATAAATATACCTTCCCTTGCCCAAGCAAGTTAGGAGGAGACCTCGACTTTAGAGGAGCCCGTATCCCGGCCTGACGCACGGAGAAGACGCTGTCATTCCTGCTCGCAGAAGAATCCAGCTTCCAGTGTTCTGACTCCCTTCGCGGGGTGTTAGAGTTCCAGATCCGGCAGGAGATTCCCACCTCTCTCATTCTCAAGGTATGGAGCTGACTAGAACCTAGAGGGACTCTTGGCATACTAGACTCAACATACTCTTAGTATACCATACTAGAAAATACTCCACCTACTTCTTACCTTTCCCTACACCTAGACTAGGTTAGGTACATTGGGGTAGAACTAGCTTAGAGACGCATCGTATGAGTACTCGCATTCTTAGCTCATGTTATTTATGTACGTGAATATATGTTAAAAGATAATGCTAGCGCAGTGTTATTTATTTCTACTGCTTACGCTGTACATTATTTATCTTGCATACTGTCTTGTGATCATAACCGCACATATCTCTTACACGAGAAACAAGACTGTTCAATAAAACCTTTTTATTGAAACGCCCGTCTTTTCTTTCTGTGTAACTCTGCGGAAACTAAGCATGCACGATTAGCTGAGTGAAACTGTTATCTATTTTTTCCACGATTCTGAGACGTGTTCCGATTCTAAAGGGAAACAAAGTAGTCATGTTTATGCGGTTGCCAGAAACTACTCCCTTCTTGTTCTCAAGGAGTTTCTAGTGGCCTCTGAGCTAGCTGGCACAAAGTAATTAAGTTTAATATACTCGATAGGGACATACTGACCTCAGTCCTATGTCAAGCCTATAGGGTATATTATTCCAATGTGCAGAGCCTATTAGGGAAATAGGAACTACACTACATGGCCCCCAACGTGGGGCTTGTAATGGTTCTGTGGCAAATTTGTCCTGCCACCAGCAGGGTACACCAGCTACTGTGATTAATCCAACGTTTGGCCAACTTTCAAACGAGAGTTACCTCATGTTGAATGATCAGAGTTGCTGTGGCATGTTGCCAGGCATCCCATATCTAGTAACGGTGGACTCCAGGGTCACTTGCTGTATGCAAGTATTGTTCCCCCCAATAGACACAGTCAGGGAGTCGCCTTTATGGCCTTCATTGAATGTTTCTTTTATACGATTTGATACTTTAAGCAGAATGAAAGCCATGCTTATACAACAAACAGTGCCTCTGACCTCTGCCAAAGAAATCTATGATTTACAAGTTGCAAGGACTTCGGCTGAGATACAGGCTTTAATTCCTACAAACTGCCCTATACATTTAGTAGAAATGATGGGACGTATCTTTAACATGTCTGATACGAGCGGAATTGTACATGTATTTAAGACCATCTGTTCAGGACTATTAGCACCTTTCCAGGCAGTCCTCGGAATCATCTCAAACTTCGCACATTCGGTGTTTGGTGGTGTGCCGTTAATTCTAGCACTTGTTGCAGGAATTCTATTTCTATTCCTACTATTACGCTATGGCAAGCCTATTCGCCAGCATCACTCCGAGCGATGTGGAGAAAGCTCTCCTTGAACGAAAGTGCCATGAGCGAATAGTACAGCTTTTGGGCATGCCTCGTCTACGGGAACTTAATACAACGTGGTTCCTGTCATTCAGACCAATCTGGCAAGATTGCATCTTACCTGTTCTACGCTGCCTACTTTGCGGTGAAGAATGCGTGCTAGACAACTGTCTAACACTCCCATCAGTCATGCCAACGGATATCGATACTCTGCTGGACCCGATAACGGCCCATGCTCTGTGTTGTCCCCAGAGGCTACCAATCCTGATGACGGCATTCATTGAGATCTCACAGATGCTTCCTGCAGCTGCTGAGGTAAGAGATGGATCAACAGGCACACAGGTAACAACGGACGCGAACATTGCTGCGGCATCTTATGCTGAGGGCGATGCTTCTCATCTCTGTGCAGTTACCCTTCTGAACGAGGTGTTCCAAATGTCACCAACTTCGGTAGACGATATTTTGGCTA
The DNA here is from genome assembly GCA_963921515.1 of Calotriton arnoldi. Taxonomy (NCBI): domain Eukaryota; kingdom Metazoa; phylum Chordata; class Amphibia; order Caudata; family Salamandridae; genus Calotriton; species Calotriton arnoldi. The sequence continues at coordinate 261,086 of CAWUFW010000317.1, read as the reverse complement.
CAGAAATAGATGATTTCATGTTTACACCAGACCCATACACTGACTTTGATTCGGCTCACAGTGTACCAGGGAAGCAATGACATTTGGCCTTCATATTTTCAAAACTTGGAACTTTTCCCAAAATTGAACTTTTTCTTTTTTAATTTTTGAAAATACATGGTAAAACAATCTGCTTACAGTAGAACTATTCTTATAAAACGGACTTCTTTGAATACTTCCAGGGACACATTGTCACCTTATTTGTCTAACATTTCATTTAATACCATAATATGCAATGGCTTTGATTTTTGAAAACTTGTCAATCATTTCATCATATGTATATATTTCTGTTTATTCATTCATGTTGCATTTATTTCCATTATATGCTTAGAATGAAAACGATGCTTTAAAATGTACAGTACCTATTGCATTCAACAGTTTATTTTAAACTTCTTTTAATATGCTTTTAGAAATGTTTTTAGCAACATGTGGTACTCAGTTTAATGTTTGGCATTTCATGTTTAGCATTTAGTATTATCGTTCATTCGAAAGTGGAGTGGGTGTTGTATTCCGCTTTAGGTGTCCGTATATAGGTTTTCCTGAAACATGTCCTTATATAGGCACAATTCGCATTGCCCTTATATAGGCATAGAATCCCAGTCCTTATTTAGGCATCAGCCGTGCACTCCAAATACAGGCATGGTCACCGACATCCGTCCACCCTAACGTCACAACGAGTTCTTAGAAACCAGACCCTTAAGCTCTTGGGAGTTCCCTAGCACAGGATTATTGATTTCTCCAAGAACTCATCTATTATGTATGAACCGCTATACCTTCAGGGTTCATTCCTGACGTCTTCCTCTGTCCGACTTCACGTCAATGCTAACATTCCAAGGCACCTACCAGGTATAAATATACCTTCCCTTGCCCAAGCAAGTTAGGAGGAGACCTCGACTTTAGAGGAGCCCGTATCCCGGCCTGACGCACTGAGAAGACGCTGTCATTCCTGCTCGCAGAAGAATCCAGCTTCCAGTGTTCTGACTCCCTTCACGGGGTGTTAGAGTTCCAGATCCGGCAGGAGATTCCCACCTCTCTCATTCTCATTCTGGAGCTGACTAGAACCTAGAGGGACTCTTGGCATACTAGACTCAACATACTCTTAGTATACCATACTAGAGAATACTCCATCTACTTCTTACCTTTCCCTACACCTAGACTAGGTTAGGTACATTGGGGTAGAACTAGCTTAGAGACGCATCGTATGAGTACTCGCATTTTTAGCTCATGTTATTTATGTACGTGAATATATGCTAAAAGATAATGCTAGCGCAGTATTATTTATTTCTACTGCTTACGCTGTACATTATTTATCTTGCATACTGTCTTGTGATCATAACCGCACATATCTCTTACACGAGAAACAAGACTGTTCAATAAAACCTTTTTATTGAAACGCCCGTCTTTTCTTTCTGTGTAACTCTGCGGAAACTAAGCATGCACGATTAGCTGAGTGAAACTGTTATCTATTTTTTCCACGATTCTGAGACGTGTTCCGATTCTAAAGGGAAACAAAGTAGTCATGTTTATGCGGTTGCCAGAAACTACTCCCTTCTTGTTCTCAAGGAGTTTCTAGTGGCCTCTGAGCTAGCTGGCACAAAGTAATTAAGTTTAATATACTCGATAGGGACATACTGACCTCAGTCCTATGTCAAGTCTATAGGGTATATTATTCCAATGCGCAGAGCCTATTAGGGAAATAGGAACTACACTACAACCTAACCCACTTTTTCAATAGCTCCTGTGTGCCTTACTTCAAATAGGCCTAAAATACCATGTGTGAAGACATTTTCAAGATGGCCTAAGCATTCAACCACGCTAAAATTGGGCTCTGAGGGTGTGTAGGGGAGTTGACTATGGTAGTGGAAAATCCCTAGTGTCCAACCATAACTAACACCAAACTCCAGTTTGAAGCAAGCACTATACCTACAACAAACTCGGAGAGAGTAGTCTGGTAGGACCAAAGTATGGCTCTTCAGCAATCAGACTGGTGATACACAAGAATAGTTTTGGCATCCTTTCTCTCCCTTTCAAGTAGCACATATTACTCAGCGGACCTGTCAGGCAGTGTGGTGTCAACAAAACGCCCATGAGTCATCTCTACCCATTTAGGTCAGCCTATTGTGTGCTCCTGGGAGTAATTTCACCAGTGGCGGTTTCTGCACTAGGGTGCAGGGGCGGCGCCCACTCTATTTCCAGGCATTTCAAAATATTTCCATTAACCTTGCACTTACGCAATTCGTAAGTGCTATGCTTCTTTATACTTGCTAGGAGCGTCTCTCACGCAGGGTTTACGTCTTTGCAGCCCTTCATTTTCATAATAAGCGAGCCCCAGCAGTGACGTAGCCTGCAGCCCATGAAATCCTTTCCCGCAGGGCGATGCAGACTGAAGCCCTGTGTGATGATTAAGGCCTTTCACGTCAATAAAATTATGCATTTTAGAGCAGTCCGTCTTCAATGTTTCTGTTAGGATCGGTGGTCTAGTGTTTATTAAGTTGAGTCCCGCAAGCACAAATCCAAGTTTATCTGTTTGTAATCATGATGTGGCCCTGGAAAAATGACTTTAATTCCCCAAAGCCAAAATGTGCTTCTGTAGGTATCCTGCGAACAGATAAGAAGGGGTTTATCACCAGCATCCACCACTTTGGAATAGACTACTGCACTTTCGCATATCTTCACTACTTGTTTTCGGTGAGAAGGAAGAATCTGCCCTCCTATGTCAGGCCTTTAGTGTCCCTCGGAGGTCAGTGTTGCGGTTTCCATTGGCAGTCTGCCAGGACATGCCTGCTGGCTCTGCCTGGCCCCACGTGGTTGCCCCTTTGGGAGCCCTGCCCTAGGTGATAGCAAATAGCATAGTCCCGGAGAGTATGGTCGGCGGAGGTAGCGTGAGCCTTTTCATCTCACTGATAGCATCATAAGTGTGCCTTTGTGGCCTTTAACAGATCACTCATTAACCAACAGAAATGGGATTATACACAGACCCAAAAACAGGCTACACTTTCCATCTGGAACTAGGTGTTTGCTGTAAACCTCCAGGGTCCATGCATTTTCCTAGCGCTGATTCATATATCTCCGTGGGCTGTGCACCAGCTGCTACTGGTACCCAAGTGTAAGCTGTAGGTCACTGGTTCGAGTCCCAGGAACATAGCTAAACGGTGGGTGTATTTTGGCACAGCTGTTGAATGCCAGTGATTTTTAAACTTCGTAAAGGCCTCCGTAATATGCACTTTATTTAAGATGCTGGAACTCGTGCTTTACAATTAAGGTTCATGCAGAAATACAACACTACCGTTTCTACAAATGAAAAATGCTGGACTGTTTTGAATAAGTATACCCGAGGGAGAAGTGGCAGCATATAACTCATTCTACATTTGGTAAGTACTTATTTCTCATGCATATGTGTATTTGAAAACTGATACTACACTGTAGGCATTTGAGTAAATAGCACCACCTTCTGAAATGGTTCAACTGTCGATTAAAGTAATTAAAATGTAAAGAAATCCTCTGTGCCTCTACCGATAATTGTGAAGTGCTGGCATGCAGCATTGCGCTGTGTTTCTATTCAATGTACAGCATGGAATAAGCCGTGTAACCTTGAGGAAGAATGTAAACAGGATTTGGGATTGGTTATGGGTCTTTGGTGGCTCGTTTGCAGTACATTTTGGACTTATTGATTGGGAACAAGGATCAGCGATAGGAAGGAAATAGTGGTTCAGTAAGTGGTGATGGTTTACGGAAGTAGATCAGATGAGCCAGTGGAGAATGGGCATTACTGGATGGGGCGATGCTGAGTGAAACTCTCCTTTGGCCACATCGTTGGCAGAGGTTAACTTATCCTGTACTTGGAAATTTCCTTTATCAGCTCTCATATCTTTACTAAAACGTTTAACAGGTTAGCTGTTCCTAAAATTAATATTGCTCAGCATATTGTATGTGAAGCCTTAATGCTAAACTCCTTGAATGCCTATGGAAGAACTTTCCCTCACCAAGCAATATATCTTGGTTCTTTCTGCCCCACCACTCTCAAATTTCACCAGCCACCACTGAATTTCACACCTCTCTCACACCTCTTTTGGTCCTGAGCACAGGCTGAGATTTGTTGGAGAGTTAAATGAAAGTGACCTCCAAGAACTTTAGGCAGGGAAAAAGTAACTTTTTAAAATTTTCTTGTCCTTAAGATTTATTACATGTCCAACCTCCCCATTTAATTTAATTTAACTATAAAAATAGTTTATTTATTTTTCTACCTGGTCCCATTCCCAGAATACAGAAGTAATATTTTAATCTGTACTCTAATATCTTCAATAGGAAAGCTAGGCCTGTCATAGTAAAAATAGCTTGTTAGGTGTTGTCACTGTAGGAACATGGTAATTAATTTTCCATTTGTCCCACTTTTAAATACCATGTACCCTGGCCAGTGGGCTACAAGGCATACATAGGGGTGACTTCATTATATTTAACCCATTCGGTGCATCGGGCAGTCGGGAGCCGTCCGACGCAACAGTGCTCATGTGTGTTCGACAGCTCCCGGCCGTTCGCGCACATGGCACAGGAAATCCCTCTGGTGCAGCACCAGAGGGATTTCCTTTCAATTAAAACAGCCTCGGGACCTAGGGAAGAGCTTCCCCAGCTCCCGAGGCTGTTCTGATTGTTTCTCTGAAATGACGATCAGCGTGCACGTCGCGCTGACATCATTTCAGCGAACCGAAACTGAATTGTTCTGATGGGCTAATTTCAGTTTCACTGCCTCGGTGCTCAGGGGGCTATCTTAGCCCCCTGAGCACCGAGGCAGATGGGAAAGGTATCATTGGAAAGGGGAGAAACCCCCCTTTCCAATGGTACCCCTCCCTAGTGAATCCCTGCTTGGGGATCGCCTCAAGACGGTGATCCCCAAGCAGGGATCCACCGACTAGGCACCAGGGAAGGGGAAGCGGCCCCTTGGGAAAGGGCTTTTGCTCCCCCCAACATTCCCCCTAATATCAGTCTTTCTTTCCCTGTTGGGAGACAGATGGGGGCACAAGTGAGGTATCATTTTACTCTGGAGACTGAGGGGAACACTGGGTGGTAGGAAAGTTGTGCCGGCGCGGTAACACCACAGGAAATGTGAGAAAAATGTGATTTGTTTAGCTAATTTTGAGGTTTGCAGGGGATTCTGAGTAGGAAAATGTTGGGAGATCCATCCAAGCCTCACCTCCCTGGTGTCTAGTTTTCAGAAATGTCTGGGTTTGATAGGTTTCCCTAGATGTGACCATCCCTAGGACCAAGTTTGAATGGATTTGGCCTGTCGGATTGATGCTGTCCCTGGCAGTGGGGGGTGTGATCGGTCGAGGTCAGTGCCTAAGGCTGCATTATGATCTCCACCTAAAATCCAAAGATACATGGCTCAATCTTCCAGCACCATACCCACCTGGGCCAGAAAAGCATCTTGGTCCTTGTTTGGGGTGTAGAGGCTGCCAAGAACCACCAGTGCACCATCTAGGGTGCTGTGGATCAAAGTGTGTCTACCATTAGTGTCTATTCGTGTGTCCTGTGCTTCATAGAGGATTCCTACCCTTATCCAGACTGCAGCCCCCATGCAAATGCAGAGTATGTTGTATGAAATTGTTGTCCCTCCATTTTCTCTGGAGTTTAAGAGCTTCTGAGGACGGCAAGTAGGTTTCCTGTAGAAATACTATTCGTGCTTTCCACCTATATAGTTGGTTGTGAATTTTATGACATTTATGAATGGAACCCATCCCTCTGACATTCCAAGTTGTAAGATTGTAGTGTTGAGTTGCTGTCATGAGGGCATCTTATATACAGTGTAGTGCCTGTGCAAATGCCCAAGCCAGGCCCATTTTGGCATTCCAATATGGAAGTAGCACCCGTCTATGCCCACAAACAATCCCCAGTACAAGGTCCAACTGAAGAATATAGTTTGACCAAGCATATACAACATAATGACATAACAACTGTTTTATATGTTGTGCCCTTGCTTGTTGGGCCATTGTGAGCGCAACAGCCGGTGACAAACACTAAGTAGGACTAGCTATTTACACCTAGGGAGGCATACTGTCCCAGGCCCGAGGTCCAACCAACTCCCCCATGGATACATATACATTACTAAAAGTCGTTAACTCATCTGCCCCTTGGCCCTTCCCCGTGGTGTGCATGTCTCTTCAAACTAGTAAGTAATTTGCCGTCTGTGGCATTATGGAGGGAAAGAGCGGTATGCTGTTGTCTGTGTCTGAGTGCAATGTGTCCTCTGATGAGGATCATTTATCTGTAAGTTGTCTTGCCTCTCGAAGTGTAGCGGTGAACAGGACAGCAGCCCGCTGCCCCTCCAGCACCTGTTCCTGAGTAGGCAATAGATCTTCCTCTCGATGTTTCTGCTTTCTGCACCAGTGTTTAGCCTGCAGCTGTTGTGTGGAGTGTTGAGCGGGGCGTCTGTGTTCCTCGGCAATAGGGAGCACCGGGAAGGTATGTTCTATCCAGGCCCATGTGTCTTCTGGACTATCCAAGAAGGTGTTTTCCTGCTCATGGAGAATTTTTAGTCAGGCGGGATACAGTAGGGCATATTCCAGGTTTAAGAATTTAAGATGTTGTTCGATCCCCTGATAGGAGGACCGTTGCTTCTGGACGTTAAGGGTGTAGTCCGGTAACAGTGAGATGCATGCATTTTCATGTTTGATCGGTGCATTTTCTCGTGCACTTTGGAGGATCATATCAAGAGCTCTCTATTTGAGTATTCGGGCCACCATGGGCGAGGCGGCGCTCCCTGCATCCTTCTTCTAGTGGGGACTCTATGCACCCTCTCCACAGACAACATCTCTGAAAGCCCCTCCGGAGCCACTACCTCAGGCAGCCAGGTCTCTATAAACTGAGTAGCGTTGGGGCCCTTGCTGTTTTCGGACAGTCCGATTATTCGAACATTGTTCTGACGTGAGTGCCCTTCAGCATCCTCCATTCAGTCTTGTAACACAGAGATCTGAATTTTGAAGCCTTGCAACAGTCTCTGCTTGCTCTTTCCACCAGGGGGCCAGGTCCTGTAGTGTCGTTGTGTTGGCGCTTACTCTGTCAGTAAGTTTCTTGTGGTCAGCTCTAAGGAGGCCAACATCTGTTGTGAGGGACCCGAATTGTTGTTCTAACACTGCACGAGACTCCCTCATCTCCCTCAATATAACATCGAATTTCTCCTGTGAGGGGCTTGTTGTGGTGGGGGCACTGAGTCTTCTGCGGTTCCCACCAGGGAGCTGCCCGCTCTGCTGTGCTGCCCTCTCCCAGTTTCCCCTGCATCAGCATGCCTTCCTTCGGTGCACACCATGTCGCGATTGCCAGTAACCCAGAGGGGCCTGATCAAACACTAGGTTTTAGGGTGCAATACGATGGTTGGGTAACAACCACTGACCTCTGCATGCCTTCAGCTGCATGCTTGTGGGCGAGTCCTGCAGGAGAACATCGGATCGATCCTTATGGCATAGGTCACAGAACTTGGGTAGTGTAGATGGCCCCTTGAAGTGGTAAGCCCCACCAGCCGTGTGCCATGGGGCAACTGCGGTCAGCACGTGCCCCCAGTTTTGTTCTCCCACTCGCTGCAGCCTGCGTATTTTCATGTAGTACTGGCATGGCCCACACTGGTTAGTTCGGGCCTGCCCCCCACAGTGGACCAACGCTTTTCTCCAGCCCCTATGCAACAGGTGACCCAATGCTTCTTATATTCTACAGAGTGCCCCGTAACATTTCCTACCCTTGCGGTCCCGAGCCCAGCTCGATATTCCGGGGTGTGCGCACCTCGCTGGACTCTACACAAGACAGTGAGCTAGTTCCTGCTGCAGGCCGCGCACCAACCTGTTCTAGTCCCGGTGGGCCTGTTCAGGACTCCCGCAGTGCCCCTTGTGCATATATTGATTTCTGCACCCAGGGCATGCTGCAGGTCTGTCCCTGGTTGTCTCTGCTGCAGTTGCCCCAGTTTGAGTGTCACTGGGCTCAGTCATGCTCCTGGCTTCCGAGGAGCTCACACAATAACATCCAATGAACACAGCAGGCTCACTGCAAGCCGAACTCTTCAGCTGTGCACATGCATATCCATTCCAGAGCTAGGCCTACACAGCCGATCGCAGGCCGCCGAGGCACCACAACCTTCGCATGGCCGCACCCATCACTGTCTTCCTTAGGGTTGTAGTCTGCTCGGCCGCATGCAGGCGGCCAATGCTCCTCCGAGGCATGTGGAGCCAACCAGGCCCGCCATAGTCAGGCACCCCGCAGTCCAGTCAGGCGCCTCACTGGTGTGTCCGATCTGCCAATGCCGCCCCACTTTTTTTCCTCAGACTGCTAGTGGGTATCGCGGGCCTGATGATCCGCCATTTCTTTGGTGGGGTCATCGTGCTGGGGGCAGCTCAGCTCCGCGAAAGTGCCAAAGCTAACAAAAGGTGTCCAGTTTGATTTTCCAGGGATCACCTGGGCGGATGGGCTGAAAAAAGTGATGATGTGCTGGGTCTGCCAAGGCCCCCACCCAGGAGCCCTACTACCGCCATCTTTGATTGCTAGCCACACCCCCCCCATACGACCTCACATATTACACCACTCATGACATGGCCAGTGACATTACTGATGAGATCACTGGGGCGTAAGTTATAGTTAGGTCAGGTCAATATAACTGCTGAATTTCACTGGTTTTGTATGAGTGAAATCTGAGCCTAATTATAACCACCCTGTAACCTTTGATTTTTTTTAGTGAATTTAAAAAAAATTTAAGGCTATTTACTCATTTTAACCTCCCTGTAACCTTTGGTTTTTTAGTGAATTTCTAAGGTTTTTTAAATTGTATTTCCTAACTGTAATCTTTGAGAGGGAGAGCATGAGTGTCTCAGTGGGTGTGTGAGTGGGTGTGTAAGTGAGTCTGGCAGTGGCTGCATAAGTGTCTCACTGGGTGTGTGAGTGGGTGCGTGAATGTCTGAGTGGGTCTGTGAGTGGGTGCATGAGTGTCTGAATGGGTGTCTGAGTGGGTGCATTAGTGTCTGAGTGAGTGTCTGGGTGGGTCTATGAGTGGGTGTGAGAGTGTCTGAGTGGGTTTGTGAGTGCTCCTTTACTGTGTGAGACAGTCTGTGAGTGAGTGAATGAGTATCTGAGTGGGTCTGTGAGAGGGTGCCTGAGTCTCTGAGTGGGTCTGTGAGTATATATGCGAGTCTCTGAGTGGGTCTGGGAGTTGGTGTGCAAGTCTCTGAGTAGGTATGTAATTGGATGTGAGAGAGTATGAGTGGTTCTGTAAGTGGGTGCCTAAGTGTCTGTGTGGGTCTGTGAGTGAGTGTATATCTGAGTGGATCTGTGAGTGGGTGCATGAGTGTCTGAATGGGTCTGTGAGTGGCTGTGAGAGTGTCTGAGTGATTCTGTGAGTGGGTACAATAGTGTCTGTGTAGGTTTGTGAGCGGGTATGATAGTGTCTGAGTGCATCTGTGAGTGGGTGCATGAGTGTCTGAGTGGGGCTGTCAGTGGGTGTGTGAGTAGGACATTGAGTGGATGTCTGAGCATCTGAGTGGGTCTGTGAGTGGGTTGAACAGTGTCTGAGTGGGCCTGTCAGTGGGTGTGTGAGTGCCTGAGTGTGTGAGTGAGTGTCTAAGTATCTGTGTGGGTGGGTCAGTAGCTGTGTCAGTGATTGGGCCAAAACGGAAACACACCTGCCCCTTTGTCCAAAAAGAGTCCACAGTTTAGCACAAATTATCTATCTAAGTGGATTACTTTCTACTGGTTAATTACTAAGTGCTACCTCCTTGGGTAAATGTCCAGTGCGTATTCTATACTACGGCTGTGTAATGGAGCACGAGAACATTTTGCCAGTGACCTTGTGTGCGTTTTGGCAATGTGATTGTTCCTGATGCGTCTTTATCCAGTAATTTGTCATAAAAGGATTCTTCCTATAAGAACGATGAAAGTACAAAGAGGTAAATTTCCACCAATTCCCTTCCTATTCCCAATGCCCTTCCTATTAACTATATGAAGTAGGTGCTTCTTTGTTTGGTGGAGATGTCCTCATAAGCCTCGGCATCAAGAACGAGTCACCTAAATTAGCAGGTAATGCAATGGGGGTCCTTTTAGTAAGTTGCTCATCATCCTGGCAAAAGGCAGGAAGACCGTTGCAATCATACTACGGTGGATGGGGCGGGGCCAAATGGGTGGAGTTTCTGGTGATTTTGCACATTTGTATACTCGTAGTCATTTAACCCCTTCCCTGCGCATGACGGAACCACGCCGTCATGAGCCACGGGCGGCGTGTGCTCATGACGGCGTGGTTCCGTCATGCTGCGGCCGCTCCGCCCACGCGGTACTGATTCCCCGCCTGTGCGGGCGAATTAGTGAGTGGGCGGGGTCGTGACGGAACCACGCCGTCATGAGCACAGCTCACCCGTGACTCATGACGGCGTGGTTCCGTCACGAGCATGGCTGCACCGCGCTCACCCCCCAGCGCTGCGGCAGAATTACCACCGCGGCCAAGGGGTTAAAGGAAGAACCATGGACTCTGCTCTCACCAAGTAAGGAGAAGAAAAAAAAACACTAATCACTGCCACTACACAATGTGCTCCAATAGATCACCGATGCATTCACCTCCACGAAACATTTCAGATCATCTTTCAATATGGAATTGCCGAGAAACCACACTTGCTTTGCCTTTGTCAATCCCAGGAGATTAGGATCATTTGCCCATTACAGAAGTGGAGATTCAATTGGGGCACCTGCTATGTTTATATCTGTAAGTGTTTCACATTAAGGTTTAATTTCTGTACAAATTAAGCAGGTCCTCGTGCCAGCTCCCCCTGCGACAGTTCTCCTGTCCAAATTGCTTCATTCAACTATCTTCTGACACCTGTCTACCTGCTGCCCTCTGTTTGTGCCTCCTCTTCTCGGTTATTGCTCTGTTTTGCCTTTTCTGCTAATTTTTCTTCCTTCTGTTTTGCCTTTCCTGGTCGTTTTTCTCTCATCTGTTTCGCCTCTTCTATTCGTTTTTCTGCCCTTCATTTTGCCTTTTCTGCTCATTTATCTGCCCTCCATTTTGCCTTCAATGCTCATTTTCTGCCCTCTTTCTTGCTATCTTCTGCTCTGTTTTGTCTTTTCTGCTTGTTTTTCTGCCCTCTGTTTTTCCTTTTCTGATTGTTTTTCTGCACTCTGTTTTGCCTTTTCTGCTTGCTTTTCTTTCCTCTGTTTTGCCTTCCCACCAAGGCTGGCCAAATTTCAAGGGGGAGGAGGGCCGCACCTGCCCTCTCCAGGCCGATTTCAGCCCCAGAGACCCCATTCCCCAGGGCCAGCCACATCTACTTGGGTGCCCTGGCCAAACCCAGGGCACCCAGTGTGCTTTGATGGGTACTGCGGGGGGCGCCTTAATGCTCCTGTGGCCCCAGCCAGCTCCATGCCTCCTGCAGCATTGCTCCTGCATGCAGGAATCATCTTTCATCTGTTTCCCTGCCTGTATGACATCGGACAGGGAAACAGATAAAAACTCCGCTCCCAGCAGCCAGGAGCAATTTGACAGCTTCCACTTGCTTGGACCGAGTTAGTGTTGGCTCGTGCTTGGCGGGAGCTGTCACTGCTTCCTCCAAGCAAACGTGTACAGCTATCTCCTGAGGGTGGGCACCTTGGGAGATAGCAGGAGCCGGCCCTGGGGCGTGGCGATCCCCAGGGTCATTATTGACTCCAGTAGGGGAGCCACACGGCACCCCTTATTTTGTTTGCATGGTCCGGGCCTGGGAAGGTGGTGGTCCCCAAGGCAGTATATGGCCCTGAAGGGGGCAGCATGGCCCCCCTACTAGTTTCAAATATGCTAATATTAAAAAGCCTGTAGAGGTGGTGGCCCCTATGGCTCAATGAGCTCAATGGGATGGGATGCGCTGGGATGCCTAAGGGTGGCCATGTGCTCTATTAAGAATCAATTAATAATAATAATAATAATAATAATAAATAAAGGAGGGGGGGTTTGCGTGGCTACCATCCCATATTTAAATATAGCACCGGCAGGAAGTCAAGCCAGCTCACCCTGGGACAGTTCTCCTGTCCGGCTTGCCCACAGCCCACTACCCTCGGCTGCCTGTCTACCTGCTGCCCTCTGTTTGTGCCTCTCTGATCTTTTTGTGCTCTTTTTTGCCTTTCCGGCTCATTTTTCTGCCCTCTGTTCTTTCTTATTCGGCTCGTTTTTCTGCCCTCCATTTTGCCTTTTCTGCTAATTTTTCTGCCATCTGTTTTGTCCTCTTCTGCTCTGTTTTGCCTTTTCGGCTCATTTTTCCGCCCTCTGTTTTGCCTTTTTCTGCCCCCTGCTTTGCCATTTCTGCTCTTATTTCTGCCCCCTGTTTTGCCTTTTTTCTATCGTTTTTCTTCCCTCTGTTTTGCCTTTTCTGCTTGTTTTTTTACCCTCTGTTTTGCCCTCTTCAGCCCTGTTTTTCTTTTTCTGCTAGTTTTTCTGCCCTCTGTTTTGCCTTTTCTGCTCGCTCTTCTGCTCTCTGTTTTGCCCTCTTCTGCTTTGTTTCGCCTTTTCTGCTCATTTTTCTGCTTTTTAAAAAAATTTCTACTCATTTTTCTGCACTCTGTTTTGCCTTTTCTGCTAGTTTTTCTGCCCTCTAATTTGCCTTTTTCTGCTCATTTCTTACCTGTTCCAGCCAGAGCCGGGCCTAAATTCAATGGGGGCCGCACCGCCCCCTCCCCAGGCCGATTTCCCCCAGGACCCGTCCCTGTCTACCTGGCTGCCCTGGCCCCATCCAGGGCACCTAGTGTGCTTTGATGGGGACTACAGGGGGAGCCTTAATGCCTCCTCGATCCCAGCTGGCTCCCTGCCTTCTACGGGAGCAGACATTGCTCCCACACATAGTGAACTGTTAAATATGCAGCTCCCTGTTTGTGGGAGCAATTCTTCCATCTGTTTCCCTGCCCACATGACAGCAGGCAGGAAACCCAATGAAAACTCTGCTCCCAGCAATCAGGAGCAGTTTGACAGCTCCTGCTTGCTGGTAGCGGAGTTAACATTTTCTCTTGTTTGGTGGAAGCATGCCACAACTATGTCCTGTGGTAAGCACGCTGGAACATGGGAAGCCAGCCCTGGGGGTGGTGGTCCCGAGGGCTATATTTGGCTCCAGGAGGGGGGGGGCACGTGGCCCTCCTCCTTTACTTTGCATGGGCCAGCCCCGGAGAGGTGGTGGTCCCTGGGCCGTATATGGCCCGGCCCTGGCCACGTAGCCCCCCTCCCACTCCTACTTCTATTTCTGATCCCGGGGAGGTGGTGATCTCCAGGGGCCCAGAGGGTCCACATGGCCCCCCAATTAAAAAATCTAAGCCCTGGGGAGGTGGTGGTCCCCAGGGCATATTAAAGCCCCAAAAGGGGGTCCCCGTGGCCCCCCTCCTTTATTAAATTAAGCCATGGGGAGGTTGGTGGGTACCGGGCTCAATGAGCCCAATGGAGGGGGGTCTGTGTCAGTGTGGGTGTGGGTGTGTCAGTAGCTGTGTGAGAGACTGGGCCGCAACAGAACAGCACCTGCCCCTTTATCCAACAGGAGTCCACAGTTTTGCTCAAAATATCTACTCAAGTGGAGTACTTTCTTCTGATTAATTAGTGACTGCCAACTCGTTGGGCAAATGTCCAGTGCATATTCTACACTATATCTGTATAATGGACCACAAGGAAATGTCTTGAGTGACCTTGTGTGTATTTCGGCAATGTGATTGTTCCTTCTGCGTCTTTATCTAGAAATCTGTGATAACATGAATCTTCCTATACAGATGATCACTAGACTACAAAGAGGTTTAAATGTTATTTCCTAACTATAATGTCCTTTTAGTTTTTTCAGTGAAATCCTCTGGTTTGTTTAATGCAATTTCCTAACTATAACATCCCTGCAACCTGAGTGTGTGAGGGGGTGTGTCAGTGGTTCTGTGGATATGTAAGTGGGTGTGTGAGTGTGTGGTTGGTGTGTGAGTGCGTGTGGGAGTGGCTGTGTGAGTAGGTGTGTGAGTGGCTGTGTGGGTGGTTTTGAGAGTCTGAGTGGGTGTGTGAGTGGCTGTACGGGTGTGTGAGTGGTTGTGTGGGTGTGTGAGTGGTTGTGTGGGTGTGTGAAAGCTGTGTGGGTCAGTGAGTGGGTGTGAGTGGTTTTGAAGGTCTGTGAGTGGATGTGTGAGTGGCTGCATGGGTGTGTTAGTGGGTGTGTGAGTAGTTGTTTAGGTGCTTAAGTGGGTGTGTGACTGGCTGTGTGGGTGTGTGAGTAGGTGTGGGAGTGTGTGTGTGGTGTGTGAGTAGGTGTATGAGTGACTGTGTGGGTGTGTGAGTGGTTTTGAAAGTCTGTGAGTGGGTGTGTGAGTGGCAGTATGGCTGTGTGAGGGGTTGTGTGGGTGTGTGAGTGGGTGTGTGAAAGCTGTGTGGGTCTGTGAGTGGATGTGTGAGTGTTTTTGAGGGTCTGTGAGTGGGTGTGTGAGCATGTGAATGAGTGTGTGAGTAGGTGTGTGGATCTGTGAGTGTATGTTTTTTAAAAATTGAGGTCTGAATCAGTGGATACACCCGAATCCGTGAGGATTCGCGGATGCTCATGTGGTAAAAAAAGGTTGTTAGACAATTTCATGCCCATGAGGGGTCCCTCACAGGCCTCTCTATTAGTTCAATGAGGTCATGGTACCTCTACTCTGACCCCTTCTATCACTATTGAACTTTATTTTCCCAGCTCGGAACGGGAATCTTGATTAACAAAATGGCGGCTGCAACTTTGCTCTCAGGTTGCGGCTAACCAATCATGTACAGCAATGCTTTTGGTGTGTGCATTCACAAATCATCCCGAGGAGGATCCGCAGAGGATCCGCATCCCTAGATATAAAAAATTGGATGCCAATTGATATCTCGAAAACTGCTGAATGAGTTTACACCAAATCACAAAAGGTCGCTTTCTGGACCAAGATCTACCTTTCTACCAACCTCTGTGTAATTCCGTTCAGCGGTTCGTGCTGTAGTCGTGTCTAAAATCTCTGTGGAAATTAACATGGGAAATGCCCTTTTTTTTACCTGCCTCATTTTCTCTCCTCGCTTGATGGATCACCCCAAAACTTTCCATACTAAACAAAAATCACTGGGGCACTTTTTGGGAAAATTTCACGAAGATTCGTCAAACGGCGTCAAAGATATAGGCAAGTCAAAAAACATCAAAATGTGTTTTGCTTTCTCTACAATAGAATGATGCTGGCACTATTTTGATGCAACATACACTGTAATTAGTTTGTCAACACAACAAACTAATTGCATTTCAATCTCTAGAGTACCAGCATTTTTCTGTAGCAGAAAAAGTAAAGCATGGATATGTTGCTGAAATACTAGAATAGCTCACTCTACACACTACCACATAAGCTGTCAATGGTTGTTAGATATTTGTAAAGTGTACCTACATTCTGCAGCGCTTGACCATACAGCTGCAACCATGTCATGTTATGTCATGTCATGTTATGTGGTTTGCAGAGCGTGGCTGATGCCCCAAAGGAGTGACATCCTTGCACTATGGATCATCATAACACAGCGATAGCTGCAGTGGAGCAAAAAAGAAGGAGGAAACTTACCCTTAATCTGAGCGGACAAGATAAAAGTCTTAGACGACTGGGAGAGCATCCCAGAGATAAGAAAGGCATGACCACCAGCCCTGCTGCCTTTAATCCATGGGATGACAACCAGAGAAGATGTTGAGGAGTGAATGATGAGCGATGGGCGGTACCAAGGAAACCTTTCTCCAAGGTAAATCAGTCCTGCTCTGTGTACTGCTCTGTGAGTCAGGCATAAAGTTTTAAAGATGGTGCATCGCTCAATGGGCAGCCAGTGTAAGTCCTGCTGATGTGATGTGATGTGATAGACGTTCTTAATGGAAGTTCCAGGATTAAATGTGCTACTGCATTTTGGATAGCATGAAGGCAGTGCACAAAGTAGTCTGGCACGCCGAGATTTTATTTTAAATTCATGTTTCTTGGCATTTTATAGCAATATGACTTAGACAGACTATTTTTCAGCATGTAGTATCATTACAATATCTTACTTTTCCCGTCCACATTTTCCTAACACCATTACCATGTAGACAATTTTGGTAAGGTAACTTGTATTGTTATTGTAATAATTAGACCTACATTTCAGACATGTCATTCTTTCTCCATGTATTTTGTAGTTCAACACAAAGATTTGTATGTTCAACTCACAGTAACAAATCTGTCACTGCCACACATTGGCATGAAGCTAAAGAAACAAAACGTATCAAAATCATACTAAAACCATACATTCGGTTGTGGTTCACATCAAGATAGCATTTCTAATTTTGCACAGTATATGTTCAGGTTTAAAGCAAAGTCCATGAGAATATTTTCGAATTATTTTATGCAGTTGAGTTGCACAGACCATCAGATAGGTAATGTGCTACAAATTGTGAAATCACCCGAAAAAGTCGAATATAAGAGCTGGCACTGGCTCCTTCAGAAATGTAGGGATTTTTTAGGAGGCATGATGTCCCCTTTATAAATGCTACTACACCGCTGTCAGAACTTGTTTTGGAATCAGGGACTAAATTGCCATCTGAAATAGTGCAAACGTGTAGTAAAGCAGGGTTTAGGAAAATATCGGACTTCCTTTCATCGGAAAGATGGCTCACTATTTTAGACATTCATGAGTCAAACCCAAAATGATTTTCTCCTTCTTGGCTTATACAGAATGCTGTATAACGTTTTTAGTAATTTGGAAATGGGTCAGATAAATTGTAGTAAAAACACGGTTTCTGCCCTTTTCGAAGCCTGCAAAGATAACAATCCTGGAGAATGAATACAATTGCTTGCTTCTAAAAAAAAGTCTGGATCTCACCCAAACAGCAATTGAAAAATGGGGAAAATATGAATTAACAGCTATGATATGGGGTGAAGTCAATAAACTTAGGGGCATATTAGCAAGACCCACGTTAAAATTATCGCCGTTTTAGCGTCAGGAAACTGCCGTTAAAACGGCGATAATGAGCTTGCTATATGCATTATAGAATTCCAATAGAAGCCCAGGTTAGATGTGCAGGACATCTAACCTGGGCTTCTATTGGAATTCCATAACGCATATTAGCAAGCCCATTGTCGCCGTTTTAGCGGCAGTTTCCTGCCGCTAAACGGCGATAATTTTAACGTGGGTCTTGCTAATATGCCCCTTAATTTCAGTGTGCTGAGAGGAGCCAATTGGCATCGGATGTTATTTTTCAGTACGTGGCTGTTATACAGAATCCGCAATTTCTGTCCCAAGTTAACCCTAATCTGCTAAATCAGGGGCATATTATCAAGAACGGCGTTAAAATTATCGCCGGTTTAGCGGCAGAAAACTGCTGCTAAAGCGGCGATAATGGGCTTGATAATATGCCCTGGAGAATTCCAATAGAAGCCCATGTTCACACCAGAACATGGACTTCTATTGGAATTCTCAAGGGCATATTATCAAGCCCATTATCGCCGGTTTAGCGGCTGTTTTCGATGTTTGACGATGCAGCGCGCGCAACGAAATTCGTTTTAGTAATTTAATTGTCTACTTACCTGCATTCATCGGTATTCCGGTGTTTTCTACCCCCCACCCTGCCCCTCCCCCACCCCACGTTCCCGCCCGGCAAGCACGCCCTGCACGGACCGCTACTGGTCCCTTGTACTTGGTTGAAAGTCCTAGGATATGATCCATCCCTTGGCTTGATTAATAAATGGGCAAAGTTAGTTTATGTCGCAATGGCAAGATCTCTCTTGCTTCAAAAATGTCGGTCACGATTGGTTCCAATAATAGGGGACTGGTTGCAAAAAATTAAGCAAGTTAGAAACAGTGAATGGCTATACGCAATACAAAATGGCAGAACTAAGAAGTTTGATAAATTATGGGGACCATTCTTTATGTAAAAACTAAGGTCAGAGTAGAGGGCCTGATTACTATATTGCTATTTTGCACATTTCAACTATTGATGCACTTTATGTATTTTGATATTGCTTCTCTTCTTGGGCTGCTAGAATTATCAATTTCATGTTTTTTTTAGCTTATACTATTCTTGTTATTAACCTGGGATGTACTGATAAATGTTGATATGTGTATTTATTGATGATCACTGCATGAACAATATTTATGAATATTTATGAATTGATTGACTGGTCAGCTTATTCTGAATTTCAAATAAATAAATAAAAGATAGCACTTCGGACAAGTGAGTGTGTGCACAATGAAAACAGAGTTATAGTGCAGGTTTGGGCTGCGTAGTACTTGTGATACCAAAGCACACTAACTTACAATAATCAATTACAGGGCATTTAATAGTTGGGCCCATCTTTATTATGCATGTCTCTTTGAGTTGATGCACACAATTTCACTAATACAGCATACTATAGTACTTGCGGGCGGCCCAAGTTGTTCAGTGGGGCAATGGATCATCCTCATTCAGCTCACCCACTTTGGCCAATAGTTTGTTCCATTGTTGTGGCACTGGTATCTTGCTAAAGTCCTTAATTTTTTCTAGATGTAGCAAAATAATTTTGGCTTCTGTTCATTTATGGAGTTCAAATTGCCATTCCTTAAAAAACTCGATAAATAAATAAATGGGGGGCCACTTTGGCTTTCCACTTCACAGTTATCATAAACTTCGCCAGTAGATGAGCAAAGCGTAGAAACCTGGGGGCGGCCATTCCTGAGGATGGTCGAGGAAACTGTCCCAAAGGCCAGCATTCAGGATTATATATGTTTGCATGTCCTGTAATTAATGTCAGCATATGTGTGACTTGCATCCAATATTTAACTCTAACTGGGCATTCCCAAAGCACACTTCAGCAGCTTGCCCCGTTATGTGACCATCTCAGGTACTTTGATGTGGCAGTAGGGTATATCTTATGTAGCGTGCCAGGAGCTAAGTATGAAATGTGAATGGCATTGAATATATTTAAAATGGGCATTCTAAGAGACAGTTGGGGTAAGCTATTATATCATTCCGCTCCTTGTCACCGACACATCTTTCCAGACAGTATTCCACTTATCTCTAATTTAGCACGTATGATAGCTCATAACTTTCTGTAGAGTTCGGTATGACAAAAATACTAGATGTCTCCTTGTCCCATCAAGTAGATCATGGGTACTCGCAAACATTTTCCCAGGGGCCCAATAGCTTGGTTTGTGATGTGACCGAGAGCTGCATTGATGCCAGCACGGTGGCGGTCATGGAGGGGGCGTTTTGGTGTGGGTTGTGGCAGTATGGTGGGTGTAGGGTAAGCAATGCATATACATCTAGTGGTGGAATTGCACAATGTGAAACAAGATAACTTGGAATTAATCCCGGCTTCCCCACTTTACCAATTTCTGTGATCCTAGGCAACTGTTTTATTTCACTTTCCCTCCTTTTTCTTCATTATGGCATATAAGAGAATCTCAAAACGGATGACTTCAGCATTTCTGCTGCATGAAGTCCCTTAGCTGCCATGGCATGAGAGTTGTAGCTCTTCTTCACAGCAGCACAGAGACACAACTCAGATGCCCATTCTGGGGTCGATTCCGATTCGGGCCGGAAAAACGTACCGACCGACTCGGTACGGGAATTTAGTCCGACCGACACGTACCGGCGCCGTCCGAACCAGGTAGTACGAGAAAATGCATGGGAATCACGACCGACTCGTACGGAACTCAAGGCGAACGACCGACCCGGACGGAAACAAGCTATCCGGCCGGGAAACCACACGAATCGAACCAACCGACACACACCAGGAAATAACCTGAACGAAACGTACCCGCGAACTCCGACCCGCGCAGTACGATGCAATGGGTGCAAATTCAGACCGATTCGCACGGAGCCCAAGCCGTACGACCGACACGCATACAAAAGCCAGCCGAACAAACACAATACTCCGCGACCGACGCGTACGCCGCATATGAAACTGAGCTGAAACACAGCGGGAACGACTCGGAGAGGCGCGGACGAGACAACTGCAACGTCCTACTCGTTCAGAAGAACGACTCCTACATGCACAATAATCACAAATGAAAAAATACAAAAAAAAGGGCCAAACAAGCAATGACAAAGCCAATAAATACAGGGGGTGAAAAAATGGAACAAGGACACACCCCCAACTCCACCTACATAAAGGCCACAAATCCCTACCATGATCCTTTGCAAATTCCACTGACCTGCCAGCAGAGAACACCATCACACAGCAAACACAAACACACACACAGCTCATCCAACACAAAAGCCACACACCATTAGCACCTCAACAAATAGCACCCTCACACACACCCAGCAAAACCTACACTCACACACCCTCACTTGCACACACACACACATCAATCACCACCACCACCCATCACCATGCCCCTAAAGAAGAATCCAAAGTTCCTAGATAGTGAATTGGAAGTCATGGTAGACGAGATCCTGACGGTAGAGCCCAAGTTGTTTGGCACATTGGTCCAACAGACTCCCATGTCGCAGAAAACCAAGATGTGGGCGAGGATCGTCGACAGGGTGAACGCACAATCACCATGTTTGCGCACAAAGGAAGACATCCAGAACAGGTGGTATGATGTGCGCAGGAGGGTCAGGGACCTACTGAAGAAGGATTACCTCCTGAGCCAGCACACCGGCAGTGGCCCTCCTGCCAAACCAGTATACCTCAGGCCCTGGGAGGAGAAGGTGCGGGCCATTCTACCACCAGTGAGCGTATATGGACTAACAAACATCCCAGAGCCTGGTGAGTACACAACTAATATACACAATATTGTGTGCCAATACACACACATCACTGTCAAGGGGACAGTCAAACCATGCACCCGTAGCAAATCAACAGCAACCAAAAGATAATCATCCCAAAAAGTGTATGTCAGTCAGATAAACACAATACATGCCATGTCATAGTGATATGTAACTGTGTCATGACATGTACAAATCCAATACCAAATTGAGCTAGGCAGTGGCACAAATCTAACCAACAAACACTGTCAGATATTTAGCCACCACTAGAACACCACCTCACAGGGAAGCTCACAGAAAGGAAAGAATCCTGTGTATGCTGGTGAAGTCAGTGTAGCCAAGAGCATGATGGGTCTCGTAGTAACAGATAATGGGCAGCCTCACATTTGGACCATCAACACCACTCAGAACCATGCTCACAACACAGGGAGTGGATAAGGACTCACAAGATGGCTGACACTGGGTACTGCTGTGGGGAGCACAAGGCCCTGCTGGGAACTGTGCACCAACAAACAGCACAACACCACTGCCTGACATCCTGAAAGCCAACTTGCACTCCCTGCAATGCAAGCACATTGCATGGTGGGATATCTGGCTGGGTGGGAAGGAGGACTCACAGCACTGACCATAGTTACAAGCAGCTCACCTCACACACCCCCTCAACACAAACTCCACATAACCCACCTGGGAGAATGCTATGCCTCACATACCAAATGAAGATCCCACAAAGAACCACCACCCTGGGTAATGCTATGTGAAGCACAGGGACACTCTTGGGACTTGTAGCCAAACAAACGCAAGGACAACACTGTCAGCCTTCCGGTCAGCACAGGCACACTACCCCACAGGGAAGCAGAGTCCAAAGGAAGGAAGTATGGGCATTCTGGGAAGGGGGGTGTAGGCAATAGCATGATGGAAGTTGTAGTCACAGATACTGCTCACCCTCACAATTGGCCCATCAACACCACTCTGAACCATGCTCACATCACAGGGAGTGGATAAGGACTGACAAGATGGCTGACACTGGGTACTGCTGTGGGGAGCACAAGGCCCTGCTGGGAACTGTGCACCAACAAACAGCACAACACCACTGCCTGACATCCTGAAAGCCAACTTGCACTCCCTGCAATGCAAGCACGTTGCAAGGTGGGATATCTGGCTGGGTGGGAAGGAGGACTCACAGCACTGACAATAGTTACAAGCAGCTCACCTCACACACCCCCTCAACACAAACTCCACATAACTCACCTGGGAGAATGCTATGCCTCACATACCAAATGAAGATCCCACAAAGAACCACCACCCTGGGTAATGCTGTGTGAAGCACAGGGACACTCTTGGGACTTGTAGCCAAACAAGCGCAAGGACAACACTGTCAGCCTTCCTGTCAGCACAGGCAAACTACCCCACAGGGAAGCAGAGTCCAAAGGAAGGAAGTACGGGCATGCTGGGAAGGGGGTGTAGGCAATAGCATGATGGGAGTTGTAGTCACAGATACTGCTCACCCTCACAATTGGCCCATCAACACCACTCTGAACCATGCTCACATCACAGAGAGTGGATAAGGACTGACAAGATGGCTGACACTGGGTACTGCTGTGGGGAGCACAAGGCCCTGCTGGGAACTGTGCACCAACAAACAGCACAACACCACTGCCTGACATCCTGAAAGCCAACTTGCACTCCCTGCAATGCAAGCACGTTGCATGGTGGGATATCTGGCTGGGTGGGAAGGAGGACTCACAGCACTGACCATAGTTACAAGCAGCTCACCTCACACACACCCTCAACATAAACTCCACATAACCCACCTGGGAGAATGCAATGCCTCACATACCAAATGAAGATCCCACAAAGAACCACCACCCTGGGTAATGCTATGTGAAGCACAGGGACACTCTTGGGACTTGTAGCCAAACAAACGCAAGGACAACACTGTCAGCCTTCCTGTCAGCACAGGCACACTACCCCACAGGGAAGCAGAGTCCAAAGGAAGGAAGTATGGGCATTCTGGGAAGGGGGGTGTAGGCAATAGCATGATGGAAGTTGTAGTCACAGATACTGCTCACCCTCACAATTGGCCCATCAACACCACTCTGAACCATGCTCACATCACAGGGAGTGGATAAGGACTGACAAGATGGCTGACACTGGGTACTGCTGTGGGGAGCACAAGGCCCTGCTGGGAACTGTGCACCAACAAACAGCACAACACCACTGCCTGACATCCTGAAAGCCAACTTGCACTCCCTGCAATGCAAGCACGTTGCATGGTGGGATATCTGGCTGGGTGGGAAGGAGGACTCACAGCACTGACCATAGTTACAAGCAGCTCACCTCACACACCCCCTCAACACAAACTCCACATAAATCACCTGGGAGAATGCTATGCCTCACATACAAAATGAAGATCCCACAAAGAACCACCACCCTGGGTAATGCTGTGTGAAGCACAGGGACACTCTTGGGACTTGTAGCCAAACAAGCGCAAGGACAACACTGTCAGCCTTCCTGTCAGCACAGGCAAACTACCCCACAGGGAAGCAGAGTCCAAAGGAAGGAAGTACGGGCATGCTGGGAAGGGGGGTGTAGGCAATAGCATGATGGGAGTTGTAGTCACAGATACTGCTCACCCTCACAATTGGCCCATCAACACCACTCTGAACCATGCTCACATCACAGAGAGTGGATAAGGACTGACAAGATGGCTGACACTGGGTACTGCTGTGGGGAGCACAAGGCCCTGCTGGGAACTGTGCACCAACAAACAGCACAACACCACTGCCTGACATCCTGAAAGCCAACTTGCACTCCCTGCAATGCAAGCACGTTGCATGGTGGGATATCTGGCTGGGTGGGAAGGAGGACTCACAGCACTGACCATAGTTACAAGCAGCTCACCTCACACAC
Organism: Calotriton arnoldi; assembly: GCA_963921515.1. Classification (NCBI taxonomy): domain Eukaryota; kingdom Metazoa; phylum Chordata; class Amphibia; order Caudata; family Salamandridae; genus Calotriton; species Calotriton arnoldi. The sequence continues at coordinate 237,450 of CAWUFW010000317.1, read as the reverse complement.
CCCCTCAACATAAACTCCACATAACCCACCTGGGAGAATGCTATGCCTCACATACCAAATGAATATCCCACAAAGAACCACCACCCTGGGTAATGCTGTGTGAAGCACAGGGATACTCTTGGGACTTGTAGCCAAACAAACGCAAGGACAACACTGTCAGCCTTCCTGTCAGCACAGGCACACTACCCCACAGGGAAGCAGAGTCCAAAGGAAGGAAGTACGGGCATGCTGGGAAGGGGGTGTAGGCAATAGCATGATGGGAGTTGTAGTCACAGATACTGCTCACCCTCACAATTGGCCCATCAACACCACTCTGAACCATGCTCACATCACAGGGAGTGGATAAGGACTCACAAGATGGCTGACACTGGGTACTGCTGTGGGGAGCAGAAGGCCCTGCTGGGAACTGTGCACCAACAAACAGCACAACACCACTGCCTGACATCCTGAAAGCCAACTTGCACTCCCTGCAATGTAAGCACGTTGCATGGTGGGATATCTGGCTGGGTGGGAAGGAGGACTCACAGCACTGACCATAGTTACAAGCAGCTCACCTCACACACCCCTCAACACAAACTCCACATAACCCACCTGGGAGAATGCTATGCCTCACATACCAAATGAAGATCCCACAAAGAACCACCACCCTGGGTAATGCTGTGTGAAGCACAGGGACACTCTTGGGACTTGTAGCCAAACAAACGCAAGGACAACACTGTCAGCCTTCCTGTCAGCACAGGCACACTACCCCACAGGGAAGCAGAGTCCAAAGGAAGGAAGTATGGGCATGCTGGGAAGGGGGGTGTAGGCAATAGCATGATGGGAGTTGTAGTCACAGATACTGCTCACCCTCACAATTGGCCCATCAACACCACTCTGAACCATGCTCACATCACAGGGAGTGGATAAGGACTGACAAGATGGCTGACACTGGGTACTGCTGTGGGGTGCACAAGGCCCTGCTTGGAACTGTGCACCAACAAACAGCACAGCACCACTGCCTGACATCCTGAAAGCCAACTTGCACTCCCTGCAATGCAAGCACTTTGCATGGTGGGATATCTGGCTGGGTGGGAAGGAGGACTCACAGCACTGACCATAGTGTGAACCATTGATGCCTGTAGAAACATAACATACAATGTGTGTCTCTTCCAAATACAGGTGATGATGATGGGGACACAGCAGCAGGCGAGGAGGAGTCCCTGTCCCAGGCTCCGGGGGACACAGAGCTCACTGGTGTGGAACAGCCTCTGCCCTCCTCGGATGGCGAAGACCTACCTGGCACCTCCGGTGTGAGTCATCATGCAGCACCAGCTGGACCAACATCTGCACCCCCTGCACCCACCCCTCCAACAACTGCCAACACACAGACCACCCCCGCCAACACGGACAGACCAAGGACCACCGATGACAACAGCACAGGGCCCCAGGCCCAGCGTGGAGCAATGGACAACAACACCACTAACAACCCCCAAGGGGGCCTTGGGTCACCTGTGTGTGCCACCGCAGGTCCTGCACGTGTTGCCAGGGGTGGTGGGAGGGGTGGTAGACATAGGTCGCTGCTTGCAGAGGGGTCTGGACTGCATGATGACCCACAACTGGCACGCATCGCTGATTCGTACCAGGATAGCAACGGAGAGGTCAGACAGGTAGTGGGGATCCTCAAGGACATACAACAGCAGCAGGCTGCCCATCATGCCCGCTTGGACTCCCACATGTCCCGTGTGGAGACACACATGTCTCGCATGGAGTCCAATTGGGACACATTGCAAGAACTCACAGCGGTGCATAGGGACATATTGACATGCCTCCGCCAGATTAGCACCAACATGGCCACACCTCCCTGTGTGCCCACAACATCTGGTGCTGCAACAACTGACACCGCCACAGGGAGGGAGGAGGACTCTGGCGGAGACTCCCTGCACCGCCGCAGCCTGCACGTGAGGGTCCCCCCCAAAGAAGAGGGGTCGTCCGAGGAAGGAAAACTGAGAGGTTGATGGCCACGTACATCCCCCAGGAAGCCAACACATGTTCCAGAAATTCTCCTTTGTGTGCAAACGTTTCACCCTGTTGAATGCAACACTACTCTCACACATGACATGGGGAGTTCAAGTTGGACTAATGTATAATATGACTGTGGACTTCACTCAGGACATTTCTGCTACCAAGACTTCCAACTCATCTGGGAACTTTGGATCCCAATCCCAATGTACAGCACCCACCATCCTGTGCACTATACACACACACATTTCTGTAAATAAAATCACTAGTACACCATACTTGCCTCTGTTGTTATTCAAATGTGGATACTGTTATGGTGATGATGATCTGCTAAATTACACTGTGTATGCTAACTGCTACAGCAAGTACAACACCGTCGTGTGAGTCATGGTGACGTGACACTTATGAGGGAGACACAACACTAGGGCTACACAACACAGAGACACCAGGGCCATCGGACTCATCGCCCACAGTGATGTTGCCAGGAAATACAGTGGAATGCACAGACACCACACCTATTCAGAGTCTGTGTCAACTAGCCCACAGGTGCAGTAAGCAAATGTCAGTCAGATGTGTGACCACAGACAACGCACATCCCAAAGTGAAGCACAGGTTCATTACACATTTGCAACATGTTGTTTCCACTACAAATGCAAGGTTTACCCACGTGGCAGTGGCCACACAGTCAACAAGTGCAGAAGATTTGAAGTCCAGGGGTGTGTGGCACATCACTTGTAGGCAAACTACTGCTGCCACCCTGAAAGCTGAATCATGGTGTCGAGGGATCCAAGTTGACCAAAGTACTCAGTAAGCACCCTGTGAAGGACAGACATGACACACAGTTAAAACCACTGAAGAACAGGACAGAACTGCAATACTCATGCCCAATACATGTCACAAGACAACAACACAAAACCAAGTTAGCATGTCAAAACTGTTGGGGAGTACAGACTACCTGTAAGGACACATTGCTGCACGCATCCAGTCAAGTAGCACATGGCCACACTCAAACAGCACCAGAGCACCACCCACACATATCATGCAAACTCACATCATTCACATTACATCTCCCTGGATACTCACATTCAGCTGAAGAAGTTGGTGATGAGCTGTGTGCGGATATCACCATCATCATCATCATCACTGGCATCGTGGTCCAGGCCAGGATCCTCCACAGGTGGCGGACGTTGGTCATCGTCATCCAGGATGAGAGGCAACTCCTTCCGCACTGCCAGGTTGTGTAGCATGCAGCAGACGATGACAATCTTGCACACCTTTGCTGGGGCATATGGGAGGGCCCCTCCTGTCTTGTCCAGGCAGCAGAAGCGGCTCTTCAGGAGACCAAATGTCCGCTCAATCACTCTCCTGGTCCGACCATGTGCCTCATTGTAGCGCATCTGGGCTGGTGTCACAGGGTTCCTGAGGGGTGTCAGCAACCACAGCATGTTGGGGTATCCGGAGTCACCTACGGACAGACAAGTGCACATTAGCTGATTTGGAAAAGTGGGCGGAATACTACAGATCAGAACACACACAATGGTACAAAGTCAGTACACACCGACAAGCCAGGCACGCTGGTTCTGCATCTGTGCCATCATCCTCGGGATGCGACTACTCCTCATCACGTAGGCATCGTGTGCTGAACCAGGGAAACGGGCACACACATTTGTGATGCTCATATCTGCAAGACATACCACCAGAGCATTGATCGAATGGTAATGTTTACGGTTCCGGTATGCCTGCTCATGTGCCTGTGGTGGTATCAAAGCCACATGTGTCCCATCAATGGAGCCAATGACATGAGGCATCCTCCCCAGGGCATAGAAGTCACTCTTGACGTCAGTGAGTTGTTGACGTGTAGGGAAATAGATGTACTGGTTCAGGCATCTCAACATTGCCTCCAAAACATCGCGTAGCACACGGCTGAACATAGTCTGTGACATCCCACCGGCAGTCGCCACAGTGTGTTGAAAGGTACCGGTGGCAAAGAAGTGTAGGGCTGCCATTACCTTCACCTTGGGTGTCAGCGCCGTAGGGTACGTCCGGCCAGGTTGCAAATGTGGTGCCAAGCGCACTGCCAAATCATCAATCAGCTGCCTGGTGAAGCGGTACCGTCGGATGCTGTCACGTTCCACCATCGTTGCCAGGTCAGGGAATGGTCTATGGACAGCTGGAGCCCTGCAGTGCATAGGTTGAAGAAAGAAAGATTGTCAGTCACCCCACATATGTGCCATTCACCATACTCAATTTGACATGATACATCATTATGAGACACAAGTACTTGATGTGTGTGCCGTTCTGTTCGGACATAACTCGCACCTACATGGCCATCATCTAACTTCTCAGTACAACATGTGTGCACAACAGGTACCAGGTTGTGCTATGGGAAACCATTAGGCTGTGTCACAGTACCCATTTACTGCTGTCACGTTCCACACACACACCACAGTGACATGTCTGGACAGATGCGCCACAGGCATCACAGCTCATTGACAGGTAGATTCCCAGTGACCCTGTCTTGCCACATGGACACTGGCATGACATGGCGTATCATGTACACGTCAGAAAAACAAACATGACTCCCACAGGTAGTGGCCCCTCTCGCCTCCGCAGTACAGACATGGACGCCAGTGACGCACAACATCCAAGTCCATGCACAAACAACGTTGATGTGGAGACTGTCTCCCATCGTGCACATGGAATCAGAGACATCGGAAAAACAACATGCACACAGACTGTGGAGGGACATCACTATTGTGGCAATGGGTCATCCTGTGACGTACATGCCTTCCCCCATGGGACCCTGGGGGTATGTGACATGTCACACACATACACAACCTGGAAATGTGACCATGCCACATGCTCCGAAATGAACTGTTGCACATCACAGTGGTCATGTGCACAACACACAAAGGACCCTGTCCCCATGAACACATGCACAGCCTGGGTGTGGCTGCCCACAAGTGCCACCACAGAAACCACATGTTAACCCCCATACACAGAAAAGGTAATGCAGCCTTACATGCCTTAGGAAACAGTGTGGACTGGGTGTGGTGTTGTAGGTGTGCCCCTGTGTCTCTGGCAGGTATATGTGGCTGGCATACGTTCACCAGTGACAAGCATGGTGACATATGTGACTGACCTGTACAGGTACGCGTTGTACAGCAATAGACCGATCGGTGTGCCCGGCCGGCCCATTGCATCTGTTGTGAGCGGGTACGCGTTGTACAGCAATTGACAGATCGGTGTGCCCGGCCGGCCACTGCATCTGTTGTGAGCGGGTACGCGTTGTATCCCGAAATACGTGTTGTACAGCAATGGACCGATCGGTGTGCCCGGCCGGCCCATTGCATCTGTTGTGAGCGGGTACGCGTTGTACAGCAATGGACCGATCGGTGTGCCCGGCCGGCCCATTGCATGTGTTGTGAGTGGGTACGCGTTGTACGGCAATGGACCGATCGGTGTGCCCGGCCGGCCCATTGCATATGTTGTGAGCGGGTACGCGTTGTACAGCAATGGACCGATCGGTGTGCCCGGCCGGCCCATTGCATCTGTTGTGAGCGGGTACGCGTTGTACAGCAATGGACAGATCGGTGTGCCCGGCCGGCCACTGCATCTGTTGTGAGCGGGTACGCGTTGTATCCCGAAATACGCGTTGTACAGCAATGGACCGATCGGTGTGCCCGGCCGGCCCATTGCATCTGTTGTGAGCGGGTACGCGTTGTACAGCAATGGACAGATCGGTGTGCCCGGCCGGCCACTGCATCTGTTGTGAGCTGGTACGCGTTGTATCCCGAAATACGCGTTGTACAGCAATGGACCGATCGGTGTGCCCGGCCGGCCCATTGCATCTGTTGTGAGCGGGTACCGTGTTGTACAGCAATGGACCAACCGGTGTGCCCGGCCGGCCCATTGCATCTGTTGTGAGCGGGTACGCGTTGTACAGCAATGGACCGATCGGTGTGCCCGGCCGGCCCATTGCATCTGTTGTGAGCGGGTACGCGTTGTACAGCAATGGACCGATCGGTGTGCCCGGCCGGCCCATTGCATGTGTTGTGAGCGGGTACGCGTTGTACAGCAATGGACAGATCGGTGTGCCCGGCTGGCCACTGCATCTGTTGTGAGCGGGTACGCGTTGTATCCCGAAATACGCGTTGTACAGCAATGGACCGATCGGTGTGCCCGGCCGGCCCATTGCATCTGTTGTGAGCGGGTACGCGTTGTACAGCAATGGACAGATTGGTGCGCACGCATTGGCTGGGGCCTGGCATGGCAACGGATGCGTTTTCGAAGCTCCAACGAGTCTGATGCAGTGAATTCAGTTGGCCAGCCACAACAATGTTGCAAAATCATGGGTGTCATGAAGTTGAAGATTTGAAGGATGCTGTGGGCGTGTATTAGTCCTGCTATTCCATGGATTGGTCAGATTCAGAAGATGCAAACGACTTGGACCTATCACTTTGGACACATGGGACAGTATCTGCCTCTGCAGCACACATATAATGCTGGCTGTTCCCCTGAGAGCTCACTTGCCTGCACTACATGCTCCAGGACGATATCTGCCACCAACACTGCTGCTGTCTCTGCATCCTCTGGCTACTGCAATGGCACGTACTGTGGAGAGAGCCCCAGCCTTCAGCCTTGAGGAGAACCAGGCCCTGCTGGACAACCTCCTTCCACAGTACAGCAAGCTGTATGGGAAACCAGGGGAGCAGGTGAGTGTGCTGTCCACTACCTTACTAATTGTGCATGTTGTCTGACTAGCAGGACTTACAGTGTGCACACCACTGGCTAGCATGCTCACTCAGTAGTTGTCACACCCCAAAGTGTGTAGTTACATACACTGAACAGGTACAGTGCAGTAACAGTGCATTCCAACAAGGTTTACTTCCCATGCAATGATACCATGTAGTGACTGCTGGCAAACTGTTCATAGCCATTGTTGCGCTGCCTATGTACATCATAGGCCCCTGTGATTGAGACATGTATCTCCAACTGTGTGATGCACGTATATGTTGCATGTGTAGTAATGGCCTTTTCACATAGTCATCCTCACAGGTTGATGCCCACCAGAAGCAGGAAATCTGGCTGACCATCACCCGGGCAGTAAGATCCGTGGGGGTCTACAGGCGTAGGATCCGCAACTGCCAGAAGAGGTGGCAGGACCTTCGGGCCTGGACCCGGAGGATTGCAAGGGTCCAGCTGAAGCTTTCGCCTCCTCGCAGGAGGGGCGGACACCGGACCCAGACCCCCCACATGCTCCGGATCCTGGCGGTGGTCTTCCCTGACCTGGATGGGCAGCTGAAGGGCAGACAGCAGCAAGGAGGGGGTGAGTCCATGACTGCACTGTGCACTTTGTCTGACATGCTATGTGCCCTCCTCTGGCCTGGTAAAACTTCCACAGTACATCAGTCATGTGGTCCAGGACCCATGTCCCTCATTTGTGACATGCCCACTTCTCCTCTGATACGCATATGTGTGGCCCTTACAGTCAGGAAATTGTGTCACTTGGGGACTGTGTCATTGCATTTAGCTTTGCTCAAGGTGGGGGACAGCATTTGTTCCCGTGACTATGTTGTGCGATTCATGGGTGGGTCAATTGCTTACACAATGCCTAAGTTCTGACATGTAATCTGGGTGTAACTTTGATATGTGATCCACTTGCTGATCTGAATCACCACATGTCCCTGGGGAATTTGGCACACACCCATGCGGCCGGTGGGAACAATGTTTGGGCCTCAGGAGTATGTGTATCAAGTGTGTCACACATGCTTAGCCACCTGCCTACTGTCCAGGACTCATCCCTCTTACAGGTGGAGCTGGACAGTCATGCCTACTCCAGGGCATACAATACACTCTGTACTCCCACTCCCGTGTATCATCTGGCATGTTGTGATCAGTGAAATGTACCCTCAGGTGTCTGCCTCTGTCTCATTGTGCTGTGTCTTCGTTGTCAGGACTACTGATATGTTTATCGGTTAGGGCTCAGCATGCCATCGGAGATGTGACCATGATAGACGATACTTCTGTGACTTATAGGTGTCTGATAACTTGACTGTGCACACAGGTGTATGCGACTGTGACTTTAAGGCAGCTGTTTTTCATTCACAGCACACTGTGAGGTGCTCATGTTCAGAGAGTTGTGTTTCATGTCCCCCATATGTCCAATTGGTATGACGTGGACAAATAGTAGTTCAGATGATGTTGTTTTTGGGGGATGGACATGTGCACTTGTCAGTTACAAAACTTGCATTCTCCATGTCCTAGGATTGTGACACAGTGCAGACTGTTGTTGGCTGGCTGCCATGGCCATGTGACTGGAGACAGTGATGTATGACTTTGCACGCATGCCTGTGTCATGGCATTAAACTTCCAAAGACTGATCCTGCAGGGGAGTGACATGTGCAACATGCACCCCATTGTGGCATTGACTATCCGGACATGGGTGGATCATGGTGTCTGGTGCTGGTATGCATCACATGCATTTCTACTTAGACTCTGGCCATCCCTTTCTCCGGACACCTGCACTGACTCAGTGGCAAGAGATGTGATGTGTGCATGTTCACATACTTCACCGTGTTCTCTGCAATGTCCAACAACTGTGTAGGTGGTGCATGTGTCCACACTGGGGTCTTATCATCAGACAGGCACCAGACAGATGGGTGCAAGGGCAGGAGGGGTGTGAGTCCCATGGTTGACCATCAGACTGACAATTGGCTTCCCTGAATCTGTGTGAGGACTTTAGGCAATGTTCAACTAAGGATGCCAGGGCTTGCTCTGTGATGTGCTGTACTTACTGTGGTGTGTGCGGTCAGTGCAGGTGACTGATGTTTGTCTGTTTCCCTAATTGTTTGCAGATACATCCACGGCCACAGGAGGGGACAGCTCCACGGACTAGGAGGAGCAGTGGAGCCAGACTGGGTCAGCATCCGACGAGTGGTCAGAGGGACCCAGTGGCACAGAGGGCGAGGGGAGCCACACCGAGGAGTCCTTAGCACCATCCACCTCAGCTGAGGACCACAGCAGCTTGAAGGATGATTCCCTTGTGGAGGCGGGTCTCAGCAGCCACCAAAGGCCAGCTAGTCTGTCTGGCCCCGCCACCACCACCACCACCGCCCTCCCATTGGCTCCCATTCCTGAGGTCCGTGGAGGCTCCCATGCTCGAGAGCGTGTCTCCTTCGTTCCAGGCACCGCACCCCCTGCCCCTGTGTCCCCTGCTGCCCTGAGTGAGGAGTCTGTGTACCTCCTTCGGCAGCTCCATGTAGGGCAGACAGCAATGCTGAGTGTCCTCCATGCACACACCACTCTGTTGACACAGCTGGTGTCGTTCATGAAGGGCATCTCGACGGGTATGTCTGCCCTACAGAGGAGCAATAAGTCCATGGACTCCTCCCTGACGGCAGCCGTGTCCCTCCTCCAACAGTCCCTCACCCCTCCCACCTCTGCCCCATCCACACTTCCTGCCACCCTACCTGTCCAAAGCACATGCACACCTGCACAATCACCCAAGCACACAGACACGAGCAGCACAGACACACCCAAGAGAAAGGCAAGACGTGCACACAAGCATCCTCAGGGGACTGATACCACACACACAGGGGATGGGGAACAGACACACACACAGGCATCCACAGTCACTCCGCAGTCCTCCAAATCCTCTCCCTCCAAGACCCCTTCCCTTGCCTCACCTGCTACCCCACCTACACAGCAGATCTTCCTGTGTGACCTCGGCCTCTTCCACTCTTCCACTCCGATCCTGCTGGTCCACCCACACAGAGGGGAGTGCCCCTCGCCCCCGGACACCCTCCCCCAGGCGCAGGCAGACACAGGACCCCATTCGGAAGTCCCCCCGGACCAGGAAGAGCAAGACCCCACCACCACCACCACGCAGCTCCATCACCCAGTCTCTCTCCTCCATCCCCCAGGCCACCACTCCACAGGTTCCCCTGCCACACCCTGCCCCAGGTTCCCCCACACACCGATACCGCATCCCCAGACTGCTTAGGCCCTCCCCCTGCCACTTGCTCTTCCACCCCCAACCCAGACGCTCTGCCTGTTAGTGCCACTGGTGTGGAGACCGGGTCCCCCCTCTGTCCTGCCCACCTCATCTGCCCACCCTTCCACTCCCTTGGAGTCATGCACTGCAGTGGAGTCCACAACCACCCCGTCTGACTCGGGCACTGCAGTGGGGACCCAGTCCACTACATCAGACCAGCCCACTGCAGTGGTTGCAGCACCCACACCAACTGACTTGTGTACCACAGTGGTGCCGGCCCCCCCTGAGTCAGACACCTCCACTGCAGTTGCCAGTGACACTCCTGCACCCACCACCCCTTCACTGCCTCACTCTGACGTCCCCTGATCCTGTCCCTGCGGTGCCTGGCCTGCCCCTTGTATGCCCCTCCAAGGGGGATGTCCCCTGTCCGTACCAGTGCAGGCAAGCAATGGGTGACCAGTTGTCACTTATCACCCTGTTGGGACTGTGATTTTGGACTGGCCATTGGCCTTAGTTTCCTTTGGACTTCAGAGTTTTCCTTGACATTTGCTGAATAAAGCCTCTTTTTGTTTAATTGTGGGTTTTCTTTTGATGTACATGATGTGGATGAGTAGCATCCTGCATTTGCAGTTGTAATAGTGTTCATATCAGGAAAATGAAGTGTTGCTGTGATGGACTCCATGTGGTCCATGGGATATGTGTCCTGTTGTAGTCTGGATCTATGGCATCCTTTGCTGCAGTCTGAGGGTGTAATGTTCAGCATTTGACACAGGGATGTACGTTTAGCATTTGTAAATGAACATCTTTGTCTTACACTGATGCACATCTGGTGGGCTTACCACTGTTCAATGTTCCGATTTCCCTGACTGTGTGCCCAGCTCCACTGGACATGCAGTTTTGCACATCAATGTCGAAGGACTCATCTGTGTATACAGTGCAACTTGCTTGACACATGTTTTGGGTGTATGCAGATGACTGACGTGACACTCCCGTACCCAGGCTGATGTGAGCAGAGCCTTCTGTGTGTTGTAGTTGTTGACTCACTGACGGAGTGTTCTGCTGACATGTTTGGGTCGTGCACAGACAAGGTTTGGCACAGCGGACCTTCCACAGGAGTGGAGTGCCCTCATGGCAGTGTGTAATCCGGTGACATTGCGTGGGCCTGTGTTGTGTGTTGTGTAAGCATGTCTGTGCGTGTTCCCTTCCCTTTTCCTACACAGGCTGTGTCCCTAGGGATGTTCCTGTTTGTGATGCTTGCTGAGTTGTTCTGTGTTCATCCAGCATCTTGGACCTGGTTTCTCCGTGATGTGGGTGCATGGCAAACTAATGTTCATGAGGTTGTCATCCCAGGTTGTCTTTGTTGTCAGGGCTGGGGATGTGGTCAAACGCAGATGGGACACATTCAGGATTCCCCTTGGCACTTGTTGTTTACACAAGTCATGTGATTTACAGTTTGTGGTAGCTTTCAGTGATTGTGACACGTTGTGTGTGTGACTGCTGCCACTCCTCAGGGTCAGAGCTGCAATGTTGGAAGTTGTGTACGTGTGTTCTTAGTGTGTCACCTTGGCTTCTTCATTGGTGTGTGACTATGGCCAGGATCCCATTGATTGTGGTGGATTTCACATCATGCCCATGTACGGCGTACTGTGCTGTGTGTCAGACATTGACCAGTCTTGTTGACTGGCCATGTGTGATGGCTTTCTGCACCTTAGTTCCCACCACCACCCCTGGGATTGTCATGGGTGCATGTGCAATGTCACCAGTCCATGTGAGCTTCACTGCTGCACATTGGTGGAGATCAGGGTGTGTGGTGTTGAGTGTGTGCAAATGTGAGTTGTTGCACGGCTAGACCCCTACCTCCATATTGGCGTTGGCTGGCAGGCCGTGCTGATTGATTAGAGCTTGTGTAGGTGTGATGGTAGTTTGTTGCTCAGGACACATGGCTGTGGTTCACAGTGTGAACGACATCTACCTTTGTCATCACAGTGGGATTATCATGCAGGCTAGTGTCAGCACAATGTGGGGTCCCTGGGGTAGTGCTGTGGTGGGTCTGTCTCTTGCTGTGTTAGTTGTTGTTCCTACAAGCTTGTGTGACATGTGTAATTTGTGCTCCCTCTCATCTAACAATGCCTGATTACCCACATAGGGGTATCCGATCCATGAGTAACTTTTGTATGGCACTGTATACACATCTGTGTGGTTGGAATTCAGGCCTCCTCATGTGTTGTGTGGTTGCCTGGGGACACTGGCACACCCCCCCATCACCTGTTGTGTTTGATATGCAGTGTGAGTCTGCCTGTTTGTGTTTGTGCCTTAGCACCACTGCATTGGCATATCTTGACTGTGCCATTGGCTGTATGTTGTTTGGTGGCTTTCCCCTGCTGTCCCTGGGACTCCTAGGTCATCAGTCAGCACAATAATCATGGTTTGTATGTCCCATTGCTGCCATGGTATGGTATTTGTTCACCTCACATCTACAGTCTCCACAGGATATCTACATTTGTGTGTCCATTGGTGCAGATATGTGGGTCAGCATTATGATGGTCACTTCTGTCATTGTGTTATTTGTGAATGTTGACAATGTTGGACCCCATGGGTGATGTTTGTATGCACATGGCCAAAACGATGTTTCAGTGACACTGCACTGTTTGCCTCGACCAATCTATGTTGCTATGGGACACAAGCACTACTATGCCACTGATGTGTTTGTTGTTGTGTGACCAGGATTCATCCATGCAGTTTGGCTTTGGCAGCTTTTACCATGACTACACTTACCTTATGATCACTGTGGTGATGGTGCTTTCGGCCCCATTGCCACACTGTTCAAAAGGTGCATCAGCTATGGACCCCATACTTACCTTTTGGTCACTGTGGTGATGGGGCTTTAGGCCCCATTGCCACACTGTTCAAAAATGTGCATCAACTATGGACACCACACTTCCCTTTTGGTCACTGTGGTGATGGGGCTTTAGGCCCCATTGCCACACTGTTCAAAAAGTGCATCAGCTATGGACACCACACGTCCCTTTTGGTCACTGTGGTGATGGGGCTTTAGGCCCCATTGCCACACTGTTCAAAAAGTGCATCAGCTATGGACACCACACTTCCCTTTTGGTCACTGTGGTGATGGGGTGTTCGAGCCCATTGCCACAGTGGCCATGGTCGGCTTGCATTGTGGAGGCCACACACATTTATGTGTGACACATGTGATAGGGGGTCACATTGTATGTTCAATGTCATGTTCAGTCTTGTAGTCATTTGACACAGACTACACACGCTTGTCAGGGTGTTGGGGGGATGTAATTTTCTGTCATTCCTTATGTGGGAGTATGCTGGTTGTGTCATGCATTACCCGTCCTATGAGTAGGGGTGGTGTTAGTGGTAGGCATCCATCCCCCCATGAGTGGGGATGGTAGTAGTGACAGGCATCCAGCCCCCCCTGAGTGGGGGTGGTGGTAGTGGTAGGCATCCATACCCCTAAGGGTGGGCATGGTAGTAGTGACAGACATCCAGGCACCCATGATTAGGGGTGGTGGTAGTGGTAGGCATCCATCCCCCCATGAGTGGGGATGGTAGTAGTGACAGGCATCCAGCCCCCCCTGAGTAGGGGTGGTGGTGGTGGCAGGCATCCAGGCCCCCCTGAGTAGGGTTGGTGGTAGTGGCAGGCATCCAGGCCCCCTGAGTAGGGGTGGTGGTAGTGGTAGGCATCCATCCCCCTAAGGGTGGGGATGGTAGTAGTGACAGGCATCCAGCCCCCTGGATAGTGGTGGTGGTAGTGGCAGGCATCCATCCCCTAAGGGTGGGGATGGTAGTAGTGACAGGCATCCATGCCCCCTGAGTAGGGGTGGTGGTAGTGACAGGCATCCAGCCCCCCTTAGTAGGGGTGGTGGTAGTGACAGGCATCCAGCCCCCTGAGTAGGGGTGGTGGTGGTGGCAGGCATCCAGGCCCCCTGAGTAGGGGTGGTGGTAGTGGAAGGCATCCATCCCCTAAGGGTGGGGATGGTAGTAGTGACAGGCATCCAGCCCCCCCTGGATAGGGGTGGTGGTAGTGGCAGGCATTCATCCCCCTAAGGGTGGGGATGGTAGTAGTGACAGGCATCCAGGCACCCATGATTAGGGGTGGTGGTAGTGGTAGGCATCCATCCCCCCATGAGTGGGGATGGTAGTAGTGACAGGCATCCAGCCCCCCATGAGTGGGGATGGTAGTAGTGACAGGCATCCAGCCCCCCCTGGATAGTGGTGGTGGTAGTGGCAGGCATCCATCCCCCTAAGGGTGGGGATGGTAGTAGTGACAGGCATCCAGCCCCCCCTGAGTAGGGGTGGTGATAGTGACAGGCATCCAGGCCCCCCTGGGTAGGGGTGGTAGTAGTGGCAGACATCCAGCCCCCTAAGGGTGGGTATGGCAGTAGTGACAGGCATCCAGGCCCCCCTGAGTAGGGGTGGTGGTGGTAGTGGCAGGCATCCATCCCCCTAAGGATGGGGATGGTAGTAGTGACAGGCATCCAGCCCCCCCTGGATAGGGGTGGTGGTAGTGGCAGGCATTCATCCCCCTAAGGGTGGGGATGGTAGTAGTGACAGGCATCCATGCCCCCCTGAGTAGGGGTGGTTGTAGTGACAGGCATCCTGCCACCCCTGAGTAGGGATGGTGGTAGTGACAGGCATCCAGCCCCCCCTGAGTAGGGGTGGTGGTGGTGGTAGGCATCCAGCCCCCCCTGAGTAGGGGTGGTGATAGTGACAGGCATCCAGGCCCCCATGGGTAGGGGTGGTAGTAGTGGCAGACATCCAGCCCCCTAAGGGTGGGTATGGCAGTAGTGACAGGCATCCAGGCCCCCCTGAGTAGGGGTGGTGGTGGTAGTGGCAGGCATCCATCCCCCTAAGGATGGGGATGGTAGTAGTGACAGGCATCCAGCCCCCCCTGGATAGGGGTGGTGGTAGTGGCAGGCATCCATCCCCCTAAGGGTGGGGATGGTAGTAGTGACAGGCATCCATGCCCCCCTGAGTAGGGGTGGTTGTAGTGACAGGCATCCTGCCACCCCTGAGTAGGGGTGGTGGTAGTGACAGGCATCCAGCCCCCCCTGAGTAGGGGTGGTGGTGGTGGCAGGCATCTAGGCCCCCTGAGTAGGGGTGGTGGTAGTGGCAGCCATCCATCCCCTAAGGGTGGGGATGGTAGTAGTGACAGGCATCCAGCCCCCCTGGATAGGGGTGGTGGTAGTGGCAGGCATCCATCCCCCTAAGGGTGGGGATGGTAGTAGTGACATGCATCCAGCCCCCTGGATAGGGGTGGTGGTAGTGGCAGGCATCCATCCCCCTAAGGGTGGGGATGATAGTAGTGACAGGCATCCAGGCACCCATGATTAGGGGTGGTGGTAGTGGTACGCATCCATCCCCCCATGAGTGGGGATGGTAGTAGTGACAGGCATCCAGCCCCCCATGAGTGGGGATGGTAGTAGTGACAGGCATCCAGCCCCCCCTGGATAGTGGTGGTGGTAGTGGCAGGCATCCATCCCCCTAAGGGTGGGGATGGTAGTAGTGACAGGCATCCAGCCCCCCCTGGATAGGGGTGGTGGTAGTGGCAGGCATTCTTCCCCCTAAGGGTGGGGATGGTAGTAGTGACAGGCATCCATGCCCCCTGAGTAGGGGTGGTGGTAGTGACAGGCATCCAGCCCCGCTGAGTAGGGGTGGTGGTAGTGACAGGCATCCAGCCCCCCCTGAGTAGGGGTGGTGGTGGTGGCAGGCATCCAGGCCCCCCTGAGTAGGGGTGGTGGTAGTGGCAGCCATCCATCCCCCTAAGGGTGGGGATGGTAGTAGTGACAGGCATCCAGCCCCCCCTGGATAGGGGTGGTGATAGTGGCAGGCATCCATCCCCCTAAGGGTGTGGATGGTAGTAGTGACAGGCATCCATGCCCCCCTGAGTAGGGGTGGTGGTAGTGACAGGCATCCAGCCCCCCCTTAGTAGGGGTGGTGGTAGTGACAGGCCCCCTGAGTAGGGGTGGTAGTAGTGGCAGGCATCCAGCCCCCTAAGGGTGGGGATGGTAGTAGTGACAGGCATCCAGGCACCCATGATTAGGGGTGGTGGTAGTGGTAGGCATCCATCCCCCCATGAGTGGGGATGGTAGTAGTGACAGGCATCCAGCCCCCATGAGTGGGGATGGTAGTAGTGACAGGCATCCAGCCCCCCTGGATAGTGGTGGTGGTAGTGGCAGGCATCCATCCCCTAAGGGTGGGGATGGTAGTAGTGACAGGCATCCAGCCCCCCTGAGTAGGGGTGGTGGTAGTGACAGGCATCCAGGCCCCCTGGGTAGGGGTGGTAGTAGTGGCAGGCATCCAGCCCCCTAAGGGTGGGTATGGTAGTAGTGACAGGCATCCAGGCCCCCCTGAGTAGGGGTGGTGGTATTGGCAGGCATCCATCCCCCTAAGGATGGGGATGGTAGTAGTGACAGGCATCCAGCCCCCACTGGATAGGGGTGGTGGTAGTGGCAGGCATCCATCCCCCTAAGGGTGGGGATGGTAGTAGTGGCAGGCATCCATGCCCCCCTGAGTAGGGGTGGTGGTAGTGACAGGCATCCAGGCCCCCCTGAGTAGGGGTGGTAGTAGTGGCAGGCATCCAGCCCCCTAAGGATGGGTATGGCAGTAGTGACAGGCATCCAGGCCCCCCTGAGTAGGGGTGGTGGTAGTGGTAGGCATCCAGCCCCGCCTGAGTAGGGGTGGTGGTGGTGGCAGGCATCTAGCCCCCCATGAGTAGGGGTGGTGGTAGGGTGGTGTTAGTGGTAGGCATCCATCCCCCTATGGGTGTGTATGGCATTGGTGTTGGCCATCCCACCCCTATGGTTCTGCTGTTGCTTGTGTACGTCATTTGTGC
Organism: Calotriton arnoldi; assembly: GCA_963921515.1. Classification (NCBI taxonomy): domain Eukaryota; kingdom Metazoa; phylum Chordata; class Amphibia; order Caudata; family Salamandridae; genus Calotriton; species Calotriton arnoldi. Next base: position 220,594 of record CAWUFW010000317.1, on the reverse strand, counting down.
ATCCCTATGTGTGTGTGACATATTTCGGGTACGTGTAGTTTGTTTGTATTGTTGGTGTTTGACTTACCGTCTGCGCCGTACGCGTCCGTGCCGGTCCCGGTAATAGATGTAGAGTAGAGGTAGGACCTGCGCAATGGGATTCATGCTTGGATCGTCTCGTTCGGGTTTCTCGTGTCTTCGACTCGTACTCGTCGCTGGCTTGTTCGTCTCGTAGCCGTGGATCGTCTTGTGGCGCACAACGGAGCTTATGTACGACTCGCCCGGATGCTCAAACGTGCCGGACGTAGCGACGGGTTTGGCGCGTACGGAATGCGCATCGTACTAGTCCGGCCGGAAGGTGCTGTGTATTTGCTTCCGTGCGGCTCGAATCGGCGTTTATGGATCCGGCTCGGGCGGGGAACAGGAGCTGGATTGGGTGAGTACGCCTCGCTCGGAAACTGGGTTGTTATACGCATCGTACTTGTTCGTCCGGACGAGTGTACGATTCGGTCGGGAAACACTCATTTGGCTTGTATTTTTTCCGGACGAATACTGTTAGGTGCGCTTCCGGCCGAGATCGGAATCGACCCCTCTGTATATCCCACATCATGCTGAGCTTCTTCTGAGGATTGGTCTATGTAGAAAGGAGTGGAAAGGATGTATAGCTAGGACCACACTTTAAGAAGCAATATAAGTGTGTGTGCTTGGTCTCTTGAAGACATTGTGATGCAGAGTCGAGACCTCACTGGCTGCAGCCGCCTTCCTCTTGTGTTATTTGTGCCATCACTTTAGCATGTTCACACTTGCACTATAATATATGCTGAAATGAAGGATCATCTTAGGGAGTGAGTCACCAGTGCCAGATGTTACTTACTTCCACTGCTCGGATTGGCGTAAACTGATTTTCCCCATCAGATGATGTCTTTTGGGAAAGTATCCGTAAGTAATCTGTTTGGTTAGCTCCTTCACACTAAAAGCACATGCACCGGTATGCAATGACTTGATAAACCTCCCCCCGGCTAAATCTGTGGATTGTTCCTAAGCATCTCCTTAGATATTCCATGGCTAAAGTTGGTATTCCCCACCCCAATATAATCTGTGCATTTTAGCTACTTGGAAAACATGTTTTCCTTTTAGGAGTAAATCCTGCTAAATTAGCGCATTACCAATAATGGAAAGTATTGGTGAGATATGTTGTCCTACGGAATGGCAGCTAACTGAATGTAAAATGACATTTGTCACTATCTGCGTGAGGCACACAATAATTTGTGAATGAAACTGAACAGGAAGTATGAAGTTATGACGTCATGTTCCTCCTTACATTCGTAGGCTGCAGCTTCAGAAATGTGGTGGGCTGGAGTACTACCAGGTGGAAGCTGTTTTCCGTCATTCATAGCCTGTGGGTGGCACAAGGCTGCTCATTCTGGCAATAAATACCTACATGGAAGATCACCTTTTTTTGCCATCCTAGTGTCGGTAAGAACTCAGGACAGTCCTGGACGTTTTAGCAGTATATGAGTCCACTCATTCCTTTTCAGTACCCGCCTGGTGGAGGGCTATTACTTTTAATCCTCTCTCTATGCCACAGCATTACCAACCAGGCCGATCCGTTTGCACAGCTGTCAGGTGGTACCTGATGGTTTGAAACGTATTACCTTCTTGAGCAATCATTTAAAAAACATAAATCATATTTCAAAGGCAAGGCATAAAAAAGAGACACTGACGAATAATGCGGGTCCATAGATGTAAATACAGAGAATTATTGCTTAATTTTCTTCTTCCTAAATAGATACTTTATATTTGAGTCACTTCAACATAATAGTCTCCTTAAGCGCATCTCAATGGCATGTTTGTACCATGTCATTTCAAATGGCACTTTCTGTACGGGAGCCAATAAAAATCATGTTTTGCTACAGAGCAAATCAGTGTTTTCTTTGTTAGTAGCAGCAGTTTGTATGATGGCAGCCTGTGCTGGAGTTATTCCCAACAGTGCTGTTGGCATTCAAAAATATAATTAAGTGCTTAGGGCAAAGTTTCTAAAATGCTAAGTGAAAGCATTAAGGGGCTGCCTAAATTCTGATCTGTAATGTTTCTTCAATCAAACTCTTAAAACTATCTTTCTATAGGACTCAGGAAATGGCCCGCCGCTGTTTGCTTGAGTCAAATGAAAATAAAAAAAGTGGCAGTAAAAAGTTCAGTGATTTAAAAGCAAATAGACAGCAATCCACCCTGCCACATTATGCTTGGTTTCTTCAGAAGAATGATGTGACATATTGATGGTATAGCAAGCAACGACCTGTGCGCGCCCTTACATCTACATACATTATCGGGTTTTGGGAGCTAAAATATAACGTCATCGCATGCACGGTTCTAATTCATAATTCACAGTGGAGTCCATCCACTGTAATTAGATTTAAATACGCTTCAAAGTTGTGCGTGTCTATAAAATGCACTTTGAGAAGTTAAGTGTGCTGTATGCTGACTGTTACTTAAAAATGAGATGCTTTTCAAGAGAGGTAAGTTCCATCAAGAAAAAAATGGGAAGTCACTCAAAGCAAACTGCCCTACTTGCACATTGCCCTCGGTCTCAAAGTTCCACCTGAAGTGGACCAGCCGTATTGGCACTTCACTGGCACCTCCGGCAGTGTCATGAGCGTGCGTGCTCGCGCAGGGCACACCTGTGCGCCTGCTCTAGCACGACTGGACTGTCCGAGGCATGTATAAATCTTTATTTGATAGTTAATTAAAACCATTCAAATGTTGTTTAAAATGTACAGCAGAAATGAATATCACTGCAACTAAAAAAGTACTTTAAAACCAGTAAAATTTTAAAAAGGATATGGCGCCAAATGACGGAGTACTATTACCTCAAGGAAACTCCAGAGGAATTTAAGTAAAAAACCTTTCATTCCAGGAGCATTCGTGATGAAAGTGCTAAGTGCAATGTACGAAAGTTAATGATTATGGTGCACAAGAGATGCTTCCAGAGTTTACCTGTTGGGCAGGTCTCACAGCGACTTGTCTATAAACTTCATAAATCTCACAATGAGCCTGCAGTCTTTGCCCTGGAAGCGGTGATCGATTGCCTCCTGGCGTAAATGAATGTCCAGTTCTTTAAATAGGGGTTTTAACCAGATTCTTCATTCCCACTCAAAGCAGGGACAAGTGCACAGCACATGGGCCAAGGATTCCTTCGTATGGGGGCAGAAGCGACGGAAGGTGTCAACATGTGCCTGCTTCCATCTTTGGGCTACTTCCCCTACATAGGCCCATCTGTAATCTTAAAAGCCTTAGGAGTAAATTTACAAGAAATGGCACTCTGCTGTTTTGCCGCAGCAGAGCATCAAAAATGAATCACTGACATAATATCGAAAGACACATTATCGAAATACAAATATTTCGACGCAAAAATATCTACATCAAAAATATCGATATTGTATACTTAATTATAAAAATACACTAATATCGAAACCACATTATCGTAATAAAACTATATCGGCTACACAAATATCGCACACATAAATATTGCAATACAAATTATCGACGGTTATAAATAAGTATAGGACATGTCCAAAATATCGAGAACAAAAATATAGACACCAATATTATCGTTTTTTAAAAATATCGACAACTCAAATACACATTAAAACTACTACTTCCAACACCAAAAATACAATAAATGACATAAATACACATATCACATAAAATTTATATATAAACATATCTATCAAAATAATAACAACATAAATTAATAATAACATAACAACTACACAAATAATATTTACAAACAAATAATAGCAACATATTCAACATTTAAAATATATATTATACATTTCTTTTTAAATAATAAATTCAACATATCCTTCCTCACCTAAAAAAACCTTTTCTCTCAATGTGCAATTTCCATACAAGTAAAACAATTACAAAACAAAAAAAAATTCAAATTAACCAATAGAAACACAGAAGATCGAAATAGACCAATGATTTTCAACAAACAATTAAGAACACACTATATAAACAAAAAAATATGTCTTCTTTTACACCTTAAACAAAAATAATTAAGGAAGGAGAAACTCTGCCGGATTTTCACCACTCTCAAACACACCTCTAAAATCAAGCCTACTACACCTAGGAAAAAGTAAGTAAATAAGCACTTCTAAATAAACTGTTAAATTAAAATGTAACACAGATTTCAATGGCTAACTTAAATTACTAACTAATATATTTTATGTCTTTATATTTCCACAACAGATATTACTCCAAAAACGAAAAAAAAGATTTCACCTTACAAAAACAGATAACTAACAAAGGGGGTCATTAGGATGGCGGTCGGAAAATCACTCCGACCGCCATGGTAGCGGGAAAACACCGCCCGCTAGGACCGCGGCATAACCGCCGGTCGTATTACGATGCTCCACAGTCAAAATCCGACCGCGGCGGTCGGATCCCGGCATCTAACATTGCGGCGGTTGCTGCAGCCAGCAGCACCCCAGCGATGTCCAAAAACGCATGTCCTGCATATCACTACACTGCGTGGCAGGCACTGCACAGTGCCTGCCACCTGGTACAGGGACATGTACCCCCCCAGTGCACCCACACCCCCCCACAACACAATGGGGGCCTGCAATGGGCCCCCGGAGACATTCTCCGCATGCCTCTTCATGGCGGTTCCACCGCCGCGGAAAGGCTGGGTACCACCGGCATCATAATTATGCCGGCGGAGCCTGGCCCTGCACAGGCCCCATTTTAGCGGTCCAGCTCCGCCCGCCAGGCAAGCGTGCGGACTGCTACCGGCGGAAAAGTGGCGGGTGGAAAATCGCACCGCCGTGGTCGTCACCGCCATGCTAATGGGAGCAGCGGTTTTTAGTGTTGCGATCGCGGGCGGATGACCGCCGCCGGGCCGCCCACCATCGTAATAGGCCCCGAAGTAAGTATACTCTAAAAATAACTTGTTAAATCTCACTAAAAGGGAACTGAACACCTAAAATGTCCTAACAGCCAAAACGACCCCATTTATACTTTTAAACTTTTTTTAAAACGTTTGTAAAATGAAAATAAAACGTTAATAAAACTATACTCTGTCATAAACACCAAGACCACCACATATAAATTGTAAAACATGAAATAAAATATGCTTTACTTTCTTTTCACAGAGCACTTCAAACAAACAACATTTGTTGAACAAAGAACATCTCCATTCAACTACAACTAAATAACAGTTTGTAAGTATATAATTAAAATGCATTTATTACTATTCATATAAACATGTATAATATTCTTTTACATATACTTTCATGTAGATTTTTTATAGATTTTACCACCTCACAATGACTGAAGATGCCCAATTTATAACATCTCAGAAAGGGAAATTCTTATTGTGTTATATGGGGTACGTCTACACCCAAGAGAAGCAAACAGGCCGTAAATTGAACTGGAAATGTTCAAAATATTACTCAAACAAATGTTATGGCCGTGCTACCACCAGGGAAACAACTGTATTATATACAAGGGAGCATAACCATCCACCAAATATTTCTGAAATTGAAGTTAGATCAACCCTTGAAAATATTAAAGAATTAAGTAGCACCTCACAACTTCCTACAAGTGTTATAGTTAAAGAACTATTACCTAAAGTACGCAGAGAAGCAACAGGTCAATTACCATCAATTGCTTCTATTAAAAGAACAATAGCTAGGACCCAAAAATCAACAACACCAACAATACCTACACCTAAAAAATTTGAGGATGTCATAATTCCCCCAGAACTTAGTATAACACACAATGATGAGCCTTTTATTTTCTTTGACAACAAAAATAAAGATAAAAGGATTATTATGTTTGCTACAGCAAACAATATAACTAAACTTCAACAATGCCAAACATGGATGATGGATGGCACCTTCAGCATATGCCCTAAACCATTCTACCAACTGTACAGTATCCATGGGCAATATCATAACACTTGCATTCCATTAATATATGCTTTATTACCAAACAAACAGAATGCAACATATACTGAAATGTTAGGTAAAATAAAGCAAGAAACAAATGACTTTTTCCCTCAAAGAATAGTAATAGACTTTGAACAAGCCATGATAAATTCTATCCTCAAATTATACCCCCACACATCTATACAAGGATGTTACTTCCACTTCAACCAATGTTTATGGAGACATTTACAGAAATCTGCACTTAGGGGTCGATTCCGATCTCAGTCTGTAGGGCTCCGAATCGGATTCGGCTTTACCGGATCCGAGTCGGAGGCTTTGTTTCCGACCGAGTCGTACAGAGGTCCGGCCGCCCAAGTACGATGCGATTGAACGCGAAATCGCCGACTGACTCGTTTCCGGGTCCGAACCGCTCCGTCCGACTAGTTCTCACTCGATTCGTACCGCGCAATGGAGACGTTTTACGACCGAGCCAGTACGATGCATGATCCGGACAGCCGGATCGAGTCGGAGCCTCCGACACGTGAAAGCTCTTGGAAGCGGACTTCGGGGGTCCGTGCCGGACCCCCCTTCACCCGTAGCCTTACGAGTCGGACACAGGGGGGACCCATGCGTCCTCCCTATACATGCGTGTACGGTGCGGATGGCACCAACGCGTACCCACTACAGGGGGCACCCTTTTGCGCAACGTACCCATTGAGTCAATGGGAGCCCATGTACGCGTCGTAGCAGGCTTTCCCTGCCACCAGGTCTCGATCATTGGCCTTGCTAAAGCGCTATTATTATTCTTAAGAAATACTGTTTTTTAAAATCAATCATGCATTTTTAGAATCGTATTTGAATTTGTCTTACTGTGTTCGCTATCGCCCCCACGCTTAAGCCGACTGTTTCCGGCTCCTTGCTGCTCCTGGTGACTCCCCGGTAGCAGCCAATCACGCTGCGAGAGGGTGGAGCTGAGGGCGGGAAACGGAGGTAAATGCAGCTCGCAGCGCGGAGTTCCCTATTAGGCTTTCCCTGCCACCAGGTCTCGATCATTGGCCTTGCTAAAGCGCTATTATTATTCTTAAGAAATACTGTTTTTAAAATCAATCATGCATTTTTAGAATCGTATTTGAATTTGTCTTACTGTGTTCGCTATCGCCCCCACGCTTAAGCCGACTGTTTCCGGCTCCTTGCTGCTCCTAGTGACTCCCCCGGTAGCAGCCAATCACGCTGCGAGAGGGTGGAGCTGAGGGTGGGGAACGGAGGTAAATGCAGCTCGCAGCGCGGGAGTTCCCTATTAGGCTTTCCCTGCCACCAGGTCTCGATCATTGGCCTTGCTAAAGCGCTATTATTATTCTTAAGAAATACTGTTTTTTAAAATCAATCATGCATTTTTAGAATCGTATTTGAATTTGTCTTACTGTGTTCGCTATCGCCCCCACGCTTAAGCCGACTGTTTCTGGCTCCTTGCTGCTCCTAGTGACTCCCCGGTAGCAGCCAATCACGCTGCGAGAGGGTGGAGCTGAGGGCGGGGAACAGAGGGTAAATGCAGCTCGCAGCGCGGGAGTTCCCTATTAGGCTTTCCCTGCCACCAGGTCTCGATCATTGGCCTTGCTAAAGCGCTATTATTATTCTTAAGAAATACTGTTTTTTAAAATCAATCATGCATTTTTAGAATCGTATTTGAATTTGTCTTACTGTGTTCGCTATCGCCCCCACGCTTAAGCCGACTGTTTCCGGCTCCTTGCTGCTCCTGGTGACTCCCCCGGTAGCAGCCAATCACGCTGCGAGAGGGTGGAGCTGAGGGCGGGAAACGGAGGTAAATGCAGCTCGCAGCGCGGGAGTTCCCTATTAGGCTTTCCCTGCCACCAGGTCTCGATCATTGGCCTTGCTAAAGCGCTATTATTATTCTTAAGAAATACTGTTTTTTAAAATCAATCATGCATTTTTAGAATCGTATTTGAATTTGTCTTACTGTGTTCGCTATCGCCCCCACTCTTAAGCCGACTGTTTCCGGCTCCTTGCTGCTCCTAGTGACTCCCCCGGTAGCAGCCAATCACGCTGCGAGAGGGTGGAGCTGAGGGTGGGGAACGGAGGTAAATGCAGCTCGCAGCGCGGGAGTTCCCTATTAGGCTTTCCCTGCCACCAGGTCTCGATCATTGGCCTTGCTAAAGCGCTATTATTATTCTTAAGAAATACTGTTATTTAAAATCAATCATGCATTTTTAGAATCGTATTTGAATTTGTCTTACTGTGTTCGCTATCGCCCCCACGCTTAAGCCGACTGTTTCCGGCTCCTTGCTGCTCCTAGTGACTCCCCCGGTAGCAGCCAATCACGCTGCGAGAGGGTGGAGCTGAGGGCGGGGAACGGAGGTAAATGCAGCTCGCAGCGCGGGAGTTCCCTATTAGGCTTTCCCTGCCACCAGGTCTCGATCATTGGCCTTGCTAAAGCGCTATTATTATTCTTAAGAAATACTGTTTTTTAAAATCAATCATGCATTTTTAGAATCGTATTTGAATTTGTCTTACTGTGTTCGCTATCGCCCCCACGCTTAAGCCAACTGTTTCCGGTTCCTTGCTGCTCCTAGTGACTCCCCCGGCAGCAGCCAATCACGCTGCAAGAGGGTGGAGCTGAGGGCGGGAAACGGAGGTAAATGCAACTCGCAGCGCGTGAGCGCAGCGGACGTGCGCAGCGGGCGCGCCGGCGGCGCGCCAAAGGCAAGCCCATCTGCACCCGTCTGGGCCCAGGGGCCATTCGTTATGCCCGTCCTACTAGCTACCCCTCGGAAACACTGAAAACTATGCATTCTACCCATTTGCACCTCGCCTGTGAAACCTTGTCCCTTACATCTAAACACGGAATCTTTATCAAACGGAGCACGTTTCCAGAAATACAGATCTCCAACACCCCCAAGCACATTTCACATAGCCAGGCTAAACTCGGAGCTAGGCCCTTATCGATCTATTACCTTAACACCCGCTCTCTTGTCAGACACCAGCTGGACATATTCCTCCTATTGACCACTGATAAACCTGATATTCTATTGCTGACTGAAACCTGGCTCACTGTCGACTCTGCCCCTGATATGTTGGCAGCACTACCCCCCGATTATTATATCATTCATGCCAACCGTCTGCCTGGTAAACCAGGGGGGGGGGTCGCAGCCATCATCCATGCTGACTTCAAGTTCTGCTCCTTGACATGCCTTGCTCTCAAGGAGACAGAGAACATAGTAATACATCTTGAATCTGTCAACGACTCCTTCGTCTGTGTATTAATCTACAGGCCACCTTATCAGATGCCTTTTTTTCCCCTCTCACTCAGTGAACAGATGGCTAAACTCGTGATTGAGCATACCAAGGTCCTTCTCGTTGGCGATTTTAATTACTGGTACAATGACCCTCAGGAAGGGGTACAATCAGCTGAGATGTCTGATATCCTTACAAATTTAAACTTTACCCAACAAGTCTCATTCCCTACTCATTTGAAAGGGCATATCCTTGACCAAGTCTGGACTATTGGTCTGACCACTTCTACCCCTACAATTGTCCCTTGCATTTGGTCTGACCACCATTTAATAAAATTTACACTTGTTCTTCCGGCCATCGAGAAAATTAGTACGGCCGAAGGCAGCTTCGCTAGAAAATGGAACAATGTCAATAAAAAAGATTTTCTTGACACGTTATCCAACACAGCCCCATCCCCTGGCACTGACATCAATGCCTCGGAAATGAACATATCCGAGTGGCTATTTAATGCCAGTAACAAGCACGCACCCCTTAAAAAAGTCAAATTAGCCCGCCGCGCAGACGCACAGCGATGGTTCTCCACTGAACTTAAAATCCAGAAATTGGCTTTGCGCCAACTAGAGAGGCAGTGGCGACTGAAGTACTCCCCCGACAAAAAACTCCTCTACACCATAGCTCGGAAGGAATACAAGAAGAGCATCCTCACGGCCAAAGCCGCTCATTTTTCTGCACGTATCCTGAAGTCCAACAATAGTTCTAAAGAAATTTTTTCCATAATTAATGAATTAGCCAATCCTGAGAGAATCCTTTTGAAGGCTACACCCTCCCAAACATTGTGCAACTCTTTAAATGACTATTTTATTGAAAAAATTATTACTATCAAATCCAGTATTCCTAAGCACTCTTCCATCCTGAACCCTTCTGTCTTGCACAGAAACAACTGTAGTATCAGCTGTTTCTCTTCTATCAGAACGGAGACCTTCCAGGATCTCCTTGTAAAAGTCAAATCAGGTGCCCCTTCTGACTGCTGCCCACCACATATACTTAAGGACTGCCTTGCAGTCTACCCGGGCCCCGCACTCGCCCTTCTGAACGAGTCACTTTCATCTGGCCAAGTCCCTATGGCCTTCAAGAAAGCTACAGTGGTACCCCTCCTAAAAAAATCTGGAGCGGATCCCGCGCTTTTGTCTAACTACCGCCCGATCTCTTTGCTCCCATTCCTGGCGAAGGTATTGGAAGCCCATGTAGCTAAATGTTTGTCTAACTTTTTGGAGGAATCTAACTACCTGGACCCTCATCAGGCAGGGTTTCGGCCGGCTCATTCTACTGAAACTGTAATCCTTGCTGTCCTGGATACTCTCCGGGACAACGCCGACAGAAGCTCTCCTCAGGCACTGGTATTATTGGACCTCTCTGCCGTCTTTGACACGGTCGACCACACTATTCTGCTCGACCATGTCAAACATGCTGGTATTCAAGGCACGGCGGCTCTCTGGCTTACTTCCTTTTTGGAAGATCGCTCCCAGGCCGTTCGTCAAGGTCACTTTTTGGCTCCCCCACGTAAAATCACCTGTGGCATTCCACAGGGCTCGGCTCTTTCTCCCCACTTATTTAATCTTTATATTGCCCCCTTGATTCAGTCCCTTAAAGATAGGAAGGTGACTGTTTTTAATTATGCAGATGACCTCCAACTACTCTTTAGGATTGACAACTCACACAACTCGGTCACGGACTTTCAGGCTACAATGCGGCACATCCAACAATGGATGGGCCTCAACCATCTCAAACTGAACCCTGGTAAGACAGAGCTTGTTCTCACTGGGGACAGTTACAAGTACTGGGGTCCCCATTACTGGCCACCAGAGCTAGGACCCCCTCCCTCCCCGTCCCCCTCGGCTAAAACACTAGGAGTCTCCCTCAACAATGACCTTTCACTAAAAACCCAGGGCGGTGCGGTTATCTCTAAGTGTTTTTTTCAAATGCGCAAGATCAGGAAGATACACCGCCTTCTCACTCAGGAAGCCCTGATCCAGGTCATAATAGCCACCGTCCTGTCACATCTGGACTATGCCAATTCTGTGTACTTGGGCATGCCACTCTACCTGCTTAAACGGCTTCAGATGGCCCAGAATCATGCAGCCCGACTGATCTTTCGACAACCTAAATGGCAACCAGCGACTCCCTTGCTGAAGAAATTGCACTGGCTCCCCATCTCCCAGCGCTGTGCCTTTAAAACAGGTTGCATATTTGACAAGGACAAGGGAACCCAAATAAAGTCTGCCAGGGACCTTGGGAAATAGTACTTTTCTAGAGAACAGTGGTCCCATGGAACTATCTAGTATGAACAGGATGAATATAGACTCAATCAGTTCTATATTGATAACGACTTATCCAGCCGGACAGAGGTCTACTTTAATGTTTATAGTTAACAGAGTAAAAACTTTTTCAAAACCAAGAATAAGAGTAAGCGGGACACAGGCCTGTGCCCTCACTACACATACATAGAACACAAACAATGTGACTTCGTACTCGCTCGGTCGGACTGCAGGGGTCCGGCTAGGTCGGAAAACAATCCGGATCCGGATCGGTCGGAGAGCTTTCCGACCCAGATCGGAATCAGCCCCTATGTGTGGAATATGCAGCAAATATTAGCTTTGCATACCAAATAAAACACCTAATAGCCCTAGCCTATGTGCCAGTCACAGATGTGGCTGAGCACTATAACATTTTAATAGAAAGTCCATTTTACCACCAAAATGAACAAAAATTATCTCCCTCTCCTAGATTATTTTGAGGATACCTGGGTGGGGAGATTACACAGATCAGGCCATAGACGGCAACCTAAATTCCAAATTCCTTGGTGGAATGTGTACCTAACTACACTTAACCAAGAAGCCAAAACAAACAACGCAGTTGAAGGTTGGCATAATGCCTTCCTATCTTCTACAGGACGAAGCACTCCTACCCTACATAAACTATTAATTGCCATACAAAAAGAACAAAACTTCCAAGAACTAAGAATGGAACAATCTATCATATAATTAAAGCCAAAACTATCTAGACAAACTGCTCAAATGTATCAGTATCTTCAACAACAAGTACAACTATATCCTTCAACAAGAGGCCTAGAGTACCTAAATATGATAGCAAAAACTCTAGTCTGAAACATGAAACAATTTTAATTTACCAATCTCAAAAAACAATTATTGGAATAAAAACCGTGCATTCTATTAAATCAACCAAATAATTATTTTGTCTAATATATATTATTATTTTATAACAACATATATAGAGACAAAATAATTAAACAACAAAACAAATAAACAACTACAGTATTTAAAATAACATAATTTCCCTCCCACAATAAAAAATGTTAAAACCACTTACCTTTTCCACTGCTGTAATACGAAAATCCACATCATCCAAAATAATCCATGTAGTTCACAATCCATATTTTTTCAAAACAGACCCCAATAAAATGCAAAAATACAACTGTCAAAAAGTAGATCCTCCATGTAAAAATCGACAACCCAATAACCATAAAAAACCCGAAAATTCGTTAAAAAGTTAAAAACCGCTCCATGAAAACCGAATAATAAAGGAAGTGTAAAATAAATATTAGTTGATATAACTAATACACACTTCCTTTAAAAAAAAAAAACGCAATGCTCCGTTTTTCTAAAATGCTTTGTCGTAAAACCTAAAATAGAAAAACAAACATTCCCACCCACACAAATGTACAAATAATACACTTGAAAACACCACTACAAACATTATTAACACAATATTAACGTAAACTAAAGATAAATAGAAAAATACTAACTAGGCCGTAAATACGAAACACAACGTTAATAATTAATACCTAAATAAACAACTAAAAGCACTATAACTTCTAAAACATAACTCCACACACCCTAATAACAACACGACTACCTTCAAACCACACTGAAAAAAGTTTAATATAAAAGAAAATTACTCTTACCTTCTCAAACGCGAGCTTCTTTCTTCCCAAATGACCCAAAACAACAACGAGCGGTTACTAAATTAAAGGCCCAAATAAAGATGTCAATTATAAAAATGTTAAATAAATGACTAAACAATGTATTTAATATTTAATAATGATTTAAAAATTACTGTTGCATTCTAATAAAATAATTAAAAATATACCCTAAATATATTATGTGTTTTTTATCTATTGTAATATTATAATAATAAATATTATGACATAATAATATTTAATATTATAATTATAAAAATGTATATATGTTAAACAACAATTACTAAAACATTGGATTAATATTCTTTATTGTTTAAAAAATATGTAAAATGTTAATAAAATAAAAAACTGTTCTATGTTAATATTTTAATATTAATATTAATAATACAAATATATATAGTTTGTATGATAAAATTAAACTATGCTATTGTTTTGTGCACTTTAATGTAAAATATTTACAGTATATTATGTGAATAAATACTTACCAAATTCTGTAACAGTTGTAACAATATTAAAATTGAAAAACAATATGTTGTACTTATTAAAACATATGTACCAATTTACAAAAATGTCATTTAAAAAAATTGAAATGCATCATGCTATATTTGTAAAATATATATAATTGTAAAATATAATTTTGTTCATTATAAAATTTTTGTTACAATAATTTACTTGTTAAAATATACATACTAATAAAAAAGAATTCTCTGTAATAAATACACTATCCTACAAACACTTATATTTTGTGATTATTTTTCTACAGTTCAATAAAAAATAACATTTTGAATAAACTTATCACTTCTATGTTTTATATAATAAAATTGGTGAAATAAAAAAATCTCTATTTTTTGAACTACCTTTTCATTGCTATCACTTTAAATGTACATGAAAAAATGTTTTTCTTATAATTAATTTATTTAAAGTATATAATTTTAATAAAATAAAATATATATAAAAAATATATTCTTGTTCAACATATAACTAAATATGTTTTAAATATGTTTACCTTAAATAATATTATTACACTATATTTAAAAATTACTCACCTAAATTATACTTACAACTCAACTCAACATAAACACCCAATACTATTTTTTATTTAATTAACCTTTTTTACTACTCAAAGTACACTCTGGGGTCGATTCCAATCTCGGGCGGTAGGGCACCTAACAGTATTCGTCCGGAAAAAATACAAGCCGAATGCGTGTTTCCCGACCGATTCGTACACTCGTCCGGACGAACAAGTACGATGCGTCTAACAACCCAGTTTCCGAGCGAGCCGTAATCACCCAATCCAGCTCCTGTTCCCCGCCCGAGCCGGATCCGTGAACGCCGAATCGAGCCGCACGGAAGCAAATACACAGCACCTTCCGGCCGGACTAGTACGATGCGCAATCCGTACGCGCCGAACCAGTCGCTACGTCCGGCACGTTTGAGCATCCGGGCGAGCCGTACATAAGCTCCGTTTCGAGCCACAAGACGATCCACGGCTACGAGACGAACAAGCCAGCGACGAGTACGAGTCGAAGACACGAGAAACCCGAACGAGACGAACCAAGCATGAATCCCATTGCGCAGGTCCTACCTATACTCTACATCTATTACCGGGACCGGCACGGACGCGTACGGCGCAGACGGTAAGTCAAACACCAACAATACAAACAAACTACACGTACCCGAAATATGTCACACACACATAGGGATGCACAAATAACGTACACTAGCAACAGCAGAACCATAGGGGTGGGATGGCCAACACCAATGCCATACACACCCATAGGGGGATGGATGCCTACCACCAACACCACCCTACCACCACCCCTACTCATGGGTGCCTGGATGCCTGTCACTACTACCATCCCCACTCATGGGGGGATGGATGCCTACCACTACCACCATCACTACTCAGGGGGGGCTGGATGCCTACCACTACCACCACCCCTACTCAGGGGGGCCTGGATGCCTGTCACTACTACCATCCCCACTCATGGGGGTATGGAGGCCTACCACTACCACCACCCCCACTCAGGGGGGCTAGATGCCTACCACCACCACCACCCCTACTCAGGGGGGCTGGATGCCTGTCACTACTACCATCCCCACTCATGGGGGATGGATGCCTACCACTACCAGCACCACTACTCATGGGTGCCTGGATGCCTGTCACTACTACCATCCCCACTCATGGGGGATGGATGCCTACCACTAACACCACCCCCACTCAGGGGGCTAGATGCCTGCCACCACCACCACCCCTACTCAGGGGGGCTGGATGCCTGTCACTACTACCATCCCCACTCATGGGGGATGGATGCCGACCACTACCAGCACCACTACTCATGGGTGCCTGGATGCCTGTCACTACTACCATCCCCACTCATGGGGGGATGGATGCCTACCACTAACACCACCCCCACTCAGGGGGGGCTAGATGCCTGCCACCACCACCACCCCTACTCAGGGGGGCTGGATGCCTGTCACTACTACCATCCCCACTCATGGGGGATGGATGCCTACCACTACCACCACCACTACTCAGGGGGGGCTGGATGCCTACCACTACCACCACCCCTACCCATGGGTGCCTGGATGCCTGTCACTACTACCATCCCCACTCATGGGGGGATGGATGCCTACCACTACCACCATCACTACTCAGGGGGGGCTGGATGCCTACCACTACCACCACCCCTACTCAGGGGGGCCTGGATGCCTGTCACTACTACCATCCCCACTCATGGGGGGATGGATGCCTACCACTACCACCATCACTACTCAGGGGGGGCTGGATGCCTACCACTACCACCACCCCTACTCAGGGGGGCCTGGATGCCTGTCACTACTACCATCCCCACTCATGGGGGTATGGATGCCTACCTCTACCACCACCCCCACTCAGGGGGGGCTAGATGCCTGCCACCACCACCACCCCTACTCAGGGGGGGCTGGATGCCTGTCACTACTACCATCCCCACTCATGGGGGGATGGATGCCTACCACTACCACCACCCCTACTCAGGGGGGCCTGGATGCCTGTCACTACTACCAACCCCACTCATGGGGGGATGGATGCCTATCACTACCACCATCACTACTCAGGGGGGGCTGGATGCCTACCACTACCACCACCCCTACTCAGGGGGGCCTGGATGCCTGTCACTACTACCATCCCCACTCATGGGGGTATGGATGCCTACCACTACCACCACCCCCACTCAGGGGGGGCTAGAGGCCTGCCACCACCACCACCCCTACTCAGGGAGGGCTGGATGCCTGTCACTACTACCATCCCCACTCATGGGGGATGGATGCCTACCACTACCACCACCACTACTCAGAGGGGGCTGGATGCCTACCACTACCACCACCCCTACTCATGGGTGCCTGGATGCCTGTCACTACTACCATCCCCACTCATGGGGGATGGATACTTACCACTACCACCACCCCCACTCAGGGGGGCTAGATGCCTGCCACCACCACCACCCCTACTCAGGGGGGCTGGATGCCTGTCACTACTACCATCCCCACTCATGGGGGATGGATGCCTACCACTACCAGCACCACTACTCATGGGTGCCTGGATGCCTGTCACTACTACCATCCCCACTCATGGGGGATGGATGCCTACCACTACCACCATCACTACTCAGGGGGCTGGATGCCTACCACTACCACCACCCCTACTCAGGGGGCCTGGATGCCTGTCACTACTACCATCCCCACTCATGGGGGTATGGATGCCTACCACTACCACCACCCCCACTCAGGGGGGCTAGATGCCTGCCACCACCACCACCCCTACTCAGGGGGCTGGATGCCTGTCACTACTACCATCCCCACTCATGGGGGATGGATGCCTACCACTACCAGCACCACTACTCATGGGTGCCTGGATGCCTGTCACTACTACCATCCCCACTCATGGGGGATGGATGCCTACCACTAACACCACCCCCACTCAGGGGGGCTAGAGGCCTGTCACCACCACCACCCCTACTCAGGGGGGCTGGATGCCTGTCACTACTACCATCCCCACTCATGGGGGATGGATGCCTACCACTACCAGCACCACTACTCATGGGTGCCTGGATGCCTGTCACTACTACCATCCCGACTCATGGGGGGATGGATGCCTACCACTAATACCACCCCCACTCAGGGCGGGCTAGATGCCTGCCACCACCACCACCCCTACTCAGGGGGGGCTGGATGCCTGTCACTACTACCATCCCCACTCATGGGGGATGGATGCCTACCACTACCACCACCACTACTCAGGGGGGGCTGGATGCCTACCACTACCACCACCCCTACCCATGGGTGCCTGGATGCCTGTCACTACTACCATCCCCACTCATGGGGGGATGGATGCCTACCACTACCACCATCACTACTCAGGGGGGGCTGGTTGCCTACCACTACCACCACCCCTACTCAGGGGCCTGGATGCCTGTCACTACTACCATCCCCACTCATGGGGGAGGGATGCCTACCACTACCAGCACCACTACTCATGGGTGCCTGGATGCCTGTCACTACTACCATCCCCACTCATGGGGGATGGATGCCTACCACTAACACCACCCCCACTCAGGGGGGCTAGAGGCCTGCCACCACCACCACCCCTACTCAGGGGGGCTGGATGCCTGTCACTACTACCATCCCCACTCATGGGGGATGGATGCCTACCACTACCAGCACCACTACTCATGGGTTCCTGGATGCCTGTCACTACTACCATCCCGACTCATGGGGGGATGGATGCCTACCACTAATACCACCCCCACTCAGGGCGGGCTAGATGCCTGCCACCACCACCACCCCTACTCAGGGGGCTGGATGCCTGTCACTACTACCATCCCCACTCATGGGGGATGGATGCCTACCACTACCACCACCACTACTCAGGGGGGCTGGATGCCTACCACTACCACCACCCCTACCCATGGGTGCCTGGATGCCTGTCACTACTACCATCCCCACTCATGGGGGATGGATGCCTACCACTACCACCATCACTACTCAGGGGGCTGGATGCCTACCACTACCACCACCCCTACTCAGGGTGGCCTGGATGCCTGTCACTACTACCATCCCCACTCATGGGGGGATGGATGCCTACCACTACCACCATCACTACTCAGGGGGCTGGTTGCCTACCACTACCACCACCCCTACTCAGGGGGCCTGGATGCCTGTCACTACTACCATCCCCACTCATGGGGGTATGGATGCCTACCACTACCACCACCCCCACTCAGGGGGGCTAGATGCCTGCCACCACCACCACCCCTACTCAGGGGGGCTGGATGCCTGTCACTACTACCATCCCCACTCATGGGGGATGGATGCCTACCACTACCACCACCCCTACTCAGGGGGCCTGGATGCCTGTCACTACTACCATCCCCACTCATGGGGGATGGATGCCTATCACTACCACCATCACTACTCAGGGGGGCTGGATGCCTACCACTACCACCACCCCCACTCAGGGGGGGCTAGATGCCTGCCACCACCACCACCCCTACTCAGGGAGGGCTGGATGCCTGTCAGTACTACCATCCCCACTCATGGGGGATGGATGCCTACCACTACCACCACCACTACTCAGAGGGGGCTGGATGCCTACCACTACCACCACCCCTACTCATGGGTGCCTGGATGCCTGTCACTACTACCATCCCCACTCATGGGGGGATGGATACCTACCACTACCACCACCCCCACTCAAGGGGGGCTAGATGCCTGCCACCACCACCACCCCTACTCAGGGGGGGCTGGATGCCTGTCACTACTACCATCCCCACTCATGGGGGATGGATGCCTACCACTACCAGCACCACTACTCATGGGTGCCTGGATGCCTGTCACTACTACCATCCCCACTCATGGGGGGATGGATGCCTACCACTACCACCATCACTACTCAGGGGGGCTGGATGCCTACCACTACCACCACCCCTACTCAGGGGGCCTGGATGCCTGTCACTACTACCATCCCCACTCATGGGGGTATGGATGCCTACCACTACCACCACCCCCACTCAGGGGGGGCTAGATGCCTGCCACCACCACCACCCCTACTCAGGGGGGCTGGATGCCTGTCACTACTACCATCCCCACTCATGGGGGGATGGATGCCTACCACTACCAGCACCACTACTCATGGGTGCCTGGATGCCTGTCACTACTACCATCCCCACTCATGGGGGATGGATGCCTACCACTAACACCACCCCCACTCAGGGGGGGCTAGAGGCCTGTCACCACCACCACCCCTACTCAGGGGGGGCTGGATGCCTGTCACTACTACCATCCCCACTCATGGGGGGATGGATGCCTACCACTACCAGCACCACTACTCATGGGTGCCTGGATGCCTGTCACTACTACCATCCCCACTCATGGGGGGATGGATGCCTACCACTAATACCACCCCCACTCAGGGCGGGCTAGATGCCTGCCACCACCACCACCCCTACTCAGGGGGGGCTGGATACCTGTCACTACTACCATCCCCACTCATGGGGGCTGGATGCCTACCACTACCACCACCCCTACCCATGGGTGCCTGGATGCCTGTCACTACTACCATCCCCACTCATGGGGGGATGGATGCCTACCACTACCACCATCACTACTCAGGGGGGGCTGGTTGCCTACCACTACCACCACCCCTACTCAGGGGGCCTGGATGCCTGTCACTACTACCATCCCCACTCATGGGGGGAGGGATGCCTACCACTACCAGCACCACTACTCATGGGTGCCTGGATGCCTGTCACTACTACCATCCCCACTCATGGGGGATGGATGCCTACCACTAACACCACCCCCACTCAGGGGGGCTAGAGGCCTGCCACCACCACCACCCCTACTCAGGGGGGCTGGATGCCTGTCACTACTACCATCCCCACTCATGGGGGGATGGATGCCTACCACTACCAGCACCACTACTCATGGGTGCCTGGATGCCTGTCACTACTACCATCCCCACTCATGGGGGGATGGATGCCTACCACTAATACCACCCCCACTCAGGGCGGGCTAGATGCCTGCCACCACCACCACCCCTACTCAGGGGGTCTGGATGCCTGTCACTACTACCATCCCCACTCATGGGGGATGGATGCCTACCACTACCACCACCACTACTCAGGGGGCTGGATGCCTACCACTACCACCACCCCTACCCATGGGTGCCTGGATGCCTGTCACTACTACCATCCCCACTCATGGGGGGATGGATGCCTACCACTACCACCATCACTACTCAGGGGGCTGGATGCCTACCACTACCACCACCCCTACTCAGGGGGCCTGGATGCCTGTCACTACTACCATCCCCACTCATGGGGGGATGGATGCCTACCACTACCACCATCACTACTCAGGGGGCTGGTTGCCTACCACTACCACCACCCCTACTCAGGGGGCCTGGATGCCTGTCACTACTACCATCCCCACTCATGGGGGTATGGATGCCTACCACTACCACCACCCCCACTCAGGGGGGGCTAGATGCCTGCCACCACCCCTACTCAGGGGGGGCTGGATGCCTGTCACTACTACCATCCCCACTCATGGGGGGATGGATGCCTACCACTACCACCACCCCTACTCAGGGGTGCCTGGATGCCTGTCACTACTACCATCCCCACTCATGGGGGGATGGATGCCTATCACTACCACCATCACTACTCAGGGGGGGCTGGATGCCTACCACTACCACCACCCCTACTCAGGGGTGCCTGGATGCCTGTCACTACTACCATCCCCACTCATGGGGGTATGGATGCCTACCACTACCACCACCCCTACTCAGGGGGGGCTAGATGCCTGCCACCACCACCACCCCTACTCAGGGAGGGCTGGATGCCTGTCACTACTACCATCCCCACTCATGGGGGATGGATGCCTACCACTACCACCACCACTACTCAGGGGGGGCTGGATGCCTACCACTACCACCACCCCTACTCATGGGTGCCTGGATGCCTGTCACTACTACCATCCCCACTCATGGGGGGATGGATACCTACCACTACCACCACCCCCACTCAGAGGGGGCTAGATGCCTGCCACCACCACCACCCCTACTCAGGGGGGGCTGGATGCCTGTCACTACTACCATCCCCACTCATGGGGGGATGGATGCCTACCACTACCAGCACCACTACTCATGGGTGCCTGGATGCCTGTCACTACTACCATCCCCACTCATGGGGGGATGGATGCCTACCACTAACACCACCCCCACTCAGGGGGGGCTAGATGCCTGCCACCACCACCACCCCCACTCAGGGGGGGCTGGATGCCTGTCACTACTACCATCCCCACTCATGGGGGGATGGATGCCTACCACTACCACCACCACTACTCATGGGGGCCTGGATGCCTGTCACTACTACCATCCCCACTCATGGGGGGGTGGATGCCTACCACTAACACTACCCCTACTCATAGGACGGGTAATGCATGACACATCTAGCATACTCCCACATAAGGAATGACAGAAAATTACATCCCCCCAACACCATGACAAGTGTGTGTAGTCCGTGTCAAATGCCTACAACACTGAACATGACATTGAACATACAATGTGACCCCTAGCACATGTGTCACACATAAATGTGTGTGGCCTCCACAATGCAAGCAGACCATGGCCACTGTGGCAATGGGCTCGAACACCCCATCACCACAGTGACCCAAAGGTAAGTGTGCTATCCATAGCTGATGCACATTTTGAACAGTGTGGCAATGGGGCCTAAAGCCCCATCACCACAGTGACCAAAAGGGAAGTGTGGTATCCATAGCTGATGCACATTTTGAACAGTGTGGCAATGTGGCCTAAAGCCCCATCACCACAGTGACCAAAAGGGAAGTGTGGTGTCCATAGCTGATGCACATTTTGAACAGTGTGGCAATGGGGCCTAAAGCCCCATCACCACAGTGACCAAAAGGGAAGTGTGGTGTCCATAGCTGATGCACATTTTGAACAGTGTGGCAATGTGGCCTAAAGCCCCATCACCACAGTGACCAAAAGGGAAGTGTGGTGTCCATAGCTGATGCACAATTTGAACAGTGTGGCAATGGGGCCTAAAGCCCCATCACCACAGTGACCAAAAGGGAAGTGTAGTCATGGTAAAAGCTGCCAAAGCCAAACTGCATGGATGAATCCTGGTCACACAACAACAAACACATCAGTGGCATAGTAGTGCTTGTGTCCCATAGCAACATAGATTGGTCGAGGCAAACAGTGCAGTGTCACTGAAACATCGTTTTGGCCATGTGCATACAAACATCACCCATGGGGGCCCACATTGTCAACATTCACAAATAACCCAATGACAGCAGTGACCATCATAATGCTGACCCACATATCTGCACCAATGGACACACAAATGTAGATATCCTGTGGAGACTGTAGATGTCAGGTGAACAAATACCATACCATGGCATCAATGGAACATACAAACCATGATTATTGTGCTGACTGATGACCTAGGAGTCCCAGGGACAGCAGGGGAAAGCCACCAAACAACATACAGCCAATGGCACACTCAAGATATGCCAATGCAGTGGTGCAAAGGCACAAACACAAACAGGCAGACTCACACTGCATATCAAACACAACAGGTGATGGGGGGGGGGTGCCAGTGTCCCCAGGCAACCACACAACACATGAGGAGGCATGAATTCCAACCACACAAATGTGTATACAGTGCCATACAAAAGTTACTCATGGATCGGATACCCCTATGTGGGCAATCAGGCATTGTTAGATGAGAGGGAGCCCAAATTACACATGTCACACAAGCTTGTAGGAACAGCAACTAACACAGCAAGAGACAGACCCACCACAGCACTACCCCCAGGGACCCCACATTGTGCTGACACTAGCCTGCATGATAATCCCACTGTGATGACAAAGGTAGATGTCGTTCACACTGTGAACCACAGCCATGTGTCCTGAGCAACAAACTACCATCACACCTACACAAGCTCCAATCAATCAGCACGGCCTGCCAGCCAAGGCCAATATGGAGGTAGGGGTCTAGCCGTGCAACAACTCACTTTTGCACACACTCAACACCACACACCCTGATCTCCACCAATGTGCAGCAGTGAAGCTCACTTGGACTGGTGGCATTGGACATGCACCAATGACAATACCAGGGGTGGTGGTGGGAACTAAGGTGCAGAACCCCATCACACATGGCCAGTCAACAAGACTCGTGAATGTCTGACACACAGCACAGTATTCCATACATGGGCATGATGTGAAATCCACCGCAATCAATGGGATCCTGGATATAGTCACACACCAACGAAGAAGCCAAGGTGACACACGAAGAACACACGTACACAACTTCCAACATTGCAGCTCTGACCCTGAGGAGTGGCAGCCGTCACACACACAACGTGTCACAATCACTGAAAGCTACCACAAACTGAAAATCACATGACTTGTGTAAACAACAAGTGCCAAGGGGAATCCTGAATGTGTCCCATCTGCGTTTGCCCACATCCCCAGCCCTGACAACAAAGACAACCTGGTATGACAACCTCATTAACATTAGTTTGCCATGCACACACATCACGGAGAAACCAGGTCCAAGATGCTGGATGAACACAGAACAACTCAGCAAGCATCACAAACAGGAACATCACTAGGGACACAGCCTGTGTAGGAAAAGTGAAGGGAACACGCACAGACATACTTACACAACACACAACACAGGCCCACGCAATGTCACGGGATTACACACTGCCATGAGGGCACTCCACTCCTGTGGAAGGTCCGCTGTGCCAAACCTTGTCTGTGCACGACCCAAACATGTCAGCAGAACACTCCGTCAGTGAGTCAACAACCACAACACACAGAAGGCTCTGCTCACATCAGCCTGGGTACGGGAGTGTCACGTCAGTCATCTGCATACACACAAAACACGTGTCAAGCAAGTTGCACTGTATACACAGATGAGTCCTTCGACATTGATGTGCAAAACTGCATGTCCAGTGGAGCTGGGCACACAGTCAGGGAAATCGGAACATTGAACAGTGGTAAGCCCAACAGATGTGCATCAGTGTAAGACAAATATGTTAATTTACAAATGCAAAATGTACATCCCTGGGTCAAATGCTGAACATTACACCCTCAGACTGCAGCAAAGGATGCCATAGATCCAGACTACAACAGGACACATATCCCATGGACCACATGGAGTCCATCACAGCAACACTTCATTTTCCTGATATGAACACTATTACAACTGCAAATGCAGGATGCTACTCATCCACATCATGTACATCAAAAGAAAAGCCACAATTAAACAAAAAGAGGCTTTATTCAGCAAATGGCAAGTAAAACTCTGAAGTCCCAAAGAAACTAAGGCCAATGGCCAGTCCAAAATCACAGTCCCAACAGGGTGATAAGTGACAACTGGTCACCCATTGCTTGCCTGCACTTGTACGGACAGGGGACATCCCCCTTGGAGGGGCATACAAGGGGCAGGCCAGGCACCGCAGGGACAGGATCAGGGGATGGCAGAAGGAGGCAGTGAAGGGGTGGTGGGTGCAGGAGTGTCACCGGCAACTGCAGTGGAGGTGTCTGACTCAGGGGGGCCGGCACCACTGTGGTACACAAGTCAGTTGGTGTGGGTGCTGCAACCACTGCAGTGGGCTGGTCTGATGTAGTGGACTGGGTCCCCACTGCAGTGCCCGAGTCAGACGGGGTGGTTGTGGACTCCACTGCAGTGCATGACTCCAAGGGAGTGGAAGGGGGGCAGATGAGGTGGGCAGGACAGAGGGGGGACCCGGTCTCCACACCAGTGGCACTAACAGGCAGAGCGTCTGGGTTGGGGGTGGAAGAGAAAGTGGCAGGGGGGGAGGGCCTAAGCAGTCTGGGGATGCGGTATCGGTGTGTGGGGGAACCTGGGGCAGGGTGTGGCGGGGGTACCTGTGGAGTGGTGGCCTGGGGGATGGAGGAGAGAGACTGGGTGGTGGAGCTGCGTGGTGGTGGTGGGGTCTTGCTCTTCCTGGTCTGGGGGGACTTGTGAATGGGGTCCTGTGTCTGCCTGTGCCTGGGGGAGGGTGTCCGGGGGCGAGGGGCACTCCCCTCTGTGTGGGTGGACTTCCTCTTCCCCCAGTATGCTGGATCAGCAGGATTGGAGGGGAAGAGGCCGAGGTCACACAGGAAGATCTGCTGTGTAGGTGGGGTAGCAGGTGAGGCAAGGGAAGGGGTCTTGGAGGGAGAGGATTTGGAGGACTGCGGAGTGACTGTCGATGCCTGTGTGTGTGTCTGTTCCCCATCCCCTGTGGGTGTGGTATCGGTCCCCTGAGGATTCTTGTGTGCACGTCTTGCCTTTCTCTTGGGTGTGTCTGTGCTGCTCGTGTCTGTGTGCTTGGGTGATCGTGCAGGTGTGCATGTGCTTTGGACAGGTAGGGTGGCAGGAAGTGTGGATGGGGCAGAGGTGGGAGGGGTGAGGGACTGTTGGAGGAGGGACACTGCTGCCGTCAGGGAGGAGTCCATGGACTTATTGCTCCTCTGTAGGGCAGACATACCCGTCGAGATGCCCTCCATGAACGACACCAGCTGTGTCAACAGAGTGGTGTGTGCATGGAGGACACTCAGCATTGCTGTCTGCCCTACATGGAGCTGCCGAAGGATGTACACAGACTCCTCACTCAGGGCAGCAGGGGACACAGGGGCAGGGGGTGCGGTGCCTGGCACGAAGGAGACACGCTCCCGAGCACGGGAGCCTCCACGGACCTCAGAAATGGGAGCCAATGGGAGGGCGGTGGTGGTGGTGGTGGTGGTGGTGGCGGGGTCAGACAGACTAGCTGGCCTTTGGTGGCTGCTGAGACCCGCCTCCACAAGGGAGTCATCCTCCGAGATGCTGTGGTCCTCAGCTGAGGTGGATGGTGCTGAGGACTCCTCGGTGTGGCTCCCCTCGCCCTCCGTGCCACTGGGTCCCTCTGACCACTCGTCGGATGCTGACCCAGTCTGGCTCCGCTGCTCCTCCTGGTCCGTGGAGCTGTCCCCTCCTGTGGCCGTGGATGTATCTGCAAACAATTAGGGAAACAGACAAACATCAGTCACCTGCACTGACCGCACACACCACAGTAAGTACAGCACATCACAGAGCAAGCCCTGGCATCCTTAGTTGAACATTGCCTAAAGTCCTCACACAGATTCAGGGAAGCCAATTGTCAGTCTGATGGTCAACCATGGGACTCACACCCCTCCTGTCCTTGCACCCATCTATCTGGTGCCTGTCTGATGATAAGACCCCAGTGTGGACACATGCACCACCTACACAGATGTTGGACATTGCAGGGAACACGGTGAAGTATGTGAACATGCACACATCACATCTCTTGCCACTGAGTCAGTGCAGGTGTCCGGATGAAAGGGATGGCCAGAGTCTAAATAGAAATGCATGTGATGCATACCAGCACCAGACACCATGATGCACCCATGTCCGGATAGTCAATGCCACAATGGGGTGCATGTTGCACATGTCACTCCCCTTCAGGATCAGTCTCAGGAAGTTTAATGCCATGACACAGGAATGCGTGCAAAGTCATACATTACTGTCTCCAGTCACATGGCCATGGCAGCCAGCCAACAACAGTCTGCACTGTGTCACAATCCGAGTGCATGGGGAATGCAAGTTATGTGACTGACAAGTGCACATGTCCATCCCCCAAAAACCACATCATCTATACTACTATTTGTCCACGTCATACCAACTGGACATATGGGGGACATGAAACACAACTCTCTGAACATGAGCTCCTCACAGTGTGCTGTGAATGAAAAACAGCTGCCTGAAAGTCACAGTCGCAAACACCTGTGTGCAAAGTCAAGTGATCAGACACCTATAAGTCACAGAAGTATCATCTATCATGGTCACATCTCCGATGGCATGCTGAGCCCTAACCGATAAACATACCAGTAGTCCTGACAACGAAGACACAGCACAATGAGACAGAGGCAGACACCTGAGGGTACATTTCACTGATCACAACATGCCAGATGATACACGGGAGTGGGAGTACAGAGTGAATTGTATGCACTGGAGTAGGCATGACTGTCCAGCTCCACCTGTAAGAGGGATGAGTCTTGGACAGTAGGCAGGTGGCTAAGCATGTGTGACACACTTGATACACATATTCCTGAGGCCAAAACATTGTTCCCACCAGCAGCATGGGTGTGTGCCAAATTCCACAGGGACATGTGGTGATTCAGATCAGCAAGTGGACCACATATCAAAGTTACACCCAGATTACATGTCAGAACTTAGGCATTGTGTAAGCAATTGACCCACCCATGAGTCGCACAACATAGTCACAGGAACAAATGCTGTCCCCCACCTTGATCAAAGCTAAATGCAATGACACAGTCCCCAAATGACACAATTTCCTGACTTTAAGGGCCACACATATGCGTATCAGAGGAGAAGTGAGCATGTCACAAATGAGGGACATGGGTCCTGGTCCACATGACTGATGTACTGTGGAAGTTTAACCAGGCCAGAGGAGGGCACATAGCATGTCAGACAAAGTGCACAGTGCAGTCATGGACTCACCCCCTCCTTGCTGCTGTCTGCCCTTCAGCTGCCCATCCAGGTCAGGGAAGACCACCGCCAGGATCCGGAGCATGTGGGGGGTCAGGGTCCGGTGTCCGCCCCTCCTGCGAGGAGGCGACAGCTTCAGCTGGACCCTTGCGATCCTCCGGGTCCAGCCCGAAGGTCCTGCCACCTCTTCTGGCAGTTGCGGATCCTGCGCCTGTATACCCCCACGGATCTTACTTCCCGGGCGATGGTCAGCCAGATTTCCTGCTTCTGGTGGGCATCAACCTGTGAGGATGACAAAGTGAAAAGGCCATTACTACACATGCAACATATACGTGCATCACACAGTTGGATATACATGTCTCAATCACAGGGGCATATGATGTACACAGGCAGTGCAATAATGGCTATGAACAGTTTGCCAGCAGTCACTACATGGTATCATTGCATGGGAAGTAAACCTAGTTGGAATGCACTGTTACTGCACTGTACCAGTTCAGTGCATGTAACTACACACTTTGGGGTGTGACAACTGCTCAGTGAGCATGCTAGCCAGTGGTGTGCACACTGTAAGTCCTGCCAGTCAGACAACATGCACAATTAGTAAGGCAGTGGACAGCACACTCACCTGCTCCCCTGGTTTCCCATACAGCTTGCTGTACTGTGGAAGGAGGCTGTCCAGCAGGGCCTGGTTCTCCTCAAGGCTGAAGGCTGGGGCTCTCTCCACAGTACGTGCCATTGCAGTAGCCAGAGGATGCAGAAACAGCAGCAGTGTTGGTGGCAGATGTCGTCCTGGAGCATGTAGTGCAGGCAAGTGAGCTCTCAGGGGAACAGCCAGCATTATATGTGTGCTGCAGAGGCAGATACTGTCCCATGTGTCCAAAGTGATAGGTCTAAGTCGTTTGCATCTTCTGAATCTGACCAATCCATGGAATAGCAGCACTAATACACGCCCACAGCATCCTTCAAATCTTCAACTTCATGACACCCATGATTTTGCAACATTGTTGTGGCTGGCCAACTGAATTCACTGCATCAGACTCGTTGGAGCTTCGAAAACGTGTCCGTTGCCATGCCAGGCCACAGCCAATGCGTGCACACTGATCGGTCCATTGCTGTACAACGCGTATATCGGGATACAACGCGTACCCGCTCACAACACATGCAATGGGCCGGCCGGGCACACCGATCGGTCCATTGCTGTACAACGCATACCCGCTCACAACACATGCAATGGGCCGGCCGGGCACACCGATCGCTCCATTGCTGTACAACGCCTACCCGCTCACAACACATGCAATGGGCCGGCCGGGCACACCGATCGGTCCATTGCTGTACAACGCGTATTTCGGGATACAACGCGTACCCGCTCCCAACACATGCAATGGGCCAGCCGGGCACACCGATCGGTCCATTGCTGTACAACGCGTACCCGCTCACAACACATGCAATGGGCCGGCCGGGCACACCGATCGGTCCATTGCTGTACAACGCGTACCCGCTCCCAACAGATGCAATGGGCCGGCCGGGCAGACCGATCGGTCCATTGCTGTACAACGCGTACCCGCTCACAACACATGCAATGGGCCGGCCGGGCACACCGATCGGTCCATTGCTGTACAACGCGTACCCGCTCCCAACACATGCAATGGGCCGGCCGGGCACACCGATCGGTCCATTGCTGTACAACGCGTACCCGCTCACAACACATGCAATGGGCCGGCCGGGCACACCGATCGGTCCATTGATGTACAACGCGTACCCGCTCACAACACATGCAATGGGCAGTCCGGGCACACCGATCGGTCCATTGCTGTACAACGCGTATTTCGGGATACAAAGCGTACCCGCTCCCAACACATGCAATGGGCCGGCCGGGCACACCGATCGGTCCATTGCTGTACAACGCGTACCCGCGCCCAACAGATGCAATCTGCCGGCCGGGCACACCGATCGGTACATTGATGTACAACGCGTACCCGCTCACAACACATGCAATGGGCCGGCCGGGCACACCGATCGGTCCATTGCTGTACAACGCGTACCCGCTCCCAACACATGCAATGGGCCGGCCGGGCACACCGATCGGTCCATTGCTGTACAACGCGTACCCGCTCACAACACATGCAATGGGCCGGCCGGGCACACCGATCGGTCCATTGATGTACAACGCGTACCCGCTCACAACAAATGCAATGGGCCGGCCGGGCACACCGATCGGTCCATTGCTGTACAACGCGTATTTCGGGATACAAAGCGTACCCGCTCCCAACACATGCAATGGGCCGGCCGGGCACACCGATCGGTCCATTGCTGTACAACGCGTCCCTGTACAGGTCAGTCGCATATGTCACCATGCTTGTCACTGGTGAACGTATGCCAGCCACATATACCTGCCAGAGACCCAGGGGCACACCTACAACACCACACCCAGTCCACACTGTTTCCTAAGGCATGTAAGGCTGCATTTCCTTCTCTGTGTATGGGGTTAACATGTGGTTTCTGTGGTGGCACTTGTGGGCAGCCACACCCAGGCTGTGCATGTGTTCATGGGGACAGGGTCCTTTGTGTGTTGTGCACATGACCACTGTGATGTGCAACAGTTCATTTTGGAGCATGTGGCATGGTCACATTTCCAGGTTGGGTATGTGTATGACATGTCACATACCCCCAGAGTCCCATGTGGGAAGGCATGTACGTCACAGGATGACCCATTGCCACAATAGTGATGTCCCTCCACAGTCTGTGTGCATAATGTGTTTCCGATGTCTCTGAATCCATGTGCACGATAGGAGACATTCTCCACATCAACGTTGTTTGTGCATGGACTTTGATGTTGTGCGTCACTGGCGTCCATGTCTGTCCTGCGGATGCGACAGGGACCACTACCTGTGGGAGTCATGTTTGTTTTTCTGACGTGTACATGATACGCCATGTCATGCCAGTGTCCATGTGGCAAGACAGGGTCACTGGGAATCTACCTGTCAATGAGCTGTGATGCCTGTGGCGCATCTGTCCAGACATGTCACTGTGGTGTGTGTGTGGAACGTGACAGCAGTAAATGGGTACTGTGACACAGCCTAATGGTTTCCCATAGCACAACCTGGTACCTGTTGTGCACACATGTTGTACTGAGAAGTTAGATGATGGCCATGTAGGTGCGAGTTATGTCCAACAGAACGGCACACACATCAAGTACTTGTGTCACGTAATGATGTATCATGTGAAATTGTGTATGGTGAATGGCACATATGTGGGGTGACTGACAATCTTTTTTCCTTCAACCTATGCACTGCAGGGCTCCAGCTGTCCATAGACCATTCCCTGACCTGGCAACAATGGTGGAACGTGACAGCATCCGACGGTACCGCTTCACCAGGCAGCTGATTGAGGATTTGGCAGTGCGCTTGGCACCACATTTGCAACCTGGCCGGACGTACCCTACGGCGCTGACCCCCAAGGTGAAGGTAATGGCAGCCCTACACTTCTTTGCCACCGGTACCTTTCAACACACTGTTGCGACTGCCGGTGGGATGTCACAGACTATGTTCAGCCGTGTGCTACGCGATGTTTTGGAGGCATTGTTGAGATGCCTGAACCAGTACCTCTATTTCCCTACACGTCAACAACTCACTGACGTCAAGAGTGACTTCTATGCCCTGGGGAGGATGCCACATGTCATTGGCTCCATTGATGGGACACATGTGGCTTTGATACCACCACAGGCACATGAGCAAGCATACCGGAACCGTAAACATTACCATTCGATCAATGCTCTGGTGGTATGTTTAGCAGATATGAGCATCACACATGTGTGTGCCCGTTTCCCTGGTTCAGCACACGATGCCTACGTGATGAGGAGTAGTCGCATCCCGAGGATGATGGCACAGATGCAGAACCAGCGTGCCTGGCTTGTCGGTGTGTACTGACTTTGTACCATTGTGTGTGTTCTGATCTGTAGTATTCCAGCCACTTTTCCAAATCAGCTAATGTGCACTTGTCTGTCCGTAGGTGACTCCGGATACCCCAACATGCCGTGGTTGCTGACACCCCTCAGGAAGCCTGTGACACCAGCCCAGATGCGCTACAATGAGGCACATGGTCGGACCAGGAGAGTGATAGAGCGGACCTTTGGTCTCCTGAAGAGCCGCTTCCGCTGCCTGGACAAGACAGGAGGGGCCCTCCCATATGCCCCAGCAAAGGTGTGCAAGATTGTCATCGTCTGCTGCATGCTACACAACCTGGCAGTGCGGAAGGAGTTGCCTCTCATCCTGGATGACGATGACCAATGTCCGCCACCTGTGGAGGATCCTGGCCTGGACCACGATGCCAGTGATGATGATGATGATGATGGTGATGTCCGCACACAGCTCATCACCAACTTCTTCAGCTGAATGTGAGTATCCAGGGAGATGTAATGTGAATGACGTGAGTTTGCATGATATGTGTGGGTGGTGCTCTGGTGCTGTTTGAGTGTGGCCATGTGCCACTTGACTGGATGCGTGCAGCAATGTGTCCTTCCAGGTAGTCTGAACTCCCCAACAGTTCTGACATGCTAACTTGGTTTAGTGTAGTTGTCTTGTGACATGTTTTGGGCATGAGTATTGCAGTACTGTCCTGTTCTACAGTGATTTTAACTGTGTGTCATGTCTGTCCTTCACAGGGTGCTTACTGTGTACTTTGGTCAACTCGGATCCCCCGACACCATGATTCAGCTTTCAGGGTGGCAGCAGTAGTTTCCCTACAAGTGATGTACCACACACCCCTGGACTTCATATCTTCTGCACTTGTTGACTGTGTGGCCACTGCCACGTGGGTAAACCTTGCATTTGTAGTGGAAACAACATGTTGCTAATGTGTAATAAACCTGTGCTTCACTTTGGGATGTGAGTTGTCTGTGGTCACACATCTGACTGACATTTGCTTACTGCACCTGTGGGCTAGTTGACACAGACTCTGAATAGGTGTGGTGTATGTGCATTCCACTGTATTTCCTGGCAACATCACTGTGGGCGATGAGTCCGATGGCCCTGGTGTCTGTGTTGTGTAGCCCTAGTGGTGTGTCTCCCTCATATGTGTCACGTCACCATGACTCACACAACGGTGTTGTACTTGCTGTAGCAGTTAGCATACACAGTGTAATTTGGCAGAACATCATAACCATAACAGTATCCACATTTGAATAATAACAGTGGCAAGTAAGGTGTACTAGTGATTTTATTTACAGAAATGTGTGTGTGTATAGTGCACAGGATGGTGGGTGCTGTACATTGGGATTGTGATCCAAAGTTCCCAGATGAGTTGGAAGTCTTGGTAGCAGAAATGTCCTGAGTGAAGTCCACAGTCATATGATACATTAGTCCAACTTGAACTCCCCATGTCATGTGGGAAAGTACTGTTGCATTCGACAGGGTGAAACTTTTGCACACAAAGGATAATTTCCGGAACAGGTGTTGGCTTCCTGGGGGATGTACGTGGCCATCAACCTCTCAGTTTTCCTTCCTCGGATGACCCCTCTTCTTTGGGGGTTACCCTCACGTGCAGGCTGCGGCGGTGCAGGGGAGTCTCCGCCAGAGTCCTCCTCCCTCCCTGTGGCGGTGTCAGTTGTTGCAGCACCAGATGTTGTGGGCACACAGGGAGGTGTGGCCATGTTGGTGCTAATCTGGCGGAGGCATGTCAATATATCCCTATGCACCGCTGTGAGTTCTTGCAATGTGTCCCACTTGGACTCCATGCGAGACATGTGTGTCTCCACACGGGACATGTGGGAGTCCAAGCAGGCATGATGGGCAGCCTGCTGCTGTTGTATGTCCTTGAGGATCCCCACTACCTGTCTGACCTCTCCGGTGCTATCCTGGTACGCATCAGCGATGCGTGCCAGTTGTGGGTCATCATGCAGTCCAGACCCCTCTGCAAGCAGTGACCTATGTCTACCACCCCTCCCACCACCCCTGGCGACACGTGCAGGACCTGCGGTGGCACGCACAGGTGACCCGAGGCCCACTTGGGGGTTGTTAGTGGTGTTGTCATCCGTTGCCTCACGGTGGGCCTGGGGCCCTGTGCTGTTGTCAGCGGTGGTCCTTGGTTTGTCCGTGTCGGCGGGGGTGGTCTGTATGTTGGCAGTTGTTGGAGGGGTGGGTGCAGGGGGTGCAGATGTTGGTCCAGCTGGTGCTGCATGATGACTCACACCGGAGGTGGCAGTTAGGTCTTCGCCATCCGAGGAGGGCAGAGGCTGTTCCACACCAGTGAGCTCTGTGTCACCCGGAGCCTGGGACAGGGACTCCTCCTCACCTGCTGCTGTGTCCCCATCATCATCACCTGTATTTGGAAGAGACACACATTGTATGTAATGTTTCTACAGGCATCAATGGTTCACACACCTGACAGTTGTGACTGTACCTCTGGATGCGGGCATGTACATTGCATTGTCCTAAGTTGTCACAGTAAGAGGTTGATATTGGTGTAGCACATTGTCATGCATACCTGGGGCATTTCAATATGAATATTGAGGTGTGTGCATGGCCAGCATTGGTTGTATTTGGTGGACATCCGGCCATCCTTCTCCACCTGGCCCAGTTATCCCACCATGAAGCATGCCACCCTTGCAGTGGGTTCAGGTTGACTCTCAGGATGTCATTCAGTGGTGTTGTGCTGTTTGTTGGTGCCCAGTTCCCAGCAGGGCCTTGTGCTCCCCACAGCAGTAGCCAGTGTCAGCCATCTTCTCAGTCCTTATCCACTCCCTGTGATGTGAGCATGGTTCAGAGTGGTGTTGATGGGCCAATTGTGAGGGTGAGCAGTATCTGTGACTCCAACTCCCATCATGCTATTGCCTACACCCCCTTCCCAGCATGCCCATACTTCCTTCCTTTTGACTCAGCTTCCCTGTGGGGTAGTGTGCCTGTGCTGACAGGAAGGCTGACAGTGTTGTCCTTGCGTTTGTTTGGCTACAAGTCCCAAGAGTGTCCCTGTGCTTCACACAGCATTACCCAGGGTGGTGGTTCTTTGTGGGATCTTCATTTGGTATGTGAGGCATTGCATTCTCCCAGGTGGGTTATGTGGAGTTTGTGTTGAGGGGGGTGTGAGGTGAGCTGCTTGTAACTATGGTCAGTGCTGTGAGTCCTCCTTCCCACCCAGCCAGATATCCCACCATGCAACGTGCTTGCATTGCAGAGAGTGCAAGTTGGCTTTCAGGATGTCAGGCAGTTGTGTTGTGCTGTTTGTTGGTGCACAGTTCCCAGCAGGGCCTTGTGCTCCCCACAGCAGTAGCCAGTGTCAGCCATCTTGTCAGTCCTTATCCACTCCCTGTGATGTGAGCATGGTTCAGAGTGGTGTTGATGGGCCAATTGTGAGGGTGAGCAGTATCTGTGACTCCAACTCCCATCATGCTATTGCCTATACCCCCCTTCCCAGCATGCCCGTACTTCCTTCCTTTTGACTCAGCTTCCCTGTGGGGTAGTGTGCCTGTGCTGACAGGAAGGCTGACAGTGTTGTCCTTGCGTTTGTTTGGCTACAAGTCCCAAGAGTGTCCCTGTGCTTCACACAGCATTACCCAGGGTGGTGGTTCTTTGTGGGATCTTCATTTGGTATGTGAGGCATTGGATTCTCCCAGGTGGGTTATGTGGAGTTTGTGTTGAGGGGGTGTGTGAGGTGAGCTGCTTGTAACTATGGTTAGCGCTGTGAGTCCTCCTTCCCACCCAGCCAGATATCCCACCATGCAACGTGCTTGCATTGCAGAGAGTGCAAGTTGGCTTTCAGGATGTCAGGCAGTGGTGTTGTGCTGTTTGTTGGTGCACAGTTCCCAGCAGGGCCTTGTGCTCCCCACAGCAGTAGCCAATGTCAGCCATCTTGTCAGTCCTTATCCACTTCCTGTGATGTGAGCATGGTTCAGAGTGGTGTTGATGGGCTAATTGTGAGGGTGAGCAGTATCTGTGACTACAACTCCCATCATGCTATTGGCTACACTGACTTCACCAGCATACACAGAATTCCTTCCTTTAAGTGAGCTTCCCTGTGAGGTGGTGTTCTAGTGGTGGCAAAATATCAGGCAGTGTTTTTTGGTTATATTTGTGCCACTGCCTTGCTCTATTTGTTGTTAGGTTTGTACATGTCATGACACAGTTACATATCACTATGAGATGGCATGTATTGTGTTTATCTAACTGACATACACATCTTGGGATGATTATCTTTTGGTTGCTGTTGATTTGCTAGGGGTGGATGGTTTGACTGTCCCCTTGAGAGTGATGTGTGTGTATTGGCACACAATATTGTGTATATTGGTTGTGTACTCACCAGGCTCTGGGATGTCTGTTAGTCCATATACGCTCACTGGTGGTAGGATGGCCCGCACCTTCTCCTCCCAGGGCCTGAGGTATACTGGTTTTGCAGGAGGGCCACTGCTGGTGTGCTGGCTCAGGAGGTAATCCTTCTTGAGTAGGTCTCTGACCCTCCTGCGCACATCATACCACCTGTTCTGGATGTCTTCCTTTGTGCGCAAACATGGTGATTGTGCATTCACCCTGTCGACGATCCTCGCCCACATCTTGGTTTTCTGCGACATGGGGGTCTGTTGGACCAATGTGCCAAACTGTGGCTCTACCCTCAGGATCTTGTCTACCATGACTTCCAATTCACTATCTAGGAACTTTGGATTCTTCTTTAGGGGCATGGTGATGGGTGGTGGTGGTGATTGATGTGTGTGTGTGTGTGTGTGTGCAAGTGAGGGTGTGTGTGTGTAGGTTTTGCTGTGTGTGTGTGAGGGTGCTATTTGTTGAGGTGCTAATGGTGTGTGGCTTTTGTTTTGGATGAGCTGTGTGTGTGTCTGTGTTTGCTGTGTGATGGTGTTCTGTGCTGGCAGGTCAGTGGAATTTGCAAAGGATCATGGTAGGGATTTGTGGGCTTTATGTAGGTGGAGTTGGGGTTGTGTCCTTGTTCCATTTTTTTCACCCCCTGTATTTATTGGCTTTGTCATTGCTTGTTTGGCCCTTGTTTTTTGTATTTTTTCATTTGTGATTATTGTGCATGTAGGAGTCGTTGTTCTGACCGAGTAGGACGTTGCAGTTGTCTCGTGCGCGCCTCTCCGAGTCGTTCCCGCTGTGTTTCAGCTCAGTTTCATATGCGGCGTACGCGTCGGTCGCGGAGTATTGTGTTTGTTCGGCTGGGTTTTGTATGCGTGTCGGTCGTACGGCTTGGGCTCCGTACGAATCGGTCTGATTTTGCACCCATTGCATAGTACTGCGCGGGTCGGATTTCGCGGGTACGTTTCGTTCGGGTTATTTCCTGATGCGTGTCGGTCGGTTCGATTCGCTTGGTTTCCCGGCCGGATAGCTTGTTTCCGTCCGGGTCGGTCATTCGCCTTGAGTTCCATACGAGTCGGTCGTGGTTCCCATGCATTTCATCATACTACCCGGGTCGGACGGCGCCGGTACGTGTCGGTCGGAATAAATTCCAGTACCGAGTAGATGCTGGACACTGACCCTAATTAATTTACTATTCCAACTCCAGTCTAAAATTAATTGGGGTAGATGATGGACACTGACCCTAATAATTTACTATTCCCATTCCAGTCTATATTTAATTGGGGTAGGTGCTGGACACTGACCCTAATTAATTTACTATTCCAACTCCAATCTAAATTTAATTGGGGTAGGTGCTGGACACTGACTTTAATTAACTTACTAATCCCACTGCAATCTATATTTAATTGGAGTAGGTGCTGGACACTGACCCTAATTAATTTACTATTCCCACTCCAATCTATATTTAAATGGGGTAGGTGCTGGACACTGACCCTAATTAATTTACTATTCCCACTCCAGTCTAAAATTAATTGGGGTAGGTGCTGGACACTGACTTTAATTAATTTACTATTCCAACTCCAGTCTATATTTAATTGGGGTAGGTGCTGGACACTGACACTAATTAATTTACTATTCCAACTCCACTCTAAATTTATTTGGAGTAGGTGCTGGACACTGACCCTAAATAATTTACTATTCCCACTCCAATTTATATTTAATTGGGGTAGATGCTGGACACTGACCCTAATTAATTTACTATTTCCATTCCAGTCTGTATTTAATTGGGGTAAATGCTGGAGACTGAGCCTAATTAATTTAATATTCCAACTCCAATCTAAATTTAATTGGGGTAGGTGCTGGACACTGACCCTAATTAATTTACTATTCCAACTCCCATCTAAATTTAATTGGGGGAGGTGCTGGACACTGACCCTAATGAATTTACTATTCCCACTCCAATCTATATTTAATTGGGGTAGGTGCTGGACACTGACCCTAATTAATTTACTATTCCAACTCCCATCTAAATTTAATTGGGGGAGGTGCTGGACACTGACCCTAATTAATTTACTATTCCAACTCCAATTTAAAATTAATTGGGGTAGATGCTGGACACTGACTTTAATTAAATTACTAGTCCCACTGCAATGTATATTTAATTGGGGTAGGTGCTGGACACT
The DNA here is from genome assembly GCA_963921515.1 of Calotriton arnoldi. Taxonomy (NCBI): domain Eukaryota; kingdom Metazoa; phylum Chordata; class Amphibia; order Caudata; family Salamandridae; genus Calotriton; species Calotriton arnoldi. The sequence goes on along the minus strand of CAWUFW010000317.1, from coordinate 182,371 downwards.
GACCCTAATTAATTTACTATTCCCACTCCAATATATATTTAATTGGGGTAGGTGCTGGACACTGACCCTAATTAATTTATTATTCCAACTCCAGTCTAAAATTAATTGGGGTAGGTGCTGGACAGTGATCCTAATTAATTTACTATTCCAACTCCAGTCTAAAACTAATTGGGGTAGGTGCTGGACACTGACTTTAATTAACTTACGAGTCCCACTACAATCTATATTTAATTGGGGTAGGTGCTGGACACTGACCCTAATTAATTTACTATTCCCACTCCAATCTATATTTAATTGGGGTAGGTGCTGGACACTGACCCTAATTAATTTACTATTCCAACTCCAGTATAAAATTATTGGGGTAGGTGCTGGACAGTGACCCTAATTAATTTACTATTTAAACTCCAGTCTAAAATTAATTAAGGTAGGTGCTGGACAGTGACCCTAATTAATTTACTATTCCAACTCCAGTCTAAAATTAATTGGGGTAGGTGCTGGACACTTACTTTAATTAACTTACTATTCCCACTCCAATCTATATTTAATTGGGATAGATGCTGGACACTAATCTACATTAAGTTAATTTTCTCACTATAATAACTATTAAATTAACAAATTATATACCAGTACATAATTTTATTAATATTGTTTTTTCTTTATAACATATTTCCTAAGACTTCCTATAAAAATAAATTAAAATTTAAAAAAATATATTTACACCACTAAATTTAATAAAATATAAATATATTTATAATATTAATTACATAATTTTTTTAAATATTTTAAACATTTATAAATATATATTTTTCAAAATGTAACAACCTTATCTCCTATAAACACTACATTATACTTATTTATGTTACTTAAAATTAGATTTAAATATAAAAATAAAACATTGTTTCTTATACAATTTATACAAAGTAAATTAATATTTGTACTAAAAACACCTCACCCTTAAAATGAATAAATTAAACATCCAAATGATAACAATTTTTTTTTATTTAAAATTAACTTAATAATTTATATTTATGATTTTAAAATTATTCCAATTTTTTTTTTTAAACAATACCCATCCATATCCCCGATAAATTCAACATCCCACTACAAAATTTTAATTTAAATTTCGAAATTTTAAATAAAAAATGTTATATTCATTTTTAAATTATCCAAACATTTTTGTGAATATTTTGAAAACAATACCCACATTTTTCCCATATAAACACAACATGCCAATCCTAAAAGTTAACTTTAAAATGAGAAATTTAAAATATATTCATAGATAAAATAAAACAATTATACAAATTAATTTAGTATTTTTAAAACACACCCCACCCTTATCCCCTATTAACGGAACATCCCACTCCTAAAATTTTAAATGAAATTCGAAATTCAAATTACATTTTTATTTTTTTAGAATTTAACGAAATTATGTTAATATTTTTAAAAACACTCCCCAATAAACACAAAATCCCACTCCTAAATGTTATAGTGAAATTCGAAATTCAAATTAAAATTTCATTTTTAATATTTTAAAATTTTACGAAATTATGTTAATATTTTTTAAAACACTCCCCACCCTTATCCCCTATAAACCCAACATCCCGCTCCTAAAATTTAATTTGAAATTCGAAATAAAAAAATAAAATTCATACTTAAAATATAAACATTTTGAAAAATAAAATTAACTTTTTTAAAACACTCCCCACCCTTATCCCCTATAACCCAACATCCCGCTCCTAAAACAATATAAAAATAAAACATTATTATACACATTTTAAGCACAATTTAGTACTTAACATTCACTATAAAATATTTCAAAAAACATACAAAAACGATATTTTCACGTCGATATTTGTGCTTTCGATATTACTTACATCGATATTTACCTACACACCTCAAATAGATATTTTTTACATCGATATACAGAACATCGATATTTAACACTGTCGATATTATCAACTCGATATTTCTGTATGTCTAAATAAAAAACTCGATATTTTGTCTGTGTACCATCAAAAATGTTACGGCCGTGGTACGACAGTTCCTAACATCATGTTAGCGTCGTATTTACAATACTGCACTCCATTATGTTAGGAAGAGGCCAGCGTCAGAAAAACTGACGTTGATGTGTGCACCAAGTCAGTAAAAAATGCACACTAATGTAGAAAATGTGATGTTCGGCCAATTAGTATCCAGAAAACCAGACGCTAGCTGTCCTAGCGTCACTTTTGTGCACCCAGAGGTAAATAAAAATACAAAAACGCCACTAAGTGAAAAAAAATAGTTACATTTACCTGAAAGCAGCAATGGAGCAGCAAAGAGTGAGCACAGACCAGGACACCAACTCCAGCAACCCCACTACCAGCCAGGATGTCCAGCCAGAGTCCCAGGGGAAGAGGAAGGTCAATTTCAATGAGGTGAATAAGATCTTGATCACAGAGGTGATGGAGCACCAACACCAGCTCTTTGTCAGATCCAAAGTGCGATTGAGGAGGAAAAAGACCATATGGCAGACCATAGTGGAGACGGTCTTCAGCGTTGCCGAAGTCAAGAGGACAGTTGGTGACTGTAAGAAGCGCTGGCACAATTATAAGCGCAAAACAAAGGCGAAACTGGCAACCAACTTCAGGGCAGCATTTCAGACCGGAGGTGGTAGTCCAACATCTCAGGAGGAGTTGGAACCCAGGTGGAAACTGCGGAGATCGCCCCGGTCACTAAGGTGCTGACCGTTGATGTGCAAGATCTCACTGCACGGCTGCGGTCACTGGAACACAGAATAGACGATGCGGGGGGCTGCTCCCGCCGCAACAATGTCCGTGTCGTAGGGCTGCCGGAAGGTGCGGAGGGCCACGATGCGGTTGCCTACGTTGAATCCTGGATCGCTCTCCCCTTACTTTGCAGTGGAGCGTGCACACAGAGTGCCGTCAGGCCGGCCGCCACCTGGTGCAAGACCTCGCCCTTTCCTATTACGTCTGTTTAACTTTAAAGACAGGGACGTGGTACTCCGCAAAACCAGGCACTTGGAATCCATCGTGGTTGACAAGTCTCAGGTCCTCTTCTCCAAAGACTACGCTGCAGGCGTCCAGAAGCGGTGTAGCACTTTCCTCCCTGTCAAAAGGTGATTGCGTGAACTAGACATAAAATACTCCCTCATATTCCCGGCTCGGCTCCGAGTGGTTGCGGATGGGTCCACTCACTTCTTCAATGACGCAGCAGATGCATGGGACTGGCTTGAGTCCACGGGTCACCATACCTCGCCAAGTCAGAAAGGAGCAGCAAGGGAGTCAAACGCGAGGCGGCACAGAAATCGTCATAGAAGACACAGGTCACGGGCGGCAGGCTCGCCAAACCAGCTGAGGACGGCCCCTGATCCAGAACAAGTGTTCCAAGAGAGACAAGGCGTCCTCAGAGCAGTGAAAAGCATGAGAAGCAGACGGCCTAGAAGAGACTCTGATATTTCTTCGGACCACTCGCTGAGTGGCGACAGCTCGCTGGGCATGTGGCCCACTGGAGAAGACTCGCAGTCACTCCCTGTGGTGACGACGCAGACTGCGAACGATTTAATGTAATGATATGATGTATTTGACACCCAAATCTGTATGCAATTACGACAAAACTGAACACCCAGAAGCTCAGGTCAGTCAGACACTTAACATGGCACCCTACTGACATAGGTGCAAGGCGCACTGGGGTCCCGCCAGATCCCTCTCCACATGCGTGCTGGCTACTGGACGCCTGGTGCACCACACAAGATTGACACACCACGCGCGTTCACTCAAGTCAAGCAGGCCCACAACACTGCAGTGCTCTTTGCTACCTACACACCAACACCCCCCAACATGTTTGAACCACCGTGCATAGTCGACAGTTGCCACATGGCATTGTTCAGTGTTTGGGCAGATACCTGTTGTCCCTCTGCTCTACCCAAGTTCTGTCCCACACAGCTCCCTCTCACGCCAACTCCACGAAGCATCGTTTACGTGAACTTTCACCATCTATGCCTACACTATGCGCTCCCTGACTACGCTATGCGCAGCTGTCTACCCCCAGGGATTCCGGGTCAGGCGCGCACAGTGCAGCACTCCTCTCTTGAAACATGCCACACACCAACGTAATCACCTGGAATGTCCGGGGGCTGCACACAGTCACGCAGATGCAACATCTATGCGTACCTTAAACGTCACAAAACTCACATAGCGTTCTTGCAAGAGACGCACATAGCGCAACCTGAGATCTGCAGACTGCAGCAGCGGTGGAAAGGGCAGGTTCTTGCTACAGGCTATTCCTCATATGCCAGGGGGGTTCTAATCTGGATCAGGCCCGGGACACTGTTTACACCAGAAGAGACCGAGATTGATGCCTATGGCAGATATGTCCTATCTAAAGGGAGGCTGAACGGGAAACACATAGTGATAGGCTCCATTTATGCCCCAAACACGAACCAGAGCGAGCTCTGCACCAGCGATGTCTGACATACTATTGCGCTGGTGCGATGTGCCATGGTTGCTCGGCAGAGATTTTAACACGGTTCTAGACACCACCATTGACAGGTCCTTCCCTCCACTGACACACACTAATGCAGCGTCTAATGCGCGAGGACTGGGAGAGTGGCTGCGCTGCTTGAAGCTGTCTGATGTCTGGAGGGCACTTAACCCACTGTTGCACCTTTACTCCTTCTACTCTCACCCACATGGTCTGCATGTCCGTATCGACCACTTTGTTGCGACCCAACAGGTGCTTACAGAGTGCGCCATGGCAGATTACATGGGTAAAACGCATTCAGACCACAACCCCCACAAGCTACAGCTGCATGGTGATGAAGAGGGACCCACCACCCGTCTCTGGAGACTGCATCCCTTGGCCCAGGAAGACCCCCCTTTCAGGCATGCAATAGAGGAGGCGATAGGCACATATTTTGAAGATAACACTGGCTCCGTCACAGACACGGGGATGCTTGGGATGCGGGAAAGGCTGCGATCAGAGGGCGATGTCCGGGCTTAAGTTGGTCTGTTAGAAAACAACTTGATGACAAAATAAGCTGCATCGAGCGCACCGTCACTAGACTAGAAGCCGAATTGGCCAGCGGCGGGGACACGGAACTGGCACTAGACGCGCAGAGGCAGAAACACATGGCGGTACTAGAGAGGTTGCGATGCCTAAACTACACCTCGCATGCAGTGCGCACACATGCCGCAGCTGATAGGGCAGGCAGACTGCTCGTGCGTATGATCCGTCAGGAACAAGCGCAGTATACTGCGCTTGCTGTCGGCCACTGGTCAAATACTCACCAAACAATACGATGTGCACATGGAATTCGTGTCTCATTACACCAAGGTAAATAAATCAGTACATTGCGCGACCGCTGAGGAGCTGGACTCCTTCCTTTCCCCACTCCCCTTGCCACGAATCACCGCCGACCAGCGTAGGGAATTGAATGAGCCGATCACATTACGGGAAGTACAGGAGGCAATACGCTCATTGGCCACTGGTAAAGCTCCGGGGCCCGAGGGCTTCTCGGCTGAATATTATAAAGCATATCAGCAAGCACTGGCACCGCAGCTTCTCTCCATGTATAGCGGCGCATTGGAGTCGGGGACCCTGCCAAGTACACTGCGTGAGTCACTGCTGGTGTCGCTGCCGAAGCCAAACAGGAACGCGGAGCTGCTGGGCTCATACTGCCTGCTTGCACTCTTAAATATTGATTATAAGATCTTGGCCAAGCTGTTGGCGTGTAGGCTAGCCCCGCTGGTTCCGAAGTTGGTTCACACGGACCAAAAAGGGTTTGTGCCAGCTCGCAACACGTCCTTAAACCTCCACCGGTTCTTCAGAGTGGCTCTCTATGCTAGGGTGAACTGGGATCAGACCGGATGCCTGGTGATAGATCTAGAAAAGGCATTCGACACCTTGGAATGTGGTTACTTGTTTGCTGCGCTCCGTAAATATGATCTGGGGGAAGAGTTCCTAAGCCTTGTACAGCTTCTCTACACCGAGCCAGTAGCTAGAGTTAAAACTGGCCCGCACTTATCAGGCCAGATCTCAATCGAGCGGGGTACGCGGCAGGGCTGCCCGCTCTCGCTGCTACTATTTGCGCTGGCCATCGAGCCGCTGGCTAAGTCACTGCACAAAACACAAGATGAGTGGGGGATCCCCTTGGGCGACGGCATGCATGGTGTCTCATTGCACGCGGACGACCTGGTTATTTATCTCAAGGATGTTAGATCATCTTGTGCTTCGATAGAACAAATCCTACTGGAATTTGCTAACGTTTCCGGACTCCGCGTGAACTGGGACAAATCATGCCTGTACCCTTTCTCGGAGTCCACGCTGAACCCCCAATTGTCCCTTAGGAACAAGCCAATCCATTGGCAGGAGTCGACATTCCGATATCTGGGAATACTCATCTATAGAGAGCCTGCTGACCTTCTTGAAGGTAATCTGATACGAGCCATCACTGTGTTACGTGCACAGATGACTTTCTGGGGTACTCTCCCCCTGACGGTCATGGGGAGGATAGCGCTACTTAAGATGGTGGTACTCCCGAGACTGTTGTATCACTTCGTAAATGTGCCTCTGTGCCTCACGCCAGCGCTGTTCAAAAGCTTAGAGCTGGACGTCCGAAGATTCATCTGGGGTGGGTCAAGTAGCAGGGTGGCGCTAATGAAAATGTACCTTTCGACAGGGAACAGGGCCTCTCGCTACCCCACATGGAGCAGTACTATCTTGCAGCGCAGCTCCAGTGGGTGGCCAGATGGCTGGGTGTGCACCATCTGGAGGACTCAGCGACTTGCACCCCAGGACTCACCCACCCACAGATGGTGGCGCTGTTCCATCCTACCAGACGGGGAAGGCCGCCTGCCCAACTACTAGTGGAGGTGGCCCATTACTGCTTCCGTCGCAGTCTGCGAGTCACGTGCCCTGTGACCCCGTATGCGCCGTCTCTCCCCATTCTTGGCACGCCTAGGAGGACCCGACCAGTTACCAGTGCGGAGCTACCCCAATTGGAGGAAGCGGGTATTCTAACATTGGGGGACCTATATAGCGACGGGCAACTCCTGCTGTACGGAACCCTTGCAGAGGACATGGGCCTTCCCTGAGGTCAGTTTTTGTTGCACGCAGCAGTGGTGCACGCGCTGCGGGAGGCATGGGGCGAGGTTGCTCAGGAGCCGGCCACGCACCTGACTGTACAATACCTACATGAACTGGGTGCAGGCCACTACTTGATCAGATGGTTCGCAGAGTCCTTAAGAATACACACAGCACCACAACTGGAATCCCTCCGAGCCCACTGGGACGCGGACTTGCAGCGCCCCAGCATCGATCACGAATGGGAGGATATCCACCCGTGTCCCTCGCAATGCCAGTTTCTGGCTTATGCAATACTGTTTAGTCCATAGGGCGTACTTGACCCCAGCCAAAATAAACAAATACTTCAATTGCACCGATGCCAGTTGCCCTCGCTGTGGTGAGCCAGGAGGGGATTTACTCCATGTACTATGGTCCTGCACATCCATACAGCCATTCAGAGGTACCCCAAGGCTCCTCCCTCAGCCCAACGCTGTTCAACATCTACATGGCACCCCTCGCCCACGTCGCCCGACAGCACAACCTCAACATCATCTCCTACGCCGACGACACCCAGCTGATCCTCTCCCTCACCAAAGACCCTCACACCGCCAAAGCCCACCTCCACGAAGGAATGAAGGCCGTCGCCGAATGGATGAGGACCAGCCGCCTGAAGCTGAACTCGGACAAGACGGAGGTCCTCATCCTTGGTTCAAACCCTTCAGCCTGGGACGACTCGTGGTGGCCAACATCACTGGGAACAGCCCCGCCACCCACCGACCACGTACGCAACCTAGGGGTCATCCTCGACCCCACCCTCTCCATGACTAAGCAGGTCAACGCCGTTTCCTCATCCTGCTTCAACATCCTCCGAATGCTCCGCAGGATCTTCAAGTGGATCCCCACTGAAACAAGAAAAACAGTCACCCAGGCTCCTCGTCACCAGCAGGCTGGACTACAGAAACGCCCTCTACGCAGGAACGACGGCTAAGCTCCTGAGACGGCTGCAACGCATCCAGAACGCCTCTGCACGTCTTATCCTCGACATCCCCCGACACAGCCACATCACACCCCACCTGAGAGACCTGCACTGGCTCCCTGTCAACAAGAGGATAACCTTCAAGCTCCTCACCCACGCACACAAAGCACTCCACAACTCCGGACCAGCCTACCTCAACAGACGACTCAGCTTCTACACCCCCACCCGCCAGCTCCGCTCGACCAGCCTCGCCCTCGCCACAGTCCCCCGCATCCGGAAAACGACCGCCGGTGGCAGATCCTTCTCCCACCTCGCCGCCAAGACCTGGAACACCCTCCCCACCAACCTCCGACAGACCCAAGACCTACTGGCCTTCAGAAGACTCCTCAAGACCTGGCTCTTCGATCAGTAGCAGCACCACCCCCCTCTTCCCCCAGCGCCTTGAGACCCTCGCGGGTATGTAGTGCGCTTTATAAGTGACATGATTGATTGATTGATTGATATTGGGAAGCGGTCACCAGGAGTTTGGCACAGTGCACAGAGCGCACGCTTAACTAGTCGTGGGAGGTGTGTACCTTGGGGTTATACAAGAGGTCTAGTAAGCACTAAGCACAAAGTGACATCGCGCTACATTGACCTAGGGCTAATAGTAGCCAAGCGCCTGCTTACAAGGCGGTGGAAATCCCCGGAGGCCTCCCCAGTGAAATCCTGGTACCAATCGCTACTATGCTGGGCACAGGCAGAGAGCATAGCGTTGCGGCGAGAGGACACAATAGGCATAAGGAAGCAGCCGATAGCGGCGGAGTGGGACACAATTCTGACGGACTTTCGCGCCCTATGGCAAAGTGCCTCTGAGGACTCGGATACTATGTCTGAGTAAACGATGGACTAACACCCGGAGACTCAGACGCAGTGCACATGGCGAGCTAGCACATAAGACATAGGTGCAGTACCGCATGCTACGTGACAGGATTGTGTGCCCTCCCCCCGTCGACATACATCCAGGTCCAACAACATGACGCAGAACAACCATTTGTCAGGTAGTGAGTAGTTTGGCAGAGGCATGCAGCATAGCTATGTCCAATGCACATGCGCGCAGACCAACAACAAGGTGGTCAGGGAAGCGTAGTTCGAAACGTTGCCCCATCCTAAAGACCTTAAGTTCTTTACATGAGAGGGGAGAAATGTGTTATTCACCCATTCATGTTATGGTGCAAGCTGTTATCAAAAAATAATTTTGTTTTTCATGGAAACATACTGATATGTACGACCGCTCAGTCTACCTATTGCTGTAAAAAAACGAATGAAAAAACGGAAAAGGGGCAAGAACCCCTGCATTGTTTTGTAATTACTGAATGGATGTGTACTATAAAATGTGAAAAGCAATAAACAAATTTAAATTAAAAAAAAGGAGGCGTTGGAACCCTTGGAGGAGCAAGTGTCCATTGTCATCTGCAAGGAGTCAGTGGCTGGAGTTGCAGGACAGGACAGTGCTGGCTATGACGAACTACAACAGCAACAGGGTAAGTCACAACAAGGAGCAATGTGGGGAACTACGTAATGTCATGCAGTGCAGACTGTTATGTCCCAGTGCTCCGCGGCTCTGTCTGCAGGAGAAAGGGTAGGATACTGGCTCATCTATGGTGAAACTTGACATCAAGGGAAGGCTCATGGGCATTTTGATAATATGTTGGCATGGGCAGGCTGCAAGCCTTCTAGCTGTGCTACCCTACATCAAAAGGAAAGGGCAGGAATGCACCGTATCTACAAGATACGCATCATTCCTGTCTATTCTGCCTGCGCCGGTGCACAAACAGCAGACGTCAGCCAAAGCAGGCACCCTTTCACCATGGTGCACGGGTACCTCCTTTGGTGCCAGCCAGCTGAATGTACACCAGCATAGAGGAAAGCACAGGGATGTGCTGTATCTTCATCACCACAGCACAACCCTGCACTTTCCTAATCACACAGCTTGGTGCAACAAGGTGGGTTGTGGTTCTGTGCTGCACCACATGTCTATGAAATATGCCCCTCTGTCTCACCTGGGCCTATGCACGTTAATCTAGCCTGCAAATCCATAGCACAGAATTGGTATCTCAGAGGAGAAACAACACATCTGATGGGTGGAGGATATGTGGGCCATAGGTAGTACCTACACATAGAGACATTTAAAGAGTCACGTCCATAGTTGTCGAGAATAAACTACATTGTATGCAGCTATCCTGGCATGCAGGCTCAGAGCACACTGGTGTCAGCTGCCATGGTAGGGACCACATGAACTCCTCTCATCTACTAAATATGACTAGCGGTTGGGGTGAATGCAAGTGATGTACACCAGAAGACTATGGCCCATATTTACATTTCAATGCTGCACCACGTTGATGCACACAAATCAGTTGTGATGAGCTGCGTCATTGCAACAAATACAGGGATGGGCTGAATTAACAGGGATATGTGCCACCCCTGTGCACACCCCTGCACTGGTGCAAAAAGTATAGCTATGTGCCGATGCATACACCCTTGCAACATGGCGCAAGGGTGTCAGTATTGGCGTTTGGCTGTTGTCTTACAGTGCCAGCACAAGGGAAAACACAGGTATGTGCCATAATCTTGTAAATATGCCACTTCACTGCGGTATTGAAATGACACAGTACAGCACTGCTAAATTTGCCACAGCACTGCACCATTTCCTCATATATATGCCCCTGAAAGTGAAATGTATTGCACCTTGATTATCAACTGGATGGCTCATGTCAACATCTAAGAGAGATCAGCAATAGCAATTTGCCATCTCATTGCAGAGGATGAACCCTCATCTGGCCAGCAGCTTGTCCCAGACTTCAACAATGATGGGGATGATGAGAACCTCCATACCATCGACCAGGACACCCTCCAAGAACTCTGGGACTCCATTGGGACACCATCTCCGGACAGGGGGAGGGTCAACAGAGTCATGGGGTCTCCACAACCCCCACCTGGCAGCCAACAGGCACCACCTGCCACCCCACCCAGACCCCTGGACTCCGAGGACCCACAAATTACCTTCCAATGCACTGCAGTAGGAGTGCAGCTGGAGTTGGTAGAGCAGGTGCGGGTGGGGATGGAGACCATGGCGGCTACCATAGAAGGAGTCCGTGGGTGCCTCACTCCCAAAAGCGGCACCTACTCTCTGCTCCAGCAGTCCCTGGCTGACATCGTTGGTGTCATGAGGCAGAGACATGAACAAATGACTTGCCAACGCGACACCAGCGGTGTCGCCAACCAGGTGGGAGCAATAAGGACCATCTTGGAGTCCATGGAGTGGAAGCAGAACTCTAAATTTGCTGCCATGGCTGCCTACCACCGCGACGTTGCAGCTGGGTTGCAAACCAGCAAATCCTCCTCATTGACGTGCTGCCTCATGTGTTTGCACAGATGAATGCTGCTGCTGGCATGGGATCCACATTTTCCGCCCATAATTTGTGTGTCCCTCCCTTGGCTGCCACACCTACAACACCACCCTCACAGGAGGCACCACACACATCAGAGGAAGAAGATGTGGATGGCACATCTTTCCAAAGAAAAAGTGTGCAATAGCTGTCATCTCTGCCACCTACCCAGTTTTGCCTTTGCCCCGTGCTTATGAACATGCCAGGGAAAATCTGCTGCCACTGTCCTCATTTTGATTTTGCCCTGTTCACCTTGACCATTTGTGGACTGTCAAGGTGGCCTATCCTCCCTAATGACAATGCGGCTATCCTCCTCACTGAAGCACTCCTCTCTTCCACATGTTCCATGTTCCTCACATGGACTCTATCTGACATCCACTGGTTCGAAACATCTTTTGGGGTTGTTGTTCAATGAACTTTACCTGTGAGCTGCTTCACCATTTGCGCATGGAAATTAAAAAGGAATGAGAGCTACCTGTGTGTTGTCTGACTGTAGGAGTCAGTACCAGATTGACCATAGGGCATTATGTGAGGCAAATACACCAACTACTTGCCAAATGGACAAGTTGTTGTGGAGTCAGTGACAATGCTAGGCAGTGAGAGTGTAACATATTTGGTGAACACTATTTGTGCGTTGACTAGAAAGTGCTTACTCAAGGTTGCAAGCATGAAGTACAACTGGTGTCATGCAGTCAATGTTAATGGTGAATTAAGTCACCCCACAAGCGCCATGTCTACCCATGGTTACTAGCAAACATACAACATTGGGCTTACAAGTAAACGCTGCAAGTGTGAGTGGGTACAGGGCAGCAATCAGGGTATGAGTCCAAAAACCTACTAATTGTGCAAATTCTTTTAACCACAACATCCCTCCAAGGCATGCTGCATGACATACCCACACAGAGATATTGTATGTTAATACATGATTTACACTGTGTACAATTCCTATCATGATTGCCACGTCCACTGCTCAACAATGTCTGATAGTTAGATGATGTAAAGTCATGGCCAACCAGACAGATCCCTGTCCATAGGTAAGACACCTACTCACACATGTTGCCAAACACTGCTAGCAAAGACATAAGCATGTACATAACATTACCTGGGCACACATGCTAACTCCCACACAGTAAATCACGATGTAGAGTTGTATATAGCAAACAATGACATTTAATGTCAATAGAAAAGTAAAAAAATAGAAAACTACCTACCCTATACTAACTATTCTAACCTAACCTACACAATCTAATTCTACCTACTACCTAAAACTACCGTAACTTAACCTACCTTACTCTACACATTTAGCACAACATGACAAACATCAACCCCCACCCCCCTTAAGACACGTCTTCACACAAATACAACACAAACTACACCTAAACATCAACTAACTACACATAGAATTCTAAACAAGCATATATTTCTTTAGATTTTTTTACAATTTTTATGGTTTTTCTTTTTTTAATACATATGAAAGACATCAACTCCCCACCCCTAAAAACAAAAAGTACCCATACCCACTAAAAATCTAACCCACCCCTACAAAACCCCTGAAAACACTATCCCTACACTATCACTACACTAACCTAAGCTAAGCCATAAAAACATGAGGTCCAACACTAAAACTATATACAGGGGGAAGGGTAGAAAGTCTCCCTGTGGCTATGTTCACTTGTGTCTTCCCTCTGCCTGCTTGATATCATGTAGGAAAGTCAAAGCTTAGTCCATTTTTTTTCCAATACTGCAACACAGAACTTCAGATCTGAAATTCCCTTTCTCATGTCCACTTCAAAAGACCTATGCCCTCCTGTGACCTGAGGTGTGGGTCCAGGTGGTAGTGATGGCCCGCTGGTGGAGGTACTGGATACTGGTTTCTTGGCCATATCTTTATTGGAATGTCCATTCCTGCCAGAGCTCCCCATTTGAATTGTAGGTGCTCCGAGTGGAAAGCTTTGCCACTTGCCCTGAGCCTTCTCCTACCAATATCATAGCATGTGCAACTGACATGAATTCCTAGTACCTTCACAACCATTGCCATGTCCAGATGTCTTTCCACCACCACATATATTCGCAGAGTCTGCCACTGTGATCATGGCTCCCCATGGCTCTCTCATGTGTTCTCCTGGACAGTAGTCAGAGGCTGATAGACATGCAACTCTTAACGTCCACTTTTCCTGACCTATTTATCTCCATGCAAACGTTTTTTGTGATAGGGTTGCACATTCAATCCGGCAATTCACACAACATCTGACATCACACTCAATCCGTGCACTACACAATTAGCATTGATGAAGGCACTCACCAGTGAATTTTGGGTCCTTGAAGTTCTCAATCTCACCACACGGGTATGATGGGGGTCCAGCTAAAAGACATAGCATGTAAATCACATCAGTAACCTTAGAATACATATTTGATATGTGTTAGAAATAGGGGTCTCTAGTTGGCAGAGGTAGGTACCTTTGTCCAAATAGGGACCCTTGCTTCTAGTCAGGGTAAGGGGGATACACTTCTAAAATAACCCCTGCTCACCCCCTTGGTAGCTTGGCACGAGCAGACAGGCTTATCTCAGAGGCAGTGTGTAAAGCATTTGTAAACACACACAGTAATACAGTGAAAACACTACAAATGGACACCACACCAGTTTAGAAAAATAGTAAATCTTTATCTAAACTAGTACCTTTCTTGTTGTGACCAACACGTCGGTGCGAGTCGGTCGGGGCAGACGTCCCGGTCACGTTGTGAAACGAAGCGTTGCGGCGGACGATGTCCTCATGATTCGGTGCAGGCAGCGGCTTGTTGACGGAGTCGGTGAGACCAGGGCTTGCGTTGAATGGTGAGACGGTGCTCGCTGTGGTGCTGGCAGGTCACGGTGCAGCGACAGAGCCGTTCGATGTTCGGGTCGGGCAGCGACGGAGTCGGTGACGTCCTTGCAGCGTGTAGCGAAGCGTTGCGGAGTGCGGTGCCCACAGGACGCGTTGCAAGCAGCAACTTGTTGACGGAGTCGGTGAGACCAGGGTTGCGTTGCGAAGTGAGGCGTTGCTCTCGGCGGTGCTTTCAGGACACAGAATCCTGCGACGGACTCGATGACAGAGTCGGTTATCCTTTTCTTCTGCGGCGACGATCAGAGACGGTGCCTACAGACACGGTGAGGTCTTTGCTGTTCCTGAGACCTCTAGAACAGGGGGCAAGCTCAGTTCAAGCCCTTGGAGATCTTTTCTTCAAGCAGGGGGACAAAGCAAGCAGCAAAGTCCTTTTCTCCTTTCCTTGGCAGCAAGTAGCCACTGCAGGCCAACCCCAGACAGCAAACAGCACAGGGGCAGTATTCATCCTCAGCCTCTTCTCCTTGGCAAAGGTTCCTCTTGATTTCTCAGAAGTGATCTAAAAGTCTGGGGTCTGGGCCCCTCTTTTTATACCCAAAAATCCTTTGTTCTCTGAAGGCAGAGAGTGTCTGTACCCAGCCAAAATCAGTTCTGTGGGGCACTTTGCAAGTGTACGAAAACAAGGGTGGTAGAACATGCACTACAATATAAGGAGGATAAACAGGTTGTTGCGTGCCTCAGAGGTACCACTCTCTGATCATTGAGTGTATGCAATATAACGGTGAAGTAGCTTTCCCTGGGTTAGGCATCGTCCCCCCGAGCACAGCAATGCAGAATCGCTGAGAGCGATATAGTAATTCTGTTCGAAGAATTTGAAGAAAATGTAAACTCCAAGTAATATGAAGGATGATGAAATTTTAATGATGAACCGATATTTAGTCAGTCATATCGTGTTTCCAATCAAATCAGCTTCAATGTGTCTGTACATAACATTTCACTTGTCCCTATGCATTTCGGGCAGTATTTGCCCTTCATCAGGGGAAATCTATACAAAAATAATAACAACAAAGATACAATGAGGAGCCACATCGGATTAGGTGTGCCAACCACCTATTCCCAAGTATACAAAAGCGTCATCATAACGTGAGACAAAGCGTGCTGGCTTTAAAAACGAGTTAACCTGGTGAACGTCCAAAGAAACAAACAAGCATCCAGAGGTTCCAGAACCACATCAGTGAAAGGTGCTAGTATAGGAAAAAGTGAATAGGCATGTATAAAGGCCCGGGCGTGAAATTTAAATGCAATCCATCTGGTGAATCACAAAGTTTAAAGCATGGCAACTTCGTAAACATACGTCATGTGCATGTACATAAGGATTAAAGCGCGTAAAACGAGCGTTATGGAAAACCGGGTCGAGGAGTGCCTGTAACGTGGTGATAGTAAATCTTGCCGATATCAAAAGTAAAACATGCAGTCCAATAGTAAATCTCGTGGGATCAAAAGTAAAACATGCAGTCCACGCAGCGAAAGGCGCGTGAATGCTCAATGTGAACAAGAGTGACTTACATGTACGCGGTGATACTGGCTCGCACCAGTGCCGGCTGTGAATCGACTCGGGTTGTGTGCAGGACGCCGTTAAAATAAAGTATGAAAACAAAGGACGGAACGCTATAAACACTATCAATGACCGTATTCAATTCACCTTTGACATCCAACACACCACTATATCATATTTAGATGTACAGATAACAAGTGCAAATGAGAGATTGGAGACCACCGTGTATAGAAAGTCTATGGACAGAAACAATATGCTACATTATCAAAGTTTCCACCAACATTCGCTCAAAAACGACTTACCGTACTCGCAACTTCTCAGAGTTAAAAGAATAGTTTCGGATCCCTCAGAGCTACAATTACAAACTGATAACATGCTACGCAGATTTCGACAACGTTGTTATCCCGTCAAAATCGTTGAGCAAGCTAGAGAGAGAAGCACAGCTAAATCTAGAACAAACCTGATGACACAATCCACAAAGAAAGAACAAACACGCATGGTAGTAGTGTCTAAGTACTCAACTATGAGTCACCGCTTCAAGAAATCAATCTGTAACCACTGGTCTATTTTAGCTCTGGAACCATATTTTAAAGGTATTTTCAATGCAACGCCTATGTTTGCATACAACAGGGGCAAAAACATTCAAGAATTAATTACGCAACCATCTTTAAGTGATTTGAAAACATCCATTTATAAAGGATCCGTTCCCTGCTACAACTGCAGTAATTGCAATAATTTGATAAAAGGTACGGTCATCACGCACCCCATGAAAGGCACCACCATTCGTCTACACGTAACGGCTAATTGCGACACGGCCAACGTCATATATCTGTTGAAATGCCTATGTGGCCTTGTGTATGTGGGTAAAACTGAAAGAAAAATTAAAACTCGCATCCGTGAACACAAAAGCAAGATCCGTACTAAAAATGTCAAATCAGTGGTGGCTGCTCACTTCCTCGAAAACAATCACAACATCAGTCAGCTGAAATTTACAATTTTGGAAGTCGTGCAAAAAGTTGAAGGCCGAGACAACAATAACTATCTGCTCCAGAGAGAGAACTATTGGATAACCTTCCTGGACTCCATGAAACCACGGGGTCTCAATGACCGAATGGAATTCGCTTGTTACTTATGATGTACTACAGACTTAACATACAATTGACTTCTCATCCTCATACTTTCCAGACACATTTCTCTTCTGTTTTTCTTCACCCAGAGCACATCTCTCTTGATTCTTCATACTTGTTTTCAATTTTCACATATATCTTTACACATTATTGTCTCGATGTGAGATTATACCCACTTACGATTCCCATTTATGTTTTCCACTACCAGAGCTTGTCTATTCATCACTTTATATTGGCCTAACCACCCCTCTCCTTTCTCTTTGTTTTCAACTGTTTTCATCATTTTATCTCTGTTTGTGTTATCTTCATGTTCATGGATTTCTTATATGTCTATTCATAGGCGTTAATATTTGGCACTCACCCTGTTTTTCTTTTGATAAGATGTTTTTTCTAACTACCATTTATTGCACTGAATCAATAATTTGATGTAATGTTGTTCATGTTTTTTTGCATTATAAGTTTGTGAATTCTGTTTGCCTAGCTACGCTTTTGCGAGTGCTTATTAACTTCACGTCTTAAAGCCTATGATTACATTTATGACAACATTTATATTGGGTTACCCTGTTCCAATATGGCGCTTGTTGCCACTTTAAGATGCTTTGGAATACGTGGTAGTCCGTCCTTTGTTTTCATACTTTATTTTAACGGCGTCCTGCACCCAACCCAAGTCGATTCACAGCCGGCACTGGTGCGAGCCAGTATCATCGCGTACATGTAAGTCACTCTTGTTCACATTGAGCATTCACGCGCCTTTCGCTGCTTGGACTGCATGTTTTACTTTTGATAACCGCGAGATTTACTATTGGACTGCATGTTTTACTTTTGATATCGGCGAGATTTACTATCACCATGTTACAGGCACTCCTCGAGCCGGTTTTCCATAGCGCTCGTTTTACGCGCTTTAATCCTTATGTACATGCACATGATGTACGTTTACGAAGTTGCCATGCTTTAAACTTTGTGATTCACCAGATGGATTGCATTTAAATTTACACACGCCTATTCACTTTTTCCTATACTAGCACCTTTCACTGATGTGGTTCTGGATCCTCTGGATGCTTGTTTGTATCTTTGGACGTTCACCAGGTTAACTCATTTTTAAAGCCAGCACGTTTGGCTCACGTTATGATGACGCTTTTGTATACTTGGGAATAGGTGGTTGGCACACCTAATCCGATGTGGCTCCTCATTGTATCTTTGTTGTTATTATTTTTGTATAGATTTTCCCCTGATGAAGGGCAAATACTGCCCGAAATGCATTAGGACAAGTGAAATGTTATGTACAGACGCATTGAAGCTGATTTGATTAGAACCACGATATGACTGACCAAATATCGGTTCATCATTAAAATTTCATCAGCCTTCATATTACTTGGAGTTTACATTTTGTTCAAATTCTTCAAACAGAATTACTATATCGCTCTCAGTGATTCTGCATTGCTGTGCTCGGGGGGACGTTGCCTAACCCAGGGAACGCTACTTCACCGCACTTTGCAAGGGCACAACAACCTTCATTGTCAGTGTGAGCCCTGGCTCTAGACACACCACAGGGGGATGGAGCCATCATTGTGGAAGGCAGGCACAGCCCGATTCAGGTGCAGGTGCTACTCCTCCCACCACTCCAAATGCAGCCCAGGCCTATTCAGCCCAGCCATGACTCATCAGGCTCTCTGGAGCCACTGCTCCTCCCCAGTCCCTGACACTCCAAAGCCAGACATGCACTACACAAACCTAGCAGAAGCATACTGGATGGCTAAGCAAGAAAATACCTACTTTCTAAAAATGGTATTTTCAAACACAGAATGTAAAAATCACGCTCACTAAAAGATGCATTTTAACATTCAGAGTTCAGGCATACTAAACTTGATTTTCCTACCTTGTTCCCAGGGATAGTTATGTTTATAAGATGTTATAAGCAAACTCCCCATTCTTTCCTATGGGAACAGGTAGCCTTGCAATAGTGAAAAACGAAATTGGCAGTAATTCACTATCAGGACATGCCACACACATCAGGGCATGTCCTACCTTCCACATACATTGCACCCTGCCCAGAGGGGTATCTTGGGCCTCCCTTAGGGGGTGACTAATATATAGAAAAGGGAAGGTTTAGGGACTGGCAAGTAGGTGCACTTGCCAAGTCGACATGGCAGTACTAGACTGCGCACAGGCTCTGCAATGGTAGGCCAGATTTATATTTTACAAGCTGCTTCTGTGGGTGGCACAATCAGTGCTGCAGCCCACTAGCAGCATGTGATTTACAGGCCCTTGGCACACACAGTGCACTGTACTAGGGTCTGACTAGTAAATCAAATATGCCAATCATGGAAACACCAATTCATAACAACAATTTACAGGGAGAGCATATGCACTTTAGCACTGATCAGCAGTGGTGAAGTGCCCACAGTCATAAAACCACCAACAACAGGTCAGAAAAAATACAGGCGGAAGACAAAAAGATCTGGGATGACCCTGCAAAAAGGGCCATGTCCAACAATATGCAACAGAAGCAAAGTACTTATGCATGGCTATTGACTATGTAACCCTTCAGGTTGTAAGTGATCAAATGACACTGTTGACTTGCCTGAATGATACACATCGGTAAGGCCGGCTGAAGTGAACATACATATGAAGAGCCAAAACATGCACCTGTTGGCTAATTTGCAGAACCAGGTCATGAACCTCATCACTACCAAATTTCACTATGGAAGCTGACTTTGATGGTGCTCTGCACCACATAAATCACATACCATACTCAGCAAGTTATAGCAATACCCAGACCCTCTTAAATGCTGACACCAGGAAATGAGTATGCTTCGTACATCTGCCTTCATGCGTACTTGTTCCCTAAGTTAGTTCTATACCTGTCAGTGCTGCTGAGTGCATGATATTGTTCACATATGTTCCATGCATCCCTAAGTTTAAAATTGCATAATTGAACAATATCACGCATGGTATAGATCAAGATGTGTCTCATTCAGGCTATCATACCCTTGGATACAGTACCATGTGAGTAGACTCCCATCTGACATACATTGTGCCTCTCATAGTAGAGGTATGCACTATGTGAGTCTCATAATTGAGGACAGCTCCAGTGGCTCTGGCCTCAAAAACACCTCCATGAGGCCATGCAAAGGCAACATGTGGGATTCGATATGCATTCAGAGATATGAAGTCAGTCAAGCCAGTGCAAGGCACAGCGTTGCCATAGTGGACATCAAGTAACCACACCTTTTACATAAGAAATGCTGTTCAAGACCAGTGTTATCTCTATTGCCACATTCAGAGGTTAGCAAAGCAGTGTAAGCCATGGCAGTCCTCATTGATGCTTGACAACTCAGGGGAGGTATGCCAAGGAGGATCATCAGCACAACACTATAGGCCTTATTTACAAGGCCCTTGCGCGGACGGTGCATCACGTATGACAATGTAAGAAGTGACATGCCAGCAGTGCAAGGGGCTTGTAAATAAGACCCTTTATACGTAACGTATGTTCTGTAATGGCCCATCAGAACTGTACCTGACAAATGCCTGTTATGAAATAAGCAGCTCTGGAGCAGATCTGCACAACCTGGTCCATCATCATGTGACTTGTCGGGATTGGCTATGGGCATGTACATCAGCTCAATGCTTCCCCAGGACTCATTTGTATCACCTACAGGGACACAAATACTTGTGTGGCCCGCACAGTGTCACAGATAGCACTTTTGCACAGATCGTGCCAGAACTATAGCCATGGAATATCTGGCTTTTGTATGGGGGCATGACAAATTTGAGCCAAAAGTTATGTGAGCCATACTTGAAGTTACCACAAATCATCAATGGGTACATGAGTCACTTAGGATAGCAGACAAATCATGGGTACTTACTAGTTGCTTCACCAACTTCTGTGACAACATAATCCAGGAGGTCAGACTCCCTGCCGACCACGTTGGCCAAGCAATGTTTTAGTTGGTGGATGTCGTGGTCCACTCGGTACATCCTCTGCATCTGTTGGCGTATGGACTCTCACCATTGTTTTCTGACCTTCACAGGGTAGCCCTGTATGGCACGCCCCCCACTGGCTAGAATGGCAGGCAGGTAATGTGTCACCAGCCTCAGGAAGCGCCCAAACTCCTGCTGAATAGTGGAGTTGACCTGTTTACAGTCTTTGCATTTGCTTAATATGTGTGTTATTCGGTGAAAATATGTATGGGTTCATCCTGTTCAGGGATCATACTATGCACAGGGCCAGATGTAAGACCCTTTTGTGCGGCCGCAAATTGGAGATCCCCCTTTTGCGACCGTAAAAAGGGTAATGGCATTTACAAATACTATTTCGAAAAATAGCATTTGTGACTCCCGCTATTAGGAAGGGCGTCCCTTCCTAATAGCGAGTCACCATGCCATGTACTATTGGTTTGCGACCGCATTTGCGGCCGCAAAACACTCGCAGTTTACCACCTACTTCAAGTAGGTGGTAAACCACTCGCAAACGAGAAGGGGTCCCCAGGGGACCCCTTCCCCTTTGTGTGTATGTGAGAATATATTTTTTAGGAGCAGGCAGTGGTCCCAGGGACCACTGCCTGCCCTTAAAAAAATGAAACTGAAAAGTTTCATTATTCTTTTTTAAATGCATCCCGTTTTCCTGCATTTAAAAAAGAAAACTGCTTTATTAAAAAAGCAGTCACAGACATGGTGGTCTGCTGACCCCAGCAGGCCACCATCCCTGTGAATGCTAGCCATTCCAAAATGGGTCGCAAATTGCACCTGCCTCATTAATATTAATGAGGCATGCAATTTGTGACCCCATTAGGAATCGCAAACAGTGTCTGAGACACTGTTGTGCATTCCAATTAGCGAGTCGCAAATTGTGAGTTGCAAATGTGACTCAATTTGCGAGTCGCAAATTGGTGGGTCGTCCATCTGGCCCATAGTGCCCAAACACTGTGGTATCACAAGGACGCACCTTACCAGAGGTGCCCTGGGTGCTAAACTATTCTTAGCACCCATTGACATTGTATCAGCTTCTCCCAGGGATGCAAGAGACTACCACTGCCATGGGATAAGTGCACCCACATCTACTACTGCTCAGCCTACTGCCAAACAGTGCCATGTCTCAAAGTGGAGGCATCAGCTTGTGGGTAAATTTGGGAATGTGCAGCGACTGGCTGCACCCACCTGGAAGGGGATGTATGGATGGTGCTATTTGATTGTTTGAGTATTTGCATTTCATATCCATGGAGCATACCCCACAGGAAAGTCACAGTGTCATCATTTGTGGCCAATATGATCCTCAATAATGGTGATTTTGCTATGGTAGATCTCCATGCATGCCTTGGTGTGACCTCCTACATATTGCTGATAGTAAGGCTACGTAAATCACAACACAACTACACTCTGCATCAAGGTGATGTTGCTTGTGCATAGGAGTGGGTGTTCACATGCAACACTGTTGCACTGGCAAAGTATAGTATGTAGCATTTGTATGTGTGATATTCGATCACCTAATGGATTTGATATGTGGATAAAGTTGTTGATGTAGCATATGTAGACTGTCGTTTCGGGACTGTGTTCCCATGCACATACTATTGAAACACTTCAAAGTCATCATACGATGAGTGGCCTCTACTATCGTTCACAAGTATGAGGCCATACAAATGGCTGGCAGCAGGAGAGACACAAACACAGACATTGCACATTATCTATGTTACCACACAATGTTAATTGTGGCTGGCAATGGAGGACTATCTGCTAAAGGTAGTTAGCATGCACACTATTTCGTTTGTACCAGATGATGTTCAATGCTGTTTGTTACACATAGCTAGAAACATTATCTGTGTGACAATTAGTAGCAGGTCAAAGGTGAATGTTTAGGTGTTTACTGTGACTATGTAATCAAAATGCATACACAGTGGTAGTGCTCATACATTTATTTACAAATAGTTCAAAAATGTCATCATTGTGTGATCACATGTACAGCACTCATGCTTCTGTGAAAACATTGCTGGAAACATTGATGTGATGAAGGGTGTTACCCAGAAACCGGTCCCAGGATGCTTGTTTCCGGTTCAGGGAAGACCTGGCTTGGCAGTTCGGGCTGGACTGTTCCCATGAGGCACAGGGTCAAGACTGATTTGCATAAAGCTGGGTCTGAACTGAGGTGGCGAAGTGAGCTAAAGAATGATGATGGATTCAACCCAGATCTGTGACTGGGGTGAGTGTCTGAAAAGTTTCAGCACTCCGTCCATCATCTCCTTGTGTTTTCTTTGTTCGCCCTAAGTTGGCAGGGTTTGCCCAGACGTGGGTACCTTGCACACTTTGCCACTGGATTCAAGCTAGCCTGGCTGATGAAGGATGTTACCCAGAAACCGGTCCCAGAATGCTTGTTTCCGGTTCAGGGAAAACCTGGCTTGGCAGTTCGGGCTGGACTGTTCCCATGAGGCACAGGGTCAAGACTGATTTGCATAAAGCTGGGTATGAACTGAGGTGGCGAAGTGAGTTAAAGAATGATGATGGATTCAACCCAGATCTGTGACTGGGGGTGAGTGTCTGAAAAGTTTCAGCGCTCCGTCCATCATCTCCTTGTGTTTTCTTTGTTCGCCCTAAGTTGGCAGGGTATGCCCAGATGTGGGTCCCTTGCTCACTTTGCCTCTGGATTCAAGCTAGCCTGGCTGATGAAGGGTGTTACCCAGAAACCGGTCCCAGGATGCTTGTTTCCGGTTCAGGAATGACCTGGCTTGGCAGTTCGGGCTGGATTGTTCCCATGAGGCACATGGTCAAGAATGATTTGCATAAAGCTGGGTCTGAACTGAGGTGGCGAAGTGAGCTAAAGAATGAGGATGGATTCAACCCAGATTTGTGACTGGGGGTGAGTGTCTGAAAAGTTTCAGCGCTCCGTCCATCATCTCCTTGTGTTTTCTTTGTTCGCCCTAAGTTGGCAGGGTATGCCCAGACGTGGGTTCCTTGCTCACTTTGCCACTGGATTCAAGCTAGCCTGGCTGATGAAGGGTGTTACCCAGAAACCGGTCCCAGGATGCTTGTTTCAGGGAAGACCTGGCTTGGCAGTTCGGGCTGGACTGTTCCCATGAGGCACAGGGTCAAGACTGATTTGCATAAATCTGGGTCTGAACTGAGGTGGGGAAGTGAGCTAAAGAATGATGATGGATTCAACCTAGATCTGTGACTGGGGGTGAGTGTCTGAAAAGTTTCAGCGCTCCGTCCATCATCTCCTTGTATTTTCTATGATGTGGTCCCTCCACCGTGTTGCAGCAACTGATGGTCCAGTCCAATAAGGCTCCTCATCTTCCTCCTCCTCATTGTCTGGCAGTTCTTGCTGCCCAATATTCATCGACCCTTGGCACATTTGTCCTCACACATATGTTGTGCAATATGCAGCACACCAATAATATTTTACACACCATAGGCGGCGAGTGTAGCAATCGGGCCCCAGATGTGTCAAGGCTCCGGAAGCAGAATTTTAGAACTCCAAATGTTCGCTCAATGATGGACTGGGTGCTGGTTAGGTCATGATTGTAACTCAGCTAGGCTTCCGTTTGTGGGTTTTTCAGAGGAGTCATGACACATGGTATCAGAGCGTATCCTTGGTCCGCTGCAAAGACAGGATTTGTACAATTAGTTTAGAGTCATGACAAGGGATGGCTCCACATTCTGGTCCATTCTGTTATGTGTTATGATTAATACACCTTGCTTACTGTAAGAGACATGCTATGACATTGTATGACATACATACATGTAGGGTTTAGAAATGAGGGACACTGTGCTACACATACAGGTTTGCTGCCCTCTGCAATTCACTTATTATGTATCATACTGGTAAGTGCCAATGTCATGCAGGTGATGATTTTTCACCAGTAATGAGAGTCAATTTGCCATGGAGTAGGCACATGTCTCACATTCATCTATTGTGTCTCTTAATGGCTGCTATTGCCATACCAGAACTGATACCTATCTGATTTGACAACATATAACTGGAGCAGGTGCTGTGGGGTACTTCAGTCACGCATATTTGGCACTGAGAGTTGGAGTAAATGTTGTTCAATGTTTACTGACATGGGAAGGATAGTGAGTGGATATCAATGTGAGACATGATAGTGTACACATGGCAGTGCACAGGGTCCACTATGTTGACAGTACACAAGGGGTTTGAGATATGTGTTAATCATGCGTTGTTCATTACAAATGGTATACTAACAACACTACAATGCCACACTGCTTGTGGACAGTGTAGGACATATTTTCCACATGATTCAGTGTCCAAGGTTCTGTGGCTGCACTGGCAGAACCTGTGCAGCATTGCTCCAAGACAGGCAGATAATTCCCAAGATGACTGTGTTGTTGGCTGTCAGGGTAGATGTAGTTTGTGCATGAGGCTACACCTTGCTGCACAGTCTGGGGCCTTGGAGGACTGATAGAGGGGTTTGTGCGCTACAAAACGGTGTGTACATAGGATGTGATGTGCGTATATGATGAGTGATGTAATGTAGCATGGTAGAAATGATCTTGTGAGGTTCCTATATGGCAATATTTCTCTGTTTCACAGGTCTGGGATACACCTCATGCCACATGACCATGGGATTTACATGTGGACACACAGACTGGCAACAGGGACACTACGTTTTACATGATATTGCATCATTGAGGCTGTTTGACACTATTGAATGCACACACAGGGCCTCATGTAGCAGTTGTTGCCACTGGTCAGCAATGGATGTTATATGGCTGCACTGCCTGACTTCCAAAGTAAAGGGGTAGAATGTGTCATATTCCAAACATACAGCACATCCACAGTTTGTCCGTATATGTGCCATCACCTGGTAGTGACTAGTGCTACCACCCCCCTTGCACCATGATGCACACATGTCAGCTTAGTGTCCTCACATGACGTCATGCTTTTAGTGGCACATTCCAGCACCAAAAATGCATAATCTATGCAATTCCCTCCTTCAATGTGTCCTGTGGAATGCAGGATACATAGTAATTGGTCATGAAAAAGAGATATGTAATCATGTATCTTCATTTCACCTCCCCTTGGGAGGTACACTATTTGCACATTGTCCCGGGGTTCCTGGACACAGTATGTGTAGAAATGTGTGAGATCTTCATTGGTGTTTTATGGCAAAGGTCACCACAAGGCCCATGGTACACATCCTAACGTAGGGTGGATGAATGCTGCACTTTGCTGTGGCTTGACTTACTGCATACCTATGAGGCCATGCAATGTACTGCAGACAGACTTTGCATTGCGACATTGATAAGATTTGGGGAGCTGCTCCACGAGAGATTCACGAAAAGTGATACTCCATCACCACAGTTCACTCGTACGTGTGGCCCACAGTAGAGTAGGCAGTCTCAACATGTGTGGCTAGTAGGATTGTGTTGCGCATATGCCTTGTAGTATGAATCAAGCATGTAGGCCCACACCAACTACGCATGCACTGTCTCATTCAAACCAAGTCTGATATGTCAACATATTCCCACATAATTGACTATCATGTGGTCTTTCATGTGCTTGAGAAGTACTTACCAAACAGTGGGCATTCCCAGAGGTCCTATTCTGGAAGCGCTCATTGATGGTGGAATGCTGAAAGATGAAGGAGTTATGAGCACTGCCAGGGTACTTAGCAATGACATATATGAAGAGGCCCAGATGGTCTACGATTGCCTGCATGTTCATGTTGCGGTAGATGTGTTATGTTGCCGCTGGAGGCACAAGTTGCACAGGGGTGCAGTCCATTGCCCCTAACACATGTGGAAATCCTGCAATAACTTAAAAGCCTGGCTTGTTTTCCTGCTGTTTCTGCACTGTTTTGGGGAAGTAGAGGTACTGTGGTGTGAGGCTTATGATGGCATCCAGGATAAAGGGGAGGAACCTTGAGAAGGATTCCTGGGATACTCCTGTCACTCTGGGTGTGGTGGGTTGAAAAGTTCCAGATGCCAGCATGTGGAGTACAGCCAGTAACTTGGCCTGCAGAGGTATGTTGATACAGTGCAGCGATGTTGTCTGGTGCAATCTGGTGCAGGAGGCGGACAATGGACTCCCTCCTGAGCCTGTAATGGGCAATGACCTCCTCCTTCCTGAGGTCAATGAGGGTTATCCTCTGGCGATATGTCCGCTCCCTTCTCCTGCACTGCCTCTGTGGTGGTGGTGGTGGTGGTGGCGGACATCTCCTTGATGCTCCAAGCTTCAATAGTAGTAGATCCATGGCGTAGTTGAGCTTGCCAAAGTGATTTGGGTATGTGCTGCTTTTATACCAGTGAGCATGAGTTATTTTTTTTTTAAAACTGCCATTATTAGGGCTCAGCAGCTGTGTTTCAAACGTAGCACAGTTTCCGAAAATCCTTCTACATATGGCAGCATCAATTTTGCGATGGTTTTTCCGAGGGAGCGCCTACCTTGCATATTGTGACCGAAAATTGCCACTAGCAGATCTGGCATTAAAAAAAATTGGCGCCAGCAGTGGAAAAGTGAGACTAAAGGGCTAAAGCATCGGTTTGTAAATATGGAGCTAAAAAAAAAACACAGCAGTGTCAAAAAAGTGATGCTGTGGCAGCGTTAGCTCCTTGTATATAGGCCCCTAAGTTTATGTGATTTGGCAGGGGCAAAGACAAATAGGATTGAGACTTGCCAGGGTGATGTGGACAAATTAAACACGTCTTGAACAAGATGAAATTTGAAACTCCCAGCTTCTGCCTTCTTTAATTTGAACCAAAAGTTCAGCAGAGTAGCCCTCTGAGCCAATCTTTGTTCTGTAAGGCCAAATCCCCAGGCAGATTTGAGATTCCCTGGTAGAGTTTGGGAGTCTAATGATTTGACAAAACATCCTTCATTGGTTCCGATTTAACCATACCCCAAATTTATATGTGAATGCTTCACAACCATAGACTAGTGAAAGCAGGAACTTGCTTTTATGACCTGCAACAGTGGTAATAGGGAAGGCCTGTGAGGGTGTTTGCAAGTTTGCTCAAAGCATCTTCAAATTCTGCTGCCCTTTCTTGTAGCGCTTCCATGTGGAGACGTGGGCCTGATTTACAAAGGTAACCTTACACTTTTGTGTAATTTTATGATTGTTTATTATTTACAAAGGGATGTATGAGTAGTAGCTTTATGAGTGTTGAGTCTCCGCACATAAAAATATAGTTTTTTTTATGTGCGGAGACTCCGCACCTGGAAAGAGACTTGTTAGATCTGTCAGCCTTAGGGTAGTCTTCCCCCAAACTTTTTGCCTTCCTCCTCCATGTTTCCTGATCTTGTTTTTGTTGGCATCAGGACTCTGACCATTTTACCTCTGCTAACCAGTGCTAAAGTGCTTGTAATCTCTCCCCTAAACATGGTATTATTAGCTTATCCCCAACTGACATATTGAATTTACTTATACGTCCCTAGTAAGGTGGCACTACATGTGCCCAGGGCCTGTAAATTAAATGCTACTAGTGGGCCTGGAGCGCTGATTGTGCTAGCCAGTTAAGTAGCCCTTAAAACTGTCTCATGCCTGCCATTGCAGAGCCTGTGTGTACAGTTTTAAACTGCTGTTCCGAACTGGCACAATAAACCTTTTGCCAGTCCCAAGCCTTCCCTTTAATACATATTAGCCACCCCTAGGGTAGGCCCTGGACAGCCCAGATGGCAGGGCGCAATATATTTAAAAGTTAGGACATGTACTTTTGTTTTACATGTCCTGGTAGTAAAAAACTCTCAAATTCGTTTTTCAGTACTAAAAGGCATAGCTCTCCCATGGGACACTATTAGAGTTGCCTTATTAGATTTTATAAGTGTAATTTCCAAATCGGAAGGGATAATCAGTTCAAGTTTGGTGTCTCTGAAATCTCAATTTAAAATCTTAACTTAAACTCAACGGCGATAAAACAGAGGTCCTGGTCTTGGGCAACAACCCTGATCTCTGGGGACCTAGCCACTGGCCGGACTCCCTTGGGCCTTTACCCTCTCCATCTACTAAGCTCAAGAATCTCAGTTTTATCATTGATGACAAACTTTCCTTTAAGCCGCAGGTGTCTAAGGTTACTGCTGCCTGTTTTTCAGTCCTCAAGTGGCTGAAAAAGATCCTTTGGTTAATCCCCTTAGTGGCACAGAGAACGGTCATTCAGGCTCTGGTCATATCCAGACTGGATTATGGCAATGTGCTGTACATAGGCGTGGAGAAGACCTCGATTAGACGCTTCCAGACTATTCAGAATGTGGCTGCCCGGTTATTATCGGCTACCAAGACATACCCCTGTCTCTCCTCTGCTTCAGGAACTGCACTGGCATAAGATCTCGAAACGCATCAAATTTAAGGCATTGTGCTAAATGTTCAAGGGCAAACATGGCCTAGCGCCCTTATACATCCAAGGACTGGGGACTCCTTATATGCCTATGCGTTTGCTGAGATCCTCTAGCCACTCGCTGTTCACTACGCCCAGGTTTCGATTAACCCGTATAAAAGGACGCTCTTTTGTCTACCTTGGTCCTAAGCTGTGGAACTCTCTCCCAGCCACTCTTAGGAACTGTAACTCTTTATTGGCTTTTCGTAAAAATCTGAAAACTTGGCTTTTCTAGCTGACTGCTGGGGTCACCGTTATCTGCCTCTATCCTGCGTCGGGAAACCCCTGGGGGTAGCTTTGCGCATTATAAGTCTATCAAATAATAAATATAATGAAGTCGGATTTTGAATTGCCATTCTGAAAATGCCACTTTAAGAAAGTTGCCATTTTCCTGCGTTATCCATTTAGTCCATCTGTAGCTTGTGTCTGGTCACATGACTGGGTTTAGCTGATAGTTGGGCTTTGTGTATTCTTCCTTGAAGGCTGCACACAATAGGGAGCTTAGGTGTGCCTGGATGGGCCATCACTGGCAGGATTGGAGGGAGGAGCTGGGCACAACACCACTTACACCTGAATAGGCTGTGTCTTGTCTCTACACAAAGGGAGGCATACATCCTGTAGTTAGTCTGGAGCCGGGGCAGGGAAGACAGGATGCCTTGGGATTTCAAAAGGAAACCTCTAGAAGCTTCTACCCTACTTCAAAGGCACAACTGGGTATAACTATGGTACCTTAGACACCACCACTTCAGTGCACTTCTGGACCTGTGGGTACTCTGCAGAAAGAAGGGCGGCTGTGCTGCTGAAGACTGCCACTCTGCTGGACTGCGCTCTGCTGGACTCCTGTTTTGCTGTTCTGCTGACCTTTTGCCTGGATGAGAAGGTTGGGACCTTCATCCCTTGAACTCAGAACCCAGAGTGACTTCAAGGACTAGTTGGCTGGTCTCCTAATCTGGAGCTTCAGGGACATAACACGCTTCCAACAACCATGCATCTGTACCTGGCCATCTGTGAGTCTACCCTGCCAAGTGGTGCCACTCCAATCCTGGACCCTTGGAAGTGGTCTTCAGGTGCTTTGCCAGCCTCTCTGGATCCAGGGGAACTGAAGCATCTCCTCTGTTGCACGGCGCAACCCTGAGAAGAACTGACGCATCTCTGCTGCTGCATAGATTGGACCCATCTACGCGACGCATCCTCGGCACAGGCCCTCGCATCCCTCGTCAATGGCATTCTCGACGATGATGCCAGACTCCACATTGCTGCCTCGCAGCTCCTCAGAACTGATGCATCACTTCAGCTGCACGACGCATCTTCGACATGGTTCCACCCAATGCTCCTCAAGCAAGATTTAAGGTATTGTGTTCAGCGAGCCTATCTGGTTCCCAGTAGACAGCCCGAGCTGTATCATGGTCAGCTTCAACTTGTGACTGTCCCAATCTGGTGCAACCAGATATCCACAGTTGGCGCTTTATGCCTTTTGGCGCTATTTTCTCTAACAACTTAAATAATCAATATCTTCAGTTCTACTAATTGGATTTTTGTTGTTTTGTTCATGTTTTATTAAATAAAAATCACTCTGGGGCATATTAGCAAGACACACGTTAAAATTATCGCCGTTTTAGCGGCAGGAAACTGCCGCTAAAACGGCGATAATGGGCTTGCTAATATGCGTTATGGAATTCCAATAGAAGCCCAGGTTAGATGTCCTGCACATCTAACCTGGGCTTCTATTGGAATTCTATAACGCATATTAGCATGCCCATTATCGCCGTTTTAGCGGCAGTTTCCTGCCGCTAAAACGGCGATAATTTTAACGTGGGTCTTGCTAATATGCCCCTCTATTTTTCTAAGACATTTGTGGTGTGTTTTCACTGTATTACTGTTTGAAGTGTTGCACAAATGCTTTACACATTACCTCTGAGTTAAGCCTCACTGCTCTGTGCCAAGCTACCTGGGGGTTGAGCGCAGTTAATTTAGGATTTGCTTGTAGCTTTACCATGAAAAGAATTGTGGTTGCTGCTTGAGAGGGGTTTCACCCCATTAACCAGTAGCCCAGTTTCTTACAATACTACTGGTGAATCCCTTAGTGAATAGCAAAAATCGCAAACTTACAAAAAAGTGCAGATTTACCCTTGTGAATCAGACCCTTAGAGTGCCTGAGGACTGGAATTTAATGCAAAGATATTTGTATGAGTTGGCTCTGTCGATTGCGTGTTGCCTTAGTTTCCAGGACCAGCAATGCCGCTTACGGATCCATGTAAAGGTGACAATTTTGCTTTTTTCTGAATGTCTTTCTAGGTCGTTGATCTTACAGCAGAAGGCCAAGTTGTTGAGTGAGTGTTGAAAGCCAATTGCCGAGAAGTCCAGCAAAACATTTTGGTCGGCGTATTGCCTAATCTGAAGTGCTTGACCATTTAGTCTTGGGTCATGGTTTTAGGTTTTTCAGAGCTGGTTCTATGTCAGCAGTGAATATATTAAAAAGGATAGGGGCTAGCACGAACTCCTACAATAATCCTTTGTCAATGTAAACTCTATTTGACAGGGTGCCATCTCTACTAAGTTTAACTTGAACCCAATTGTTGGAATATAGGGCGATGATGGCATTTAGGGGCCGATTCCGATTCGGGCCGGAAGCGCACCTAACACTATTCGTCCGGAAAAAAACCCAGCTGAATGCGTGTTTCCCGACCGATTCGAACAGTCGTCCCAACGAGCAAGTACGATGCGCATAACAGCCCAGATTCCGAGCGAGCCGTACTTACCCATTTCAGCTCCTGTTCCCCGCCCGAGCCGGATCCGTAAACGCCGAATCGAGTCGCACGGAACCAAATACACAGCACCTTCCGGCCTGACTAGTACGATGCGCACTCCGTACGCGCCGAACCCGTCGCTACGTCCGGCACGTCAGAGCATCCGGGAGAGCTGTACATAAGCTCCGATTCGCGCCACAAAACGATCCACGGCGACGAGACGAACAAGCCAGCGACGAGTGCGAGTCGAAGCCACGAGAAACCCGAATGAGACGAACAAACCATGAATCCCATCGCGCAGGTCCTACAAATACTCTACATCTATTACCGGGACCGGTACGGACGCGTACGGCGCAGACGGTAAGTCAAACACCCACTACACAAACAAACGATACGTACCCAACATATGTCACACACACATAGGGATGCATAAATGATGTACACTAGCAACAGCAGAACCATAGGGGCGGGATGGCTACCACCAATGCCATACACACCCATAGGGGCCTGGCTGACTACCACTACCACCACCCCTACTCAGGGGGGCCTGGATGCCTACCACTACCACCACCCCTACTGAGGGGGGCCTGGATGCCTGTCACTACTACCATCCCCACTCATAGGGGGATGGATGCCTACCACTACCACCACCCCTACTCAGGGGGGCCTGGATGCCTACCACTACCACCACCCCTACTCAGGGGGCCTGGATGCCTACCACTACCACCACCCCTACTCAGGGGGCCTGGATGCCTGTCACTACTACCATCCCCACTCATAGGTGGATGGATGCCTACCACTACCACCACCCCTACTCATGGGGGCCTGGATGCCTACCACTACCACCACCCCTACTCAGGGGGCCTGGATGCCTACCACCACCACCACCCCTACTCAGGGGGCCTGGATGCCTGTCACTACTACCATCCCCACTCATAGGGGGATGGATGCCTACCACTAACACCACCCCTACTCATGGGGGCCTGGATGCCTACCACTACCACCACCCCTACTCATGGGGGCCGGGATGCCTACCACCACCACCATCCCCACTCAGGGGGGCCTGGATGCCTGTCACTACTAGCATCCCCACTCACAGGGGGATGGATGCCTACCACTAACACCACCCCTACTCATGGGGGCCTGGATGCCTACCACTACCACCACCCCTACTCATGGGGGCCTGGATGCCTGTCACTACTACCATCCCCACTCATAGGGGGATGGATGCCTACCGCCTAACACCATCCCTACTCATGGGGGCCTGGATGCCTGTCACTACTACCATCCCCACTCATAGGGGGATGGATGCCTACCA
The DNA here is from genome assembly GCA_963921515.1 of Calotriton arnoldi. Lineage (NCBI taxonomy): Eukaryota > Metazoa > Chordata > Amphibia > Caudata > Salamandridae > Calotriton > Calotriton arnoldi. The sequence goes on along the minus strand of CAWUFW010000317.1, from coordinate 149,018 downwards.
CTACCACCACCCCTACTCATGGGGGCCTGGATGCCTACCACTACCACCACCCCTACTCAGGGGGGCCTGGATACCTACCACCACCACCACCCCTGCTCAGGGGGGCCTGGATGCCTGACACTACTACCATCCCCACTCATAGGGGGATGAATGCCTACCACTAACACCATCCCTACTCATGGGGGCCTGGATGCCTGTCACTACTACCATCCCCACTCATAGGGGGATGGATGCCTACCACTACCACCACCCCTACTCATGGGGGCCTGGATGCCTACCACTACCACCACCCCTACTCAGGGGGCCTGGATGCCTACCACTACCACCACCCCTACTCAGGGGGCCTGGATGCCTACCACTACCACCACCCCTACTCAGGGGGCCTGGATGCCTACCACTACCACCACCCCTACTCATGGGTGCTGGATGCCTACCACTACCACCACCCCTACTCAGGGGGGGCTGGATGCCTGTCACTACTACCATCCCCACTCATAGGGGGATGGATGCCTACCACCCACACCACCCCTACACATAGGACGGGTAATGCATGACACAACCAGCATACTCCAACATAAGGAATGTCTGAAAAATACATCCCTCCAACGCCATGACAAGCGTGTGTAGTCTGTGTCAAATGCCTACAACACTGAACATGACATTGAGCATACAATGTGACCCCCTATCACATGTGTCACACATAAATATGTGTGGCCTCCACAATGCAAGCAGACCATGACCACTGTGGGAATGGGGTATAACACCCCATCATCACAGTGACCAAAAGGTAAGTGTGGGGTCCATAGCTGAAGCCCAATTGAACATTGTGGCAATGGGGTCTAAACCCCCATCACCACAGTGACCAAAAGGGAAGTGTGGGGTCCATAGCTGAAGCACATTTTGAACATTGTGGCAATGGGGTCTAAACCCCCATCATCACAGTGACCAAAATGTAAGTGTGGGGTCCATAGCTGAAGCCCAATTGAACATTGTGGCAATGGGGTCTAAACCCCCATCACCACAGTGACCAAAAGGTAAGTGTGGGGTCCATAGCTGAAGCACATTCTGAACATTGTGGCAATGGGGTCTAAAACCCCATCATCACAGTGACCAAAATGTAAGTGTTGTCATGGGAAAAGCTGCAAATGCCAAACAGCATGGATGATTCCTGGTCACAGAACAACAAACACATCTGTGGCATAGTAGTGCTTGTGTCCCATAGCAACATAGATTGGGTGAGGCAAACAGTGCAGTGCAAATAAGATATACCTTTGGCCATGTGCAGACAAACATCACCCATGGGGGCTGACATTGTCAACATTTGTCAATAACACAATGACAGAAGTGACCATCATAATGCAGCCCCACATATCTGCACCAATGGACACACAAATGTAGATATCCTGTGGAGACTGTAGATGTCAGGTGAACAAATACCATACCATGGCAGCAATGGGACATACAAAGCATGATCATTGTGCTGACTGATGACCTAGGAGTCCCAGGGACAGCAGGGGAAAGCCACCAAACAACATACAGCCAATGGCACACTAAAGATATGCCAATGCAGTGGTGCAGATGCACAAACACAAACAGGCAGCCTCACACTGCATATCAAACACAACAGGTGATGGGGGGTGTGCCAGTGTCCCCAGGCAACCACACAACACATGAGGAGGCCTGAATCACAATTACACAGATGTGTATACAGTGCCACACAAAAGTAACTCATGGATCGGATTCCCCTATGTGGGCAATCAGGCATTGTTAGATGAGAGGGAGCCCAAATTACACATGTCACACAAGCTTGTAGGAACAGCAACTAACACAGCAAGAGACAGACCCACCACAGCACTACCCCCAGGGACCCCACATTGTGGTGACCCTGGCCTGCATGATAATCCCACTGTGATGACAAAGCTAGATGTCGTTCACACTGTGAACCACAGTCATGTGTCCTGAGCAACAAACTACCATCACACCTACACAAGCACAAATCAATCTGCACGGCCTGTCAGCCAAGGCCAACATGGAGGTAGGGGTCTAGCCGTGCAACAACTCTCATTTGCACACACTCAACACCACACACCTTGATCTCCACCAATGTGCAGCAGTGAAGCTCACATGGACTGGTGACATTGCACATGCACCCATGACAATCCCAGGGGGGTGCTGGGAACTAAGGTGCAGAAACCCATCACACATGGCCAGTCAACAAGACTCGTGAATGTCTGACACACTGCACAGTACGCCGTACATGGGCATGACGTGAAATCCACCACAATCAATGGGATCCCGGACACAGTCACACACCAATGAAGAAGTCAAGGTGACCCACAAAGAACACACATAGACAACTTCCAACATTGCAGCTCTGACCCTGAGGAGTGGCAGCAGTCACACACACAACGTGTCACAATCACTGAAAGCTAACACAAACTGTAAATTACATGACTTGTGTAACCAACAAGTGCCAAGGGGAATCCTGACTGTGTCTCATCTGCGTTTGCCCACAAACTCAGCCCTGACAGCAAACACACCTATGGATGACACCCTGATGACCAGTAATGTGCCATGCACCCACATCCCAGAGAACCCAGGCCGAAGAGTTTGGGGGAACATAGGTCAACTCAGCAAGCATCACAAACAGGAACATCACTAGGGATCCCAGCCTGCGTAGCAAAATGGAAGTGATCACACACAGACATGCTCACACAACACACACCTTGGGCTCAGGCAATGTCACGGAATTACACACTGCCATGAGGGGACTCCACTCCTGTGTAAGGAAAGCTGTGCCATACGTTGTCTCTGCAGGGCTCTATCATGTCAGCAGAACACTTGGTCACTCAGTCAACAATTAGCACAAAATGAAGGCTCTCGTCACATCAGCCTGGTCATGGGAGTGTCACCGAAATCATCTGCACAGATCCAACACACATGTATAGCAAGTTGCACTGATAACACAGATGAGTCCTTCCCCATTGATGCCCAAACTTGCATGTCCAGTGGAGATGGTCACACGGTCAGGGAAATAGACAAATTGAACAATGGCAAGCACAACTGATGTGCAGGGGTGTAAGCCACAGATGTGATATTGCAAATAAATGTAGGAAATCCCATTGGCAAATATTGAAAACATGACACCCTCATATTGCTGCAAAGGATGACATGGCTACACACCAGGATAGGACACATTCCCCCTGGACCACATGGGGACCTGCACAGTAACACTTCATTTTCATGATATCAAAAATCACCATCACTGCAGCAAGGGCATGGTTAGCATCATCAACATCATGTACATCTGAAGCAAAACCACCAGAGAACAGAAAGGAGCTTTATTCAGCATATGGGTGTGAAATAGAAAGTCCAGAAAAAAGACAAAGGCCAATGGCCAGTCCAACAGTAAAGTCCGAACAGGGTGACAGTGGCAGATGTCACCCTTTGCTTGCCTGCACTGCTACGGACCAGGGACATTCCCCTCGGAGGGGCATACGGGGGGCAGGCCAGGCACCGCAGGGACAGGATCAGGGCTCACCAGAAGGAGGCAGGGAAGGGGTGGCTGGTGCTGGAGAGTCACTGACAACTGCAGTGGAGGTGTCTGACATGGTGGGTGCCGGCACAACTGGGGGGCATGAGTCAGATGGTGTGGGTGCCGGCACGACTGCAGTGGGCTGGCCAGATGGAGTGGACAGGTTCCCCACTGCTGTGCCCAAGTCAGACGGGGTGGTAGTGGACTCCACTGCAGTGCCTATCTCCAGGGGGAGTAGAATGGGGTTCAGGTAAGGTGGGCAGGACAGAGGGGGAGGACACGGTCTCCACACCAGTGGCACAAACATGTGCAGCGGAGGGTGTGAGGCTGGAAGAGCAAGTGGTAGGGGGAGAAGGCCGGATCATTTTGGGGATGGTGTATCTGTGGGTGGGGGAACCTGGGGCAGGGCGTGGTGGGGGAACCTGTGTTGTGGGGGCCTGAGGGATGGAGGAAGGAGACTGTGTGGTTGAGCTGCAGGGCGGTGGCAGGGTCTTGCTCTTCTGGGACCGGGGGGACTTGCGTGTGGGGGCCTTAGTCTGTCTGTTCCTGGGGGAGGGTGTCCGGGGGTGAGGGCCACTCCCCTCTGTGTGGGTGGACTTCCTCTTCCCCCTGTAAGCTGGATCAGCTGGATCGGAGGGGAAGAGGCCGAGGTCACAGAGGAAGAGCTGCTTTTTAGGTGGGGTTGCAGGTGAGGCAAGGGAAGGGGTCTTGGAGGGAGAGGATTTGGAGGACTGCGGAGTGACTGTGGATGCCTGTGTGTGTGTCTGTTCCCCATCCCCTGTGGGTGTGGTATCAGTCCCCAGAGGATGCTTGTGTGCATGTTTTGCCTTTGTTTTGGGTGTTTCTGTGCTGCTCGTGTCTGTGTGTTTGGGTGATTGTGCAGGTGTGCATGTGCTTGGGACAGGTAGGGTGCCAGGAAGTGTGGATGGGGCAGAGGTAGGAGGGGTGAGGGACTGTTGGAGGAGGGACACTGCTGCCGTCAGGGAGGAGTCCATGGACTTATTGCTCCTCTGTAGGGCAGACATGCCCGATGAGATGCCCTCCATGAATGACACCATACAGAGTGATACTCAACAGAGTGGTGTGTGCATGGAGGACACTCAGCATTGCTGTCTGCCCTACATGGAGCTGGCGAAGTAAGTACACAGACTCCTCACTCAGGGCAGCAGGGGACACAGGGGCAGGGGGTGCGGTGCCTGGCACGAAGGAGACACGCTCCCGAACACGGGAGCCTCCACGGACCTCTGGAATGGGAGCCAATGGGAGGGCGGTGGTGGTGGTGGCGGGGCCAGCCATACTAGCTGGGGTGTGGTGGCTGCTGACACCCGCCTCCACAAGGGAGTCGTCCTCCGAGCTGCTGTGGTCCTCAGCTGAGGTGGATGGTGCTGAGGACTCCTCGGTGTGGATCCCCTCGCCCTCCGTGCCACTGGGTCCCTCCGACCACTCATCGGCTGCTGACCCAGTCTGGCTCTGCAGCTCCTCCTGGTCCATGGAGCTGTCCCCTCCTGTGGCCATGGATGTATCTGCAAACAATTAGGGAAACAGACAAACATCAGTCACCTGCACTGACCGCACACACCACAGTAAGTACAGCACATTACAGAGCAAGCCCTGGCATCCTTAGTTGAACATTGCCAAAAGTGCTCACACAGATTAGGAGAAGCCAATTGTCAGTCTGATGGTCAACCATGGCACTCACACCCCTCCTGGCCTTTGAAGTAGGGTTCTGTTCTACCATATAACACAGACCCATGTACCTTTCTGCTCTGCCCATGAAACATGGCACTCCCATATAGGCCCCACCAGTCAGGCCCTGATAGATGACCTAAGTTGTCCATTTTTCTTTTAGCCTTTTAGTACCTGTCACAGTGGTCCACACCCCCTTAGATACATACACTTAGGCCCAAGCCCTCACAGTGGTCCACACCCCTTAGATACATACACTTAGGCCCAAGCCCACCTCCTTAGATGCACACACACACACATGTAGGCCCAAGAGGCCACTGCCTCTTGCTATCATTTTTAATACAACCAATCTTGTAGGCCTTTCTGACCTGACAGCAGGGACCTGTGCCATCCACCACGGCACCAGCCCCCCCTTGTAAATTTCCATAGTCACAAGAATAAGGTTAGCCCACACGTACGTGACACTCTGCTGGTACATCTTGCTCTTTCACAAGCAATGTTTGCAATATTTTAACTCATGAAACTTTCCACGCTTGCTCAACAGAAACTGAAAAGGCGGCTACGTGACAGAGAAATAATATATAAAATCTTAATTCCTGAGCATCTTACGGTAAAAGTTATCTTTTTCTTATGTTTGCGGTCAAGAGCACCGACCACCTGCTAAAAGCCCCTGTTTTCACCATGATACCACTTCTCTGTTCTTCAAAAAACTTTCCACAGTTACTGTAAGCGTGCGGTCAAGGACCCACGTCAGGGCCCACGTCAACTGTGGGTAGGAGTTCTGCATTAAGCCATATAAAAGGTTTGCACCCATGTCCACGCCCTGAACTCTTCATACCAGTGCATTGCATGGTGAGGGTTCCCGGTCGGCCGTTCTCCTGATCTTGGGCCTAGAACTTCTACTCTCAAGGTGGTAATGCTCTTTTCTGATTGCTAGCCTTTTGGCTTTGTCAGCCTCTCTAATTTAGCTCATCCACACCCAATTCATTGCATTTATCCTAGCTTAAATTGTGTAGCCTTGGATGGTTCTTGCTCTCTCATTTAAGATTTGCCTTCCAGGCGCTTGCCTATTCATGATCCCTCTTTTAAGACTTGCCCCATAAGCTGTAGCTCACTGATAGATAGTTACATAGATCTTTGTGCTTCACTTAAAATATGATTTGTAATCTTGTTGATGCTTTCATCTTCATCCTGCTCATGTGTTGACGAGCAGCATTAAATGAACAGTTCTCGGTGTTACTGAATTGCTTAATGAAGTGCCACTGTATTTCACACCGTTGTTCCTTCTTTTCAAGTGAACGAGCAGAGTGCGGGTCGTGCTCTCATGAGCCGGTAAGCAGAAGGGTGTGACCACCCATTTACCCTCAAACAGCTTGCACCCATCTGTCTGGTGCCTGTCGGATGGTAATACCCCAGTGTGGACACATGCACCACCTACCCAGTTGTTGGACATTGCAGAGAACACGGTGAAGTTTGTGAACATGCACACATCACATCTCTTGCCACTGAGTCAGTACAGGTGTCCGGATAAAGGGATGGCCAGAGTCTAATTTGTAATGCATGTGATGCATACCAGCACCAGACACCATGATGCACCCATGTCCCCATAGTCAATGCCACAATGGGGTGCATGTTGCACATGTCACTCCCCTGCAGGATCACTTTTAGGAAGTTTAATGCCATGGCACAGGCATGCCTGCAAAGTCATACATCACTGTCTCCAGTCTCATGGGCAGGGCAGCCAGCCAACAACAGTCTGCACTGTGTCACAATCCTAGGTCATGGGGAATGCAAGTTCTGTAGCTGACTAGTGCACATGTCCATCCCCCACACACCACATCATCTGAACTCTTATTTGTCCACGTCATACCAATTGGACATATGGGAGACATGAAACACAACTCTCTGAACCTGAGCACCTCACAGTCGGCTGTGAATGAGAAACAGCTGCCTGAACTTCTCAGTCGCATGCACCAGTCTGCACAGTCAAGTGATCAAACACCTATATGTCACACAAGTATCGTCTCTCATGGTCACATCTCAGATGGCATGCTGAGCCCTAACCGATAAACACCCCAGTAGTCCTGACAACGAAGCCACAGCACAATGACACAGAGGCAGACACCTGAGGGAACATTTCACTGAGCACAACGTGTCAGCTGATACACGGGAGTGGGAGTACAGAGTGTATTGTATGCCCTGGAGTAGGCATTACTGTCCTGCTCCACGTGAAAGAGGGATGAGCCCTGGACAGTAGGCAGGTGGCTAAGCATGTGTGACACACTTGATATACATACTCCTGAGGCCCAAACATTGTTCCCACCCACAGCATGGGGGTGTGCCAAATACCCCAGGCACATGTGGTTTGTCAGATCAGCAATTGGAACACATATCAAAGTTACACGCAGATTACATGTCAGAACTCAGGCATTGTGTAAGCAATTGACCCACCCATGAAGCCCACCACAATGGTATGGTAACAAATGCTGTCCCCCACCCTGAGCTAAGCAAAATGCAAGGACACAGTACCCAAGTGACACAATTTCCACACTGTAAGGGCCACACCTGGGTATCAGATGAGGAGTGGGCATGTCACAATTGAGGGACATGGGTCCTGGACCACAAGACTGATGTACTGTGGCCAGAGTAGGGCACATAGCATGTCAGACAAAGTTCACAGTGCAGTCATGGACTCACCCCCTCCTTGCTGCTGTCGGGCCTTCAGCTGCCCATCCAGGTCAGGGAAGACCACCGCCATGATCCAGTGCATGTGGGGGGTCAGGGTCCGGTGTCCGCTCCTCCTGCGAGGAGGCGACAGCTTCAGCTGGACCCTTGCGATCCTCCGGGTCCAGCCCGAAGGTCCTGCCACCTCTTCTGGCAGTTGCGGATCCGGCGCTTGTAGTCCCCCACGGATCGTACTGCCCGGACGATGGTCAGCCAGATCTCCTGCTTCTGGTGGGCATCAACCTGTGAGGATGACAAAGTGAAAAAGGCCATTACTACACATGCATCATATCCGTGCATCACACAGTTGGATATGCATGTCTCAATCACAGGGGCATATGATGTACACAGGCAGTGCAACTATGGCTATGAACAGTTTGCCAGCAGTTACTAAATGGTATCATTGCCTGGTAAGTAAAACCTTGTTGGAATGCACTGTTACTGCACTATACCTGTTCAGTGCATGTAACTACACACTTTGGGGGGTGAGAACTACTCAGTGAGCATGCTAGCCAGTGGTGTGCACACTGGAAGTCTTGCTAGTCAGACAACATGCACATTTAGTAAGGCAGTGGACAGCACACTCACCTGCTCCCCTGGTTTCCCATACAACTTCCTGTACTGTGGAAGGAGGCTGTCCAGCAGGGCCTGGTTCTCCTCAGTGCTGAAGGCTGGGGCTCTCTCCACAGTACGTGCCATTGCAGTAGCCAGAGGATGCAGAGACAGCAGCAGTGTTGGTGGCAGATGTCGTCCTGGAGCATGTAGTGCAGGCAAGTGAGCTCTCAGGGGAACAGCCAGCATTATATGTGTGCTGCAGAGGCAGATACTGTCCCATGTGTCCAAAGTGATAGGTCCAAGTCGTTTGCATCTTCTGAATCTGGCCAATCCATGGAATTGCACCACTTATACATGCCCACAGCATCCTTCAAAAGTTCAACTTCATGACACCCATGAATTTGCAACATTGTTGTGGCTGGCCAACTGAATTCACTGCATCAGACTAGTTCAAGCTTCGAAAACGCGTCCGTTGCCATGCCAGGCCCTAGCCAATGCACGCGCCCTGATCGGTCCAGTGCTGTACAACGCGTACCCGCTCACATCATATGCAATGGCCAATGCGTGCGCACCGATCGGACCATTGCTGTACAACGCGTACCCGCTCACATCATATGCAATGGCCAATGCGTGCGCACCGATCGGACCATTGCTGTACAATGCGTACCCGCTCACATCATATGCAATGGCCAATGCGTGCGCACCGATCGGTCCATTGCTGTACAACGCGTACCCGCTCACATCATATGCAATGGCCAATGCGTGCGCACCGATCGGACCATTGCTGTACAACGCGTACCCGCTCACATCATATGCAATGGCCAATGCGTGCGCACCGATCGGTCCATTGCTGTACAACGCGTACCCGCTCACATCATATGCAATGGCCAATGCGTGCGCACCGATCGGACCATTGCTGTACAACGCATACCCGCTCACATCATATGCAATGGCCAATGCGTGCGCACCGATCGGACCATTGCTGTACAACGCGTACCCGCTCACATCATATGCAATGGCCAATGCGTGCGCACCGATCGGACCATTGCTGTACAACGCGTACCCGCTCACATCATATGCAATGGCCAATGCGTGCGCACTGATCGGTCCATTGCTGTACAACGCGTACCCGCTCACATCATATGCAATGGCCAATGCGTGCGCACCGATCGGACCATTGCTGTACAACACGTCCCTGTACAAGTCACTCGCATATGTCACCATGCCTGTCACAGGTGAACGTATGCCAGCCACATTTACTTTCCAGGGACTCAGGAGCACACCTACAACACCACAGCCTGTCCACACTCTATCCTAAGGCATGTAAGGCTGCATTACCTTTTCTGTGTATGGGGGTCAACATGTGGTTTTTTTGGTGGCACTTGGGGGCAGCCACTCCCAGGCTGTGCACGTGTTCATGGGGACAGAATCCTTTGTGTGTTGTGCACATGACCACTGTGATGTGCAACTGTTCATTTCAGAGCATGTGGCATGGTCACATTTCCAGGTTGTGTATGTGTATGTCATGTCACATACCCCCTGAGTCCCATGTGGGAAGGTATGTACATCACAGGGTGACCCATTGCCACAATAGTGATGGCCCTCCACAGTCTGTGTGCATGTTGTGTTTACAATGTCTCTGATTCCATGTGCACAATGGGAGACAGTCTCCACATCCACGTTGTTTGTGCATGGACTTTGATGTTGTGCGTGTGTGTGTGTCACAGACGTCCATGTCTGTCCTGCAGAGGCAACCGGGACCACTACCTGTGGGGGTCATGGTTGTTTTGCTGTGGTGTATTCATGATACGCCATGTCATGCCAGTGTCCATGTGGCAATACAGGGTCCCTGGGAATCTACCTGTCAATGAGCTGTGATGCCTGGGGCACATCTGTCCTCACATGTCACTGTGGTGTGTGTTTGGAACGTGACAGCACTACATGGGTACTGTGACACAGCCTAATGATATCCCATAGCACAACCTGGAACTTGTTGTCAACACATGTTGAACTGTGATGTTAGATGTTGCCCATGTAGGTGCCATACATGTCCTTTCAGAATGGCACACACATCAGGTACTTATGTCTCGTAATGATGTATCATGTGATATTGAGTATGGTCTATGCCACATATGTGGGGTGACTGACAATCTTTCTTTCTTCACCTTGCACTGCAGGGCACCAGCTGTTCATAGACCATTCCCTGACCTTGCAACGATGGTTGAACGGGACTGCATCCGACGGTACCACTTCAACAGGCCGCTGATTGAGGAATTGGCGGTGCGGTTGGCCCCACATTTGGAACCTGGCCGGCCATACCCTACAGCGCTGACCCCTAAGGTGACGGTGATGGCAGCCCTACACATCTTTGCCACCCTTTCAACACACTGTGGCGTCTGCCGGTGGGATGTCACAGACCATGTTCAGCCGTGTGCTACGCGATGTTTTGGAGGCAATGTTGAGATACCTGAACCAGTACATCTATTTCCCTAAACGTCAACAACTCACTGACGTCAAGAGTGACTTCTATGCCCTGGGGAGGATGCCGCATGTCATTGGCTCCATTGATGGGACACATGTGGCTTTGGTCCCACCACAGGCACATGAGCAGGCATACAGGAACAGGAAACATTACCATTCGGTCAATGCTCTGGTGGTATGTCATGCAGATATGAGCATCTCACACGTGTGTGCCCGTTTCCCCGGTTCTGCACACGATGCCTACGTGATGAGGAGTAGTCGCATCCCGAGGATGATGTCACAGATGCAGAACCAGCGTGCCTGGCTTGTCGGTGTGTACTGACTTTGTACCATTGTGTGTGTTCTGCAATGTTGTATTCCACCCTCTTTTCCAACTCAGCTAATGTGCAATTGTCTGTATGTAGGTGACTCCGGATACCCCAACATGCCGTGGTTGCTGACACCCCTCAGGAACCCTGTGACACCAGCCCAGATGCGCTACAATGAGGCACATGGTCGGACCAGGAGAGTGATCGAGCGGACATTTGGTCTCCTGAAGAGCCGCTTTCGCTGCCTGGACAAGACAGGAGGGGCCCTCCCATATGCCCCAGCAAAGGTGTGCAAGATTGTCATCGTCTGCTGCATGCTACACAACCTGGCAGTGCGGAAGGAGTTGCCTCTCATCCTGGATGACGATGACCAACATCCGCCACCTGTGGAGGATCCTGGCCTGGGCCACGATGCCAGTGATGATGATGATGTTGAGGGTGATGTCCGCACACAGCTCATCACCAACTTCTTCAGCTGAATGTGAGTATCCAGAGATGTCATGTCAATGATGTGAGTTTGCGTGATATGTGTTGGTGGTGCTCTGGTGCTGTTTGAGTGTGGCCATGTGCTACTTGACTGGAAGCGTGCAGCGATGTGTCCTTACAGGTAGTCTGTACTCCCCAACAGTGTTGACATGCTAACTTGGTTTTGTGTAGGTATCTTGTGACATGTATTGGGCATGAGTATTGCAGTTCTGTCCTGTTCTTCAGTGCTTTTGACTGTGTGTCATGTCTGTCCTTCACAGGGTACTTTCAGAGTTGTTTGGTCAACTGTGATCCCCCGACACCATGATTCAACTTCCAGGGTGGAAGCAGTCGTTTCCCTACAGGTGATGTGCCACACACCCCTGGACTTTATTTCTTCTACACTTGTTGACTGTGTGGCCACTGCCACGTGGGATTACCTTGCATCTGTAGTGCAAAGAAAATGTTGCAAATGTGTAATAAACCTGTGCTTCACTTTGGGATGTGCGTTGTCTGTGGTCACACATCTGACTGACATTTGCTTACTGCACCTATGGGCTAGTTAACACTGACTCTGAATAGGTGTGGTGTCTGTGCATTCCACTGTATTTCCTGGCAACATCAGTGTAGGCGATGAGTCAGATGGCCCTGGTGTGTATGTGTTGTGTAGCCCTAGTGGTGTGTCTCCCTCATATGTGTCACGTCGCCATGACTCACATGACGGTGTTGAACTTGCTGTAGCAGTTAGCATGCACAGTGTCATTTAGCAGATCATCATCTCCATGACAGAAACCACGTTGGAATCACAACAGAGGCAAGTATGGTGTATTAGTGAGTTTATTTACATACATGTGTGAGGATAGTGCACAGGATGGTGGGTGCTGTACATTGGGATTGTAATCCAAAGTTCCCAGATGAGTTGGAAGTCTTGGTAGCAGAAATGTTCTGAGTAAAGTCCACAGTCATCTGATACATTGGTTCAACTTAAACTCCCCATGTCATGTGGGAGAGTTGGGTTGCATTCGACAGGGTGAACAGTTTGCACACAAAGGAGAATTTCCAGAACAGGTGTTGGGTTCCTGGGGGATGTACATGGCCATCGGCCTCTCAAGTTTCCTTCCTCGGACGACCCCTCTTCTTTGGGGGGGGGACCCTCACGTGCAGGCTGCTGCAGTGCAGGGGACTCTCCGCCAGAGTCCTCCTCCCTCCCTGTGGCAGTTGCAGTTGTTGCAGCACTAGATGTTGTGGGCACACAGGGAGGTGTGGCCATGTTGGTGCTAATCTGGCGGAGGCATGTCAATATGTCCCTCTGCACCGCTGTCAGTTCTTCCAATGTGTCCCACTTGGACTCCATGCCAGACATGTGTGTCTCCACACGGGACATGTGTGTCTCCACACGGGACATGTGTGAGTCCAAGCGGGCATGATGGGCAGCCTGCTGCTGTTGAATGTCCTTGAGGATCCACACTACCTGGCTTACCTCTCCGGTGCTATTCTGGTACGCATCAGCAATGCGTGCCAGTTGTGGGTCATCATGCAGTCCAGACCCCTCTGCAAACAGCGACCTATGTCTATCACCCCTCCCACCACCCCTGGCAACATGTGCGGGACCTGCGGTGGCACGCACAGGTGACCGTAGGCCCACTTGGGGGTTGTTACTGAGGTCGTTGTCCGTTGCTCCACGTTGGGCCGGGGTCCCTGTGCTGTTGTCATCGGTGGTCCTTGGTCTGTCCATGTTGGCGGGGGTGGTCTATGTGTTGGCAGTTGTTGGAGGGGTGGGTGCAGGGGGTGCAGATGTTGGTCCTGCTGGTGCTGCATGATGACTCACACCGGAGGGGCCAGGTAGGTCTTCGCCATCCGAGGAGGGCAGAGGCTGTTCCACACCAGTGAGCTCAGTGTCCCCCGGAGCCTGGGACAGGGACTCCTCATCGTCTGCTGCTGTGTCCCCATCATCACCTGTTTTTGGAAGAGACACACAATGTATGTTATGTTTCTACAGGCATCAATGGTTCACACACCTGACAGTTGTGACTGTACCTCTGGATGCGGCCCTGTACATTGCATTGTCCTAAGTTGTCACAGTCAGAGGTTGATATTGGTGTAGGACATTGTCCTGCCAACCTGAAGCATTTCAATGTGAATGTTGAGGTGTGTGCATGGCCAGCATTGGTTGTATTTGGTGGACATCCGGCCCTCCTTCTCCCCCCAGCCCAGTTATCCCACCATGAAGCATGCGACCCTTGCAGTGGGTGCAGGTTGACTCTCAGGATGTCAGTCAGTGGTGTCCTGCTGTTGGTTGGTGCCCAGTTCCCAGCAGGGCATTGTGCTCCACACAGAAGTACCCAGTTTCAGCCATCTTGTCAGTTCTTTTCCACTCCCTGTGAGGTGTGCATGCTTCAGTGTGAGCTTGCTGGGCCATGTGGGTGGGGGATGTTGAGCTGTGACTACCACTACCATCATGCTATTGCCTACACCCCCCTTCCCAGCATGCCCATACTTCCTTCCTTTTGAGTGGACTTCACTGTGTGTGAGAGCAATGGCAAGATGGCTGACAGTGTGGTCCTGTTGTTTGGTGGTGCCCAGTTCCCAGCAGGGCCTTGTGCTCCACACAGCAGTACCCAGTTTCAGCCATCTTGTCAGTTCTTTTCCACTCCCTGTGAGGTGTGCATGCTTCAGTGTGAGCTTGCTGGGCTATGTGGGTGGGGGATGTTGAGCTGTGACTACCACTCCCATCATGCTATTGCCTACACCCCCCTTCCCAGCATGCCCATACTTCCTTCCTTTTGACTCAGCTTCCCTGTGGGGTAGTGTGCCTGTGCTGACAGGATGGCTGACAGTGTTGTCCTTCCGTTTGTTTGGCTACAAGTCCCAAGAGTGTCCCTGTGCTTCACACAGCATGACCCAGGGTGGTGGTTCTTTGTGGGATATTTAATTAGAGTGTGAGGCATTGCATTCTCCCAGGTGAGTTGTGTGGAGTTTGTGTTAAGGGGGTGTGTGAGAAAAGCTGCTTGTAACTATGGTCAGAGCTGTCAGTCCTCCTTCCCACCCAGCCAGATATCCCACCATGGAATGTGCTTCCATTGCAGGGAGTGCAAGTTGGCTTTCAGGATGTCAGTCAGTGGTGTCCTGCTGTTGGCTGTTGCACAGTTCCCAGCAGGGCCTTGCGCTCCTCACAGCAGTACCTTGTGCTCCTCACAGCAGTACCCAGTGTCAGCCATCTTGTCAGTTGTTTTCCACTCCCTGTGATGTGAGCATGGTTCAGAGTGAGATTGCTGGGCCATGTGGGTGGGGGATGTTGAGCTGTGACTACCACTACCATCATGCTATTGCCTACACCCCCCTTCCCAGCATGCCCATACTTCCTTCCTTTTGAGTGGACTTCACTGTGTGTGAGTGTGACAGCAATGGCAAGATGGCTGACAGTGTGGTCCTGTTGTTTGTTGGTGCCCAGTTCCCAGCAGGGCCTTGTGCTCCACACAGCAGTACCCAGTTTCAGCCATCTTGTCCGTTGTTTTCCACTCCCTGTGAGGTGTGCATGCTTCAGTGTAAGCTTGCTGGGCCATGTGGGTGGGGGATGTTGAGCTGTGACTACCACTCCCATCATGCTATTGCCTACACCCCCCTTCCCAGCATGCCCATACTTCCTTCCTTTTGACTCAGCTTCCCTGTGGGGTAGTGTGCCTGTGCTGACAGGATGGCTGACAGTGTTATCTTGGTGTTTGTTTGGCTACAAGTCCCAAGAGTGTCCCTGTGCTTCACACAGCTTAACCCAGGGTGGTGGTTCTTTGTGGGATATTTAATTAGAGTGTGAGGCATTGCATTCTCCCAGGTGAGTTGTGTGGAGTTTGTGTTGAGGGGGTGTGTGAGAAAAGCTGCTTGTAACTATGGTCAGAGGTGTCAGTCCTCCTTCCCACCCAGCCAGATATCCCACCATGGAATGTGCTTCCATTGCTGGGAGTGCAAGTTGGCTTTCAGGATGTCAGTCAGTGGTGTCCTGCTGTTGGTTGTTGCACAGTTCCCAGCAGGGCCTTGTGCTCCCCACAGCAGTACCCAGTGTCAGCCATCTTGTCAGTTGTTTTCCACTCCCTGTGATGTGAGCATGGTTCAGAGTGGTGTTGATGGGCCAATTGTGAGGGTGACCAATATCTGTGACTACAACTCCCATCATGCTATTGGCTACACTGACTTCACCAGCATACACAGAATTCCTTCCTTTCAGTGAGCTTCCCTGTGAGGTGGTGTTCTAGTGGTGGCAAAATATCTGACTGTGTTTGTTGGTTAGATTTGTGCCACTGCCTAGCTCTATTTGTTGTTGGGTTTGTACATGTCATGACACAGTTACATATCACTATGAGATGGCATGTATTGTGTTTATCTGACTAACATACACATCTTGGGATGATTATCTTTTGGTTGCTGTGGATTTGCTAAGGGTGTATGGTTTGACTATCCCCTTGACAGTGATGCGTGTGTATTGTCACACAATATTGTGTATATTGGTTGTGTACTCACCAGGCTCTGGGATGTTTGATAGTCCATATATGCTCACTGGTGGTAGGATGGCCCGCACCTTCTCCTCCCAGGGCCTGAGGTATACTGGTTTGGCAGGAGGGCCACTGCCGGTGCGCTGACTCAAGATGTAATCCTTCTTTAGTAGGTCCTTGACCCTCCTGCGCACATCATACCACCTGTTCTGGATGTCTTCCTTTGTGCGCAAACATGGTGATTGTGCGTTCACCCTGTCGACGATCCTCTCCCACATCTTCGTTTTCTGCGACATGGGGGTCTGTTGGACCAATGTACCAAACAACTGTGGCTCTACCCTGAGGATCTCATCTACCAGGACTTCCAATTCACTGTCTAGGAACTTTGGATTCTTCTTTGGGGGCATGGTGATGGGTGGTGGTGGGGATTGATGTGTGTGTGGGTGTGCAAGTGAGGGTGGGTGAGTGTAGGTTTTGCTGGGTGTATGTGAGGGTGCTATTTGTGAGGTGTGGCTTGTGTGATGGATGAGTTGTGAGTGTGTCTGTGGTTGCTGTGTGATGGTGTTCTGTGCTGGCAGGTCAGTTGAATTTGCAAAGGATCATGGTAGGGATTTGTGGCCTTTATATGGGTGGATTGGGGGTGTGTCTTTGTTTCATGTTTTTTCAGCCCAGTATTTATTGGCTTTGTCATTGCTTGTTTGGCCCTTTTTTTTGTATTTTTCCCTTTGTGTTTTTTGTGCATGTAGGAGACGTTCTTCTGACCGAGTAGGACGCTGCAGTTGTCTCGTGCAGGCTTCTCCGAGTCGTTCACGCTGTGTTTCTGCTAGGTTTCATGTGCGGCGTACGCGTCGGTCGCGGAGTATTTGGTTGCTTCGGCTGGGTTTTGTATGCGTGTCGGTCGTACGGCTTGGGCTCCATGCGACTCGGTCTGGTTTTCCACGTATTGCATCGTACTGCGCGGGTCGGAGTTCGCGGGTACGTTTCGGTCGGGTTCATTCCTGGTGCATGTCGGTCGATTCGATTCGCGTGGTTTCCCGGCCGGATAGCTGGTTTCCGTGCGGTTCGGTCGTTCGGCTTGTGTTCTGTACGAGTCGGTCGTGATTCACATGCATTTCATCGTACTACGCGGGTCGGGCAGCGCCGGTACGTGTCGGTCGGACTAAATTCCCGTACCGAGTCGGTCGGTATGTTTTCCGGCCCGAATCGGAATCGGCCCCTTAGTGTTTTTGCTCAGAGACCCCAGTTGCTCAGTTTCTGCCAAAGTCTAGCCCTCTCTATGCTATGGAATGCTTTTTTATAATCAATAAAACACACGTGCAAGTCTCGTTTGTTGGCAAGGGTTTCATAGACTAAGTGGGGTAGGGCCATGTTGTTGTCAGTGGCTCCGTTGTCTTTGCGAAAGCCAGTCTGGAACCAGAGTATTATGTTGCCCAAGTTGCCCAGTCTTGCAGGACTTGCAGGATCGATGAGGCAAAGAATTTAGCATCCACATAAAGCAGGGCTATTAGTCTGTAATTCGCTGGACTGTCCCTACCCTCTTTTATATGGATCAGGACAATATATGACCCCTGCCAAGATGGGGGGGTGGAACCAGGCTGGTCAAGAGGACATTATCAAAGACACTGATCATTGCCTTAATCCAGAAATGAGTTTTTTCTTTTAAGATTGCTGTGGGCAGGCCATTAGGTCATTGCTCCTTCCTTTAATGATGATATTTTCAAAGACTGACCCAGCAAAAATGTGGCAAATCAGTGACTATTGGGAATAAGTTGGGTGCGACGTTGTTAGGGCTTTCTTAACTTATGTTGATGATGCTTCTGAGGCATCGGCATTGATTCTATATAAACGGGAGGCATAAGTCTGCCATGTCATGCTGTCTGGTTGATATTGCCTGGGGGATTTGCTGCAGAGGTGAGATGAATCACCCGCTTCCAAAATTGGTGGCTGTTTGCAGGTGTAGGCGCTTTAAATAGAAAGATTCAGACTTGTTCATTCGCTGACTTGCTTACCTTCCCAAACTAACTTCTTATAGTGCTTCCACAGCTGGGAGAATTCAGCCTTGTGCTGTTCTGATCCTTGACTTTAGTTGGCGATTGATCTTGCTAGTTTAGCCACCTTTCATTTTTTATTTCACAGAACAATTGTATACCATGGTGTTACACAGTTTGAAGGAGCAACTGAAAAATTACACGATTTGTGCATTGTGCATTACTTAGCTCAAAGCGTAGATCAGACATTGTTCTGTCCCAAGTAAAAGGGATGAAGATCTGGTTATCAATGGCAAATAAATTTAGGTAATTTATGCATTCATCACCAGAACGGTTCCTCCAGAGTGCCAAATGCTTTTCAGCATTGAAATTCCAATTGACTTGATCTGTTCTTAGGGAGAAAAGACCATCTGCTATCAGAGTGGCATGGTTGATCCTGTAGCCTTGAATCAGCAGCATTGTCTTCTGTTGGAAGTGGTCTCTTTCTAACTGATGATCTATCTGAAATTCCATCAGCTGTTTAAAGAGAGACAATGATAAGAAGGTATAGTCTAGCACAGCATCATGCTTGATGTGCCATGTGTGTGAAGGCCGCATGTTCAAAGCACGTAAACCAAGGGAATGGAGAACTTCGAGTAAACCATCACCCATTGCATCCTGTCGTTGTGGATGGAAAAGAGGGGGGAAATATGCCAGATTGAGTCTAACTGCCTAGTGGATTCTAAGTTGTCACAAAGGTTGAAATTTTTTTAATTAAAGTTACCTGTGACAAATAATCCTGCATCTGGATTTGCCAAAGTGATTCCATATAAATAATTACTGAGATAATCCACTTTGGCTTGAAGAGATTTTCTGTCTAAGTTCGGACATATACAGATCAGGGAAATGATCGGACTAAATTTGTTTGGCAACTTTATTGAGATCCACAATATCCATGATTTATTTTAACTTATTTGCACTGTTTTACAGTTCATGGCCTGCTGGCTGGTCGCCCTTTTGAATGCCAAGACAGCGAATGATTTGTGGAGATACATCCACTGTTGTATTCCGCTTTAGGTGTCTGTATATAGGTTTTCCTGAAACATGTCCTTATATAGGCACAATTCGCATTGCCCTTATATAGGCATAGAATCCCAGTCCTTATTTAGGCATTAGCCGTGCACTCCAAATACAGGCATGGTCACCGACATCCGTCCACCCTAACGTCACAACGAGTTCTTAGAAACCAGACCCTTAAGCTCTTGGGAGTTCCCCTAGCACAGGATTATTGATTTCTCCAAGAACTCATCTATTATGTATGAACCACTATACCTTAAGGGTTCATTCCTGACGTCTTCCTCTGTCTGACTTCACGTCAATGCTAACATTCCAAGGCACCTACCAGGTATAAATATACCTTCCCTTGCCCAAGCAAGTTAGGAGGAGACCTCGACTTCAGAGGAGCCGGTATCCCGGCCTGACGCACTGAGAAGACGCTGTCATTCCTGCTCGCAGAAGAATCCAGCTTCCAGTGTTCTGACTCCCTTCGCGGGGTGTTAGAGTTCCAGATCCGGCAGGAGATTCCCAACTCTCTCATTCTCAAGGTATGGAGCTGACTAGAACCTAGAGGGACTCTTGGCATACTAGACTTAACATACTCTTAGTATACCATACTAGAGAATACTCCACCTACTTCTTACCCTGCCCTACACCTAGACTAGGTTAGGTACATTGGGGTGGAACTAGCTTAGAGACGCATCGTATGAGTACTCGCATTTTTAGCTCATGTTATTTATGTACGTGAATATATGCTAAAAGATAATGCTAGCGCAGTATTATTTATTTCTACTGCTTACGCTGTACATTATTTATCTTGCATACTGTCTTGTGATCATAACAGCACATATCTCTTACACGAGAAACAAGACTGTTCAAACGCCCGTCTTTTCTTTCTGTGTAACTCCGTGGAAACTAAGCATGCACGAATAACTGAGTGAAACTGTTATCTATTGTTTCCACGATTCTGAGACGTGTTCCGATTCTAAAGGGAAACAAAGTAGTCATGTTTATGCGGTTGCCAGAAACTACTCCCTTCTTGTTCTCAAGGAGTTTCTAGTGGCCTCTGAGCTAGCTGGCACAAAAGTAATTAAGTTTAATATACTCGATAGGGACATACCGACCTCAGTCATATGTCAAGCCTATAGGGTATATTATTCCAATGCGCAGAGCCTATTAGGGAAATAGGAACTACACTACACCACTGGTCTAGGTTTCTTGTAAACAAATGAAGTCAAATTGCATCAAGTATGAGATTGCATCCATTCGTGCTTTAATTTGGTCCCAGACAATGATGTTCGATTAGCAAACCTTAATTTTATTGACTTCAATATGAGGGTGATCAGCCTGGCCGTGCACATCTAAATGCTCAGAAGCGCTGATTCACCGACTGGAGAATGCCTCTTCGTACAGTTTGGGCTGACCCAGAGTTGCTGGGAGCCAGGACAAGTCTTGCTGCTCTGGGTGGGGGCATTTCTCAGTATGCAAGATCGAATGCCTCGGTTACCCACATTTACAGTGATCACTTCAATTTCTGGCATACTGAGTCTTACTAAGGCAGTGTTCTCAGAGCATGATATGATCTTGGTCTGTGAACCAGAGCACGAGGGCCCTCCAGCGCATAAAAACCAGGAAAAGCCATGCTCTCTGCTCAAATTTGTTTGAGAAAATAAACGTTCGGCGGTTCATGATAATTAAGGTTCAAAATGCGTGACTTATATTCTCCACATTTGAAAAATCTCTTTTTGGCCCAAAATGGACATGGCCTCCTTAGAGTATCCTTTTTAGTTTAGTTGTCTCATTCAGGTCACCCTCTTTCTTTGGCAAGAAAGCCACTTTATTTATTGGGAAGAAAACGAGAAGTTGGTAGGTAATGACTTCAATAGCTTGAGAATATTTTTATGGCTAAGATAATCTTGAGGGACGGATATGGTTTTAGCAGGATTACTGCTTCCAGCTGTGTGTCTTTTCCCTCATGCGGGGGGCGTGCCCCAGCATTTGGTAAACATTGTTCCTTATATTTGACCTGAGACACTGATTTTGGACTTGGAGACATGTGTTCATGTGATTGGGGGACCATCTGAGGGCACCTTCCTGATCTGTTGAAAGAACATTGGATGCCCATGTTTGGATGTGGTTCACATTACTGAGCTGAAGATTGTTCTGAATAGTTATGGGCTCCCGGGACTGGTGTCCCTTCGCTTGTGGCAGTTGTGCTGCTTCTCAAGGCTTTTGCGGTGCTCTTAGCGTCTTCAGATGGTATGGTAAGGGAATAGGCTACAGTGTTTAATGTCTCGCCATCTTACGCTCTCCAAGGCTTGGCTAAAACTTGCTAATTGGTCGCTGAACATGATGGTGAAGGAGGGGGAGCTGACAGTTTATAAGGAGGCAAAGAAGTCTTCGTGCAATAAAAGAACACATCCACAAGCCTGTTGTAGCAGAAAAGGCCACTTTATCAGGACAGGCTTGTAGTTACACAGCGTTTCAATAGATACAACATACAACAATAACTTCATTAATGCATAACTCAATTGAAAACCCCAACTTATGCAAGATCCCCCAATTGAACACCCCATACCCCGCCAGGTCATTCATTCCACTTACACCCATGTCTTGGTTTCAATAGCTGCTGTTCCACTTTCTGCCTGATGCTTATTCTCCACCGTTTGTGTACTCTGTGTTAATTCGTTTTTTGTCTGAACTGAGGATATACTCTCCACAAGACATTTTTGCACACTGCCCTCCGTTATGCTGCATTTAACTTCATATTAACTATCAACCTTTTAAAAGCAGTTTATCAGTACAGAAAAAAACAAATAAACAAATAATTAAACAGGGAGGGATATTATAATTTGTTCCCATGCTCACATTTCAATCTAATTCACAGGGGGCCTTTGAGTTGCTATTATTCCTTTAGAAGGGACAAGAAATGTCGTCCAGAAATTCATAAAAAATCGGCAAACAAAGCAGGGCAAAGATTAAAAAGCATAACAGAAAATATATTATTCAGTTTACCATAGCAAAGCATTACATAGCATAGATTAGTAATGCTAACACATTGGTTAACAATATCATTAAAATTCCTGAATCTGTGCTATGTAAATTTTCAAATCGCTAGAGGTAATACAGTGCTAGCACTTTGGCTGATTTTTAGGTCGAGCATTTGAGACCTCTTGTATATACTTTAGTATATACTTATATGTGTATGTACTTTGTGGACTCTGGAGATCAGCCCTAGGACTTGTCTGCTTCCGCTTAGGGACTTTTTTCTGTTCAACTGCCTCCACTTAACTGTCTTGATAGAAAACAACCAGTAGAGGTCAGTAAAATACCAGAATTGTTTTCTGCTTGTTCAACTGCCTCTATTTAACTGTCTTGATAGAAAACGAACAGGAGAGGTCAATAAAATACCAGAATTGCTTTCTGCTGAGGGACTTTCATTTTTTTATTTTTCTGTCAACTGCCTCTATTTAACTTTCTTGATAGAAAACGACCTGCAGAGGTCAGTAAAATACCAGAATCACTTTAACATTCTCTAGATTCCAGTCCATAGAAATTGTCTTCCACAAGCACCTGTAGACAATAATATTTTTTTTAAATCTTGTATTTTCAGTGATATGACTTTATGATTTTATATTAAAATCAGAGCTTTGGACTATACCATTTCTGGCTGAAAGGCAATATTTCTCACCATGTGTTCCCATACCTGGCGTGTCACGCAGTTTGGTGCTTACATTCCTTCCATGTTAAAGAACAGTAAATGTTTCAGCACCCAGGCTAATGTGGTGCATAGCTAAATACATATAAGGTCCCAAAGGCGAGACCGATTGGATTGCAAATGCTTGATGTTTTTGCTGTCCACATTCAGTTTGATGCTACAGAGGCGGCGTTGAGGTTCAGAAGTATTTGTATTCCACCCAACACACTATTCTGCAGCACCCAAAATGATGTCTGAAATGGAAAAATGTGTATAACCTGAATTTTAATATGCGCAGGAAAAAAAACTCACATACTATCTCAGGGGAAATTAAAAATGTTAAGTTAAATGCAGATAGCAACCATTTGAAGTTAAGGTAAATTTGTGCAAGATTTGTTGAAGATTGGAATGGAGGAGTAAACCACCTGATCAGCGCCTGGATACCCTCACGGGTGATTAGCCACGCTTTATAAATCCTACTAGATTAAATGATTGATCCAGTCTGTAAACTTCAGTTAAATGATTAATATTCACGTACTGCTAAATCTGCATCTTTCTGGTAAAATTAATTCTGATGAAAGCGAGCGAATTCACTTAAAGAAATTCAATAAAATGACCTTGCTAGTTATTAATCACTTTAGCTGCTAACCCTAACGTGGACTTTTGTCAGTTACAAAACTTTAGCACTTTTCCTGCATCATCTGTATGTCATGTCACTTTAGGTCTACGTTCAGCCATGTGGCTTGATCTGACATATCTCTGCACTGCCCAGCACCTTCGTCAGCAAGCAATCATCTGTAAAATGAACTCTGCTCATGTTCTCAGTTGAAATGGCTTTTGGAAAAGATAAGAGTTGTAATCAAATGTCAGGAATCATCCGAGACAGACTGGAGCTGAATGCAGCGCGACTTGTTCACCGGCTTATATTTGTTAACTCTCTGTAGAGTAATGCCTCTCGCCTGCCAATTTAGGGTGGCAGCATAGTGAAGTGAGCTAAAGACTTTTGAAAGCAACAATCCCCCTTCAATTGCAGAAGTATTAACCTTTACCACAGAAGTTGCAGTTGTTTTTCAACTGCATTATATTCACAAAAAACACCCAAAAATATGAAGAACTCACGTTCATAATTATTTTTACTACATATAGATTGAAAATATCTTATATGTTCTGTCAGCTGGGGCTAGCGTTGTTCTAACACTGAGTTGAGCTAATATGCTATGCTACAGTGCTGCATATTGTACAATCACTTTCATTCTATATAGTGCACTGGTGATGTTTGTGGTTTAAAGTCTGATAATGGGTTGACTTAAAGTTGAGGTAGGAGGGTTGGATCGTGTGACTCTTATGAACCTACCAATGACACTTCCAACTCTGCTGGATACCTATGCATCTTTCTTTTACCCACCTTTTCCATTCTTGCTTTTTCCTTTTGTCACTGTTTTCCTATCTTCCTCCTTCTTTCTTCCTTTCCAACTCCAGCTCTAGCCCAGCGCCTGACCATAAAAAATATGTCCTGGTCCCCAGAAATTAATATTAGGGCTCATCACCTGCAATCATGAGCACAAATTAGAGCAATGAAATAGTATAGAACACACCTAGCTGGGACTCAGCAGAGCACAGGTTGCTGGAGAGTCTTTGCACGCTGCCTTAACGTCACATTTTTGACATTCCGGTGGCACAATGTGCCACTGGCATATTTATAAGGCCATGTAAAGCCACGTTACTTGGCTTTTCATGGCCTTTTAAATATGTGCACCTTTCACGCAGAAAACTGCTTGAAAGGGGCGTTCCGTGGGTGTTGCTGGGGGTGTTCCCAGCAACATCCATGGCTTTTTGGCACTGTCCCAGATTTATGAGAAATCGTAAGTCTGAGGCGGCGCCAAAAACGTATGCCTCTCCAGAGGAGGCATAAGGGAGGCACTACAAGGAGAAATATCTGTATTTCTCCTCGTTTTTTCTCTTCGCACACATAGAAAGAAGAAAAAGCCTCTTGTGATTATTTTTGTGCAGGAAGATTTCCCTTCCTGCACAAAAATAATCATCCCGGCAACGCAGTCACCCTTGCACCATGGTGCGAACGTGCCTGCGTTGGCGCACGGCAGCCGATTGTGCGCCGGTGCAGGGGAAAAGGACAGGAATGCGCCATATCTAATGGATACGGCGCATTCCTGACCTTTCCTTTTGCCATAGGGCAGCGCAGCAGCAAGGCCTGCTGTGCTGTCCTACGGCCAAAACCCCATAAATGAGGCCTTTTGTTGGTTGATCTGTTTATTTGTTTTCATTCACCAGGTGCTGCGTATTCTCCAGGCTGCTAGCTTCTGGTTATGGGTTGTCATTGCAGACGTTCTCTGCCTAGTGCACCAATTACTTAAACAGAGATATGGTACCTGAGTCATTGAGCCCGAGTCCTTTACCTTGTTGGAGGATCATCTGAAGTGTCATCCCCAGGGCAGCTGGTCCATTTCTGTTGTCACTCGCCTTGAGTGCTTTGGATGTAATATGTGTTTGTCAATTATTGCACCTCACTCTATCCCCTTGTCATTGTATAATCTTTCCCAATGTTCTGATAGCTAAAGTTCACACTCGAATTTGGGGAAAGTGGCAAAAATCTCAACTTGCACAGTGGGCAAAGTTGCACAAGTTTGCAAACTTCATCCAACTTAACTTGGAGAAAAATATTTCTTGAAAACCATTTTGCGAGAGATTTTTCCCAAAGGGAGCCTTATTAGATATAGAGTGCACTGTCTCAGTTGCCCCTTGTCAACCCTTTAACTGGTAACGATTGTGATTCATAATTCAATTATTACTCTAATAATGCATCACAAGAACACTTGGTAGTGATGATGATAACGATATAACTAATTTCTCAGATATCCCTTATGCTTGTCTGTGGAATACCGCATTTTGGGGCTTATTTACAAGCCCCTTGCGCCACCTGTACGTCACTTTTTCCTTGTTAAAAATTACGCAAAAGTGGCGCAAGAGGCTTGTAAATAAGTCCCTTAGTTCTGGTTGTGTAGTGAAACACGTAGAAATGAGTTTATCCCCTATCTAAGGTATGTCCAACTTTGGATAGTAATGGAAAATGAGAGGGACCCCTTCAAGCCAAAGGAATAGGGTTCAATACAACAGTATCACAAAGAAGGTATCCTTTGGACTAAACTCTAAGCCAAACCAATACTACTTACCGCGTCCTCCACTGCTCCCAATGGTCTCACAAACTCAAACCACTTATCATTCACCATACACACGAGGGGGATATAATGGTAAGCCCAAGGTTACAATACACAATTATAAAAATAGATCTATTTATTAATCATGGTAACAAAAGAAATACATAACAAAATATGAATCACTTCATGAGTTAAAAACAATCTAATGTACTTATTTTAAAAACAAACTTTGTTAATCGTAGCACTTGGTAGATGGATTCACAAACGTTGTAACTAATGTTCCTCTGTGACAAGGCTAACATAAAATCTGTGACAGGACTAACACGAAATCTGTAAATCATTAATGAAAATATGACACAATACTCAGACAATAAAGCCTAACAAGAGGAGTACACACAAAAGACAATACACTTTGTCATAGACAAACCACACATCCGTGGTAACACAATAATAAACGCTGGAACCCGATACTGTAGAATTAATTAGTGATCTGTAGTTCCAGCCTTTCCAGATTATGTCATGATACGTCAACGCGTTTCGATGGAAAAAATTATTACACCATCTTTTTCAAGACTGTATATGTGACTCTCTTAGTTAATTGATCTTGCACAGAACAAATGAAAGTACCTCGTATGTACTTTTGGGAAAAGGAAAAGAAGATTCCTGTTGTGATAGGTGCAGAAATACTGCTCTCCTTAGCACAAATGCGGGGTTGATACCTCCGTCCTCCTTGGATATGTCCTGGTCTAAAAACCTCAGGGCATCTCTGCTCCTCTGAAATGCTCGGCGAAGATGACTTAAAAAGGCTTGTAATACAATGGTACAAATTCCTCTCCCAAGCGCTGTTCTTTTATAAGATCTCTTGGGCGGAGCCTGCCACACTCCCTGCAAGTTCCATGCCTTGTTATTTATATCACGGCACCACCCATCAAAAATTGGGTCAGTCGGTGTGCAAAGTGTCACGTGTAATCTCCAGCTGACTGCACCAACTGGAGATTACACATGACGCTTTGTACGCCGACGGACCCAATTTTTGATGGGTGGTGCCGTGATAAAAATAACAAGGCAAGGAACTTGCAGGGAGTGTGGCAGGCTCCGCCCAAGAGATCTTATAAAAGAACAGCACTTGGGAGAGGAATTTGTACCATTGTATTACAAGCCTTTTTAAGTCATCTTCGCCGAGCATTTCAGAGGAGCAGAGACGCCCTGAGGTTTTTAGACCAGGACGTATCCAAGAGGACGGAGGTATCAACCCCGCATTTGTGCCAAGGAGAGCAGTATTTCTGCACCAATCACGACAGGAATCTTCTTTCCCTTTTCCCAAAAGTACATACGAGGTACTTTCATTTGTTCTGTGGAAGATCAATTAACAAAGAGAGTCACATATACAGTCTTGAAAAAGATGGTGTAATAATTTTTTCCATCGAAACGTGTCGACACTTCATGACATAATCCGTGGAAAGGCTGGAACTACAGATCACTAATTAATTCTACAGTATCGGGTTCCAGCGTTTATTATTGTGTTACCACAGATGTGTGGTTTGTTTATGACAAAGTGTATTGTCTTTTGTGTGAACTCTCTCTTGTTAGGCTTTATTGTCTGTGTATTGTGTCATATTTTCATTAATGATTTACAGATTTCGTGTTAGTCCTGTCACAGATTTTGTGCTAGCCTTGTCACAGAGGAACATTAGTTACAACGTTTGTGAATCGATCTACCAAGTGCTACCATTAACAAAGTTTGTTTTTAAAATAAGTACGTTAGATTGTTTTTAACTCATGAAGTGATTCATATTTTGTTATGTATTTCTTTTTGTTACCATGATTAATAAATAGATCTATTTTTTATAATTGTGTATTGTAACCTTGGGCTTACCATTATATCCCCTCGTGTGTATGGTGAATGATAAGTGGTTTGAGTTTGTGAGACCATTGGGAGCAGTGAAGGACGTGGTAAGTAGTATTGGTTTGGCTTAGAGTTTAGTCCAAAGGATACCTTCTTTGTGATAATGTCCAACTTTGGTCCATAAAGGATGAATTAAATTCAGATTTTTAGGATAATTACTGGCTATGAAAATATGACTAATATAGATTTTTGCATGAAAATGTATCTTACAGAGATATACTTTTTTCCCCCCTGGAGTTTTATATACTTGGCCTGAAGCTATCAGAACGCTTTACATGAGCACCAGTTTCGTTACAGACGGACACATTCATTCTTTTTTGTTTTTTTGTTAGGCACAGGGAGATTACGTGATTTGCCCAGAATCACAGAATGTTGAGCGTCTCTTCCGAGACTTGAACCCGGTTCCCCAGCTTTGAGGTCGACCGCTATAGTTGTTAGGCCACATCCTGCAATGGACCTGGCCATTTTTGACACACGATCATGTGATATTCAATTTGTCACTAGGTCTACCTAGCATCAATAGGCCATAGAAATTCAAATGAAAACTGAGCCACTGTCTTCGAAGATTTACCAAAAATGTATCTCCATGTCCAGTGATGTTAAATGTTATATTAAAATGCCCAATAATTTAATGGAGCCTACAGGGATCACTTTCACATATTTTTCCTAGCTGAATTTCAAGCATCTATGCTGACCTACATGGGTCATAAAGTCATCTACTGTACTCTGGGTATTTCTGTTTTATGGTGTAAATGTAAACATTAACACGGTGGCCCTGATTTTAAGAAGATGACAATATTAATGTTACCACCACATCTCTTACCTGTCTCTCTACCGCCAGCTCATAAAACTGAACACCCACCTCATTTAGACTCGGGTCCAGCAAATGCATTGATAAGCTGAGATCTGTTTTCCGAGCTCTTCTGTCAGGTGTATGACTACCCCTTTAGAGGTACTTTAGCCAAACTGGTAGTGCAGCTTCAATTGGGCCATCATATTCTGGCAGGCAAAAGCTTCCATGCGTGCCCAGACAGTGGAAACCCTAATACTTCCAAGTGCTGAGGTGGGGGACAGGAGCACAGATTTGGCAGGGGGGTCCTCTCAGTCTCCTTCAAATGTATTGAAGAGTTGTACTGGAGGTGACAGAGAGTAAATTGGACCAACCAATAAATACAGACGGTGGCGTTCATCTTAGTCCTGTGATCTAATGTTTTTTTAATAATTTGTAGGTTCAAGAATAATGAGGATTGTGAGGAAAGCGGTTTATTATATGGTGTGGTTGTGAGACCTCACCATATAATTAACTCACAACCGGTACTGGGTCCACTCAGATTCATTTGAAAAACCTTAGCTCAACCCTAGGTAGATGTAGTTCTGAGCAGTCAGGCTTTATCTAAGGAAAAATTGTAAAGCATTAAGAATTAATAAAACAGTTGAATAAGAAAACAACAAGACTCAATACAAATACAAACACCAATTTATAACAATAGGTTGTATTCTATCTTTATATAGCCACCTCAACAACAAAAATCCACTGGAGGCTTTGGCAGATATGAATGTTTTAAAGGAGCAATAAATCACAGATTTTTTCATTCAGTGCAATAAAACCTTGCAATGGGCTATGTTCCCAGTCAACTTTGCAAACTTTGGAAAACTTTTAAAAGTTGTAAACTACTACTCTGGCCCGCTTTGGGTGACCAACTCCAGCAGGGAGCTTGCTACCTCACAGTCAAAGCATTCTCCAGTTTAGTTCTAGGCTCTATGGGTGAACCATAAATGACTTCAATGGAGTGATCCTGATGCAAGAGATACAGAATGCTGAAGATGCTTAAGTATGCATGTGGATCCTGAGCCAGTGATGACAATCTTCCTTGGGGCAACCACCTCATCCAAAGACATGGTGGACCAACTTTGGCCATAGAGGTCGATTTCCCTCGAAGTCCGGTTGAAGTCCAGCCAAAAACTAATTACCCCAGGTCTACTGGTCTCCATTTACAGCAAAGCCAGTTGTTCCCTTTAACTGGCGCTAACTTTCTTACTGGGCAACCAAACTGCACTCCGACAACTCCCCTGGGTCCAGCAGACTCAGATGCAACTTTTGAGGGTCTGGACTTGGTTTCCTAGGGTGCACGTTGGCAGTCAGCAGTGGTCAGGTGTTCTTGGCTACCAAGGCAGGCTTCTTCTGCTTTTGTGGCACTAAGCTGTAAAAGGAAGTCAGCCAACTGACTCTTGAAATCAATTCTGTCTGAGGACTGGGGTCAACATTTCCTCAAGCAGGGCATCACAGGCACAGTCCTCTATTTGCTTGCCCAAGGAGCAGCAGGTGCAGTCCAGCCATGGTGCAGCATCTCTTTGCTGGATCCAGGGAACAGCAAGGTGGTCCTTCTTCTGTCACTGTTCAGCACCACTGTGATCTGAGGTCTGGGTGCAAGGGGTGTCAATTTTGTGCTCTGTTTATGGCCTCAGGATGTGGCAACTAATAGCCAATAGGATACCAGGTCCACTCCTGCCTTGTGATGACTTCCTGTGAAGTGTGACATCTAGCTATTTCAGAATGCACTATTTTGCTGACTCCCAACATGGCAGAACCCTTCTGTTGGTATGTGGAGCTCCCAGAGGGGTGGCTACCTGTGGGCTACATGCACATGGAAAAAATGGTTTGGACGTGGTTTCCCCTACTCTGTCCTTGACTCTAATCTGCCTGCAAGAACAAAAGAGCAGCCTCTCTCGTGTGTGTCTACCATTTGCCCTTCAAATTTGGCCTTTGAAGCTCACCTTTTGGGCTCACACCCTGTTAGAACTGGGGTTTCTGGTTAGCAGAGATATCTAACCTGTCCAAGCTGGAACCACCACTGTAGTCAGGGTAAGCTAGACACACACTAAAAGCTTACCCTCTAGTAGTTTGGCATGGAGAAGTCAGGCGTATCCAAAGAGGCAATGTGTAAAGTATTTGTGCAACACACACAGTAACAGAATGAAAACACCAAGAAAAGACTCCACACAGGTTTAGAAACATGGACAATAATGTTATGAGTAAATCAAGACCAAAACAACAAACATCCAATAAGTAGAACCTGAGTTATGAATTGTAAAGAATAAATCAAAAAGTAGTTTTTAGAAGGAAATAGCGCTTAGGGTTTACTTGAGGGCGCGTTGGACCGGGGTAAATCCAAAGTTCAGGCCGACTGTGATGGATGGCAGGCAGGCTACAGGACTCATGTAGGTCCCACTGAAAAAGTACCTCAGATGGATCAAGTGTCGACATAGAAGACTCAAAGCGTAGGTTCCGATATATGCAGGCGATGAAGGCTTCATCAACGAACCCCTTTACGATGCAGGCACTGCGTCGCCTCTGAGCCACGCTGCCTGCCATTGTCGAGCCACGCTGTCCGTTGAAGCGATGTCGCCGATCGGCTCCTGTGTCGGTGGAAAGTCATAATTGCGTTGACTTTGATGGTTCTGGACAGCAGAAATTGCCTTTCAAGGGCACAGGACTTGATTGGCACAACCTGGCAGGGCAGGCCTCACAGATGACAGAGTCCAGGTGCTGTTGCAGAGTTGAAGGAAGTCTTTGATGGCCCTGAGACTTCAGAACAGGGGGCAAGCCAGCAAGCCCATGGAGTCACTCTGGGTTCAAGTGAGATGGGTAAAGTCCTTGTCCTCAACAGGGCAGAGATCAGCAGGCAACAGGGCAGCAATACAAAGCAGAAAATCAGTTCTTCCAGAGAAGCAGTCAAGCTGAGTGGCAATCCTTGTAGCACAGCAGTCTTTAATTCTGGCAGAGTTCTTCACAGGTTCAGTAATATGCTGTCTTGGTAGGGTCAGAACCCCAGTACTTATACCCAGTTGTGCCTGGGGGTGACTTCAAAGCAGGCCGTTAAAGGGCACAGATCCCCCTTTCTTCCTAGTCTTAGCTTCAGAATATCAGTAGGGGGTAATCATCCCTTTATAGGGGAAAAAGACAGTGCCTATTTAGATGTAAGTGTCAGCTTAGCTCCCCTTCCTCTCTTACTGTCCAGGAAGAGCTGTCAGAATGCAGATGAGTTCTCTGTCACACCCACCATTCCTGTGTTTGTGTCTAGAGGGAATGCACAAAGTATAGCTGTCACCCACCCCAGAAGTCTTTTGGAGACAAGCTGAAAGGCACACAGAGCAAAGAAAGGTCCACTTTCTAAAAGTGGCATTTCAAAAATAGGAGCCTTAAATCCAACTTTACCTTTAAAGACCAACTTTACCATTAAAGAGGATTCATCATTTACATTCCAAAGATATAAAATATGATACAGATACTCCTTTCTGATCAGGAATTACAGCTTAAAAGTGTTTAAAGGAATTCCCAAAGCTAGCCTATCAAAGGAGTAGGCCTCACAGTAGTGAAAAACTAATGTAAATGTTTGTCACTACCAGGAAATGTAAAACGTAAAAGTACATGTCCTACCTTTTAGCTACACAGCACCCTGCCCTGAGGCTACATAGGGCATACCTTAGGAGTGACTTATGTGTAATAAAAGGGGGGTTTAAGGCTTGGCAAGTGACTTTAAATGCCAAGTCTAAGTGGCAGTATACTGAACACACAGGCGTTGCAGTGGCAGGCCTGAGACAAGTTTGAAAGGCTACTTGTGTGGGCGGCGCAACCAGTGCTGCAGGCCTACTAGCAGCATTTAGAATACAGATCCTGAATATATGGAATACCACTTTACAAAGGACTTATAAGTAAACTACATATGTCAGTTGTGTATGCACCAATGTCACCGTTTTTAGGGGAGAAGCACATGCACTTTAGCACTGGTCAGCAATGGTAACGAATCACTGACATAATATTGACAGACACAATATCGAGCTACATTTTTATTGATACAAAAATATCGACGACACTAATATCGATACCCTATACTTATTTAGAAAAATACACTATTATCGACCCCCAAATATCGTCATCCCAAATTATCGATTACAGTAATATCATCATCATCATCATAAAACTTTATTAGGTCGTTAAGACCATCAAAGTGCATAGGCGTACAGAAGTATAGTAGTTAGAACAAGATTTTCATACTGAAAATTGTAAGCCAAAATAGACGACAGTAATATCGAACACATAATTATCATTATCTAAAATATCGAACATCCTTTAAAAATATACAACATATCCAAAATATCGATCACAATAATATAGACAGCAATATTATCGTTTTTGTAAAAATATCGACAACTCAAAAAAAGATAAAACACACAAAATTAAACACCATAAATATAGTTAAATAAATAAACATACACTGCATATAAAATACAAGCAAATACATAATTTTAGAAAATATTAAAACATATCTTAAAACATTAAATAATAAATACACTATTAATAAGCATTTAAATTTTATACTTACATTATATACCCACATTTTTTAACATCACATATAATATAATACACATTTAAATAATTCAAGTGGGAAAAAAAAAACAATTAAACTGATTCTTAATTAGCGTTTTCCACATATAGAAAACAACTACCAAAACAATTAAAACAATAAATATCAACCAATAAAAAGACACAATATTAAAATAAACCAATGAGGTTAACCAAACAATTAAACAAGCACTATATAAAGAAGAAAAACTTATGCTTATTTTACACCTTAAACCCAAAACAATAAGGAAGCAGAAACTCTGGGGCCGATTCCGATCTCGGCCGGTAGGGCTCCGAATCGGATTCGGCTTAACCGGATCCGATTCGGAGCCCTATTTCCCGACCGATTCGTACGCGCGTCCGGCTGAGCGAGTACGATGCGAAATCGCCGACCGACTCGTCCGGGCGTCCCGACCGCTCCGACCGACTCGATCCTGGGTCTAACCGCACCGACCGACTCGCACGGACACGACTCGCACCGCGCAATGGAGACGTTCCCCGGCCGGGTAAGTACGATGCGCGCCGCGAGCAGTCCGACCGAGCCGCGCACTCCGGCTCGAAAGAGCTGTCGGAGCCGTACTTTGGGGGTCCGTGTCGGACCCCCCTGTACGCGTAGCCGCACGAGTCGCACACAGGAGGGACCCATGGGTACCCCCTACCTGTGCGTGTACAGCGCGAATCGCTTCGCCGCGTACACGCTGTAGGGGGCGCCCTTGTCCGCATCGCACCCATTGAGTCAATGGGAGCCCGCGTAGGCGTTGTACGACAGGCTCCCATTGACTTCAATGGGAGTCCGACCGACTCGAGTCCGATGGCATACGTGCGCATCGTACTCGTTCGGTCGGGCTGCACAGGTCCGACTCGGTCGGATATCTCTCCGGGTCCGGCTCGGTCGGAGAGATTTCCGGCCCGAATCGGAATCGGCACCTTTGCCGGATTTCTACCAGAAGCAAGGACTTCATCAAAGAAAAAACTATTGCATTCTTCAAAAAGTAAGTAAATTACCATCTATAAAATAACAGTAATGCTAATCTTCATTAACTAATATTTATCATACTCAAATAATTAATATATATCTTTTTTCGATTTTTGTCTCCTCTACAGATAATTCTCAAATCATCCAAAAATAACAGATCACCTCCTAAAACCATCATACTAATAAAGTAAGTATTCAGCAAAACGCCTTTTAAAAACATGTAAAACACCAAACCAAACACCCACCCCCACCCCATGTACAAATTTAACTAAATAAGTAAAAATATGTTTTACTCTTCCCTACAGAAAAATCCACAACTTAACAGGATTCAACAAACAAAGAAAGAACATTTCCATTTAAAAGCATCTCAAAACCAACATTGTAAGTATATTTATAAAAATGTGTATTTATTAAAACATAAACATGTATGATATTCATTTTAATAATTTTAATATGCATTTGTTGTAGAATTTACCACATCACAATGACAGAAGGCGCCCAATTTATAACATCCCAAAAAGGAAAATGTTTGCTATATTACATGGGGTATGTCTATACCCAGGAAAAGCAAAGTGGACCAAAAGTCAATTGGAAATGTAGCAAGTACTATTGCAATAAATGTTGTGGTCGGGCAACAACTAGAGAAACAACTGTTCTGTATACAAGGGAGCATAACCACCCTCCAAATGTTACTGAAATAGACGTTAGGAATGCCCTTGATGACATTAGAGAAGCTAGCACTAGCTCACAGAAACCTACCAGTCAAATTCTAAAAGAAATGCTGCCTACAGTACCTAAGCATGCTACTGGGCAAATGCCCTCTATTTCTTCATTAAAAAGAACTATAGCTCACACCAAAAAGCCACAACAACTACCACACCTACTCCAAAAACTTTTCAAGAGGTGGTAATTCCCCCAGAACTATCTATAACTCATAATGAAGACCCCTTTGTACTCTATGACAACAAATGCAAAGACAAAAGAATAATTATGTTTGCTACTGCAAACAATTTAATAAAGTTTCAACAATCAGAAACATGGATGATGGACGGGACCTTTAAAATCTGTCCCAAACCATCTACCAATTATACACTGTCCATGCCCTATATCAGAACACCAACATCCCCTTTATCTACGCCTTGCTACCCAATAAACAAAACTCCACATATATGGAAATACTAACTAAACTTAAACAAGAAACAAATAATTATTATCCACAGAAAATAATAATAGATTTTGAGCATGCAATGATAACTGCAATTCAAAAATCCTACCCACACACATCAATTCAGGCATGTTACTATCATTTCAATCAGTGTCTATGGAGACACCTTCAGAAATCAACACTAAGGGCCCGATTCCGATCTCGCCCGGAAGGCCTCCGAATCAGATTTGGCTTTACCGGATCCGATCCGTAGCCCTTGTTCACAACCGAATCTCACACAAGTCCGAACGACCAAGTACGATGCGAAGATCGTGTAAGCGCCAACCGAATCGTCTCCGGACCCGAACCGCTCCGTACTTCTCGTTCGTAGACGAATCGTGCCGCGCAATGGAGCTGATTTCCGACCGAGCGAGTACGGTGCACGATTCGGACAGCCGCTTCGCCTCAGTCTCAGCGAGACAAACCGGCTGTCGGAAGCGTATTTCGGGGGGCTGTACCAGGCCCCCCTTCACCCTGGGCCCTCCGAATCTATCACGGGGGGTGCCCATGGGTCCCCCCGATCCAAGCATGCACAGTGTGGCTGGCACCATGGGGTGCCCGCCACAGGGTGTATGTTTTTCCCCACCCACCCCTTTTCTGCTATGGGAGCCTGTGTACGCGTCTGTACACAGGCTCCCATAGAGTTCAATGGGAGTCCGAGCGAACCAAGTCCGTAAGCATACGGCTGCATCGTATTCGCTCGTTCGGACTCCCGGAGCACATCTCGCTCGGAAAGCCCTCTGGATCCGAGTCGTACGGAGAGCTTTCCGAGCGAGATCGGAATCGGGCCCTAAGTGTAGAGTATGCAACTGACTGTTCATTCACATACCAAATAAAAAAACTTATTGCACTGGCCTACGTCCCAGTAACTGACGTTGCCGAACGTTACAGCCTTTTACTAGAAAGTCCTTACTACCAGCAACACGAACAAAAATTAAGTCCCCTCCTAGACTATTTTGAAGATACCTGGGTGGGAAGACTCCATAGATCAGGCCATAGGAGACAACCAAAATACCAAATTCCATGGTGGAATGTCTACCTTAGCACACTAAACCAACAAGCAAAAACCAACAATGCTGTTGAAGGTTGGCATAATGCCTTCCAAGCATCAACAGGACGAGGTACACCTACTCTACACAAACTCCTACTCTCCCTCCAAAAAGAACAAAGGGGCCTGTTATGATCACGGGTGGATCGCCACCGCCGGGCCAGCGGTGGTTACCGCCGGCCCGGCGGTGGCGATCCGCCCGCCAAATAACCCATTTTCACCCCCGCCATATTAGTATGGCGAGGGGCACCACGGCGGACGGAAAGACCTTCTGATGCCTTTCCGCCGGTCGGATTGCTGGCCTGGCGGAAAAGGCACAGGTTATGGTGGTAGGATGCAAGCCTTTCCATGGCGGAGACTCCGCCATGGAAAGGCATGTGGGAAATCACCGTGGGGGCCCATTGCGGGCCCCCGGGGGTTGTGGGGGGTGTGGGTGGCTGCACTCATTGCCATGCACAAGGTGGCAGGCATCGCGCGGTGCCTGTCACGTTGTGCATGGCAATGCACAACATGGGCTTTAACATTGCGGCGGGTGCTGCTTACAGCACCGCCCGCCGCAATGTTAAAGTCGAGGATGTTAATTGGCCTGGCGGGACTGCCGCAACTTCGGCGGTCGGTCCCGTGCTCCGTTGTCCGCCCGCCATCGTAATAGGCCCCAAAGCTACCAACAGCTAAGAATGGAGCAATCTGTTACACAAATCAGGCCTAAACTATCCAAACAAACTAAGCAAATGTTTTAATACCTACAACAACAAGTCAAACTATACCCTACAACAAGAGGCCTAGAATACTTAGCAATAATTGCCA
Organism: Calotriton arnoldi; assembly: GCA_963921515.1. Classification (NCBI taxonomy): domain Eukaryota; kingdom Metazoa; phylum Chordata; class Amphibia; order Caudata; family Salamandridae; genus Calotriton; species Calotriton arnoldi. The sequence continues at coordinate 111,542 of CAWUFW010000317.1, read as the reverse complement.
AAACCCTACTCTAAACTCTCAAAGCACTGTAAAATGTATAATACTTTTCTGTTTAAAATATTAAAATGCATACAAAACAACTTTATTTTTTCACACAATATATTTTTATTAATAAATAAATATATATAGACACATTAATTATATATTTGAAAAGATAAACAACAACAATAGTAAATTTCATAACATTTCCCTCCCACAATAATTAATTAAAATAACTTACCGTTTCCGTAGCTGTAGACAGAAAATTCCACATCTTGTAAAACAATCCAGGTAGCTCATAATCCAAATAGATAAAAAAGTTTCCCCCCAAAAAATGAAAAAATCCAACTGTTCCAAAAAGTAATCCTCGGTCGGTAAATCCACAATCCAGAAACCATACAAAACCCGAAAATGTTTTTTTAAAAAAAGAAACACTCCATGAAAACCCGAAAAATTAAAGAAGTATAAAATAATTATTAGTTACTAAAACTAATGTACACTTCCTTAATTCAAAAAAACGCAATATTCCGAAAACCGCAACTTCTTTCGAATAAAACCTATAAAAACACACAAAAACATTCCCACCCACACAAATATACACATAATATACAATCTAACAGTATTACAAACATAATACACACGATAACAAAACATATCCTACCATACTGTAAATTTTCTAAACTAGCCCTGAAAACTAACGATACATATATCGTCAAAACCTAACGTACACATAAAAAACGCCATTAATCTAATAAAACCTAACTCTACACACACTAACTACAACTTAACTACCTTCAAATTTAATAAAAAATGTAGTTTTAATAAAGAAAAGTAATCTTACCTTGCTCGACGTGAAGCAGCTCCCAACCGCGACCTTCTCCCCTTCGAAATAACCCGAAACAACCGCGAGCGGTTACAAAATACAAGCCCCAAACAAATATGGCAGCTTTAAACATATAAAATAAATGCAATTTAATTTAAAAAATATTATTGCGTGATATAAAAATGACTATCATGTGTAATTAAACTACTACAATTTGTATCTTATTTATTTAAATGTATTATAATTTGTTTGGGCATTGTAAAATTATAATAATAAATATTATTAAACACATAATATTTAATAGCATAATTCCATGTATTTACATGTTACATACAATATTTATTAAAATATTGTAATATTTGTTTTTTATCTTTAAAAAATATCTACTTTAGAAATAAAATATATAAAAAATAAGCTATGTAATAATTAATAATTATTAATATTAATATTTTATATATCAATATTAATATATATATTTTAAAATGTAACCAACTTTATATTTAAAAAATGTATTTAAAAAATGTTAAAACTGTCATATTATTAAGTTGTTACAAATATATGTAACTAAATAAAAATGTTAATAATAACAACTGTTAAAACTGTTAAAAATATATATATTTTTTTAAATGTATCTAAAAAATATAAAACTGTATTATCTGATATTACAAAATGTACACAACTGTTTAAAGCAATGTACTAATGTATTAGATAATTTTTCATTTATTATTACATGTAAAAATTTACATATATACAAACTATGTTGTTTTTGTAAAATAAATATTATATCCTATCTTTATGTATTGGTTTATTTTACATATTTTTAATAAAAGATATATTTCTTTATGATTTCATAATATTTTACAAGAAATAAACATCAATAAAAAAATTAAAACGTCTAATTTATTGTCTACCATGTTATTAATGTTATATTCAATGTTACATATTAAGTTTATTTTTATTAAGTATAATGTGTAAAATCATATTTTAATTAAATATATATACAATGTTATATTTTTTCCTTCACAACTTTCTTATAATTATAATTTCATACTACTTTAAACTGTAATAATTTTTTAAACTATAATTATAAACACATTTAGCTAAATTACTATTACCACTCCAGTTACTATAAATTTACTTAATTAATTTACTATTCCCACTCCAGTTAGTATTAATTAGGGGTAGGTGCTGGACACTTAGGGGCCCATTAGGATGGCGGGTGGATTGCCCCCGCCGGCCCGGCGGTAGCCACCGCCGGCCCGGCAGGGGCGATCCACCCGCCATCCATGCCTGATTGACCCCCCGCCATATTAGGATGACTCGTTGACCGGGCGGAAAACGGGCACAATATGGTGGCGGTGTCTGCAAAACACCGCCATCCATATTGTGATGCAGGCTGTGATCAGCCTTTCCATGGCGGTGTTGCCACCATGGAAAGGCATATGGTCTTTGCTGCTGGGGGCCCGTTGCGGGCCCCCAGAGCGTTGGTGGGGTGGGGAGTGCACACATTGGCGTGGACAAGGTGGCAGGCACTGCGCGGTGCCTGTCACCTTGTGCATGCCAATGCGCAACATGCATCCACAGCATTGTGGCGGGCGGTGCTGTGAGCACCGCCCGCCACAATGTTGTGGATGGGAGATGCCACCGCCACCGTGGCGGTGGCATCCTAATGCCCACAGCGGGACTGACGCACCTCTGGCGGACGGTCCTATTCACCGTTACGGTGGCGGGCGGACTTTGTCCGCCCGCCATCGTAATCGGCCCCTAAATGTATTTAATTTACTATTCCCACTCCAGCTAGTATTAATTAGGAGTAGGTGCTGGACACTAAGGGGCCGATTCCGATTCCGGCCGGAAATCTCTCCGACCGAGCCGGACCCGGAGAGAATTCCGACCGAATCGGTCCCTAGCAGTCTGACCGGACGAGTACGATGCATTCACATGCTATCGGACTCGATTCGGTCGGACTCCCATTGAAGTCAATGGGAGCCGGTCGTACAACGCGTACGCGGCTCCCATTGACTCAATGGGTGCGAGGCGAACAAGGGCGCCCCCTACAGCGGGTACGCGTCCATGCGCATCGCGGCATACATGCACAGGTAGGGGGGACCCATGGTTCCCCCCTGTGTGCGACTCGCGCGCCTACGCATACAGGGGGGTCCGATGCGGACCCCCAAAGTCCGGCTCCGACAGCTCTTTCGAGCCGGACGGTGCGAGTCGGTCGGACTGCTCGCGGCGCGCATCGTACTTACCCGGTTGGGAAACGTCTCCATAGCGCGGTGCGAGTCGAGTCCGAGCGAGTCGGTTGGTGCGGTTCGGACCCGTGAACGAGTCGGTCGGCGATTTCGTGTGCGCTCGCATCGTTCTCGCTCGGCCGGACCCGCGTACGATTCGGTCGGAAACAGGGCTCCGAATCGGATCCGGTAAATCCAAATCCGATTCGGAGCACTACCGGCCGAGATCGGAATCGGCCCCTAAATGTATTTAATTTACTATTCCCACTCCAGTAAGTATTAATTAGGGGTAGGTGCTGGACACTAAACTTAAATAATTTACTATTCCCACTCCAGTTAATATTAATTAGGGGTAGGTGCTGGATCCTAAATTTAATTAATTTACTATTCCCACTCCAGCTAGTATTAATTAGGGGTAGGTGCTGGACACTAAATTTAATTAATTTGCTATTCCCACTCCAGTTAGTATTAAATTGGGGTAGGTGCTGGACAACAAACTACATTATTTTACTATTTCCACTCCAGTTACTATTAATTAGAGGTAGGTGCTGGACACTGAGGGGTCGATTCCGATTCAGGCCGGAAAACATACCGACCGACTAGGTACGGGAATGTAGTCTGACCGACACGTACCGGCGCTGCCGGATCCGCGTAGTACGATGCAATGCATGTGAATTACGACCGACTCGTACGGAACACAAGCCGAACGACCGAACCGCACGGAAACCAGCTATCCGGCCAGAAAATCTACGCGAATCGAACTGACCGACACGCACCAGGAATGAACCCGACAGAAACGTACCCGCGAACTCCGATCCGCGCAGTACGATGCAATGCGTGTAAAACCAGACCGAGTCGCACGGAGCTCAAGCCGTACGACCGACACGCATACAAAACAGGGAGCCGAAGCAACCCAATACTCCGCGACCGACGTGTACGCCGCACATGAAACCCAGCAGAAAGACAGCGTGAAAGACTCGGAGAAGGTTGCATGAGACAACTGCAGCGTCCTTCTCGGTCAGAAGAACATCTCCTACATACCTAAAAACTACAAAGGAAAAAATACAAAAAAAAGGGCCAAACAAGCAATAACAAAGTCAATAAATACAGGGGAAAAAACATGGAACAAAGACACACCCACCACTCCACCCATATAAAGGCCACAAATCCCTACCATGATCCTTTGCAAATTCAACAGACCTGCCAGCACAGAACACCATCAGACAGCAACCACAGACACACTCACAACTCATCCATCACACAAGCCACACACCATTAGCACCTCCCAAATAGCACCCTCACATACACCCAGCAAAACCGACACTCACCCACCTTCACTTGCACACTCACACACACATCAATCCCCACCACCACCCATCACCATGCCCCCAAAGAAGAATCCAAAGTCCCTAGACAGTGAATTGGAAGTCCTGGTAGATGAAATCCTCAGGGTAGAACCCCAGTTGTTTGGTACATTGGTCCAACAGACCCCCATGTCGCAGAAAACCAAGATGTGGGAGAGGATCGTCGACAGGGTGAATGCACAATCACCATGTTTGCGCACAAAGGAAGACATCCAGAACAGGTGGTATGATGTGCGCAGGAGGGTCAAGGACCTACTCAAGAAGGATTACGCCTTGAGTCATCGCACCGGCAGTGGCCCTCCTGCCAAACCAGTATACCTCAGGTCCTGGGAGGAGAAGGTGCGGGTCATCCTACCACCAGAGAGCGTACATGGACTATCAAACATCCCAGAGCCTGGTGAGTACACAACCAATATACCCAATATTGTGTGACAATACACACACATCACTGTCAAGGGGATAGTGAAACCATGCACCGTTAGCAAAGCCACAGTAACCAAAAGATAATCATCCCAAGATGTGTATGTTAGTCAGACAAACACAATACCTGCCATCTCATAGTGATATGTAACTGTGTCATGACATGTACAAACCTAACAACAAATAGAGCAAGGCAGTGGCACAAATCTAACCAACAAACACTGTCAGACATTTTGCCACCACTAGAACACCACCTCACAGGGAAGCTCACTGAAAGGAAGGAATTGTGTGTATGCTGGTGAAGTGAGTGTAGCCAATAGCATGATGGGAGTTGTAGTCACAGATATTGGTCACCCTCACAATTGGCCCATCAACACCACTCTGAACCATGCTCACATCACAGGGAGTGGAAAAGAACTGACAAGATGGCTGACACTGGGTACAGCTGTGGGGAGCACAAGGCCCTGCTGGGAACTGTGCACCAACCAACAGCAGGACACCACTGCCTGACATCCTGAAAGCCAACTTGCACTCCCTGCAATGGAAGCACGTTCCATGGTGGGATATCTGGCTGGGTGGGAAGGAGGACTGACAGCTCTGACCATAGTTACCAGCAGCTTTTCACACACACCCCCTTAACACAAACTCCACACAACTCACCTGGGATAATGCATTGCCTCACACTCTAATTAAATATCCCACAAAGAACTACCACACTGGGTTATGCTGTGTGAATCTCAGGGACACTTTTGGGACTTGTAGCCAAACAAACGCCAGGACAACACTGTCAGCCATCCTGTCAGCACAGGCACACTACCCCACAGGGAAGCAGAGTCAAAAGGAAGGAAGTATGGGCATGCTGGGAAGGGGGTGTAGGCAATAGCATGATGGGAGTGGTAGTCACAGCTCAACATCCCCCACCCACATGGCCCAGCAAGCTCACACTGAAGCATGCACACCTCACAGGGAGTGAAAAGCCACTTCAAAGATGTCAGACAATGGTGCTCTGTTGTGGGGAGCACAAGGCCCTGCTGGGAACTGTGCACCAACCAACAGCAGGACACCACTGACTGACATCCTGAGAGTTAACCTGCACCCACTGCAAGGGTGGCATGCTTCATGGTGGGATAACTGGGCTGGGGGAGAAGGAGGTCCGGATGTCAACCAAATACCACCAATGCTGGCCATACACACACCTACTCTGCAAAAACACATTGCACACGTGGGACCAGTCACTGCCAAAGTAAAAGCCCTGGCAAGATGGCTGACACATGGGCATGAGAAATGATGTGCCTGCAATTCACACCCATGCACTGGCCAACCCAAACACGTACACACTCACAGCCATTGCAACTCTATGTTAACACACACTGTCAGGGGATGCAGTGTCCATGGGTGCCCCCTGGCCTGGCTGTGAAGGTGTGTTTTTCAGATGACAACTGTGGAGAATCAGACATACTACATAGCACAAAACACACAGGAAGTCACAGAGACATCATTGACAGGGGATACCTGACAGTGAATGCAATGGACACACCAATATACCGGACACTGTACCATGGTGTCAGTCACACAAGTTGCGGTTGTGAGCTGCATTCCACTCCCACATCGTTCGGCAACATATGCATCCTTCACACAACACACCACTCACTGTCATAGACACTGTAGACACAAGCACCAACCTGGACTGCATTTGAGGAGACATGCTACTCACAGCAGCAGAACTGCAACACACACCACTGGCCATCACTGTCATGAGAATGGAAAAGCCAGAGAGCTGCCATGCCCAATCCTCATCACCATGGAGGACATTGACAAGATTAATCACGTTTGCACGTACAAAACTCAGCAACAACATCATTAGCTACGTTAACAACATCACTTGTATGAAATGAGACGTGAACTAGGAACCCAGACAACAACACAGATACTCCCAAGAGATCCTAGGCATACCGGACTGTGAACATGTTGTCCAGACACACCAATGTGACGCACAAAGACTGGCAAAAAAGGCAACCACACATGGCCCAATCTTGAAAGATATCCTAAGTGGAATTGCACGTATGTCCCTGTTAAAGGACAAATGTGGACAAGGATGACACACCTGTGTCAGGCACGTGATGGCCCTTGAGTAGCAATGGCCATGTGCAGCCAATCAATACATGAGCTGGTCATGCACACACCTCAACATTCACATTGAAATGCTTCAGGTTGGCAGGACAATGTGCTACACCAATATCAACCTCTGACTGTGACAACTTAGGACAATGCAATGTACAGGCCCGCATCCAGATGTACAGTCACAACTGTCAGGTGTTTGAACCATTGATGCCTGTAGAAACATAACATACATTGTGTGTCTCTTCCAAACACAGGTGATGATGGGGACACAGCAGCAGATGATGAGGAGTCCCTGTCCCAGGCTCCGGTGGCCCCTGAGCTCGCTGGTTTGGAACAGCCTCTGCCCTCCTCGGATGGCGAAGACCTACCTGGCACCTCCGGTGTGAGTCATCATGCAGCACCAGCAGGACCACCATCTGCACCCCCTGCACCCACTCCTCCAACATCTGCCAACACACAGACCACCCCCGCCGACACGGACAGACCAAGGACACTGAATGACAACAGCACAGGGACCCCGGCCCACCGTGAAGCAACGGACAACAACCCCAGTACCAACCCCCAAGGGGGCCTAGGGTCACCTGTGCGTGCCACCGCAGGTCCCGCACGTGTGGCCAGGGGTGGTGGGAGGGGTGGTAGGCAGAGGTCGCTGTTTGCAGAGGGGTCTGGACTGCATGATGACCCACAACTGGTACGCATTGCTGATGCGTACCAGAATAGCACCGGAGAGGTCAGCCAGGTAGTGGGGATCCTCAAGGACATTCAACAGCAGCAGGCTGCCCATCATGCCCGCTTGGAATCCCACATGTCCCGTGTGGAGACACGCATGTCTGGCATGGAGTCCAAGTGGGACACATTGGAAGAACTGACAGCGGTGCAGAGGGACATATTGACATGCCTCCGCCAGATTAGCACCAACATGTCCACACCTCCCTGTGTGCCGTAACAACTGCAACTGCCACAGGGAGGGAGGATGACTCTGGTGGAGAGTCCTCTGCACCGCAGCGGCCTGCACGTGAGAGTCCCCCAGAAAGAAGAGGGGTCGTCCGAGGAAGGACAACTGAGAGGCAGATGGCCATGTACATCCCCCAGGAACCCAACACCTGTTCTGGAAATTCTCCTTTGTGTGCAAACTGTTCACCCTGTCGAATGCAACCCAACTCTCCCACATGACATGGGGAGTTTAAGTTGGACTAATGTATCAGATGACTGTGGACTTTACTCAGGACATTTCTGCTACCAACACTTCCAACTCATCTGTGAACTTTGGATTCCAATCCCAATGTACAGCACCCACCATCCTGTGCACTATCCTCACACATGTATGTAAATAAACTCACTAATACACCATACTTGCCTCTGTTGTGATTCCAACGTTGTTTTTGTCATGGAGATGATGATCTGCTAAATGACACTGTGCATGCTAACTGCTACAGCAAGTTCAACACCGTCATGTGAGTCATGGCGACGTGACACATATGAGGGAGACACACCACTAGGGCAACACAACACATACACACCAGGGCCATCTGACTCATCGCCTACACTGATGTTGCCAGGAAATACAGTGGAATGCACAGACACCACACCTATTCAGAGTCTGAGTTAACTAGCCCACAGGTGCAGTAAGCAAATGTCAGTCAGATGTGTGACCACAGACAACACACATCCCAAAGTGAAGCACAGGTTTATTACACATTTGCAACATGTTGTTTCCACTGCAGATGCAAGGTAATCCCACGTGGCAGTGGCCACACAGTCACCAAGTGTTGAAGAAATAAAGTCCAGGGGTGTGTGGCACATCACCTGTATGGAAATGACTGCTTCCACCCTGGAAGTTGAATCATGGTGTCGGGGGATCCGAGTTGACCAAACAACTCTGAAAGTACCCTGTGAAGGACAGACATGACACACAGTCAAAAGCACTGAAGAACAGGACAGAACTGCAATACTCATGCCCAATACATGTCACAAGATACCTACACAAAACCAAGTTAGCATGTCAACACTGTTGGGGAGTACAGACTACCTGACACATCGTTGCACGCATCCAGTCAAGTAGCACATGGCCACACTCAAACAGCAACAGAGCACCACCAACACATATCATGCAAACTCAAATCATTGACATAACATCTCTGTATACTCACATTCAGCTGAAGAAGTTGGTGATGAGCTGTGTGCGGACATCACCCTCATCATCATCATCATCACTGGCATCGTGGCCCAGGCCAGGATCCTCCACAGGTGGCGGATGTTGGTCATCGTCATCGAGGATGAGAGGCAACTCCTTCCGCACTGCCAGGTTGTGTAGCATGCAGCAGACGATGACAATCTTGCACACCTTTGCAGGGGCATATGGGAGGGCCCCTCCTGTCTTGTCCAGGCCTCAAAAGCAGCTCTTCAGGAGACCAAATGTCCGCTCGATCACTCTCCTGGTACGACCATGTGCCTCATTGTAGCGCATCTGTGCTGGTGCCACAGGGTTCCTGAGGGGTGTCAGCAACCACGGCATGTTGGGGTATCCGGAGTCACCTACATACAGACAATTACACATTAGCTGAGTTGGAAAAGAGGGTGGAATACAACATTGCAGAACACACACAATGGTACAAAGTCAGTACACACCGACAAGCCAGGCACGCTGGTTCTGCATCTGTGACATCATCCTCGGGATGCGACTACTCCTCATTACGTAGGCATCGTGTGCAGAACCGGGGAAACGTGCACACACATGTGAGATGCTTATCTCTGCAAGATATACCACCAGGGCATTGATAGAATGGTAATGTTTCCTGTTCCTGTATGCCTGCTCATGTGCCTGTGGTGGTACCAAAGCCACATGTGTCCCATCAATGGAGCCGATGACATGTGGCATCCTCCCCAGGGCATAGAAGTCACTCTTGACGTCAGTGAGTTGTTGACGTTTAGGGAAATAGATGTACTGGTTCAAGTATCTCAACATCGCCTCCAAAACATCGCGTAGCACGCGGCTGAACATGGTCTGTGACATCCCACCAGCAGACGCCACAGTGTGTTGAAAGGTACAGGTGGCAAAGAAGTGTAGGGCTGCCATCACCTTCACCTTGGGGGTTAGCGCTGCAGGGTATGGCCGGCCAGGTTGCAAATGTGGGGCCAACCGCCCGCCAATTCCTCAATCAGCGGCCTGTTGAAGCGGTACCGTCGGATGCAGTCACGTTCAACCATGGTTGCAAGGTCATGGAATGGTCTATGGACAGCTGGTGCCCTGCAGTACATAGGTGAACAAAGAAAGATTGTCAGTCACCCCACATATGTGGCATTGACCATACTCAATATCACATGATACATCATTACGAGACACAAGTACTTGATGTGTGTGCCATTCTGTATGGATATATATGGCACCTACATGGCCATCATCTAACATCTCAGTTCAACATGTGTTGACAACAAGTTCCAGGTTGTGCTATGGGAAATCATTAGGCTGTGTCACAGTACCCATGTACTGCTGTCACGTTCCAAACACACATCACAGTGACAAGTGAGGACAGATGTGCCCCAGGCATCACAGCTCTTTGACAGGTAGATTCCCAGGGACCCTGTATTGCCACATGGACAATGGCATGACATGGCGTATCATGTACACGTCAGCAAAACAACCATGACTCCCACAGGTAGTGGCCCCTGTTGCCTCTGCAGGACAGACATGGACGTCTGTGACACACACATGCACAACATCAAAGTCGATGCACAAACAACGTGGATGTGGAGACTGTCTCCCATTGTGCACATGGAATCAGAGACATCTGAAACACAACATGCACACAGACTGTGGAGGGCCATCACAATTGTGGCAATGGGTCACCCTGTGATGTACATACCATCCCACATGGGACTCAGGGTGTATCTGACATAACATACACATACACAACCTGGAAATGTGACCATGCCACATGCTCTGAACTGAACAGTTGCACATCACAGTGGTCATGTGCACAACACACAAAGGATTCTGTCCCCATGAACACGTGCACAGCCTGGGAGTGGCTGCCCCCAAGTGCCACCCAACAAACCACATGTTGACCCCCATACACACACAGGTAATGCAGCCTTACATGCCTTAGGATACAGTGTGGACAGGCTGTGGTGTTGTAGGTGTGCCCCTGACTCCCTGGCAAGTAATTGTGGCTGGCATACATTCACCAGTGACAACCATGGTGACATATGCGAGTGACTTGTACAGGGACGTGTAGTACAGCAATGGACCGATCCGTGCACACGCATTGGCCATTGCATATGATGTGGACGGATGCGTGTTGTCGTTCGAAATACGCGTCGTACAGCAATGGACCGATCCGTGCGCACGCATTGGCCATTGCATATGATGTGGACGGATGCGTGTTGTCTTTAGAAATACGCGTCGTACAGCAATGGCCCGATCCATGCGCACGCATTGGCCATTGCATATGATGTGGACGGATGCGTGTTGTCTTTCGAAATACGCGTCGTACAGCAATGGACCGATCTGTGCACACACATTGGCCATTGCATCTGACGTTAACGGATGCGTGTTGTGTTACGAACTACGCGTCGTACAGCAAAGGACCGATCCGTGCGCACGCATTGGCTATGGACTGACATGTTAACGGACGCGTATTTGAAGCTTGTACGAGTCGGATGCAGTGAATTCAGTTGGCCACCCACAACAATGTTGCAAATTCATGGGTGTCATCAAGTTGAAATTTTGAAGGATGCTGTAGGCGTGTATAAGTGGTGCAATTCCATGGATTGGCCAGATTCAGAAGATGAAAACGACTTGGACCTATCACTTTGGACACATGGGACAGTATCTGCCTCTGCAGCACACATATAATGCTGGCTGTTCCCCTGAGAGCTCACTTGCCTACACTACATGCTCCAGGACGACATATGCCACTACCACTGCTGCTGTCTCTGCATCCTCTGGCTACTGCAATGGCACGTACTGTGGAGAGAGCCCCAGCCTTCAGCACTGAGGAGAACCAGGCCCTGCTGGACAGCCTCCTTCCGCAGTACAGCAAGCTGTATGGGAAACCAGGGGAGCAGGTGAGTGTGCTGTCCACTGCCTTACTAATTGTGCATGTTGTCTGACTAGCAAGACTTACAGTGTGTACACCAGTGGCTAGCATGCTCACTGAGTAGTTGTCACCCCCAAAGTGTGTAGTTACATGCACTGAACAGGTATAGTGCAGTAACAGTGCATTCCAACAAGGTTTGACTTCCCAGGCAATGATACCATTTAGTAACTGCTGGACAACTGTTCATAGCCATAGTTGCACTACCTGTGTACATCATATGCCCCTGTGATTGAGACATGCATATCCAACTGTGTGATGCTCGGATATGTTGCATGTGTAGTAATGGCCTTTTCACTTTGTCATCCTCATAGGTTGATGCCCACCAGAAGCAGGAGATCTGGCTGACCATCGCCCGGGCAGTACGATCTGTGGGGGTCTACAGGCGCAGGATCTGCAACTGCCAGAAGAGGTGGCAGGACCTTCGTGGCTGGACCCGGAGGATCACAAGGGTCCAGCTGAAGCTGTCGCCTTCTCGCAGGAGGGGCGGACACCAGACCCTGACCCTCCAATGCTCCAGATTCTGGCGGTGGTCTTCCCTGACCTGGATGGGCAGCTGAAGGCCAGACAGCAGCAAGGAGGGGGTAAGTGCTAGCCTTTTCTGGGTACTATGACTAACATGCTCTATGCACTCCTTTAGCCTGGTTCCACTTCCACAGTACGACTGTCTTGTCGTCCTGGACTCATGTCCCTCACTTGTGTCATGCCCCCTCCTCATCTGATACACAGGTGTGGCCCTTACAGTCTGTGACTTAGGTCACTTGGGTACAGTGTACTTGCAGTTACCTGTGGTTCAAGTTGGGGACAGCATCAGTTACAGGAACTTTGTTGTGGGCTGCATGGGTGGTACAATTGCTCACACAATGCCTGTGATCTGACATGTACTCTGGGTATGGCTTTAATATGTGTTCCAATTGCTGCTCTGACTCACCACATGTCTGGGGTATGTGCCACACACCCATGCTGCAGCAGAGGGCAAGGTAGGAGCATCAGGAGTATGTACATCATGTGTGTGACACATGTATAGCCACCTGCCTAGTGTTCAGGGTAATACCATGTTGCACATGGACCAGGACTGTAATGCCTACTCCGGACATCGAAGGCACTTTGTTCTCCCACTCCCGTGTGTCAGCATACATATTGGGCATTGTGAAGAGTGCACTCAGGTGTCTGCCTCTGAGTCACCGTGGTGTGGCCTTGCTTTTTGGACTCCTGGAGTGTTTAACAATTTGGGGTGGCCAGCCATCTGAGTTGTGACTATAGGATCTGCACATTGGTTAATGCATAGGTCTCTGATCCCTTGACTGTGCACAATGGTGTATGAAACATTGAGGTGCAGGCAGCTTTGGTTCATTCTCATCAGACGGTGAAGTGCTCATGTGTATGGATTTGTGTTTGCAGTCACTCAAATGTCTCATTTGAATGACGTGGGATCATCTTAGTCCTCATGATGTGGGTGGCCAGGGGTGCACATGTGCACCTGTCAGCTACAGGGCTTGCATTCCCAAAACTTCCATGATTGTGACACAGTGCAGACTGGTGTTGTGTGTATGCACTGCCCCTGTGACAGGAGACAGTTATGACTGACTTGCCAGCAGGCCTGTGCCATGACATTCAACTTGCAAAGGGTGATCCAGCAGTAGTGTGATATGTCCTGCATGCACACCATTGTTGCATTGTCTATCAGGACATGAGGACCTCATTGTGTCTGGTGATGGAACCAAAACCCGCATAGTGACAGAGACTCTGCCCATCACTTTTCCTGACACATGTACTGAGTCAGTGGCAGGAGATGGCATGTGTTTGGAGTGACACATTTCCATATGTTCTCTTGGATGTCCAACAACTGTGTATGTGGTGCATGTGTACACATATGATTAGTCGCATACAACAGGCACCAGACAGATGGGTGCATGGACAGGTAGGATATGAGTGGCATGAATGACTGTCAGGCAGACAATGGGCTTCTTCAAATCAGTGTCAGCACTTATTGCAATGTCTAGCGAATGATGGCAGGGCTTGCTCTGTGATGTGCTGTACTTACTGTGGTGTGTGTGGTCAGTACAGGTGACTAATGTTGCTCTATTTATCCTGATTGTTTGCAGATAGGAGGAGACAGCTCCACAGACCAAGAGGAGCGGCAGAGCCAGACTGGGTCCACTGCAGAGGAGACCGAGGGACCCAGTGGCACGGAGGGTGAGGGGTGCCACACTGAGGAGACCTCAGCTACGACCACCTCGGCTGAGGAACACAGCACTTCCAGTGAGGACTCCCTTGTGGAGGCGGGTGTCAGCAGACCATGGACAAAATCGAGAAAGTCTGTCCTCGCCACCACCACCATCTCCACCCTCCCATCTGCTCTCATCCCACATGTCCATGGAGGCTCCCGTGTAGGGGAGCGTGTCTCCTTCATGCCAGGCACCGCACCCCATGCCTCTGTCTCCCCTGCTGCCCTGAGTGTGGAGTCTGTGGACTTGCTGAAACAGATCCATGTAGGGCAGATATCAATGCTGAGTGTCCTCCATGCACACACGGGTCTGTTGACACAACTGGTGTCATTCATGGAGGGCATGTCATCTGGCATGTCTGCCCTACATCGGACCAATCAGTCCATGGCCTCCTCACTGACGGCAGCAGTGTCCCTCCTGCAACAGTCCCTCACCCCTCCTACCTCTGACCCATCCACAATCCCCAGCACCCTACCTGTCCCAAGCACACACACACCGGCACAGGCACGCACCAGCACAGACACAAGCAGCACACAGACACACATGCCAAAATCCAGACGCACATGCACGCACAGTCAGGGGACTGATACCTCACTCACAGGGGATGGGGCCCAGACACACATACACGCATCCATGAGCACTGCGCAGTCCTCAGATACCTCTCCCTCCAAAAACCCCTTCCCTTGCCTCACCTGCAACCCCCCCTCCCAGAAGCTCTTCCTCTGTGAGCTTGGCCTCTTCCCCACAGATCCATCTGTGCCAACGTACAGGCGGAAGAGGCGACCACCACACACAGAGGGGAGTGCCCCTCACACCTGGACACCCTCCCCCAGGCACAGGCAGACTGAGGACCCCATTAGGAAGTCCCCCCGGACCAGGAAGGGCAAGACCCCACCACCACCACCACACAGCTCCACCACGCAGTCTCTCTCCTCCATCCCCCAGGACAACACTCCACAGGTTCCCCCGCCACACCCTGCCCCAGGTTCCCCCACACACCGATACTGCATCCCCAAACTGCTTAGGCCCTCCCCCCCTGCCACTTGCTCTTCCACCCCAACCCAGACGCTCGGCCTGTTTGTGCCACTGGTGTGGAGACCGGGTCCCCCCCCTCTGTCCTGCCCACCTCATCTGCCCCCCCTTCCACTCCTTTGGAGTTATGCACTGCAGTGGAGTCCACAACCACCCCGTCTGGCTTGGGCACTGCAGTGGGGACACAGTCCACTCCATATGACCAGCCCACTGCAGTGGTGCCATCACCCACACCATCTGACTTGTGCCCTACAGTGGTGCCGGCCCCCACTGAGTCAGGCACCTCCACTGCAGTTGCCGGTGACACTCCTGCACCCACCACCCCTTCACTGCCGCCTTCTGGCATCACCTGATCCTGTGCCTGCGGTGCCTGGCCTGCCCCTTGTATGCCCCTCTGAGGGGGATGTACCCTGTCCGTACCAGTGCAGGCAAGCAATGGGTGACAAGTTGTCACATGTCACCCTGTTCGGACTGTGAATGTGGACTGGCCATTGGCCTTAGTTTCTTTTGGACTTCCAATTTTTCTTTCACATTGGCTGAATAAAGCGTCTTTTTGTTTACTAGTGGTTTTGCTTTTGTTGTATATGATGTAGATGAGTATCATCATGCATTTGCTGTTGTAATAGTGTTCAGATCAGGAAAATGAAGTGTTGCTGTGATGGACTCCATGTGGTCCATGGGATATGTGTCCTAATGTAGTCTGGATCTATAGGATCCTTTGCTGCAGTCTGAGGGTGTAATGTTCAGCATTTGACACAGGGATGTACGTTTTGCATTTGTAATTTAACATCTGTGGCTTACACTTATGCACATCTGGTGGGCTTACCACTGTTCAATGTTTCTATTTCCCTGACTGTGTGCCCATCTCCACTGGACATGCAGTTTAGCACATCAATGTTGAAGGACTCATCTGTGTATACAGTGCAACTTGCTTGACACGTGTTTTGGGTATATGCAGATGACTGAAGTGACATTCCCGTACCCAGGCTGATGTGAGCAGAACCTTCAGTGTGTTGTAATTGTTGACTCACTGACCGAGTGTTCTGCTGACATGTTTGAGTCGTGCACAGACAAGGTTTGGCACAGCGGACCTTCCACAGGAGTGGAGTGCCCTCATGGCAGTGTGTAATCCCGTGACATTGCCTGGACCCGTGTTGTGTGTTGTGTAAGCATGTCTGTGTGTGTTCCCTTCCCTTTTCCTACACAGGCTGTGTCCCTACGGATGTTCCTGTTTGTGATGCTTGCTGAGTTGTCCTGTGTTCATCCAGCATCTTGGACCTGGTTTCTCCGTGATGTGGGTGAATGGCAGACTAATGTTCATCAGGTTGTCATCCCTAGTTGTCTTTGTTGTCAGGGCTGGGGATGTGGGCAAACACAGATGGGACACAGTCAGGATTCCCCTTGGCACTCGTTGGTTACACAAGTCATGTAATTTACAGTTTGTGGTAGCTTTCAGTGATTGTGACACGTTGTTTGTGTGACTGCTGCCACTCCTCAGGGTCAGAGCTGCAATGTTGGAAGTTGTCTACGTGTGTTCTTTGTGGGTCACCTTGGCTTCTTCATTGGTGTGTGACTGTGGCCGGGATCCCATTGATTAGGGTGGATTTCACGTCATGACCATGTACCGCGTACTGTGCAGTGTGTCAGACATTCACGAGTCTTGTTGACTGGCCAGGTGTGATGGGTTTCTGCACCTTAGTTCCCACAACCACCCCTGGGATTGTCATGGGTGCATGTGCAATGTCACCAGTCCATGTGAGCTTCACTGCTGCACATTGGTGGAGATCAAGGTGTGTGGTGTTGAGTGTGTGCAAATGTGAGTTGTTGCACGGCTAGACCCCTACCTCCATATTGGCCTTGGCTGACAGGCCGTGCTGATTGATTTGTGCTTGTGTAGGTGTGATGGTAGTTTGTTGCTCAGGACACATGGCTGTAGTTCACAGTGTGAACGACATCAACCTTTGTCATCACAGTGGGATTATCATGCAGGCTAGTGTCACCACAATGTGAGGTCCCTGGGGGTAGTGCTGTGGTGGGTCTGTCTCTTGCTGTGTTAGTTGCTGTTCCTACAAGCTTGTGTGACATGTGTAATTTGGGCTCCCTCTCATCTAACAATGCCTGATTGCCCACATAGGGGAATCCGATCCATGAGTTACTTTTGTATGGCACTGTATACACATCTGTGTGATTGGAATTCAGGCCTCCTCATGTGTTGTGTGGTTGCCTGGGGACACTGGCACACCCCCATCACCTGTTGTGTTTGATATGCAGTGTGAGGCTGCCTGTTTGTGTTTGTGCATCTGCACCACTGCATTAGCATATCTTTAGTGTGCCATTGCCTGTATGTTGTTTGGAGGATTTCCCCTGCTGTCCCTGGGACTCCTAGGTCATCAGTCAGCACAATAATCATGGTTTGTATGTCCCATTGCTGCCATGGTATGGTATTTGTTCACCTCACATCTACAGTCTCCACAGGATATCTACATGTGTGTGTCCATTAGTGCAGATATGTGGGTCTGCATTATGATGGTCACTTCTGGCATTGTGTAATTGATAAATGGAGACAATGTCAGTCCCAATGGGTGATGTTTGTCTGCACATAGCCAAAGGTATGTTTTATTTGCACTGCACTGTTTGCCTCACCCAATCTATGTTGCTATGGGACACAAGCACTACTTTGCCACTGATGTGTTTGTTGTTCTGTGACCAGGAATCATCCATGCTGTTTATCAGTTGCAGCTTTTTCCATGACAACACTTACCTTTTGGTCACTGTGATGATGGGGGTTTGGACCCCATTGCCACAATGTTCAAAATGTGCTTCAGCTATGGACCCCACACTCACCTTTTGGTCACTGTGATGATGGGGGTTTAGGCCCCATTGCCACATTGTTCAAAATGTGCTTCAGCTATGGACCCCACACTTACCTTTTGGTCACTGTGATGATGGGGGTTTAGACCCCATTACCACAATGGTCATGGTCTGCTTGCATTGTGAAGGGCACACACATTTTTGTGTGACACATGTGATAGGGGTCACATTGTATGTTCAATGTCATGTTCAGTGTTGTAGGCATTTGACACAGACTACACACTCTTGTCATGATGTTGGGGGATGTCTTTGCTGACATTCCTTATGTTGGAGTATGCTGGTTGTGTCATGCATTACCCGTCATATGAGTGGGGATGGTGGTAGTGTTAGGCATCCAGCCCCCCATGAGTGGGGGTGGTGGTAGTGGTAGGCATCCATCCCCCTATGAGTGGGGATGATAGTAGTGACAGGCATCCAGGCCCACATGAGTAGGGGTGGTGGTAGTGGTAGGCATCCAGGCCCCCATGAGTAGGGGTGGGGGTAGTGGTAGGCATCCATCCCCCTATGAGTGGGGATGGTAGTAGTGACAGGCATCCAGCCCCCCATGAGTAGGGATGGTAGTAGTGACAGGCATCCAGGCCCCCATGAGTAGGGGTAGTGGTAGTGGTAGGAATCCATCCCCCTATGAGTGGGGATGTAGTAGTGACAGGCATCCAGGCCCCCATTGAGTAGGGGTGGTGGTAGTTCTAGGCATCCAGGCCCCCATGAGTAGGGGTGGTGGTAGTGGTAGGCATCCATCCCCCTATGAGTGGGGATGGTAGTAGTGACAGGCATCCAGCCCCCCATGAGTAGGGGTGGTATTAGTGACAGGCATCCAGGCCCCCATGAGTAGGGGTAGTGGTAGTGGTAGGCATCCATCCCCCTATGAGTTGGGATGGTAGTAGTGACAGGCATCCAGGCCCCCATGAGTAGGGGTGGTGGTAGTGGTAGGCATCCAGCCCCCCATGAATAGGGGTGGTGGTAGTGGTAGGCATCCAGCCCCCCATGGGTAGGGGCGGTGGTAGTGGTAGGCATCCATCCCCCTATGAGTGGGGATGGTAGTAGTGACAAGCATCCAGGCCCCCATGAGTAGGGGTGGTGGTAAAGCTAGGCATCCATCCCCCTATGAGTGGGGATGGTAGTAGTGACAGGCATCCAGGCCCCCATGAGTAGGGGTAGTGGTAGTGGTAGGCATCCATCCCCCTATGAGTGGGGATGGTAGTAGTGACAGGCATCCAGGCCCCCATGAGTAGGGGTGGTGGTAGGGGTAGGCATCCAGCCCCCCATGAGTTGGGGTGGTGGTAGTGCTAGGCATCCATCCCCCTATGAGTGGGGATGGTAGTAGTGACAGGCATCCAGGCCCCCATTAGTAGGGGTAGCGGTAGTGGTAGTGGTAGGCATCCATCCCCCTATGAGTGGGGATGGTAGTAGTGACAGGCATCCAGGCCCACATGAGTAGGGGTGGTGGTAGTGGTAGGCATCCATCCCCCTATGAGTGGGGATGGTAGTAGTGACAGGCATCCAGGTCCACATGCGTAGGGGTGGTGGTAGTGGTAGGAATCCAGGCCCCCATGAGTAGGGGTGGTGGTAGTGGTAGGCATCCATCCCCCTATGAGTGGGGATGGTAGTAGTGACAGACATCCAGCCCCCATGAGTAGGGATGGTAGTAGTGACAGGCATCCAGCCTCCCATGAGTAGTGGTGGTGGTAGTGGTAGCCATCAGGCCCCTAAGGGGGTGTATGGCATTGGTGATAGCCATCCCGCCCCTATGGTTCGGCTGTTGCTAGTGTACGTCATTTCTGCATCCCTATGTGTGTGACTGTTGGAAACGGGGTTACCGAGTCCGTTACGGTAGCATGGCGCAAAGCGGGGAAGGCACGCGAAGGCAATGTGTAAGGCAGTTGTGCAGCACACTCTTACTTTGACTCAGAAATGCGAAGCAATAATAGGACACCACACCAGGCTTGCGTAATTAAAATCAAGTTCTTTTATGTAACTCAAGGTTGCATCAGATGGGGCATATTACTTCCTTTACATTGCAAATCATTACGTTATTCAACTGGTGCACATCCTTCTTAAAAATACCATCAACAGTGTAGACAATCATCTCCTAATCACAGCCCCTATAACGATCCCAGGGTGCAGTAATAAAATATGGCCTAAAACATGCAAAACACTTCAGGCATATGAAAATCCCTTGTAAATAGGTACTTGACGTTACGTTTCAAACAGGGCCTAAATCATCAGGCAAAGACATTTCATTATAGCACGCATAACAATATGCTGTAGGAAATCCTAGAGGGAACCCCTCAACATGTCCATTAAACTGGGGCTTCCCTATGATTTAGGGTTTCTGTGTCTAATGGGGGGGGGTTAACTCAGGCTTGGCCCTCTCCTCACCGAGGCCTCGCCTTGCACCCAATGTTAATGAGGGCTCTTCCCTCGTTAATCCCCCAGGGAATGCTGGCCCCGGCCCCCAGGGGCTTGATCTAGAGCCCTAGGGGCCTCCCGGGCTCACCTGCTGTCGTTGCGGTGGGCGCCCTTCTACGCGACTAACTCCCTCCTGGGCCGGCCCTTGATTAGCGGGGGCGGGGCCCGGAGCGAGTTCCACGGCCCTCCGGCCGGCGTTGCGGGACGTTGGGGGGCCGGTATTGCACTCCTCCGGCCCCCGGGGATGGTTCTCACTGCGAGGCAGGGAGCGGGAGCCGGCAGTCCTTTCCGGACGGCTTCCCGCCTCCCTCTGTAGACGCGGTGATGGTCTTGGACGTCAGAGCTCTCCCCCGGCCTCCGTACGCGCTGGGGGCGGGCCGAAGACGGGCGTCCAATCACGGCGTGGCCTGGGATATCTTCCAGGGGCTCCCGCTGGCAGTGGAGCCCCTCCGGCGTCGCTCTTCTGTTGGCTCCGGCGGGGCCAATCACATCGCGGCCTTTGCGGGCGCGACCTATGACGCGGTCGGCGTCCCCGGTCCCACGGCAACGGCGTCCGCGGGCCTGGAGGCCGCGGTAGGCCTCAGTTCTCTTCACGCGGCCCTCCTGGGCTGCGGCGGCGTCTCTCTTGGCCGCGACTTCGGCGGAAGGGCTCTCGGGCCCGGCGGTGATCTTTGGGGGCTTCGGTGAGGGCGCGGACGGCGCACCTCACCACACGCACTCAAGGGGGAGGTCTCCCTCACCTCAGCACCTCTCTTCACGCGGCGGCGGCCGCGGCGGCGATTCAGTCACAAGGTCAGTGACTGGGGTGACAATTTCTCCCACGTGGAGTTGAAGCGCGGGCGCGCTGGCAGCCTATACACAGGGCTGCGTGGGAAGGGTTTGTGGGGACAGTCCAGCTGCCGGCCTGGGTGGATAGGGGGTGAAGGTCTAGCGCTTAGGACACAGCGCTTCGCCTCGTGATCCCCATTCGAAGATTCAGCTTGGGTTCCTGTTACTCTTGGTTTCAGGCTCCTGCGAGAGCTTCTTGTCAGAAGTGGCTTAGGGTAATGTCCGTGACAAACGTTTCCTGTCAGAAAGTTCTTCTTCTTCTGAGGGGGGGGGGTTGTGAGTTGGTGGTTCTGGGGTTGCTTGATGTTCCTCCCAGCACACTGAAGGTGGTTCCCTGGGTCCCCTCACACTGGGCAAGGTCAGTGGGTGGTGGGCGTTCCTCAGCTATCTTACTTCAGCAGGGCCTCAGCCCTGTCAGCAGCAGTAGTGTAGGTCTCCCCCCAAGGCCCTAAAGCCTATACTCCGGCGCAGGTTCTCCCAGGTTCAGCGGTGCCTCAACCTAACTGACTAAAAGGTTTTCCCTCCAAGCCTCTTATACCCCTAGGTCAGGTGACCCTCCTAAAGGCGGCAAAACTTAACTCCTCCCACAGCCCGGAAGGTTCTGGAACCTTCCACCTATCTAGCTATGTGGCCCAGAGGCGGGGACGGGATGGATACTGTATCCCTATGTCCCAGCCTGACCCTGGCTACTAGCGTGTATGTGTGTAAGGCCCTTCTGCAGTAGCAGGGGCCTGTGGCAGCCATCTTTAGTGAGAGAGCACCTGCACCTCAGCACTGACCAGCAGTGGCAAGGCGCCCGGAGACCTAGGTCCAGTAAAAATATGGTGGCAAAAATGAGGCGCAAAAGGGAAAAAAACAGGGCAAGACGACCCTAGGGCTGACAGGTCTAACACGCGTCCCCCAGCCGAAAGAGGGGAGAGCTTCCCAACCTCTAGGGAGTTCTCTTCGCTAAGGCGGAAAAACCGGGAGAGACCGTCAGCGTTGGCGTGGTCTACACCGGGTCGATGTTCCACCCGAAAGTCCATCCCCTGGAGGAAATGGACCACCTCAACAATTTGGGGTTTTCGCCTCTCATTTGCATGAGCCAGCGAAGGGGTCTGTGGTCGGTCTGGATCAAGAAGTGACAACCAAAAAGGTATGGCCTCAACTTCTTCACAGCCCAAACCACGGCAAAGGCTTCCCGCTCGATGGTACTCCACCGCTGTTCCCGGGGAGTAGTCTTCGGGAGATGAAGGCCACTGGCTGGTCTTGGCCATCGTCATTCAGCTGCGAGAGCACAGCTCCTATGCCATGCTCAGAAGCGTCTGTCTGCACGATAAACTCCCGTCCAAAATCTGGAGTCCTGAGCACCGGCGCGGTGCACATGGCACGTTTAAGGGTCTCAAAGGCATCCTGGCAGGCAGCCGTCCAGATGACTCTGCGTGGCTGCTTCTTCGAAGTCAATTCCGTCAATGGGCCCACGATGGTTCCATATCCCTTGACGAACCGGCGGTAGTATCCCGTGAGGCCGAGAAAAGCTCGGACCTCTGTTTGGGTCTTGGGGGCTCCCAGGCCATGATGGTCTCAATCTTGGCTTGGAGGGGTTGCACCTTACCTCCGCCCACCAGATGTCCCAGGTACACGACAGATCCCTGTCCAATCTGGCACTTGCTGGCCTTGATGGTTAGACCAGCCCGTTGCAAAGCCTGTAGCACCTCCTGGAGATGCTGCAGATGGTCCTCCCAGCTGCTACTGAAGACAGCTATGTCATCCAGGTAGGCAGCAGAGAAGGCCTCTAGGCCAGACAGCACCTGGTTCACCAACCGCTGGAAAGTGGCTGGAGCATTTTTCAACCCGAAGGGCATCACACTGAAATTGAAAGTGGCCCTCGGGGGTGGAGAACGCAGTCTTCTCCTTGCTCCTTCCGCCATGGCGATCTGCCAATAGCCTGACGTTAAATCAATGGTACTCAGATACCGGGCTGCTCCCAGCCGGTCAATGAGCTCATCCGCCCGAGGGATCGGGTGAGCGTCGGTCTTGGTGACTGAGTTGAGTCCACGATAATCCACACAGAACCGAAGTTCTGGTGTGGTGCCCGGGGGGGCCGCTTTCGGCACCAACACCACCGGACTAGCCCAAGGGCTACTGGAAGGCTCAATCACCCCCAGTTCTAGCATCTTGGTAACCTCACCCTGGATACTCGCCCTGACCTTATCGGACAGCCGGTAAGACTTGTTTTTCACTGGCGGACTGTCCCCTGTGTCCACATCATGGGTACACAGGTGCGTGATTCCAGGCATGAGGGAAAACAACGAGGCGTACTGCCCCAAGACCTGGCGGCAGTCCCTCTGTTGCTCTGGTGTCAAGGATGGGGCGAGGACCACTCCCTCTACCGAACCATCCTTCTCATGGGCCGCCAGAAGGTCTGGCAGAGGCTCACTCTCCTCCTCCTCACTTCCATCTGTTATCATCAAGAGAGTGAGCTCGGAACGCTCCTGGTGTGGCTTCAGGCGGTTGACGTGGAACACCCTGTGGGGTTGACGGGGGTCTTCATATCGACGACATACGTGGTCTGGCCTTTCCTCTCCAAGATCTCAAACGGCCCAGTCCACCGGTCCTGGAGGGCGCTAAGCTCTCCTGGCTCCATGACCCACACCTTCTGTCCAGCGTCTAACTCTACCGTCCGCGCGTTCCGGTCATACCATTGCTTCATGACGGCCTGACTCGCCTCTAAGTTGTCCGAGGCCTCCTTCCACAGCTTGGCCACTTGGCTGCGGAACGCCAGCATATAGCTGACCACATCACGGGGAAGCTTCGAGGAAGACTTCTCCCACCCCTCTTTGACAAGACTGAGGGGCCCCCGAACGGGGTGGCCATAGAGCAGCTCAAAGGGGCTGAAACCGACCCCCTTCTGTGGCACCTCTCGGTAGGAGAAGAGCAGACAGGGTAAGAGGACGTCCCACTTTCTTCTCAAGTCCTCGGGTAGGCTCCTGATCATCCCCTTCAAGGTTTTGTTAAAACGCTCCACGAGCCCGTTTGTCTGGGGGTGGTAAGGAGTGGAGAACCGGTAGGTCACTCCACACTCCTTCCACATGGCCTGCATGTAGGCCGACATGAAATTCGTGCCCCTATCTGACACCACGACCTTGGGGAATCCCACTCGGGTAAAAATCCCCATGAGGGCCCGCGCCACCACCGGTGCTGTGATGGTCCTCAGAGGGATTGCCTCTGGGTACCGGGTGGCGTGGTCTACTAGCACCAAAATGAACCTATGCCCAGCAGAAGTCGGCGGATCCAACGGCCCGACAATGTCAATCCCTACTCGCTCAAAAGGGGTATTGACCACTGGGAGAGGTTCTAGAGGGACCTTCACCTTAGTCCCTGTCTTGCCGCTCGCTTGGCAAGTGGTGCAGGTCTTGCAAAACGTGTCAGAAGTGACGCGCATCCTGGGCCAGTAAAAATGTGGGACCAAACGTGCAAACGTCTTGTCCTGGCCCAGGTGTCCTGCTAGTGGTATCTCATGTGCCAACTCTAGCAGAAAGGCTCGGTAGCATTGGGGGACCACCACGGCCCTTGAGGACCCATGCACCGGAGCCTTAGGCTCACTGTAGAGGAGACCATCCTCCCAGTAGACATGGTAATTACCAGTCTCTGTTCCAGCTGCTTGGGCTTCGGCCTGTTGCCGTATGCCTTCAAGCGTAGGGCACTCCCTCTGTGCCCGGCAAAATTCTTCCCGGGTAGGCCCTCCTTCCACCTGCCACTCTGCAGGGGTCGGCAGCTCCCCCACAGGAAAACCAACCACCTCAGCGGACTCCGGGGTCACCTCCGCGGGCTCCCCATCCATCTCACCGGGTGTCTCCTCCCGGACATCTCCTTGTCCAGCAGTGGGCTGGGCCATTATTTCAGGCTCCAACCCGGGCTGAGTTCCTTGTCGGGCAGCCATGGACCGCGTGATAACGCAAGTCCATCCTGGTAACCCCAACATCTCAGCATGGGCATTGAACTCTACCTCTCTCCAGGCAGTATGTTCCAAGTCGTTGCCCAGCAGACAGTCAACTGGCATGGCAGGGCTCACCGCAACCTTCATCAGACCTGACACTCCTCCCCACTCAAAGGGAACTTGGGCCACGGGGTAATGACCCAGGCTATTATCAGCCATCACAACCGGGTGGAACTCCTCAGGAATCACCTGCTCTGGGGACACCAGCTGACGTCTCACCATCGTCATGCTGGCACCTGTGTCCCTCAGAGCCTCCACCTCCTCCCCGTTCACCAGGACCCTCTGCCGATACTTGGCAGTGTTCTCGGGTACCTGAACCCTTGGGATGATCTCTCTATCCCCCAGGGAAACTAAGGTCAAGCCTGTCCACTCACCTCCCCTACCTAGGGACAACTCCTCCCCAAGCGCTACAATGGCCACCCCGGGGCTCTTACCTCCTGTGGGGGCTGGGGTTCTCTTGCGACACTGGGGATCCCCCTTGTAGTGTCCATCCTCCCCGCACTCGTAGCACCGGACAGTTCTGGGCTGCTGACTCCTGTCAGGGTAAGTGGGTTTCTGGAATCCAGATTGGGATGGGGAACCTACCCCTCTCCCAGGCGGTCTATTTTGGGGACCTTTAAAGAACTCCCTCTTTTTATCTCCCCCCTCTTTCTTCTGGGGGAACCCCTGTCCACCTTTCGGGGGATCCGCCCCGGCTCCCTTGTGGGACACCCGAGTGCTGACCCACGTGTCTGCCTCCTCTGCAAGCTCCCTTGGATTGGTCAGCTTGCGGTCCACCAAGTACTGGCGCAGCTCCGGAAAACATTTCTCGAGGAGGTGCTCTCTCAAAAACAGGTCGTACAGCCCAGTGTAATTGTCAATGTTGCTGCCACGCACCCAACCCTCCAATGCCTTCCGGGCATAATCATAAAAATCCACCCAGTTTTGTGTGTTGAGCTTGTGGCTGTTGCGGAACTTTTGGCGGTACTTCTCTGGGGTGAGGCCAAACTTCCTGAGCAGGGCCTCCTTCATGATAGGGTAGTTGGTCTGCTCCCCCTTATCCAAAGTTAAAAGTGTGTCCCTTACTGGTGGAGGTATGTACCTGTAGAGACCTCCCCCCCAGTAGCTCTCAGGAACTCTATGGGCCACCAAAGCTACCTCGTACGCCGCCAACCACTTGTCGATGTCATCACCCACACTAAAGTTGGCTATCACCTCCCTGGGTAGATAAAATTTGGGCTCCTGTGGAACCCCAGCAGGTACGCTGCCACCATTTCCTTTGCCTTCCATCTCCATCTGCAAGGCTCGGAGCTCTAGTTCTTTCAGGCTAAGCTCATGTGCAAGCCTCCTTTCCTCCATGGCTAGCCTTGCCTGCTCTCGCTCCCTTTCCATCCTAGCCAACTCTAATGTCAATTGCCTCTGCTCCCTCCTGTCCTCGAATTCCTCTGCTGACAAACTCCCCCTGACGCACTACTGCCTGCCCTGGAACGTCTTCCTGGCAACACATTCTCGCTGACGTCAATGTTCAGTAGGCTCAGTTCTCCTGGGTCGTCTGCCTCCCTCTGCTCCTCATCCCCTCTTCCCCCGGGTGGCGCCATTACCCATGCCCTCAAAGCTTTCTGAAGCACCTCCTTCCTGGCGCCTCGCTTGACGGCCACCCCCTCTCTAGGCAGAACTCCTTGAGCTGTGTCACCGTATACCTCTCCAGGTCGGCTAACTCAAACTCCATCCTCCTAGGTGGGGTCCCAGACAATTTAAGGAAGGGGTTCTAAATTGTAGGTAGCAGGTCTAACGCAGGACTAACACAATCAGCAATCACAATAGAATTCCTGGTACTTGCATTTCACTAGGTGTCTAATTGCGGCGCACACTGAGTCACTGTAGGGTGCTGCACAAATACCAGTCCTTATCCTACCGCTGAACACCAATGTTGGAAACGGGGTTACTGAGTCCGTTACGGTAGCATGGCGCAAAGCGGGGAAGGCACGCGAAGGCAATGTGTAAGG
Organism: Calotriton arnoldi; assembly: GCA_963921515.1. NCBI lineage: Eukaryota > Metazoa > Chordata > Amphibia > Caudata > Salamandridae > Calotriton > Calotriton arnoldi. Next base: position 84,173 of record CAWUFW010000317.1, on the reverse strand, counting down.
CAGTTGTGCAGCACACTCTTACTTTGACTCAGAAATGCGAAGCAATAATAGGACACCACACCAGGCTTGCGTAATTAAAATCAAGTTCTTTTATGTAACTCAAGGTTGCATCAGATGGGGCATATTACTTCCTTTACATTGCAAATCATTACGTTATTCAACTGGTGCACATCCTTCTTAAAAATACCATCAACAGTGTAGAATCATCTCCTAATCACAGCCCCTATAACGATCCCAGGGTGCAGTAATAAAATATGGCCTAAAACATGCAAAACACTTCAGGCATATGAAAATCCCTTGTAAATAGGTACTTGACGTTACGTTTCAAACAGGGCCTAAATCATCAGGCAAAGACATTTCATTATAGCACGCATAACAATATGCTGTAGGAAATCCTAGAGGGAACCCCTCCACATGTCCATTAAACTGGGGCTTCCCTATGATTTAGGGTTTCTGTGTCTAATGGGGGGGTTTAGGGTTAACTCAGGCTTGGCCCTCTCCTCACCGAGGCCTCGCCTTGCACCCAATGTTAATGAGGGCTCTTCCCTCGTTAATCCCCCAGGGAATGCTGGCCCCCGGCCCCCAGGGGCTTGATCTAGAGCCCTAGGGGCCTCCCGGGCTCACCTGCTGTCGTTGCGTTGGGCGCCCTTCTACGCGACTAACTCCCTCCTGGGCCGGCCCTTGATTAGCGGGGGCGGGGCCCGGAGCGAGTTCCACGGCCCTCCGGCCGGCGTTGCGGGACGTTGGGGGCCGGTATTGCACTCCTCCGGCCCCCGGGGATGGTTCTCACTGCGAGGCAGGGAGCGGGAGCCGGCAGTCCTTTCGGGACGGCTTCCCGCCTCCCTCTGTAGACGCGGTGATGGTCTTGGACGTCAGAGCTCTCCCCCGGCCTCCGTACGCGCTGGGGGCGGGCCGAAGACGGGCATCCAATCACGGCGTGGCCTGGGATATCTTCCAGGGGCTCCCGCTGGCAGTGGAGCCCCTCCGGCGTCGCTCTTCTGTTGGCTCCGGCGGGGCCAATCACGTCGCGGCCTTTGCGGGGCGCGACCTATGGCGCGGTCGGCGTCCCCGGTCCCACGGCAACGGCGTCCGCGGGCCTGGAGGCCGCGGTAGGCCTCAGTTCTCTTCACGCGGCCCTCCTGGGCTGCGGCGGCGTCTCTCTTGGCCGCGACTTCGGCGGAAGGGCTCACGGGCCCGGCGGTGATCTTTGGGGGCTTCGGTGAGGGCGCGGACGGCGCACCTCACCACACGCACTCAAGGGGGAGGTCTCCTCACCTCAGCACCTCTCTTCACGCGGCGGCGGCCGCGGCGGCGATTCAGTCACAAGGTCAGTGACTGGGGTGACAATTTCTCCCACGTGGAGTTGAAGCGCGGGCGCGCTGGCAGCCTATACACAGGGCTGCGTGGGAAGGGTTCGTGGGGACAGTCCAGCTGCCGGCCTGGATGGATAGGGGGGTGAAGGTCTAGCGCTTAGGACACAGCGCTTCGCCTCGTGATCCCCATTCGAAGATTCAGCTTGGGTTCCTGTTACTCTTGGTTTCAGGCTCCTGCGAGGAGCTTCTTGTCAGAAGTGGCTTAGGGTAATGTCCATGACAAACGTTTCCTGTCAGAAAGTTCTTCTTCTTCTGAGGGGGGGGGGGTTGTGAGTTGGTGGTTTTGGGGTTGCTTGATGTTCCTCCCAGCACACTGAAGGTGGTTCCCTGGGTCCCCTCACACTGGGCAAGGTCAGTGGGTGGTGGGCGTTCCTCAGCTATCTTACTTCAGCAGGGCCTCAGCCCTGTCAGCAGCAGTAGTGTAGGTCTCCCCCCTAGGCCCTAAAGCCTATACTCCGGCGCAGGTTCTCCCAGGTTCAGTGGTGCCTCAATCTAACTGACTAAAAGGTTTTCCCTCCAAGCCTCTTATACCCTTAGGTCAGGTGACCCTCCTAAAGGCGGCAAAACTTAACTCCTCCCACAGCCCGGAAGGTTCTGGAACCTTCCACCTATCTAGCTATGTGGCCCAGAGGCGGGGACGGGATGGATACTGTATCCCTATGTCCCAGCCTGACCCTGGCTACTAGCGTGTATGTGTGTAAGGCCCTTCTGCAGTAGCAGGGGCCTGTGGCAGCCATCTTTAGTGAGAGAGCACCTGCACCTCAGCACTGACCAGCAGTGGCAAGGCGCCTGGAGACCTAGGTCCAGTAAAAATATGGTGGCAAAAATGAGGCGCAAAAGGGAAAAAAACAGGGCAAGACCACCCTAGGGCTGACAGGTCTAACAGTGACATATGTCGGGTATGTGCCGTTTTTTGTGTAGTGGGTGTCTGACTTACCGTCTGCGCCGTACGCATCCGTACCGGTTCCGGTAATAGATGTACAGTATTGGTAGGACCTGCGCAATGGGATTCATGGTTGGGTCGTTTCGTTCGGGTTTCTCGTGGCTTCGACTCGTACTCGTAGCTGGCTTGTTCGTCTCGTAGCCGTGGATCGTCTTGTGGCGCGAATCGGAGCTTATGTGCAGCTATCCTGGATGCTCTGACGTGCCGGACGTAGCGACCAGTTCGGCGCGTACGGAGTGCGCATCATACTAGTCCGGCCGGAAGGTGCTGTGTATTTACTTCCGTGCGACTCGAATCGGCGTTTACGGATCCGGCTCGGGCAGGGAACTGGAGCTGGAATGGGTACGTACGGCTCGGTCGGAATCTGAGCAGTAATGCGCATTGTACTTGCTCGTTCGGACGACTGTTCGAATTGGTCGGGAAACCCGCGTTCGGCTTGTATTTTTCCGGACGAATCGTATTCGGTGCCCTTCCGGCCGAAATCGGAATCGACCCCTAAATTTCATTAATTTACTATTCCCACTCCAGTTAGTATTAATTAGGGGTAGGTGCTGGACACTAAATTTATTTAATTTACTATTCCTACTACAGTTAGTATTAATTAGGGGTAGGTGCTGGACACTAAATTTATTTAATTTACTATTCCCACTCCAGCTACTATTAATTAGGGGTAGGTGCTGGACACTAAGGGGCCTTTCTACGATGGCGGTCGGAAAATCTCCCCGACCGCCATGATAGCGGGAAAAGACCGCCCGCATGGACCGCGATATCACCGCCAGTCGAATTACGATGACCCGCGGTTGAAATCCGACCGCAGCGGTCTGATCGCGGGCCTTAACATTGCAGCGGTTGCTGCTGCCCGCAGCACCCCCGCGATGCCGAAACGAGCATGTCCTGCATTTCCCTGCACTGCGTGGCAGGCACTGCACAGTGCCTGCCACCTGGTACAGGGAAATGTAGGGGGGGACCATGGGTACCCCCCCAGTGCACCCACACCCCCCGACACATTGGGGGCCCGCAACAGGCCCCCGGAAGACAATCTCCACATGCCTTTCCATGGCAGTTTGACCGCTGAGGAAAGGCTGGCTACCGCCGGCATCATAATCATGCCGGCGGAGCCTGCTCTGCACCGCCACCATTATCCCGGTCCTGCTCCGTCCGCCAGGCAGGAGTGCGGATGGCAACCGGCGGAACAGCGGCAGTCAGAATTTCCCACCGCCGCGGTCACCACCGCCATCCTAATTTGACTGGCGGTTTTCTTGGTTGCGATCGCGGGCGGATGTCCACCGCCGGTCCGGCGGGCGCCACCGCCGGCCCGGCGGTGGACATCCGACCGCCATCATAATAGACCCCTAAGTTTTTATTAATTTACTATTGCCACTCCAGTTAGTATTAATTAGGGGTAGGTGCTGGACACTAAACTTAAATAATTTACTATTCCCACTCCAGTTAATATTAATTAGGGGTAGGTGCTGGATCCTAAATTTAATTAATTTACTATTCCCTCTCCAGGTAGTATTAATTAGGGTTAGTTGCTGGACACTAAATTTAATTAATTTACTATACCCACTCCAGTTAGTATTAAATTGGGGTAGCTGCTGGACAACAAACTTAATTATTTTACTATTCCCACTCCAGTTACTATTAATTAGGGGTAGTTGCTGGACACTAAATTTAATTAATTTACTATTCCCACTCCAGTTAGTATTAATTAGGGGTAGTTGCTGGACACTAAACTTAAATAATTTACTATTCCCACTCCAGTTAATATTAATTAGGGGTAGGTGCTGGATCCTAAATTTAATTAATTTACTATTCCCACTCCAGGTAGTATTAATTAGGGGTAGGTGCTGGACACTAAATTTAATTAATTTACTATTCCCACTCCAGTTAGTATTAATTAGGGGTAGGTGCTGGACACTAAACTTAATTAATTTACTATTCCCACTCCAGTTAGTATTAAATTGGGGTAGGTGCTGGACAACAAACTTAATTATTATACTATTCCCAATGCAGTTACTATTAATTAGGGGTAGGTGCTGGACACTAAATTTAATTAATTTACTATTCCCACTCCAGGTAGTATTAATTAGGGGTAGGTGCTGGACACTAAACTTAAATAATTAACTATTCCGTCTCCAGTTACTATTAGTTAGGGGTAGGTGCTGGATCCTAAATTTAATTAATTTACTATTCTCACTCCAGGTAGTATTAATTAGGGGTAGGTGCTGGACACTAAGGGGCCGATTCCGATCTCGGCCGGAGGCGCACCGAATCGGATTCGGCTTAACCGGATCCGATTCGGAGCCCTCTTTCCCGACCGATTCTTACGCGCGTCCGGGCGAGCGAGTACGATGCGAAATCGCCGACCGACTCGTCCGGGCGTTCCGACCGACTCGTTCCCGGGTCTAACCGCACCGACCGACTCGCTCGGACTCGACTCGCACCGCGCAATGGAGACGTTCCTCGGCCGGGTAAGTACGATGCGCGCCGCGAGCAGTCCGACCGAGCTGGGCACTCCGGCTCTAAAGAGCAGTCTGAGCCGGACTTTGGGGGTCCGTGTCGGACCCCCCTGCACGCGTAGCCGTGCGAGTCGCACACAGGGGGACACATGGGTCCCCCTACACGTGCATGTACGGCGCAACCCGCATCAACGCGCACACGCTGTAGGGGCGCCCTTGTTACGCATCGTGCCCATTGAGTCAATGGGAGCCCGTGTACGCGTCGTACAACTGGCTCCCATTGACTTCAATAGGAGTCCGACCTAATCGAGTCCGATAGCATACGTGCGCATCGTACTCGTTCGGTCGGACTGCCAGAGTCCGATTCGGTCGGAAATCTCTCCGGGTCCGGCTCGGTCGGAGAGATTTCCGGCCCGAATCGGAATCGGCCCCTAAATTTAATTAATTTACTATTCCCACTCCAGTTAGTATTAAATTGGGGTAGGTGCTGAATAACAAACTTAGGGGCTGATTAGGATGGCGGGCAGACTTTAGTCCGCCCGCCATCCTAGTGGTAACGGGACCGCCTGCCTGCCATGCGGCGGTCCCGCCACCCAAATCATGATGCGACCGCCACCGCGGCGGTCCCATCGGGCATATTAACATTGCGGCGGTTGCTGCTGGCTGCAGCACCCGCTGCAATAGGTAAATGCCATGATGTGCATGTCCATGCACAACGTGGCAGGCACCGCGCGGTGCCTGCCACCTTGTGCATGGACATGCAGGGGGGTACCATGGGTACCCCCCAAGTGCATCCCCCATTCCCCCGGGGGCCCGGAACGGGCCCCCAAAGCAAATCCCCGCCAGCCTTTCCAAGGCGGCATCGCCGCCATGGAAAGGCCGTGTAAAGCACACATCCTAATATGGCTGGCGGTGCCTGCTAGGCACCGCCACCATATTTGGGTCCAAGTCTGCCCGGCTGGCAATCGTAACGATTGCCGACCGGCGGAAAAGCGTCCGCCGTGTCCGCCGCGATACCCACCGGCATCGTGATATGGCGGTGAGTAATTCACGTTACGAGGGTGTAACGGTCACCACTGCTGGCCCGGCGGTGGCGATTGTTGCGCCATCGTAATGACCCCCTTAATTATTTTACTATTCCCACTCCAGTTACTATTAATTAGGGGTAGGTGTGGACACTAAATTTAATTAATTTACCATTCCCACTCCAGTTAGTATTTATTAGGGGTAGGTGCTGGACACTAAACGTAATTAATTTACTATTCCCACTCCAGTTAGTATTAAATTGGGGTAGGAGGTGGACAACAAACATGGGGGCCTATTACGATGGCGGGCGGAGACACGACCGCGGTGCCGGCGGTGGCGTTAACACCCATTTACCGCACGCCGCCAGCGGTCTTCACGCCTGCCATATTAGGATGGCCACACATTGCACATTTCCCGCCCGCTGCGGCGCGACGCCGACCGCCATCAAAGTGCGCCCGCCACCGCGGCGAAGTGAGCCAATCACCGCACACCGCCGTGCGGAATGACGTCCCGTACGCTGAAGATATCACGATGCCGGAAACAGGGCAGCACACCGCGACGGAGAAACCTCACAGCGAAAGACGGCGGAGACATCACAGCGGAGACAGAAAAGAAACACCCGGGACACACCGCGATGGATCCTGCCCTCCACGCCTTCCCGGTGCTGTACATGATAGACCACCTGCAAGTCATCCACCGCCGCGGACGCCTCCGCAGGTACGTACAGACACAACAGTGCAAGTAACACAATACACAGCTCCAGGGTGGAAAAACTTCTCATGGGAACACCACACACCCCTGTGGGGACAGGCACACAGCCATCACTGCACACACACATGTCCCACCTGTGACAAAAACATCTCGCCACATACTGGCCACCCATGTGCCGCATTCATGAACAAATGTCCCGGTTACGTCACCGCCGCGGTCAGTGTGCATGAAACCATGCACACAACGCAGAGCACAGGGCCAGCGCATGCCAAGGGCACCGTACAAATCGCACAGAGCCACAACTCCATCCACAACACACCAGCTACCTCCCTGAAGGGACACAACATGTGCCTCCCAAGTGCCACTCCTGCACAACAACCACACAACTACAGCCACACCATGCCCCACGTCCCAACAACTGCATATACAGTAAGCCTGGGCGTAGTTCGCGAAGTAGCGCTACGCAAAGTGCAGTTCGCACTACGCGAGCTACGCGTAGCACTACGCGAACTGCGTAGTGCACTGTTCGCAATGATTGCACAGTGCCGGATGCTTGTCCGCACTGTGCAATCATTGAAAACGGCATCTTGCACAGTGCGAGCTGTCTTTTACTGCCGCTCGAGTAGATTTTTACTCGAGCGGCAGCTTTCTCAACGCGGACTGGTAGTTTCTCATCGCGGCGGTCGCGAGCATACGCGACCACTCGCAATGAGAAACCTGACCTCCCCGCGTTGAGAATCTCGCCGGAGGTTTATTTTCCACGCTCGCGATCGGCAACTTGATGTTGCTGATCGCGAACGAGAAAAAGTCTCGCCGGGATGTCATTTTGCTTGCTCGCGGTCGCCAACTTGACGTTGAGGACCGCGAGCAAGCAAAATGACCGCTGCACTACGCTACGCGTGTTTGCACTGTGCTACGTGCAATTCGCGTTGTGCGAAGTAGCGCAAACTTCGCAAACTACGCGAGCGTAGCGTAGTGCTTTGCCCAGGGTTAATATACAGCCACAGCAGGACCCTTTGCAAAGGAACACATAGCACAGAAGCCCAGGCCCCAGCCAACACACACACCACAACAACATCTCACACAAGCCAAGAACACTGAGGCCAGGCACAAAATGTACACACACACAGATGAGGACCAAACACTTCACTGCACACACTACCTGACAAGTCTCACACACACACACCACCCTGACTCACAGCTACATACACACACCACATGCCAGCAGTAATGGAGGACAACATATAGGAAAGCCAAAGTGAGGTGCCCACAAATGGAAGGGCAGTGACACAACCATCAAGCATGTGTGATGCACATGCAAGACAAGACACATGTGAGAACACACACAGCCCATCACAGCACACATGGCTGACACAGTCAGTCAACACAAACCACGGTCACCCCAATGCAACAACTCCTGGAGACAGCAAGGACACCCATGTATAGGCACAGGGATGTAAGGAAGGCCCTGAACTCAAACACTGACCAGCCACACATAGGCATCCAAATACTGGACAAGACAATGTCTGCTGCACAACACACAGTGACACACTACATGACAGCCAAGCACAAGTAGGATATGTCACACATACCTCCTCCCACAACAGCAACACACAATACTGCCATGTGCACAAAACACAACCACAGGGCTAAACAAGTACACATACAGGCACAGCACTCCAGGGTCACACATGGCAGTAGTTGACAATGCAGGTGCACACACATCCACAGTCACAACCAAGTCACCCCCTTCACACCATACACTTCTCCACCACCCAAGTGCACACATTGGAAGTAAGCCATGGGACCTGGATAACTCATCAACACAAGATGTCCATACACCGACACTGATTGGCACACAGAAAGGAAGCTCACACAGACCCCATGACCCTGGCCTGCCTGCCTGTAAGCCTGTGCCCAAACTCCCACCCTGTGCTGCCATTGCCCACAAACCTGACATGTGCCCACCATAGATAACATGAGCCAAGAAGGAAGATGACTACAAGATTTCATTGCCAACCACCTGCACTGCACCCATAAGTATCACAGTCATGTAGAAATGAAGTGCCTCCCACCCCTGCAAAAAAATGAAATGTGACACAACCCATTGGCAAAGTTGAAGTGGCATACTGAGCCTGTGACACAGTAAACTATGCACACACAGAAACAACTTTATTCAGGAAGGACACTGACACAACTCACTGCAGGACCAACTGTGTTTATTCACAATTTGCATATAGAGCCAACAAATTTGGGCAACAGCAAAGCCAGTGGGCATTTCAATATGCACAGTATTTACATGAAACGCTGCACAGGCAGGGGGCAAACAGCAGTGAAACACAAGGCAAGTACAATGTGCAGAGTAGTAACATCAGAAGCTGCACAGGCAAGGGGCAACCAGCAGTGAAGAGCAAGGCCAGTGGCCAGTCCAATGTGCAGATTAAGTCCATGAGAAGCTGCACAGGCAGGGGGCACACAGCAGTGAACAGCAAGGCCAGTGGCCAGGACACAGTGCAGGTGAGGTACATGAGAAGCTGCACAGGCAAGGGGCAAACAGCAGTGAAACACAAGGCAAGTACAATGTGCAGAGTAGTTACATCAGAAGCTGCACAGGCAAGGGGCAAACAGCAGTGAACAGCAAGGCCAGTGGCCAGTCCAAAGTGCAGGTGAGGTACATGAGAAGCTGCACAGGCAAGGGGCAAACAGCAGTGAACAGCAAGGCCAGTGGCCAGTCCAATGTGCAGATTAAGTCCATGAGAAGCTGCACAGGCAGGGGCACACAGCAGTGAACAGCAAGGCCAGTGGCCAGGACACAGTGCAGGTGAGGTACATGAGAAGCTGCACAGGCAAGGGGCAAACAGCAGTGAAACACAATGCAAGTACAATGTGCAGAGTAGTTACATCAGAAGCTGCACAGGCAAGGGGCAAACAGCAGTGAACAGCAAGGCCAGTGGCCAGTCCAAAGTGCAGGTGAGGTACATGAGATCCTGCACAGGCAAGGGGCAAACAGCAGTGAAACACAAGGCAAGTACAATGTGCAGAGTAGTTACATCAGAAGTTGCACAGGCAAGGGGCAAACAGCAGTGAACAGCAAGGCCAATGGCCAGTCCAATATGCAGGTGAGGTACATGAGAAGCTGCACAGGCAGGGGGCACACAGCAGTGAACAGCAAGGCCAGTGGCCAGTCCAATGTGCAGATTAAGTCCATGAGAAGCTGCACAGGCAGGGGGCACACAGCAGTGAACAGCAAGGCCAGTGGCCAGGACACAGTGCAGGTGAGGTACATGAGAAGCTGCACAGGCAAGGGGCAAACAGCAGTGAACAGCAAGGCCAGTGGCCAGTCCAAAGTGCAGGTGAGGTACATGAGATGCTGCACAGGCAAGGGGCAACCAGCAGTGAACAGCAAGGCCAGTGGCCAGTCCAATGTGCAGGTGAGGTACATGAGAAGCTGCACAGGCAGGGGGCACACAGCAGTGAACAGCAAGGACAGTGGCCAGTCCAATGTGCAGATTAAGTCCATGAGAAGCTGCACAGGCAGGGGGCACACAGCAGTGAACGACAAGGCCAGTGGGCAGGACAAAGTGCAGAGTGAGTCCATGAGAAGCTGCACAGGCAAGGGGCAAACAGCAGTGAACAGCAAGGCCAGTGGCCAGGACACAGTGCAGGTGAGGTACATGAGAAGCTGCACAGGCAAGGGGCACACAGCAGTGAACAGCAAGGCCAGTGGCCAGTCCAAAGTGCAGGTGAGGTACATGAGAAGCTGCACAGGCAAGGGGCAAACAGCAGTGAACAGCAAGGCCAGTGGCCAGTCCAAAGTGCAGGTGAGGGACATGAGAAGCTGCACAGGCAGGGGGCACACAGCAGTGAACAGCAAGGCCAGTGGCCAGGACACAGTGCAGGTGAGGTACATGAGAAGCTGCACAGGCAAGGGGCAAACAGCAGTGAAACACAAGGCAAGTACAATGTGCAGAGTAGTTACATCAGAAGCTGCACAGGCAAGGGGCAAACAGCAGTGAACAGCAAGGCCAGTGGCCAGGACACAGTGCAGGTGAGGTACATGAGAATCTGCACAGGCAAGGGGCAAACAGCAGTGAACAGCAAGGCCAGTGGCCAGTCCAAAGTGCAGGTGAGGTACATGAGATGCTGCACAGGCAAGGGGCAACCAGCAGTGAACAGCAAGGCCAGTGGCCAGTCCAATGTGCAGGTGAGGTACATGAGAAGCTGCACAGGCAGGGGGCACACAGCAGTGAACAGCAAGGCCAGTGGCCAGTCCAATGTGCAGATTAAGTCCATGAGAAGCTGCACAGGCAGGGGGCACACAGCAGTGAACAGCAAGGCCAGTGGCCAGTCCAAAGTGCAGGTGAGGTACATGAGATGCTGCACAGGCAAGGGGCAACCAGCAGTGAACAGCAAGGCCAGTGGCCAGTCCAATATGCAGGTGAGGTACATGAGAAGCTGCACAGGCAGGGGAACACAGCAGTGAACAGCAAGGCCAGTGGCCAGTCCAATGTGAAGATTAAGTCCATGAGAAGCTGCACAGGCAGGGGGCACACAGCAGTGAACGACAAGGCCAGTGGGCAGGACAAAGTGCAGAGTGAGTCCATGAGAAGCTGCACAGGCAAGGGGCAAACAGCAGTGAACAGCAAGGCCAGTGGCCAGGACACAGTGCAGGTGAGGTACATGAGATCCTGCACAGGCAAGGGGCAAACAGCAGTGAACAGCAAGGCCAGTGGCCAGTCCAAAGTGCAGGTGAGGTACATGAGATCCTGCACAGGCAAGGTGCAAACAGCAGTGAAACACAAGGCAAGTACAATGTGCAGAGTAGTTACATCAGAAGCTGCACAGGCAAGGGGCAAACAGCAGTGAACAGCAAGGCCAGTGGCCAGTCCAAAGTGCAGGTGACTACATGAGGTACATGAGATCCTGCACAGGCAAGGGGCACACAGCAGTGAACAGCAAGGCCAGTGGCCAGTCCAATGTGAGGATTAAGTCCATGAGAAGCTGCACAGGCAGGGGGCACACAGCAGTGAATGACAAGGCCAGTGGGCAGGACAAAGTGCAGAGTGAATCCATGAGAAGCTGCACAGGCAAGGGGAAAACAGCAGTGAAACACAAGGCAAGTACAATGTGCAGAGTGGTTACATCAGAAGCTGCACAGGCAAGGGGCAAACAGCAGTGAACAGCAAGGCCAGTGGCCAGTCCAAAGTGCAGGTGAGGTACATGAGATGCTGCACAGGCAAGGGGCAAACAGCAGTGAACAGCAAGGCCAGTGGCCAGTCCAATGTGCAGGTGAGGTACATGAGATGCTGCACAGGCAAGGGGCAAACAGCAGTGAACAAAAAGGCAAAGACATTGTGCAGAGAGGTGACATCAGAAGCTACACAGGGAATGTATGCAACTCTACCATGCATGTGGTAGCTAGGGGGCTGCTTGGACCAGGTGGGGTGGTGGCCCGGGGAGGTGGGCTCATGCCCTGGTGAGACACAGTGTGTGCCGGAGATTGTGGAGGGTGCCTCTCCACTTCTTGGGGATCCTGAAAGGCTTCCCTGTCTGGGGATTGAGGGGAACTGGGGCAGACACAACAGGTGACCCCAACACCAAAGCTGATTCTGGTGTGGATGGTGACCCTCCCTCTGGGGACATGCTGGATCCCGCTGTGCGCTTGCCTGGTGTTTGCCGCCGCCCTGCCTCCCTCTGTCCACCAGCTTTGCCCCCTACAGTGTCCTCCCGTGCTGGCTTCACAGGGCTTGGGATGGGAGTGGAGGTCAAGGATGGATTATCCATGGGGCCCTCATCCTGTGTAATGTTTGCAGGCAACACCTTCTCAGTGGGTGTGGAAACTGTTTTTTTGCCTCTGCAAGACGTCTTTGGGACAGGGGAGTCTTTGGCAGGGGAGGAAGGTGAGGCCTGTGACCCTGATGCTTTTTTCTTTGCTTTGTGGCCCTTGCTGTCACCTGATGGGCTTTTCTCTCTGCACTCTGGGGTGGCCTTACTCTTATGTGGGGATGGTGTCTGCGCCCTAGTACGCTTGGGCTGCTGCTGCTCCTGTGTGCTGCGGGTTCTGTATCGGGACTTTGGGGTCCGTTGAGCATTGTCACTGTCGTCAGAGGTGCACAGTGACACAGGGCCAGACCGAGTGCTGGGAGCCGCTCCCTGACTATGTGCCTGTTGCAGGGCTGCTGTCACAGTTGATGACAAGGACTGCACAGTCCAGTGTAGCCCACCTACGTCGGAATGTAAGCCCTCCATGAAAGCTATAACCTGCCCCAACCTTTTGTCTTGCTCTTGGAAGGCATTGAGAAGTGCTGTCTGCCCCACACACAGCTGGCGCAATAGCTCGACTGCTGCACTGAGGGCAGCAGGGCTGACATGGGCTGGGGCAGCTGTGCCTGGGGTGAAGGTGACTCTTGCCTTCCTACTCGTGCGGACATGGGCATCACCAGTGGAGGTTGAAGGGAGGCTGCGCACTGGACGCTGTGTGGCGGAAGAGGAGGCCGAGTCCCCATTCCCTGTACCCCCCAACATGGATGTGTCACCGCTGGCGTCAGATGAGGTAGAGCTTTGTGTCTCCGGCTGTGAATCCTCTAGCAGACTCCTGTCCCCCTCCTCGGCGCTGGTCACATCTGTGTCAGTCTGCTCCGGTGCGGCTGTTGCACTGGAAGCCTCACCACTGGTGTCCGTCCCCTCTCCCTCTGCACATACGGGAGCTGCTGCCTAGGAGAGAGAAGTACTGTGAGATGAGTGGCATCAACAGAACTAACACGTGCCAATACATCTGCATCCTAGAAAGAGGTGTGCAGCACATTGCATGCCACCCTGTGCACACATATATCTTGCCACCCAAAATTTCTACACGACGGTGCATGTCCGCCACACATCCTGCCATGAGTGCCCCAGGTGACTCACACAGCACACCATCCTGCAGTTGGCTCACATCAGACACAGCCCCAAAATGGCCTGTGCACACACACTGTCCCGATGTTGGCAAGGATGAACACCACGACATGGTGCACATCACCTACATGTGTGGAGCAGTAGGGGACCACACAGACTACAACATACCAGCCCACAATGACCCTGCACACATGCCACCCACCATATCGAGTCCATGGGCACATCTACTGTTGCACAATCGCCTCAGATGTCTGACTGGCAGACATCTGAAGTCTGGAATTGCACGCATTCATTGAAACGCATTCACAGTTGGCACACTGGCATTCCCATCCATCTGAATGCACACACTACCCCACAGCAGAAGGTACCTGAAGGCCACAACTCCAAATGTAAGAGAGATGCACAGTGCTAAAACTCACTTCATGAAGCACCATTTGGGCAAAAGCATGGCACATACACCCAGCACAGAGGCCACTCCCAAAACATTTCACCACACAACCAACGTCACACAGCTGACAATTTGCACACTCTGTAGACACATGCACCCACTCCCAGCCAAAGGCAGCCTGCAACACATACTCACCCCTGGCTCACTGCTGATGCTCCTTCAGTCGTCTGTCCAGCTCAGGTTGTGTGACAGCCAGGATGCGGGCCATTAGTGGTGTCATGCTGCGCCTAGCCAACCTGCCAGTCCGAGGGAGCAGCCCCAGCGTCATCTCGGCCACGTTCTTGCTCAGCCGGCAGATGTCGTCCCACCTTTTATGACAGTGGGTGCGCCTTCGGTTTGACACACCCAGATCCCGGACTCTGGAGGCAATGGCCCTCCACACGGCTTTACGCTGGTGGACCTTCAGCTGCAGGCATGGGAGACAAGAGGGGTGAGGTTCCAGTGACACAGTGCACAATGACAACACAACGAAAATGCAGTAGCACGACAGTGACTCATCCAAAACTCCAGCTACAACTGTCACATAGCCAACAATTGCTCTGAACATGGTGCAATGTCATTGGTCAATCAGACGTACAGGCATGCATGTTCGATGGTGGACACAGTACCTCCACATCCCATTCACATGCAGGATACCAACACAGCAAGCAACGTGTAGTCTGGCTGCAGCTACTGTCTGCAGTTACCTACAACTACACATAGAGAAGATAGCAAAACATGTGTCTTGTTGTTGGACTCACTGTGTCCAACACTGCACATTCCTAAGTGTCCTAGCCCTGTGAAAGCCTCACTGTGTCCTGGAACTCACATAGAGTGACAACAACTGTCATACACACACCCTTCTCCCATGCCTGCTCCTGTGCAATCTACATGGCAGAGATGGGACTTAGATGAAGAGGCGTGACCCAAACACACATGGAACACACTGTACATGCAGTGATGTGGACATGTGGCATTCGGTGGGGACTGTGCAGGGCAGGTGGACTGACACTGAGTGGGTTAATTGGGAGCAACACAGCCATTCACACAAATGATAACTGGCCAGACTCCTGCCTCACCAAAATGCAGCTGCACTGTATGGCTGACACCACAGGACATGTCCCTCTACTCAGGATAGGCATGCAGGGTAACGTGTGAAAGAGCCCACCAAGCCCTTCCCGCTGTAGTAAACATGATAGGCAGTGCATGTCAGAGCCCCACAACCACTGACACATACCGAAGCACCTCCACCCCACGTGTGCACACCCTGCACTCTCACTCACAGTCTGGGAGACTTACCACGACATTAGGGCCGCCATAAAGCCTTGGGTACTGTGCAAGCACCCCGTCTACCAGGACCCCAAGCTCCTCACTGGTGAAGGGACTGGCACAGATCTTCTGAGTCCTCGACATCACAATGGACATGTGGCAGCAGCAGCACATTGAGGGTGGCAGCCAGCAGTCCCTTGAGGCAGCAGCAGCAGGTGGAGGGTGGCAGCCAGCAGTCCCTTGAGGCAGCAGGTGGAGGGTGGCATCCAGCAGTCCCTTGAGGCAGCAGCAGCAGGTGGAGGGTGGCAGCCAGCAGTCCCTTGAGGCAGCAGGTGGAGGGTGGCAGCCAGCAGTCCCTTGAGGCAGCAGCAGCAGGTGGAGGGTGGCAGCCAGCAGTCCCTTGAGGCAGCAGCAGCAGGTGGAGGGTGGCAGCCAGCAGTCCCTTGAGGCAGCAGGTGGAGGGTGGCAGCCAGCAGTCCCTTGAGGAAGCATCAGCAGCAGGTGCAGGGTGTCAGCCAGCAGTCCCTTGAGGCAGCAGCAGCAGGTGGAGGGTTGTCAGTCAGCAGTCCCTGGTAGCTGTGGGAATGTGGTGCACCCTCCCACACATATATAGGCCCCTGGGGCTGTGTCAGTGGTCCCAGGGTACTGCAATTGGTGTACCAGGTCTGCCTCATTCAAATACATCCAATGTCCGCCTCCGCGGTGGCGGTGCACGCCTACCGTGATTTTCAAACTCGCATCAGGCTACGGCGAGGCTGCTTCCCATTGGCTGCAAGGGCATGGTCCATGCCGGTGACACACCGTAGGGTGCATGTGCGCGCTACCGCGGTGGTGCATCTTTTGAATGCCTCCAGTGACCGCCTCCGTGGGGGTGGTGAACGCCTACCGCGATTTTCAAACTCGCATCAGGCTACCGCGAGGCTGCTTCCCATTGGCTGCAAGGGCATGGTCCATGCTGGTGACACACCGTAGGGTCCATGCGCGTGCTACCGCGGTGGTGCATCTTTTGAATGCCTCCGGTGACCACCTCCGCGGGGGTGGTGCACCCCTACCATGATTTTCAAACTCGCATTAGGCTACCGCGAGGCTGCTTCCCATTGGCTGCAAGGGCATGGTCCATGCCGGTGACACACCTCAGGGGCCAGGCGGTAGGCACCGCCATATGTCTGCCAGGCAGTGCCTGGAGTGACCGTGATTTGGGTAGCAGTGCATGGTGACCGCCATTGTCACATACATATCTGGCGGTGTCACCCACGATCGTGCCTGGGTTATGGGCGGTGCCACACCACAGGGGCCAGGCAGTAGGCACCGCCAAATGTCTGCCAGACAGTGCCTGGAGTGACCGTGATTTGGGTAGCGGTGCATGGTGACCGCCATTGTCACATACATATCTGGCGGTGTCACCCGCGATTGTGCCTGGGTTATGGGCGGTGCCACACCACAGGGGCCAGGCGGTAGGCACCGCCATATGTCTGCCAGACAGTGCCTGGAGTGACCGTGATTTGGGCAGCGGTGCATGGTGACTGCCATTGTCACATACATATCTGGCGGTCCACCCGCGATCGTGCCTGGGTTATGGGTGGTGCCACACCACAGGGGCCAGGCGGTAGGCACCACCATATGTCTGCCAGATAGTGCCTGGAGTGACCGTGATTTGGGTAGCGGTGCATGGTGACCGCCATTGTCACATACATATCTGGCGGTGTCACCCGCGATCGTGCCTGGGTTATGGGCGGTGCCACACCACAGGGGCCAGGCGGTAGGCACCGCCATATGTCTGCCAGACAGTGCCTGGCCCTGGAGTGACCGTGATTTGGGTAGCGGTGCATGGTGACCGCCATTGTCACATACATATCTGGCGGTGTCACCCGCGATCGTGCCTGGGCTATGGGCGGTGCCACACCACAGGGGCCAGGCGGTAGGCACCGCCATATGTCTGCCAGACAGTGCCTGGAGTGACCGTGATTTGAGTAGCGGTGCAAGGTGACCGCCATTGTCACATACATATCTGGCGGTATCACCCGCGATCGTGCCTGGGTTATGGGCAGTGCCACACCACAGGGGCCAGGCGGTAGGCACCGCCATATGTCTGCCAGACAGTGCCTGGAGTGAGCGTTAATGGAGTTGTGGAGTAGCTGTGCTGCACCTAACGTGTCCTCCAGCTCTCTGCATAGGCCAACATGTACAGTGCCCAGTGTCTCAACAATTGAAGGGTCCTCATGAGGGCAAATGCACAAAAGGGACATGTCACTCCACGTCACCAACACATACCATATATGGGTCGCCAGTACATTGCATGGGCACATACACTCGCACATGTCACATGTGCTGTGTAATGAAATGTAGACTGTCCAGTTAATGTGTTGCATAGCATATGTAGATAATGGTCAATGTCTGTGTGTGCAATGTAACGCACACTGTCGTCTCATTTACTGAACTAGGGGCATCAGCAACTGGCACATTGTCCAATGCACATGCACACACGTGTCCCCCATGCTCAGCCGGTGGTCAGTGTGTAGTTGAAGTGTGCCATGTGCAACCTGTTTTGGTAGGTGTATCAGGGCCAGCAACATGGTGTGTTCGGGTAGTATTGCAATTAGTAACATATGCTGGGGGTCATACTCACAGGTATGCACACATATCTGTTAGTATATCACGCTGTGCATGCAAATGAGCCGGAGGGGTGCACAGATAATTGCTGCTGGTAAGGGGACAGGTGTACAAATAGTGTGCCTGATGTCTACCTACTTGTGAAGTGCCCTGTCGGTTAATGGTGCATGTTGTAAGACTTGGGAATGTGTCTGTTGAAAAAATGTATGTGATGCACATTTCATGGTCATCTGCATTGACATCTGTGCACTGTGATCTGTCCTAGGAGGAGGAGGCACAATATCCATCGTCCGTTCACAGTCCTGGCAGACATGGAGAATGAGGATATAATCCGCAAATTCAGGCTGGACCGACAAACCCTGCAGAACCTATGTGCCATGTTGGAGCCCCACCTGCAGCCACGTCGGACATATCCAACAGCTTTCACCACAACATCTAAGGTGATGGCATGCCTGCATTTCTTTGCAACAGGCTCATTCCAGCACACGGTCGCAAGTGCAGGCGGGATGTCACAGCCGATGTTCAGCATGGTGCTGAGGGATGTCCTGTCGGCCATGATGCTGTACAAAGACAGATATATCCATTTTCCCAGGGGGCCTGAGTTGGAGGCTGTGAAGGGCGATTTCTATGCCCTTGGACATATCCCCCATGTCATTGGTGCAATTGATTGCACACATGTTGGGCTTGTGCCACCACAGGCACGTGAACAGGTTTACCGCAATAGGAAGCATTCACACTCAGTAAATGTTCAAGTGGTGTGCCTGGCGGACATGATCATCTCACACGTGTGTGCCAAGTTTCCCGGCTCAGCCCATGATGCCCACATCTTGCGCAGCAGCATCGTTCCTCAGCTGATGGCCAATCTGCTTCCTGAGCGTGCATGGCTTGTGGGTGAGTATGCATAGTGGATTAGAGTGGTGTGTGTGTGACATGCTGATGTGTTGCATTTTGGGACTGCAAGGTTAATCTGTGTCTCTCACACCCAGGTGACTCGGCATATCCGAACCGCCCGTGGTTGCTGAGCCCATTGCGGAATCCCGTCACGCCAGCTGATGTGCGATACAATGATGCCCATGGGAGGACACGGCGTGTGATAGAACGGACATTTGGTCTCCTAAAATCAAGATTTCGGTGCCTGGACCGTACTGGAGGTGCCCTTATGTACTCGCCAGGGAAGGTGTGTCAGATAGTGGTGGCATGCTGCATGCTCCACAACCTGGCCATTCGCAAGGCAATACCCCTGATCCTGGATGACGATGATGAGCAGCCAAGGCCGCCGCCTGCAAATCAACCCGGATCCAGTGACGAGGGCAGTGGAGAGGAGGAAGGGGTCGACATGCGTCGACAGCTCATCACCCGCTACTTCACTTGAAGGTGAGTGACGATGTAGAAGGGACAAAATGGTCTGATGGTGTTGCTGTTGCTGTGTGGGTGTATGTGAGCTTGCTGACTGCAGCTTGGTGTTGACTCATTGCTGCCTGCCAATGTATGTGTGATTGGTTAGTGTGATACAGAATGTCTCTATGGTGACTGTTGCTCTGTGTAAAGTTTATAGATCTGAGTACCTTGTTGACAAGTGTTGTGTGATGTGTGCAATGCCACACCCATACAAGTGACTCTTGTTCTGCGGTTTTCCCTAGGTCCCTTCAGCATCTCACTTGTTACCTACATTCCATTCCCCTGGACCATGTCCTACACGGTGAAGGTTGCACATCCTGTATTAAAGACGGAGCAGACACAACAACATATGTGTAAGGTGTATTTATTTACAACTGTGACATGCAAGGGTGGAGAAAATGTGAAGGGGGGAATTGAAGAAGTGAGTTGACAGTCATGGTAGATGAGATACTTGAGTAGTCCCCACAATGATGTGGAGACCCAGTCCAACAGATAGATGCCATTCACATGGCAGTGTGGTGAAGGATAGTCCAAAAGGTCAATGCAGTGGTGCAGTGGTCTGCCATCATGGCTGGCTCGGGGACTAGCGTTTGGCAGGTGCTTTGGCATGTGAGTCCCCCTGGCCTTTCCTTGGACGGCCCCTCTTGCGCTTGACTGGAGGGGCCACTGCTGCAGGGCAGTGGTGTCTGAGGACTCAACCCCCTCTGTGGACGCAGGGGAGGATGATGAAGTGTCATCCTGCTGCCCAACAGGGGGAGGTGGAGGGGTAGAATGTTGCGCTTGCCTGTCCCTCAGAACCGCCACTAGCTGCCCCAAGAGGTCCACAATCTGTCCCATGCGTGTGTCCATGGACCTCAGCAGCAGGAGGTGCTCCCGAGATTCTTCCTCTAACCGGCCCATTCGTCCCTGGGCCTGTTGGTAGGCCCCAAGGACTCTGTCGATGTGGCCCAGGGCTTCCGTCCCAGGATCAGTCCCCCTCTGCATGACCCTGTCCCGACCAGCTGCACTGCTGCCACGGTCCTGTCCGTTCCTCACATTGGCCCGCTGCATCCTCTCCCTGGCCTCCACAGTCGATGTGGTGGGCTGCTCAACCCCTGGGGCAGGGAGGGTGTTGCGGACAGCTGTGGTGGTGGTGGTAGTGGTTGACACACAGGCCGTGACAGCAGCTGTCAGAGGATGATCAGGGGCTGCAGCTGATGTGGTTGGGGGGACAATGGGTGCCTGGGACTGGTTGCGGCTTGCCACACCAGATGGGCCAGCGTGGAGCTCCTCATCCAAGGAATCCAGGGAGTCCTCATCCAGTTGTCTCTGTCCCGGGGGGGACTGACTCTGCAGGGTGGTGTCATCCTCTGCAGTGAGTTCTTGGTCACCTGTGGGTCAGATGAGAAATGGTCATTGTGTTGCACCCATCAAAGTTTGTGTTAGCAGTGTTACATCAACTGTTTGTACATCCAGCAGTTGTTCACTGTACAAATTTGCATTGACCGACATCCAGTGATGCATTACAAGCTGTTGTGGTACATGCATTACTTGGCCATATTGGGAGTTGTCAAGACATGACATGCACAATATAATTTTTTGACATTGACAGTCTCATGTTGGCATCCTGTTATTGATCAATCATATGTCATCCATTTACGCGTATGTGTCACTTGTAGAGCCCTTGCAGCGGTTTACTCTGCACAGTGAGTGACCATTGTAGTTTCATGCATACATTTTCAATGTGGTGTAGATATCTGTATTTGCAATTCCAGACATGCTTAGGTTTGCTTTAATTAGATCCTAGGTGGTCTGGACCACTGCTACTGTCAGATGGCATGTAGTGGTGTGCATGGTTGTGCTCGGAGTTCCATCTACATGTGTTTCAGTCATTCACACTTTGGTTGCTGTCACAGTTTCATTTTCTTAGGTGTGTGCACACTATAGTTGCCAATACTATCTGGGTGTGCAGTTGTGCATTGAGAGGCCTGGTGTCCTATGCCAACATGTTTTATTAAATGCATATCTGGCTGCATGTTGTGGCTGTTGATAAGTTGTGTTTGCTGTGTTTTCCTTGTATTTGAGAGACCTCTCTGTGTGTGTATGATGAGGGCTTCCATGTTGGTCCAGTGTGGGACAAGTCAGCATGATATGTCCACATGCCAGTTCTTTTGAAGTGTACATTGCAATGACTGACACATGCATGTTGGTGCCAGGAAGTAATGGGTCTTGTGTGCTGGCGGTCAGGTGGGCCCGTGTGAGTTGTTGTGCAAGCTTCCCAGCCCCACACACCCCGACCTGTGAGATGCGGTAACCTACCTGTGAGTTGGGTGGGTAGCATACATTGCCTGCCACATGCTTCTTATTGGGGGTGTAGTGTCCCATCCTCCATAGTGGTGGAACAGCATGCATGTTGCATTCTGTGGGACGGATAGCCAAACACACTACACCGTCTCACTGTGAAGATGGCTAACTACCGTTTGAGGTGAAGGTGAGCAATGACATGGCTATGTGACTTGGTAGAAATCTTTGGATGGAATGTGCGTGTGGTGAGCATGATGTGTGTGTGGCTTTTTGTACCCATTGATTTCAGATTACATTTGGTCATGGGGTATAGCCCCCCATCACTGTTGTCCCAGCTATCTGGCTGTGGGGTTCACTCCCCCGACATTTGAAGGCACAATAGGGAAAGGGGTATAGTCTCGTAGCACAGTGGTGACATACAGCAGGGTGAAGATCTCACCCAGCATACATTTCCACACTGTCATGGTTTCATGGTATTTGTGGACCTGAGAACATGAGCACAGTACTGGTGAAGCAGTTGTTCCAGGGCATCCATACACTGACATGTTGTGGTCAACAGTGGTGTGTGTGTGAGATGTACTCAGCCCTGTGCAGACAATGTGTGCTTTTGGGGCCAGACTATACCAGCACTGTTCAGACAGACAGTGTGAGATGTGAACATTGTCAATGCATACACACATTGGTGGTCCAAACAAGACACCTTTGACAATTTAATTCAGACAAGGTGCTGTTCTGCAATTCAGTGCAGCACTGTGGTAGCTGGGTGTGTTGCAGGACATTTGGGATGTGCTTAGTTTAGCATTGTGAGTCCCAGCTGCAGTGTAGTTTTTGGGTACACTGCACTTCCACTGTTTACATTGCAACACTGTGGTATGACATGGGTGATTTGCACTTTGCCATACAAACGGCCAGACACTGCGGCAGGGCAGCATGATCGTTGTTAGTGTTGCAGTGTGTGATGCCTGGTACAGTGTACACAATGTGGGTCAATTTTGAACAGAGACTTGTGCATGGTGACTACAACACAACTGTTTTGCATTATTTGTGTTGGTGACTGTGGACTAAGTGGCATGGTGTCATGTGCGGCTGCACAGACATCACATGCCTATGAGTGGGACTAGTGCTCCATCCTTCTCAGCTGTGGGACAAGGGGGCCTGGTGGGAGTTGTAGTGAAGGCCTCCCAAACACCCACCCACTTCCCTGTAAAGATGGCTACCTACCTGTTAGGTGAGGGTGAAGCACACAATGGCTGAGGCATGCATCTGGGTGGGGGCAGTGCTCCATCCTGCTCAGCTGTGGGACAAGGGGGCCTGGTGGGAGTTGTAGTGCAGGCCTCCCAAACACCCACCCACCTCCCTGTAAAGATGGCTACCTACCTGTTAGGTGAGGGTGAAGCACACAATGGCTGAGGCATGCGTCTGGGTGGGGGCAGTGCTCCATCCTGCTCAGCTGTGGGACAAGGGGGCCTGGTGGGAGTTGTAGTGCAGGCCTCCCAAACACCCACCCACCTCCCTGTAAAGATGGCTACCTACCTGTTAGGTGAGGGTGAAGCACACAATGGCTGAGGCATGCTTCTGGGTGGGGGCAGTGCTCCATCCTGCTCAGCTGTGGGACAAGGGGGCCTGGTGGGAGTTGTAGTGCAGGCCTCCCAAACACCCACCCACCTCCCTGTAAAGATGGCTACCTACCTGTTAGGTGAGGGTGAAGCACACAATGGCTGAGGCATGCGTCTGGGTGGGGGCAGTGCTCCATCCTGCTCAGCTGTGGGACAAGGGGGCCTGGTGGGAGTTGTAGTGCAGGCCTCCCAAACACCCACCCACCTCCCTGTAAAGATGGCTACCTACCTGTTAGGTGAGGGTGAAGCACACAATGGCTGAGGCATGCTTCTGGGTGGGGGGCAGTGCTCCATCCTGCTCAGCTGTGGGACAAGGGGGCCAGGTGGGAGTTGTAGTGCAGGCCTCCCTATTCCACAGACACCTCCCTGTAAAGATGGCTACCTACCTGTTAGGTGAGGGTGAAGCACACAATGGCTGAGGCATGCTTCTGGGTGGGGGGCAGTGCTCCATCCTGATCAGCTGTGGGACAAGGGGACTGGTGGGAGTTGTAGTGCAGGCCTCCCAAACACCCACCCACCTCCCTGTAAAGATGGCTACCTACCTGTTAGGTGAGGGTGAAGCACACAATGGCTGAGGTATGCTTCTGGGTGGGGGGCAGTGCTCCATCCTTCTCAGCTGTGGGACAAGGGGGCCAGGTGGGAGTTGTAGTGCAGGCCTCCCTATTCCACAGACACCTCCCTGTAAAGATGGCTACCTACCTGTTAGGTGAGGGTGAAGCACACAATGGCTGAGGCATGCTTCTGGGTGGGGGGCAGTGCTCCATCCTGCTCAGCTGTGGGACAAGGGGGCCTGGTGGGAGTTGTAGTGCTGGAAGCATGTACACATGTACCCATGGTGATGTTGCTAACTACCTTTTGGGGGCTTCAGGGGGAGTGTCTGTTGTATCTGTGAGAGATGTGTTGGGGGAGTGTTGTGCACATGAATGAATTTGAACCTAGGAGGTATTATTTTGTAATAGTGCAAGACAGTACATTTGTGTGATGTTAGGCATTTGTTTGTACTTACCAGCCTCCACTCCCCGGGTATTCCTGAGAGACTCTCTGGATGTAGAATGCCAAGCACCTTCTCCTCCCATTCAGTGAATGTTTTGAGTGGAACGGGAGGGCCACTGCCTGTCCTGTGAGCCAGCTCATGGTTCTTGGCTCTCTTCTTTTTGACCACTGCCTTCAGATCGTGCCACCTCTTCACGATTTCATCTCTATTGCGTGGCACGGTCCCTACTGCATTGACCTTCTCTACTATCCTTCTCCACATTTGCGTCCTTGTTGCTAGTGGTGTCTGTTGGACCTGGTTAACAAACAATTGTGGTTCTACCCTGATTATCTCATCAACCATGACCCTCAACTCACTCTCAGTGAATTTTGGCATTCTCTGTGGTGACATGGTGTGTGATGTGTCAAGGTGTTTAGGGTGCAGGTTTGGAAGTGGTAGTGGTGGTTGTGATATGTATGGTGTGTGCTGTGCAAAGGTGTTAGAGGTGCAGGTGTGGAAGTGGTGGTGGTGGTGGTGATGTGTGTGTGTTGTGCAGATTTGCCTCTCCTGTCATCTGTGGTGGATGTCCCCTCAGTTGTGGAGTTTTGCAAAGGATTGTGGTATGTTGGGGGCTGGATTTATACTGGTGTCTGTGGGTGTGTCAGGATGGGGTATTGGTAGCAGGTGTGGTGTGTGTGTGAACCTGGGATTTGTAGTTTTGTAGTTTACCATGGGGGTGTGTCTTTGGGCTGTGTTAGCTATTTTTGGGTGCATGCCTTGTTTGGTTGGTGCACTTTGTGGCCATGTGTGTTTTTCTAGCGACCGCCATTTTTTTAACGGAGCGTCCGCAGTGGTGGCTCGGCTACGGCGCTTCCGCCGTCTCACTGATTCTTCAATGTTGTCGACCGCGGCGGTCGGAAACGGCGCACTGCACAGCGGGGATGTCGGGAATATCATAATTTCGATGGCGGTGTCTCCGCTGTGGTTTCGGTCGTTTGGGCTGTTTCCGCTGCGAAACCGACCGCCGCGGACGGGTTTGGGCCTTCTCCGCAGGCGAACGGCGGTTTCTCGGGTCTCCTTTCCGCCGGGGTTGGATTTTTACCGCCAAGGATCCTAATCTAGCCGTCGGCTTTCCCGCGGTAGCGGCAGGCGGTGTTTTCCCGCTACCATGGCGGTCGGTTGTTTCTCCGTCCGCCATCGTAATGACCTCCTTAATTATTTTACTATTCCCACTCCAATTACTATTAATTAGGGGTAGGTGCTGGACACTAAACTTAAATAACTAACTATTCCCACTCCAGTTAATATTAATTAGGGGTAGGTGCTAGATCCTAAATTTAATTAATTTACTATTCCCATTCCAATAAATATTAATTTTGGATTAGTGCTGGTCATTAAACTTAATTATTTAACTATACCCACTGAAATTACTGTAAAATAAATAGAATTGCCATTAAAATTACTATAATATGACTAACTACACTATACATAATATTTTTCAGTATTTGACAACACCTATAATAAATCACTAGACTATATAATATAATAAATTTTAATATTTTTATAACTTATAAAACAAAAATATATATTTACTTATTTAAATATTTATGTTTTATAAAATTTTAATTATCACATATAAATAATATATTATCTGCATAAAATACCTAAATACAAATATTTCAATATTAAATTTTAAAGATTTTTATAAATTTATCTCCTAGAATAATTTTTTTTTAAATTTACACTTTTTATTTAAAATCTAAAGTTTTCATTCTCAACAAATAAAATATTTAATAATTTGCATTTATTATATTACATTTTCTAACTTTTTATATTTTATTTCTTTATAATACACAATTCAATATAAATATTAATAGATTAATAATGTACACAGTATACATATATTTTCTAAATTCTGTTTTTAAATTTTTAAATTATTATAAATTAAAAACAATTATTTTAAAACACTCCCCACCCTTATCCCCTATAAACCCAACATCCCGCTCCTAAAAAATAATTTTCTAAATTCAAAATTATATTTTCTAAATTATAAATTAAAATTTCGAATTTATTATAAATTGAAATCAATTATTTTAAAACACTCCCCACCCTTATCCCCTATAAACCCAACATCCCGCTCCTAAAAAATATTACACAAATTAATTTTTTTATAACATTAACTAACTAATATTATACTACAAACAAACTCTAAATATATTACAATTTAGTTCAATAACGATATTTTGACATAACAATATTTTAACAGTCGATATTACAAACTTCGATATTTTTAACAATACTTAAAATCGATATTTTTAACATCGATATACATAACATCGATATTTAATACTGTCGATATACTAAACTCAATATTTATGTATATCGATATTAAAATTTCAATATTATGTCTACTTACTAATGGTAACATGCTCAGAATCCAAATGTCAAGACAAAAAAAACAGCAGAAAGAGGAGGTTAGCAGGCAAAAGTGTTGGGGGAAGACCACGGTAAGGATGACAGGTCTAACACACCCTATTTGGCCCTCCGGCCAGAGAGAGGTCACAACTCTTTGATTGGTAGGCCCCTGGTATTCCTTCTTGAGAGTCGTTCACACCTCTCCCCCGGAGGGCAGAAGGCTGTCTCAAGGCAACTTGAGCAACAAAGTGGCAGCTTTCTAAAGTTGCCATTTATGCAAAAGGTAAATTAAATTTGACTTGAGCAACAAGTTAGGTTTAATGTAATGATTTTTTTGATACATTGAGGTATCATATTTACTAGCCCCATTCAGAAGTTAGCACTGCTGAGCTCCTAGCATGTGACCTGTATTCACCAATGGGCTCTCTTCAATAAAAAAAATAACGTGGGGGTTTTACGGTGAACACATGTCTTACTTTTGAAAATACAGCACCCTGCATGAGGGCTCATTAGGCCTGCCTTACAGGTGGTCTATATGTATTAAAACTGAAGGTTTGGGCTTTGCCATTACTTTAAATTACATAGTCGATTAGCTGTCCACCCCGATGGACCACGCTCGCAACCTCGGCATCCTACTGGACTCACCACTCACAATGAACAGCCAAATCAATGCAGTTTCCTCAGCCTGCTTCCACAAGCTCCACCTGCTTCGAAAGACGCTCAGATCGATCCCCACAGAATCCAGAAAGATGGTTACCTACACACTCATCACCAGCAGACTTGACTACAGCAACGCACTCTACACCGGCGTCACCCAGACACAGCTCAAGAAACTACATAATGTCCAAAACGCTGGAGCCAGACTGGCCCTCAACATCCCCTGCCACAGCCACATCATGCAGCACCTCTGACCACTCCACTGGCTCCCAGTCAACAAGAGAATCACCTGCAAGCTCCTCAAACTTGCCTACAAAGCTCTCCACTATGAAGGACCAGCATATCCTGAACCACCGCCTCGCATTCTGCGTACCTGCCAGACAACTGAGTTCCGCCCAACTCCCCTAGCCTCCACTCCCAGGATCCACAAGACCAGAACCGGTGGAAGTTCATTCCCCTAACTTGCCGCCAAGACCTGGAACATCCTGCCCTTCCACCTCATGCAATCCGCGTCACTGACCCAGGTCAAGAAGGACCTGAATACCTGGCTCTTCAAATGATCATACACCCAGGGGGACCAGCAACTCCCTCCCCCCCCAGCACCTTGAGACCCGGTGAGTAGTCGCGCTTTACAAACCTGTGATTGATTGATTGAGCTGTTTAAAATTGATCTACATTTCAGCAGTGGCTGGCTAGGAGACATGCTTTACTTTGTCACACTCATAGTGGCACAATAAGTGATGTAGTTTACAAGGGACGGTTTAACTTACAGGCCTTGGGTACCCCTGGTACCAGATACATGGAACCTATAAGTATGTTAACCTATGCCAATTGGGTATAAGTCAAATAAACATACACTTTTAAGGGCTAGAGCACATGCGCTGAGGCCTGGTCAGCAGGACCGAGTGCATTACAGTCATTACACCGAAACATTATAGTCAAAAAGTGGGGCAAAAAGTGGGAGTGAATATGCAAAAAGCAATTTCCTCACAAGGATATAGATCATGATTGTGTTTTCAGAGGTCTATAGAGATTCTCTTTTGGTTAAAAAGTTTGCTTATGATATCACACTGTGTGGCTGTTACATTGATGCAGTCTTGTTTGGTAAAAATTTGCTACAATCTGAAAAGTATCCGAATATCATGATCAGAATATCACCTGACACAAATATCATGTACAAAAAATTGTTTGCAGAAATATCTCCTCATTGGAGCTAGTAATAGAGAATCTTCACCCAGTGGGACAATAGTTTTTTTGTAAATGATATTTTGGAGACAATATATAAGTGAAGCTATATTGTGTACACAATAGTTAAGCAAACAACCCTTCAGTCACAGTTTTGCCCTGCAAGCTATTGGTGGAGATGTTCAGAGATGGGGATGTGTGCTAGTAATTCAATCTTTTTGTTTTCAAGAACAGAGATTGAAATAGCAATTTTAACATCATTGAGTGTATTTGACACAGTGAAAGGGATTGGATATTTAGATTTAGATAAAGAAAGCAAGAAGTAGAATTCTGCTTCCGATGGATGGAAGATTTTTTAGGGGTATGTGAAATTTATGCAATATGAATTTGCATAATTACGCAAAATTTTGATTTAATTATGAGAAATGACATGAAATTCAAATCCTTAACTTCATACCATATTTCAGTGCAAAATTGGGCCTTTTTTTGGTGTGAGGATGCATTTAAACAAAAGCACTGCAAACAACAGCCACTCACGTTCCATTGTTCACGTGGGTTGACAATAAATATTTACCCTAAATGGCGACTTTCTCTATAAATATTTACTGCAAATGCTGTGTAATTACCCAAAGTGGTGAAATGGTATCATTTTGGAAATTTCGGATCACTGGAGTAACGTGAAATTCAGAATTTTACGCAAATTTTGCTGCTGTAATTTAAATTTTCCCCTTGCTGAAGGATAACCAGGCTTTATTTAACCCATGGAGCAAAAAGATCAGTACTCAATCAATCAGTACTTTATTCAGTTGCAAAAACCATCAAAGTACATTAGAAAGAGTGCCAGTATAAAATACATCCGAATACGTAAAAAAATAAATATATATATATATCTATATATCCACAACACACCTGTGAAGTTCGACCGGCTTCCGATTCACTCCAGTCAACAAACCACAGTACTGCGGCTCCGATTTAACAGCGTGTTTTAATTATATAATGCCAGCAATATCCCAACGCGTTTTGGAGCTTTGCGCTCCTTAACGCGTTGGAATGTTGCTGGCATTATAATATTAAAACACGTTGTTAAATCGGAGCCGCGGTACTGTGGTTTGTTGACTGGAGTGAATCGGAAGCCGGTCGAACTTCACAGGTGTGTTGTGGATTTATGGGGTTCGCTACCCCGCCGCAGGCTCATCGTATCAAGTGGCTCGGGCTCAGCGAACAGTAAAAGATGGCATATATATATATAGATATATATTCACTGAAAAAAACCACAGGTTTCAGGGACGTTATACTTAGTTGGACATTTCACTCGTACAAAACCAGAGAAATTCGGCCATTATAGTTAGTTCAGCTAACTATAACTCGTGCCCCCGCAATGCACTGCTGATGATGTCACATATTACATCATTCATGACATGGTCAGTGACATCACTGATGACATCACTGATGACATCACTGATGACATCATCCACGTGATAATCTGATGCACCTCCTCATACCCTAATATAACCTTTGATACACCCACTGTAAAATACAGACTACCATTTTCGAAACCATAGACACACCAATACCAGTTAGTACAAAACCACTCACTAATTCCTAGGTCTACACACACATCCACTCATTCACCCATACAATCACTCATACATGCAGTCAACCATCAATACGGCACTATCATATGCACTCACATATCTATACAGACACTGACACACCGCCACTCATCCATAGAGTTACTCACACACCTAGTCAGTCATGCAAAGAATCAATCACACTCCCATTTACTCACCTATACAGTTATACACACACCACCTCACTTATTCAAACATATACTAACACATACTTACACTCTTATACAATGGTGAGTGAATGGATGTCTCAGTGGTACATATGTAAGTAACTACATATGTAAAAGGCAGTATATGTGAGTGATGGTGTATATAAATAACTATATGTGAGACTGAGTGATTGTGAGAGTGGCGTATATGGATGAGTCTCTACTTGTTTCAGTGATTACATAAGAGACTAACTATGCGTTACTGTCTGTATGAATTAGTGAGGTGGTGTGTGTATAACTGTTTAGGTGAGTAAATAGGAGTGTGATTGATTCTTTGCATGACTGACTAGGTGTGTGAGTAACTCCATGGATGACTGGCGGTGTGTGAGTGTCTGAATAGGTGTATGAGTGCATATGATAGTGTTGTATTGATAAGTGACTGCATGTATAAGTGATTGTATAGGTGAATGAGTGGATGTGTATACAGACATAGGAATCAGTGAGTGAGTATGTAGTAACTGGTATTAGTGTGTGGATGCTTTCAAAAATGGTAGTGTGTATTTTACAGTGGGTGTTCAGAATACCTGGTCTCGTAGCTCGTCGGCTGGCAGGCGCCAAGAGAAGGCTCGTGGGATCGCAAGAGGTAGTGCCAGCTCTAACAGTACCGGGAAATGGTCTGAGAGTGTGCGAGGGAGTGTCGAGATACTAGTGGTCCATGTCAGGATTTCCCTAGTGGCGAGCCAATAGTCAATACGCGAGCATGCTCCTGAAGCAGACGTGATGCACGTGCCCTCCCTGAGCGTGCTGTGTAGAAATCGGCAAGCGTCGACCAGGTTTTGGTCGTGTTTTAGAAAGTGAAGTTGTGCTGCCGCCTTAGGGTGCGGACGGCGAGGTGCTCCAGACCTATCCATATCTGGATCCAGAACAACATTAAAATCTCCACCCAAGATTATCGCCCCTGGTCCCAAGTTTACGATGTGCCACCATACTTCACTAAAAAACTCAGGGCAATCACTGTTGTGACCATATATGCAGGCAAGTATGATTGGGTGTTGATGTAATGTGCCTGCTAGAAGTACAAAGCGACCTTCTGGGTCAAACTTGGCTTGCGTGAGTTTCCATGGCAAGCTTTTGCGGATTAATATGGCAACTCCATGAGCATAGCTAGAGCAGCAAGAGACATGTGTCTCTGTGCACCATCATGCCCGTAAGCGAGTAACAGTAGAAGGGGTGAGGTGAGTCTCCTGCAAGAAACATATGTCAACTTCGTGTCTTGTGAGGTGGGCATGCACAAGGCGGGCCTTTCTAGCGTCGTTTAGCCCACGGACATTCCAGGTGAGGCATTTAATGCCGTGGTCATGCTGCGGTTCAGTGGAAGTAGCTGGTCTGAATGCGCCTAAAGTCTAATGGCTTTGGTGCATGAGTGGGCAGCTGCATGATGCAGTGGTTGTCAGGTATGCTTTCAGAGTGTGCTGACATAAGCAAGAGCAGTGCTTTTAGTGGGCAGGAATTCCTTCCGAGCTGTCTGGACTGCAATAGTGAAATCCGGATAGAAGGAAATCACATTACCTCGGAACTGCACTCCTCCGCGATCCCTCGAGAGGCACAGCACTACATCCCTGTCCTTGTAGTTTAGGAGACGCGCTATTATAGGGCGTGCTGGAGCTCCCGGGGGGACCTCGGCACCAGAGACCTGTGCGCCTGTTCCATGACAAAAACAGGGGACAGAGCAGCTCCAAAGAGTTCATGGAGCATTGTTGTGACGTAGTCCTCCATGTTGTCGATGACTGTGGACTCCGGAAGACCGACTATGCACAAGTCCAAATCCTCATTTTTAGCTTTAATGATGTCTAGGACCCTGTCCATGCGAAGCAGCTGCTCGCTAGTCGCAGTTTGGTTATCACCGATGTCTGAGACTCTAGTTTCAAGTTGGTCCAGGCGGTCCCCGTGTTTGTCAACCCTCTCACTCTTCCTGTCCAGACGCTGTGCCATTCCATCCAGTTTAGCGTCAATTGCTTTTAGGCTAGTTTTAACATCCACCAAGATCTCCATTAGGTCATCATCTCTACTAGCCACCCCCGCGGAGGAGTCCTGGTCCTGACCCCCATGCTGCTCCAGCTCCATTCGGCGTGAATTGTTTTTGCCTTCAAACTGGAGTTTTGTCTGGCGTGTGTCAGGTTTGCCCATCTTGAGAGAATCGGTTATCCCTCAGTTGGCACTTCGCTGTATATAGGCCCGGACAACCTGGAATAGGAACAGGAACTGCCTCAGCCAAGATCGGCCAGCCATTCTACCTCAAAGCCAGGAGCTCGTGAAATCAGGATATTGAGGCAGTCTGGACAAACTGTTGCAGGTCAGTCCGCCCCTCACTGTGAGTTCAAGGGGGAGGAGAAGGCCTCACTGGTGCTTGATCCCTTTAGGGAGCTGCACTAAAAGGATATCCACGCAGGGCGGCAGCTCTGAGCCATGCCGGGAGCAGCCGCGCCCTCGATCGCTGGGGCCTGTAGCTCACACAGTCAGTCAAGAACAGCAGGTGCCCTAATCTAGGGGGCTACGTGTCAGCCGGCGGCGCGGAGGTGAATCCCCAGCCACAGCGCCCAGCAAGCCGCACCGCCCCCAGCCTCCACCGGCCCGCCCGATCCTCCTCACCTCAGGGTGCGGGCCACGGTTCCCGGCTCTCAGCCCTGTCTCTCCTACCACCTCCTGGTGCCCCACAACATGTGGCCAGCACCACACAGGTCCCTCCAGCAGTCCATCGGGCCTCAATTCGCCCGATATGCAAGGCAGGCCGCAGGTTCCAGGCTCAGGATTACATCAATGGGGCCCCCAAACTGAGGCCACAGCAGCCGGAGGGGGAGGGGCTCCAGCACGGGACCCACCAGCCGAAGGTTGCGCCGTCCACTCTGGTCTGCGCTGGTGCAGGGGCATGAGGCAAGCACAGGACGTGGGCGGCCGACCCCCAGCTCAAGCCGCACTCCGGGGGTCTCGTCACGAGTCCAAGGATCCAACAGCCAAGTGATTAGTGGTAGACCGGCAGGCAGCGGGGAAGCAGCCCGACCCCGCAGGGTCGGCTGCAGCTCCGAGATCTCACTGCACAGGTCTGGCGCCACATGCCCCAGCCAGGCCCGGCCTCTCTCACCGCCGTCTTCACTGCCACAACCCCGGGCCTGCCGCTTTGGTATTCTCACCAGGGTGCCCCCGTGTCAGCCACATGTAGGCTGGCGAAGTTCTCTCCTTGATGTACCCAGATTAGGGAGGATAAGTAATTCAGCCGGCGGACCCCTCTATCGAGCGGCCATCTCGCTGCTCGGCCAAGCTCCGCCCCTGAGATTAATAGTTGATAATGTATACCATGTGTCAGAAACCACAGGTAAAAGATGAAGAAGTCCAAAAGTATTTAAAATACTGGCCAATGAGAAGGTCTGTTGAGTCTCTTTCTTGACTGTTTGGAAGAAAGGGCTCCTTCCTGCAGGAGCCAAAGTGTCGGCATGCTCTTAATAGTACACACGAAAAGTGTTATGTCTCTCCAGAGGAGGGCTCATTAAAAAAAAAATGTTAGAAAAATTTAAAAAGTAGAAAATAGCAAGTCAATCTTGTACATATTGATTGAAAATGTAGACTAATACAGAACTCAATGGCAAGACACTAAAACTCCCTCTGACATCATAGAAGAGAAAAGAGCAAATCATGGCAAACCAGAAGTACAGCATGAAGAACTTCCAACTGAAGGAATCTAAAATCAAGACCAAAAATATTTGGAAGGGGTGAATGCAATGGAAAAAATAAGGGAACAAACACATTTGTAAATGCAATTTTAAATATTATTCAAACAGGACATGACATCATTGGAAAATATTCTACTTCATCTTGATTGTCAACTTTAACTAGAATTCTCTGGACGGAAGAATATCTTGGATAGGGCAATTTGTAAGGCTTGTACATGTCTTTTTCCTGAAACACATGGCTTTGTTATGAAACACAGAAGAAGCCCAAAGCTTCACACCTTTTGCCCATCATTGAAGTCTAGAGTCCCACT
The DNA here is from genome assembly GCA_963921515.1 of Calotriton arnoldi. Classification (NCBI taxonomy): domain Eukaryota; kingdom Metazoa; phylum Chordata; class Amphibia; order Caudata; family Salamandridae; genus Calotriton; species Calotriton arnoldi. The sequence goes on along the minus strand of CAWUFW010000317.1, from coordinate 50,118 downwards.
GCCACTCTTCTCACCAGGTGTAGCACTTTGGCTCACATATCACCCCTTCAGGTAAGAGCAAGCGTGGAAATGGGGTGAGGCCTAAGCAACAAGTACTCTTAACCACGCGCTGACCATGACATTCAGCATGTTATTTTAATATTTTAAAATGTAATAATAAACTTAATGTAAAATAAAATTAAATGACACGTCAGACCTTTTGTTAAAGTAACATCTTGCCTGACTGTGCATGGAGCTCCCCATCTTCACCCAAGGAACTCTGAAAATCGCAGCATAAATAGGAGATGCTCCAATATCAAAGGAAAGCCCTTCTGCATAGTCCTCAAAAGAGACCTGTGATGGTATAGAAGCCTCCTGCGCTGGGCCTGAAGCAAATGGTGCATCATCGACAGTTTGAACTATTTCTCCTAAACTCTTTTAGGACTGTTATTTTTAATAGCTGAATCCACATCAATGAAACATCTACTAATATCATTATTCAACAGTGCTGAAGAAGTTATAGCTTTCCCTTCTTGCATTCTCAAAGTTATTGGCAAAAGAAAGAGATGACAATCAGTATTGCATATGGAAGAGCCAATATAAGGGAGCCATTTACCTCTTCTCTTTGTCAAAGGGTGGGTGTTTACCCCGATGATTCTGAGGATGTGTATGAGATGCCTGAATCATGCGTCCAGTGTCATTAAAGTAAAGGTATTAACAAGCCTTTCATCCATGCACCTGTTCAGTCTCTGTCAAGGGGTCACTAACTTTTGCTCTACACATAATACATAACAGAGCTCCTGCATCTCTCCTTTATTTATTCTCCATTCTAGGCTAGCAGGAGGGGGAATACCTCAACAACTAGGGGTAAAGATATGTTCCTCTGTTATGACCGCTTCCTGCAAAGTGTGGCATATTTTTGAAGGAAGTGGGGGCTAACCTGGGTCCTATTACATCTGTTCCCCTGACTTTGAAATCCAGCTTATCTCTTCAGCCCCAATCCTTTCACTGGCTTTTCCAGGAAGCAAATCTTCTACCATCAAATGTCTGCATTTTTCTAGTCCCAGGCCTCTTCACACCTACTCAGGTAGCAGCTTGGCTCAGGCTATGAAAGACTGACCAATCAGAAGAGGCTGCTACAGAGCTGCTTAAGGTAAATTCAGGATAGTAAGTTTCTAAAACCACTTTCCTGTAGTAGTATAAATCTGACCATGGCAAGTTATTGTATTTATTGTAACCATTATTTTGATACTTTGAATGATGTGTCTAGCTATTTCCAATCAAAAGTTAGACTTTATTAAGTTTAATAAAGCATTCCCATGTTAGCCTATGGGGCTAGCAGCACTACGATAGGGAAAAAATACATTGGCTGTTTTTCCCTACTAGGGCTATATAAAACATATTTAATATTGTCCCTGATTTTTATAACAAGGCATCTAGGGCAGACTTATAAATCATAAAAAGATAGTTTTGGACTTTGGAAGTACTTTTAATTCCAAAGTCATATTTGGACATAGTTTTAGTTTAAAAACAGCCTGCAAGGCAGGACTGGCTTTAAAATGGCATCATGCCCTACCATGTACTATGGAATTACAGGTTGGTTGTCTTTGCCACTTACAATTATGCCAATTACCATTGACAGAGCCTTGGCCCTGGGCCTGGCAGCAGAGCCCAGGGCGCATTCAGAGTCAGTAACCACCAGCATCATTCAAAAAATGGGGGTGATCAGCGGATTACTTTCCTACAACAACTTACATTTTTTTACTCTCATTTTAATTCTATTTGGACCACAGAGCAAAATCCTACAACAATGCTGCTAATAGCTAGGGTCAGAATGAGATTGCCTGTTTTATGCAGCTTGTGCAGTTTGCCAATAAAGGACTCTGTGCACACAAGGAAATTTACCATGGAAATGTGTGCTTACACAAAGTATAATATGTGTGCGCAAACTGACCTGGCACATGCATTTCCACCTCTGCAATTGTTGCTGTTGAGGGCATGTCACGGTTGTAACAGATGCAGAACTGTGGACAATGCCCCTTCACAATGATACACACATTCTGCATCCATAGCAGATCCCCTTCCTGTAAGTGACTTGGTGCAGAACTCATGCAGGGAGGGTTACAATGCTGGCACATCACGAATCCCTGCCTGTATTATATGCCCCTGAATCTACAACACTCATGCAGGGCAAGAACATTTTTGTACAGAATTTAATTTATATCCTTAAATCTAATTACATTTCCTGCATGGGCAATTCTTGGCATGTGCTGGAAGAAATGTCCCCTTCACATGGGTGTAGAAGTGGGAGGCTACTGACATGAACCTGCCCAAGTACCTCTTCTAACAGGGGACATAAAATCCACATAAAATTGAAGGAGAAGGCCAACTGATGGAGGAATGGCAGTGCAGAAGTTACATCTGCAGCTCATCCCCCTCCATGTAATGAGATCGCTTTTATGAATCAGGACTTGCATGAAGGGTTTGAATTTTAGTTTTATGGATAGGTTACTACATCACATATGTGATAGCTTTCCCATCTGGCTCATTACAAGTGCATTATAATACATGGGATTCTGCAATCCTTGTATGAATGTGATGCACCTAGTCGTCGATTCTAAAGAAAATACATCAGAGTTCAACTGGAATAAGATATTACAGTCTAGTTCTGATGTCACAATGCCTGCTGCCAGCAGCCGAGATGAAAGACAGGTCAAATCATGGAGCAGCTGTTTAAAGCAACAAAAATAAAACATTGCTTTTCTTTCTTCTGCTCTATTTTTCTAGCTTACAGTGACAATCAGAAAGAACATGTTTACTTTTTGCACTCCTTATATAGTTATAGTAAGATAGTTATAGAACAGTTAGAATCTTTCTACGTTTTTACACATTCTGAGCTTCTGTAGCTTTTTTAAAGAACAAAATTACTTTATTGAACTGTTTTATTATCTTTTTTCAACAAATATGCAACAGGGTTTGGTGTGTTTCATTTTACACTACAGGTTCTATTTTTATTCTTCATGTTTGCAAGAATGCTCTCTCTTTCATATGAAAGAGCTACACACCAAGGTTTTAAGTGGTTTGTGGGAAAGGGGATGGTGCGACCATGCATTATATGGGATAAAATACCCCCTGACGTACATGATAAGGATATTGCAAGTCACCTCGGAGTTCCATCACCTTTCAAAGGAACTCGGCCTTCAGCCTCCTTCCTCTATATGGTTATGGACCTCCTCTGTGGCTTTCAATATCCTTATAATGTAAGGCAAGGGGTACTTTATCCCTTATATATCTTATGCCACTTCTAATTAGGCAGACAAAATATTTGTCTTATTTGTGATGGAGAAATCTGTCCACCAAACTCTAAATCAGGCCCAAATGTGCTTGCATAAATTGGCCTGCTTTTAGTGGGTGTTCTATTGCAAGCATCGGACAATAGGGTAACATATACCTTGAAATACATTTATGCCAGCCCTTTTATTGGAGTAAAAACCCAGGTGTAAAAGGAAAATGTGAGGAGTTTGTGAACAGCCACAGATCTACCTACTTGGAATACACAGGACCGTCCTGTATCCTACCCATTGAATGGAATGTCCACATAGGACACCACTTGCACCACCCAAGATTCAATCAGCTGGGCCACTGGTGCTAGATACAAATTAAAAAGGGTAGGACTCAAAGTTGAGCCCTGAGGGACTCCATATAAAAGAGGTTTAGGGAGGGACAAAAAGGGATGGAGATGAGCATTCTACAATCTATCCTTCAGAAAAGACTTAAGCCATGACAAGGCCATACCTTCAATGCCTGCCAACCTAAATCTATCTAAAAAGGTTGACATCCAGACATAGCAGATAGGTCAAGTAGAACCACCATTGCTTAATGACTGCAATCCTGGTTCTCTTTGATGTATTCTGTAACCTCCAATAAGGCAGATTCAGCACTAAAGTCAGATTGAAAGCCAGATTGTGAGTCTTGAGGCAGGCCATTAGATTCCACAAAGGAGGATAACTGTCAGTTTACCAGTTTTGCCAGGATTTTAGTAGCCACCGCCAGAAGGGAGATGGGCATACAATTGTTCAGTATAGTGGGGTCTGCATTAGGTTTCTTAAGTAAGGGCAGAAGAAAAGCTTGTTTCCAGTAGGAAAAATACCTCCTTCTATAGAGGTGTTCAAAATGTTATTGAGCACAGATTTAATGGTGGGGGAGATCATCCTTATTACTCGAGGTGGGCAACGGTCCCCTGGGGATCCTGATTTACTTTTCACAAGTTCCTTCATAGAGGCTTCCTCTGGAATCAGGAGAAAGTTGAAGAGTAGGTGACTTTGGGTTGTACAGTGTCTGCCTGTGTCTCAGATGCAGTTCCTGTAGGGAAAGTTGCATACATTCTCTGAATTTTTGTGTGAAAAAATGCTGATATTATTATATAGTTCACGAGATGGCTAAAATTACTTTTTCCGGAGAAAGAAAACAGTGGACATTTTTGGATATTTTGCATGAAGCATTTGAAGCCGCCACAATTTGAGAAGAAAAATACTCTCTCTGAGCTCTCTAAATAGATTTGCAAAAAATTCTTAGGCCTATCTAACTTCCTCATATGTCCATCATAGATGGAGCCTAAAATGCACCTATGGCATGGAAAGCTAAATATCATATGTGGACTACAATGTGCATTTACACCAGCTACATATATGGCAAAAGTATATATCTGCTAGTAGCACCACTGTGCTCTGGCTAAAACAGTTTAAAGGCACTGAAGTAACACATAGATAGGTCCAGCATTACACATGGCCAACCTCTGGCACTGTAACACCCTTCCTTAGAAATTAATGGAGGTAGGGACTTACTACAAAAGTGTAAGTTACTTACAAAAATGCAATTTGTTACACATGTGCAGTTTGAGAATACTGAAAAGTAGTAAATTTACTCAAAAGTGTATCTTACTACAAAAGTGCAGTTTGTGTATAGCACTTTGAGATATGTTTTGTAGAATACTGCAATCCTACAAAATGTTCTAGAAAGTGCAGTTTGTGAATCAGGCGCAATATGTTTAAAAAGAAAGCCCTCACACTGACTATTGACCTAAAAGATATTTTGCTGTGTAGGCTCAACTACATTTTCAATAAGACCAGCATAAGTGTGATAAAAACGCAATGTCTTCACATGAGAGAAAACAAGCAAAGTCATTGAAAGTTGTTTCCTAATTAATTTTCAAAATATAATTTAATGTTATATTATATTTTCTTTTATAACTTGAGTGGAAAGGTAACTTTATCAGAATGCACCTTAGGCTGCCTGAACCAGAACTGACTTAAAATCAGTTCTGCTCATTTCACTTCCAGAGCTTGAACATATGTTCAACACAAGATAGAATAGGTCTACCTGCAGTGGACCTGAGGATCGACTCTAAGAAGTGCAAATCCTGAATAATGTGGCCCTTTGTTATTGTAGTTACTATAATGGAGATATTGAGGGAAGCGTATTGTTTATTTTTACCTAAGAATCAAAATGTGAAATATTGATTACTTAAATATAATGTTATTTAATAATTGTTTTTTGATTTATTTTGTTTTATATTTAATGTTATATATATTTTAACAATTCAAAATAATGTATAAAAAATTATTTTAGATGGATCTTCAGAAGGGGGGCTCTGTTTTAAAAAGCATTCATTTTAGAAGTTTTAATTTTCTATTAAATGGTGTAATTTTCATAAATATATTTTATATTATAACTATAATAATTAATTAATGTTTGGGTTGATATTTTTTATAGGTTGTGAGTTTTACTGAGGTATATAGTGAGCAGTGTTTTGAAGTAAAAATGAGATTTTTTTATATTGGTTAATTTGAGAATTTAGATATTTTTTTATTTTTTAATGTATTCCAAAAATTTAAATATTGATTTTGTTTTACATTTAAATATAAAAGGTCATTAAAAAATTAGAAAACATATTGTACTAATTTATTGAAATAGAATTTTTCATCGTATTGTATGTTTTCATAGAACAGAACTATTATTATTTCCACGTTTGTAATATATATGTCCTATTTTTGTTGGAGTCTTCATTATATGCAAAATGCTAATTTAGTTGGATAAGTTAAAGTTTTTTTCTCTTTTTCCATTTTTTTGTATAACAAAATATTGTCAAACCATGAGTACCATGGTTCAGAATGCAACAATATTTTTCCAGATATCCAATTGTTTAGTATTATCAAAAGCATGCACCATGTACCTTCTGTGAAGATGGAGAACAAAATCACTATCTGTTGAACTACTCACATATTAACATAATTCTGTTTTGAAAAAAAAATCCGACACTGCATTGCAGTGTGAGATTCTTTCACTCACTCGACAAAAATCCTCTTCTCCATCAAAGGAAAATGTTTGATCTTTTCAGTAAATAGCACATGCGTGATAATCAATCCTCTGCAAACCGGGCCATCCAAGGCCCTTCATCAAACTTACATGCTCCTGTGGTGGCTGGCTGGGGTGGGAGTCGGTCCCCCAGCATTCTGTGCAGCGTGGGAGGCAGGGATAGCCCTCCCGCTGTTGTAAAGGTGCCTCTCCTGCCCTGCAGTGCGGGCCTTGCCCGGGCCAAGGACGGGCCCATCTGTGTCCATCAGAGCCCAGAATAGGCCAGGCTGGGCTACCCCCCTTGGTCCTGGCGTCTGGTCTATTTTTTATTTAAAGGAGGCTCACCAACTCTATGACCCAACAAGCACCAAGATGGTTAAGAGGAAATTGGGAGGGGGGGCTGCTCAAGCACCCACCACACCCACCTCATTGGATAGAATGTTACAGCATGCTATGACGGCAATTGACAATGAGATTAATCATATGGAGAGAAAGCTGTCCCTTCCTGCTGCGATGGTTGATGTTCCTAATAGTTCTACGGTTTCATCCGGCTCTATAGATTCCTTACCAATTACTCAAGAGCAATTATTTTTGGACACTGTGGCACAAGAACCAAGTGCTATATCGATGCTACTAAGAGAAAGTTCTCCTGATAGTCCACCTCGTTGCATGCAGGCTAAGCGATCAAAACGAATACCTAAATCTAAGGCCAATAAAAAAGTTACTCGAAATTCCTTACTATTAAAGTTCCCTGATGTTGCCTCAGTTTGAATAGAGGACGATCCTCTCCTGCTACTCCCGGAACTAGCCGTGGAAAATGGTCACTGGTCGTTGGAGGGTGAGGTCTTGGCTAAAATTACATCACTTCTACAGACTGAACTACTGCCAATATTTACCAAACTGGATGTTTTAAATAATGCTATACTGGATATTAAGAAGTTGGTGGGCAACCGGGAGCAAGCATGCTCTCTTTGTGATAAGACGGATAATGGAAGGGCAGGTACCAAAGCTCCGTTAGGTTGGCTTGAGAATTATTCTCAGGAGATCCTGCCACCTCGGCCCCCAGCCGATATCACAAATTTCTTCCTTGGAGCCTCAAAAATAGGCAGGAATCGCCCTAACACTGTTCCAAATCCATATACCCAGAGGGGCACCATAGCTCTCAAGAACAAAACCCAATCTGAAGAATCAGCCCCCATGGTACTAAAGGGTCAAGGAAGCAAAGAAAATTGAGATAGAGAAGAAGTCTGAGTGGAAGTATAATCAGTTATAGGATTGCCCTCAGCCTCTTGCCCATATGTGCTCATCCTTGCTGATGTTCCTGACCTAAGGAGGGGTCAAAAGGAGTAGTTACTCAACAAGACTGTAAACTGGTTGGGCCGCTACAGAAGTTTACCTCCTAGATTGGCCAATAACATCTTGATGTTAAGGCGGTTGGGGTGGATTGGTTTCGGGAGGGTGGATATACAAGGAGATTGCATTGTTGTTCATTTTAATACTCAACATTTGCCTTAAAGCTTATTGCTTGGGAAGTTGAGTACCCAGGCGGAATCCAGTAACATTGTTATATTGCCTTTGCGTTATTTTTATAAACCAAATGATCATGCGATCTGGGCTCCTATTAGGGCACCTAATGCATCTTGGGGGAGTATATATGCATTTGAATAAAATGAGGGGGAGGGAGAGAGAAGAGAAGCGATGATCCATTCAGCCTCCAAATATGATACAAAAATCAACAGGGGGAATGAATCACTTGTAACCACGTTACCAGGGTTTGCTAGTTAGTGGTGCCTTCATAAAAACCTTCATACACGTACGTAGATGGAAAAGAAAGGCGGTATATCTTGATTCTCTGCCTCATCGTAACGTGACAGCATCATCATAGGGTTTTGTTTGGTATGATGACCTCCACCTGGAGGTTAACCACTGGTATTGCAGTAGTGTCCAGAGACCGAAAAGATTTCTTAAAATAACTGCTCACAGTGAAGTGAAATTAAAATTCTTTGAACAACCTCATTTGTGTGTAATTATTTATTAGTGAATGGGAGTTTAAAGAAATTTAAAAATAGTGAGCGTGCGTTATTAGACCGTGTTACTAGATCTAGCGCACTCAAAAAAGTCCATACGTAAGGTCGACATGTTTCAGCCCCATTTTGCCCAGCCGGGTCTAGGGGCTTTCTTCAGGACCAGAAAAAGTGTGTGTGTGCAAACACAATTTGTGTTGCGCTAACAAGTGGTTTACTATTTGTCCACTGTGGAGATTAGGTCGATAGTACCTGTAATTAAAAGCACAAAGAAAAAGGGGATACCTATAAATACCTCTTTTTGATGCTGTTCAAGTCTTATCTAAACATTCCTAAAACTATCGGAAGGTTAGTAAGATTAGGACTCTTGCTCCTGCCATATTGCGCATTTCGCTAAATTAAACACTACAAGAATTACGGCGTTTCTCAGAATTATTGCGCATTAGTTGTGGAGCGCTGGGGGTCTCGCGATATCAGTGGGATTCATTAGTTATGTTTGAACATTGTTACTTAAATAACATTTTTCAAGGGGCAAGTTAATGAGTAGGTTAGTGGAGCCAGACGTGCTTATTTCATAAGTGTCCATATTTGCCAAGTGAATATTAAAAGTAGTGCGGAAATTATTATTACTCCTTCACAACATATTAAAAAACCGCCTCATATCGGGTGTGCTTATTTACAAATTGTAGTTTATGCTAATGTGATCCGCCATTACTGATGGCTATAACTCGGTTATCAAACCCCATGACGGGTAAAAAGTTACCTTTTAAAGACACACTTTAGGGCGTCTTCGGGAGTCCGGCAAGTGTTTCCCGGCTTGCTGTAGTGAGAAAATAGTATTTAATAAAGGCCTTACTTTAGTTCTGATGAACGCGGTCCTTCGGCGTGTCTCCCTCACCTGCAGCTACGGGAGTTTCTCACTTGTGCTTGCTCTGCCCTCGGTGGGACAGGTCTGTTTGAAACCATCATTTGTTTCTTTACTACGATGGACATAGAAGAAATACTCTATGGCGTGTATTAAGTAAAGTGCTGTAGGTGACTTATCAGTAGGAAAATTGTGAAATGAGTGTACCGTATTTCTCAGAAATAAGGGATTCATATCCTAAATTTTAAGTAGTGGATTTGTGGTTTTAATTTGAATATTTAGTTCATCTGCTGATTCTCAAAATAACGTGCCATTTTAATTGCCCTTAAAGAGCTAATATGTGATTTTTGGTGTACCACTAACCAGTGTTTTATGTGGCAAATATTTAATATATGTTCACAGTATGGCTTTGTCCATATTTTGACCATTTGAAGGGTTGCGTACTCAGTTGTTCGGTTCATTTTTCTATCTTCACTGGTCTTACAAAGGAGAATTCTTTTGGGAGAATACATGGTCAATTGAACTGGTGCCATGGTATATCATCGTTTAATCCTTGAACATTAGTCTGTAGGCGATGAACCCAACGCTGTTCTTTCTCAAACAGTATGCGTTCTGCATTGTTGTTTTTGGTAGTTGGCATCTCTATGATCGTCCAATTCAGTTCATCAATTGTGTGATTTGAATCTATATAGGGGCCGATTCCGATCTCGGTCGGAGGCGCACCTAACACCATTCGGTCGGGAAAAAAGCCATGCGAATGCCTGTTTCCCGACCGATCCGCACATTATTCCGAACGAGCAAGTACGATGCGCACAACAGCATAGACTCCGACCCAGTCGTACTCACCCAATCCAGGTCCTGTTCCCCGACCGAGCCGGATCCGTAAATGCAGAATCGAGTCGCACGGAAGCCAAAATGCAGCTCCGTCCGGCCGGACAAGTACGATGCGCTTCCCGTACGCGCCGAACCCGTCGCTACGCACGGCACGTCAAAGCATCCGGGAGAGGCGCACATAAGCTCCGATTCGCGCCACAACACGATACACGGCTACGAGACGAACACGCCAGCGACGAGGACGAGGCGAAGCAACGATAAAGACGAACGAGACGAACCAACCATGAATCCCAATGTGCCGATCCTACCAATATTCTACATCTACTACCGGAACAGGCACGGACGCGTACGGCGCAGAAGGTAAGTCAGACACCATCCACAAAAACAAACTACACGTACCCGACATATCACACACACACAGAGGGATGCAGAAATTACTTACACCAGCAACAGCAGCACCATAGGGGCGGGATGGCCATCACCAATGCCACATATACACATAGGGGCCCGGATGCCCACCACCACTATCACCCCACCCAGGGGGTGCCAGATGCCTACCACTACTACCACCCTTACCCAGGGGGTGCCAGATGTCTACCACTACTACCAACCTTACCCAGGGGTGCCAGATGCCTACCACTACTACCACCCTTACCCAGGGGGTGCCAGATGCCTACCACTACTACCACCCTTACCCATGGGAGGCTGGATGCCTGTCACTACTACCACCTCTACCCAGGGGGTGCCAGATGCCCACCACTACTACCACCTCTACCCAGGGGGTGCCAGATGCCTACCACTACTACCACCACTACCCAGGGGGTGCCAGATGCCTACCACTACTACCACCACTACCCAGGGGGTGCCAGATGCCTACCACTACTACCACCCTTACCCAGGGGGTACCAGATGCCTACCACTACTACCACCACTACCCAGGGGCTGCCAGATGCCTACCACTACTACCACCTCTACCCATGGGGGTGCCAGATGTCTACCACTACTACCACCCTTACCCAGGGGGTGCCAGATGCCTACCACTACTACCACCCTTACCCATGGGGGCTGGATGCCTGTCACTACTACCACCTCTACCCAGGGGTGCCAGATGCCTACCACTACTACCACCCTTACCCAGGGGTGCCAGATGCCTACCACTACTACCACCCTTACCCTGGGGGTGCCAGATGCCTACCACTACTACCACCACTACCCAGGGGTGCCAGATGCCTACCACTACTACCACCCTTACCCAGGGGGTGCCAGATGCCTACCACTACTACCACCACTACCCAGGGGGTGCCAGATGCCTGTCACTACTACCACCTCTACCCAGGGGGTGCCAGATGCCTACCACTACTACCACCACTACCCAGGGGGTGCCAGATGCCTGTCACTACTACCACCTCTACCCAGGGGGTGCCAGATGCCTACCACTACTACCACCCTTACCCAGGGGGTGCCAGATGCCTACCACTACTACCACCACTACCCAGGGGTGCCAGATGCCTACCACTACTACCACCTCTACCCATGGGGGTGCCAGATGCCTACCACTACTACCACCCTCACCCAGGGGGTGCCAGATGCCTACCACTACTACCACCCTTACCCAGGGGGTGCCAGATGCCTACCACTACTACCACCCTTACCCAGGGGGTGCCAAATGCCTACCACTACTACCACCCTTACCCATGGGGTGCCAGATGCCTACCACTACTACCACCCTTACCCATGGGGGGCTGGATGCCTGTCACTACTACCACCTCTACCCAGGGGTGCCAGATGCCTACCACTACTACCACCTCTACCCAGGGGGTGCCAGATGCCTACCACTACTACCACCACTACCCAGGGGTGCCAGATGCCTACCACTACTACCACCACTACCCAGGGGTGCCAGATGCCTACCACTACTACCACCCTTACCCAGGGGTGCCAGATGCCTACCACTACTACCACCACTACCCAGGGGTGCCAGATGCCTACCACTATTACCACCTCTACCCATGGGGGTGCCAGATGCCTACCACTACTACCACCCTTACCCAGGGGTGCCAGATGCCTACCACTACTACCACCCTTACCCATGGGGGGCCGGATGCCTGTCACTACTACCACCTCTACCCAGGGGTGCCAGATGCCTACCACTACTACCACCCTTACCCAGGGGTGCCAGATGCCTACCACTACTACCACCCTTACCCAGGGGTGCCAGATGCCTACCACTACTACCACCACTACCCAGGGGGTGCCAGATGCCTACCACTACTACCACCCATACCCAGGGGGTGCCAGATGCCTACCACTACTACCACCACTACCCAGGGGGTGCCAGATGCCTGTCACTACTACCACCTCTACCCAGGGGGTGCCAGATGCCTACCACTACTACCACCACTACCCAGGGGGTGCCAGATGCCTGTTACTACTACCACCTCTTCCCAGGGGGTGCCAGATGCCTACCACTACTACCACCCTTACCCAGGGGGTGCCAGATGCCTACCACTACTACCACCACTACCCAGGGGTGCCAGATGCCTACCACTACTCCCACCTCTAGCCTTGGGGGTGCCAGATGCCTACCACTACTACAACCCTTACCCAGGGGGTGCCAGATGCCTACCACTACTACCACCCTTACCCAGGGGTGCCAGATGCCTACCACTACTACCACCCTTACCCATGGGGGCTGGATGCCTGTCACTACTACCACCTCTACCCAGGGGTGCCAGATGCCTACCACTACTACCACCTCTACCCAGGGGTGCCAGATGCCTACCACTACTACCACCACTACCCAGGGGGTGCCAGATGCCTACCACTACTATCACCACTACCCAGGGGTGCCAGATGCCTACCACTACTACCACCCTTACCCAGGGGTGCCAGATGCCTACCACTACTACCACCACTACCCAGGGGGTGCCAGATGCCTACCACTACTACCACCTCTACCCATGGGGGTGCCAGATGCCTACCACTACTACCACCCTTACCCAGGGGGTGCCAGATGCCTACCACTACTACCACCCTTACCCATGGGGGGCTGGATGCCTGTCACTACTACCACCTCTACCCAGGGGGTGCCAGATGCCTACCACTACTACCACCCTTACCCAGGGGTGCCAGATGCCTACCACTACTACCACCCTTACCCAGGGGTGCCAGATGCCTACCACTACTACCACCACTACCCAGGGGTGCCAGATGCCTACCACTACTACCACCCTTACCCAGGGGTGCCAGATGCCTACCACTACTACCACCACTACCCAGGGGTGCCAGATGCCTGTCACTACTACCACCTCTACCCAGGGGTGCCAGATGCCTACCACTACTACCACCACTACCCAGGGGTGCCAGATGCCTGTCACTACTACCACCTCTACCCAGGGGGTGCCAGATGCCTACCACTACTACCACCCTTACCCAGGGGGTGCCAGATGCCTACCACTACTACCACCACTACCCAGGGGGTGCCAGATGCCTACCACTACTACCACCTCTACCCATGGGGGTGCCAGATGCCTACCACTACTACCACCCTTACCCAGGGGTGCCAGATGCCTACCACTACTACCACCCTTACCCATGGGGGGCTGGATGCCTGTCAATGGCCAGTCCATCCTGAAAGTCAAAACAGGGTGACAGTGGCAGATGTCACCCTACGCATGCCTGCACTGATAAACACCAGGGACAATCCCCTCGGATGGGCATACGGGGGGGCAGGCCAGGCACCGCAGGGACAGGATCAGGGCTCACCAGAAGGAGGCAGGGAAGAGGTGGTGGGTGCTGGAGAGCCACTGACAACTGCAGTGGAGGTGTCTGACATGGTGTGTGCCGGCACAACTGGGGGGCATGACTCAGATGGTGTGGGTGCCGGCACGACTGCAGTGGACCGTGCAGATGGAGTGGACAGGTTCGCCACTGCAGTGCCCAAGTCAGACAGGGTGGTAGTGGACTCCACTGCAGTGCCTACCTCCAGGGGAGGAGAATGGGGATCAGGTAAGGTGGGCAGGACAGAGGGGAGGACACCCTCACCACACCAGTGGCACAGACAAGCGCAGCGGGGGGGCCGGAAGAGCAAGTGGCAGGGGGAGAAGGCCTGATCCTTTTGGGGATGGTGTATCTGTGGGTGGGGGAACCTGGGGCAGGGTGTGGTGGGGGCACCTGTGGAGTGGGGGCCTGAGGGATGGAGGAAGGGGACTTGGTGCCTGAGCTGCAGGGCGGCGGCGGGGTCTTGCTCTTCCGGGTCCGGGGGACTTGCGGGTGGGGGCGTCAGTCGGTCTGCGCCTGGGGGAGGGTGTCCGGGGGCGAGGGGCACTCCGCTCCGTGTGGGTGGGCTTCCTCTTCCCCCTGAATGCTGTATCAGCTGGATCGGAGGGGAAGAGGCCGAGGTCACTGAGGAAGAGCCGCTGTGTCTTTGGGGTTGCAGGTGAGGCAAGGGAGGGGGCTTTGGAGGGAGAGGCAACTGAGGACTGCGCAGTGCTCGTGGATGCGTGTGTGTGTGTGCCTGGGCCCCATCCCCTGTGAGTGTGGTTTCAGTCCCCTGACTGTGCGTGCTTGTGCGTCTTGTTTGTGGCGTGTGTGTCTGTGTGCTGCTCATGTCTGTGCTGGTGTGTGCCTGTGCCAGTGTGTGTGAGCTTGGGACAGGTAAGGTGCGGGGGAGTGTGGATGGGGCAGAGGCAGGAGGGGTGAGGGACTGTCGGAGGAGGGACACTGCTGCCGTCAGGGAGGAGTCCATGGACCTATTGCCCCTCTGTAGGGCAGACATGCCCGATGAGATGCCCTCCATGAACGACACCAGCTGAGTCAACAGGGTGGTGTGTGCATGGAGGACACTCAGCATCGCTGTCTGCCCTACATGGAGCTGGCAAAGGAGGTACACAGACTCCTCACTCAGGGCAGCAGGGGACACAGGGGCAGGGGGTGCGGTGCCTGGCCCGAAGGAGACACGCTCCCGAACATGGGAGCCTCCACGGACCTCAGGAATGGGAGCCGATGGGAGGGCGGTGGTGGTGGTGGCGGGGACAGCAACACTAGCGGGGGTGTGGTGGCTGCTGACACCTGCCTCCATAAGGGAGTCATCCTCCGAGCTGCTGTGGTCCTCAGCTGAGGTGGATGGTGCTGAGGACTCCTCGGTGTGGCTCCCCTCGCCCTCCGTGCCACTGGGTCCCTCCGACCACTCCTCGGCTGCTGACCCAGTCTGGCTCTGCGGCTCCTCCTGGTCCGTGGAGCTGTCCCCTCCTGTGGCCGTGGATGTATCTGCAATCAATAGGGAAACAGACAGACATCAGTCACCTGCACCGAACGGACACACCACAGTAAGTACAGCACATTACAGAGCAAGCCCTGGCATCCTTAGTTGAACATTGCTAAAAGTGCCCAAACAGAACAGGAGAAGCTAATTGTCAGTCTGATGGTCAACCATGGCACTCACATCCCACCTGGCCTTGCACCCATCTGTCTGGTGTCTGTTGGATGGCAATACCCCAGTGTGGACACATGCACCACCTACACAGTAGTTGGACAGTGCAGAGAACACGGTGAAGCATGTGAACATGCACACATCACGACTCTTGCCACTGAGTCAGTACAGGTGTCCGGATGAAAGGGATGCCCAGAGTCAAATAGGAAATGCATGTGATGCATACAAGCGACAGACACCATGATGCACCCATGTCCTGATAGCCATTGCCACAATGGTGTGCATGTAGCACATGTCACTCCCCTGCAGGATCACTCATAGGAAGTCACATGCCATGGCACAGGCATGCCTGCTAAGCCATACATCACTCTCTCCAGTCACATGGGCAGGGCAGCCAGACAACAACACTCTGCAGTGTGTCACAATAGTAGGTCATGGGGAATGCAAGTCCTGGAGCTGAACAAGTGCATATGTACATCCCCCACACACCACATCATCTGAACCCTTATCTGTCAAGGTCATACCGACTGGACATATGGGAGACCTGTAACACAACCCTCTGAACATGAGCACCTCACAATCTGCTGTGAATGGGAAACAGCTGCCTGAACTTCACATTCGCATACCCCAGTCTGCACGGTCAGGTGATCAAACACCTATGTGTCACACAAGTATCGTCTCCTATGGTCACATCTCCGGTGGCATGCTGAGCCCCAACCGAGAAACACCCCAGCAGTCCTGACAACGAAGCCACAGCACACTGACACAGAGGCAGACACCTGAGGGGACATATCACTGAGCACAACGTGTCAGCTGATACACGGGAGTGGGAGTACAGAGTGTATTGTATGGCCTGGAGTAGGCATGACTGTCCTGCCCCACATGAATGAGGGATGAGCCCTGAACAGTAGGCAGCTGGCTAAGTATGTGTGACACACGTAATATACACACTCCTGGGGCCCAAACATTGTTCCCACCCGCAGCATGGGTGTGTGCCAGATACCCCAGGCACATGTGGTGGATCAGCTCAGCAATTGGACCACATATCAAAGTAACACGCAGATTACATGTCAGAACACAGGCATTGTGTAAGCAATGGACCCACCCATGATGCCCACCACAGAGTTAGGGAAACAGATGCTGTCCCCCACCTTGAGTCAAGCAAACTGCAAGGACAAAGTACCCAAGTGACACAATTCCCTGACTGTAAGGGCCACACCTGGGTATCAGATGAGGAGTGGGCAGTGCACAATAGAGGGACATGGGTCCTGGACCACATGACTGATGTACTGTGGAAGTTTAACCAGGCCAGAGGAGGGCACATAGCATGGCAGACAAAGTTCACAATGCAGTCATGGACTCACCCCCTCCTTGCTGCTCTCTGGCCTTCAGCTGCCCATCCAGATCAGGGAAGACCACCGCCAGGATCCTCAGCATGTGGGGGGTCAGGGTCCGGTGTCCGCCCCTCCTGCAAGGAGGCGACAGCTTCAGCTGGACCCGGGCGATCCTCCGGGTCCAGCCCCGAAGGTCCTGCCACCTATTCTGGCAGTTGCGGATCCGGCGCTTGTAGACCCCCACGGATCTCACTGCCGGACGATGGTCAGCCATATCTGCTGCTTCTGGTGGGCATCAACCTGTGAGGATGACAAAGTGAGAATGCCATTACTACACATGCAACATATCCGTGCATTACACAGTTGGATATACATGTCTCAATCACAGGGGCACATGATGTACACAGGCAGTGCAACGATGGCCATGGACAGTATGCCAGCAGTTACTACATGGTATCATTGCCTGGGAAGTAAAACCTTGTTTAAATGCACTGTCACTGCACTATACCTGTTCAGTGCATGTAACTACACACTATGGGGGTGACAACTACTCAGTGAGCCTGCTAGCCAGTGGCGTGCAGACTGTTAGCCTTGCTAGTCAGACAACATGCACATTTAGAAAGGCAGTGGACAGAACACTCACCTGCTCCCCTGCTTTCCCATACGGCTTGCTGTACTGTGGAAGGAGGCTGTCCAGCAGGGCCTGGTTCTCCTCAGTGCTGAAGGCTGGGGCTCTCTCCACAGTACGTGCCATTGCAGGGTCCAGAGGGTGCAGTTACAGCAGCAGTGGTGGTGGCAGATGTCGTCCTGGAGCATGTAGTGCAGGCAAGTGAGCTCTCAGGGGAACAGCCAGCATTATATGTGTGCTGCAGAGGCAGATACTGTCCCATGTGTCCAAAGTGATAGGTCCAAGTCGTTTGCATCTTTTGAATCTGGCCAATCCATGGAATTGCACCACTTACACACGCCCACAGCATCCTTCAAAAGTTCAACTTCATGACACCCATGAATTTGCAACATTGTTGTGGGTGACCAACTGAATTTACAGCATCAGACTCGTTCAAAATTTGAAAACGCGTCCGTTGCCAGGCCAGGCCATAGCCAATGGGTGCGCACCGATCGGTCCATTGCTGTTCAACGCGTATTGCGAATACAACGCGTACCCGCACACATTGAATGCAGGGGGCCGGCCGGGCACACCGATCGGTCCATTGCTCTTCAACGCGTACCCAGGATACAACGCGTACCCACACACATTGAATGCAATGGGCCGGCCGGGCACACCGATCGGTCCATTGCTGTCCAACGCGTATTGCGAATACAACGCGCACCAGCACACATTGAATGCAATGGGCCGGCCGGGCACACCGATCGGTCCATTGCTGTTCAACGCGTACCCAGGATACAACGCGTACCCGCACACATTGAATGCAATGGGCCGGCCGGGCACACCGATCGGTCCATTGCTGATCAACGCGTACCCAGGATACAACGCGTACCCACACACATTGAATGCAATGGGCCAGCCGGGCACACCAATCGGTCCATTGCTGTTCAACGCGTACCCAGGATACAACGCGTACCCGCACACATTGAATGCTATGGGCCGGCCGGGCACACCGATCGGTCCATTGCTGTCCAACGTGTATTGCGAATACAACGCGTACCAGCACACATTGAATGCAATGGCCAATGTGTGCGCACTGATCGGTCCATTGCTGTCCAACGCGTATTGCGAATACAACGCGTACCAGCACACATTGAATGCAATGGCCAATGTGTGCGCACCGATCG
This sequence comes from Calotriton arnoldi, assembly GCA_963921515.1. NCBI lineage: Eukaryota > Metazoa > Chordata > Amphibia > Caudata > Salamandridae > Calotriton > Calotriton arnoldi. The sequence continues at coordinate 31,503 of CAWUFW010000317.1, read as the reverse complement.
GTCCATTGCTGTCCAACGTGTACCTGTACAAGTCACTGGCATATGTCACCATGCCTGTCACAGGTGAACATATGCCAGCCACATATACTTCCCAGGGAGTGAGGGGCACACCTACAACACCACAGCCTGTCCAAACTGTATCCTAAGTAACCCTGGGCGTAGTTCGCGAAGTAACGCTTCGCGAAGCTACGCAAAGTGCAGTTCGCACTACGCGAGCTACGCGTAGCACTACGCGAACTGCGTAGTGCGTGTTCGCAATGATTGCACAGTGCCGGATGCTTTTCCGCACTGTGCAATCATTGAAACGGCATCTTGCACAGTGCGAGCTGTCTTTTACTGCCGCTCGAGTAGATTTTTACTCGAGCGGCAGCTTCTCAACGCGGACTGGTAGTTTCTCATCGCGAGCGGTCGCGAGCATACGCGACCACTCGCAATGAGAAACCTGACCTCCCCGCGTTGAGAATCTCGCCGGAGGTTAATTTTCCACGCTCGCGATCGGCAACTTGATGTTGCTGATCGCGAACGAGGAAAAAGTCTCGCCGAGATGTCATTTTGCTTGCTCGCGGTCGCCAACTTGACGTTGAGGACCGCGAGCAAGCAAAAAATGACCGCTGCACTACGCTACGCTACGCGTGTTTGCACTGTGCTACGTGCAATTCGCGTAGTGCAAAGTAGCGCAAACTTCGCAAACTACGCGAGCGTAGCGTAGTTTTCCGCCCAGGCCTAATCCTAAGGCATGTAAGGCTGCATTACCTATTCCGTGTATGGGGGTGAACATGTTGTTCTGTGGGTGTCACTTGGGGGCAGCCACCCCCAGGCTGTGCACGTGTTCATGGGGACAGAATCCTTGGTGTTTCGTGTACATGACCACTGTGAAGTGCAACTGTTCATATCTGAGCATGTGGCATGGTCACATTTCACGGTGGTGTATGTGTATGTCATGTCACATACCCCCTGAGTCCCATGTGGGACGGTATGTTTAACCCAGGGTGACCCATTGGCACAATAGTGATGGTCCTCCACAGTCTGTGTGCATGTTGTGTTTACAATGTCTCTGACTTCATGTGCACAATGGGAGACAGTCTCCACATCCACGTTGTTTGTGCATGGACTTTGATGTTGTGCGTGTGTGTGTCACAGACGTCCATGTCTGTCCTGCCGAGGCAACAGGGACCACTACCTGTGGGGGTCATGGTTGTTTTGCTGTGGTGTATACATGATACACCATGTCATGCCAGTGTCCATGTGGCAATACAGGGTCCCTGGGAATCTACCTGTCGTTGAGCTGTGATGGCTGGGGCACATCTGTCCTCACATGTCACTGTGGGGTGTGTTTGTAACGTGGCAGGAGGAGATGGGAACTGTGACACGGCCTCATGATATCCAATGGCACAACCTGGGACTTATTGATGCCACTTGTTGAACTGTGATGTTAGATGTTGGCCATGTATGTGCCATACATGTCCTTACGGAACTGCATACATCATGTACTTATGCCTCATAATGATGTATCATGTGATATTGAGTGTGTTCAATGCCACATATGTGGGGTGACGGACAATCTTTCTTTCTTCACCTATGCACTGCAGGGCACCAGCTGTCCATAGACCATACCCTGACCTGGCAACGATGGTGGAACGTGACAGCATCCGACGGTACCGCTTCACCAGGCAGCTGATTGAGGATTTGGCAGTGCGCTTGGCACCACATTTGCAACCTGGCCGGCCGTACCCTACAGCGCTGACCCCCAAGGTGAAGGTGATGGCAGCCCTACACTTCTTTGCCACCGGTACCTTTCAACACACTCTGGCGACTGCTGGTGGGATGTCACAGACCATGTTCAGCCGTGTGCTCCGCGATGTTTTGGAGGCTATGTTGATATACCTGAACCAGTACATCTATTTCCCTAGACTCCAACAACTCACTGACGTGAAGAGTGACTTCTATGCCCTGGGGAGGATGCCGCATGTCATTGGCTCCATTGATGGGACACATGTGGCTTTGGTACCACCACAGGCCCAAGAGCAGGCATACAGGAACCGCAAACACTACCACTCGGTCAATGCACTGGTGGTCTGTCTTGCAGATATGAGCATCTCACACGTGTGTGCCCGTTTCCCCGGTTCTGCACACGATGCCTACGTGATGAGGAGTAGTCGCATCCTGAGGATGATGTCACAGATGCCGAACCAGCGTGCCTGGCTTGTTGGTGTGTACTGACTTTGTACCATTGTGTGTGTTCTGCAATGTAGTGTTCCACCCTCTTTTCCAACTCAGCTAATGTGCAATTGTCTGTATGTAGGTGACTCCGGATACCCCAACATGCCGTGGTTGCTGTCGCCCCTCAGGAACCCTGTGACACCAGCCCAGATGCGCTACAATGAGGCACATGGTCGGACAAGGAGAGTGATTGAGCGGACATTTGGTCTCCTGAAGAGCCGCTTCCGCTGCCTGGACAAGACAGGAGGGGCCCTCCCATATGCCCCAGCAAAGGTGTGCAAGATTGTCATCGTCTGCTGCATGCTACACAACCTGGCAGAGCGGAAGGAGTTGCCTTTCATCCTGGATGACGATGACCAACATCCGCCACCTGTGGAGGATCCTGGCCTGGACCACGATGCCAGTGATGATGATGATGATGGTGATGGTGATGTCCGCACACAGCTCATCACCAACTTCTTCAGCTGAATGTGAGTATCCAGAGATGTCATGTCAATGATGTGAGTTTGCATGATATGTGTTGGTGGTGCTCTGGTGCTGTTTGAGTGTGTTAATGGGCTACATGACTGTATGCGTGAAGCGATGTGTCCTTACAGGTAGTCTGTACTCCCCAACAGTGTTGACATGCTAACTTGGTTCTGGGTTGGTATCTTGTGACATGTATTGGGCATGAGTATTGCAGTTCTGTCCTGTTCTTCAGTGCTTTTGACTGTGTGTCATTTCTGTCCTTCACAGGGTACTTTCTGAGTCGTTTGGTCAACTGTGATCCCCGACACCGTGATTCGACTTCCAGGGTGGTAGCTGTCGTGTCCCTACAGGTGATGTGTGCCACACCCATGGACTTCCTTCCTTCTACACTTGTTGACTGTGTGCCCGCTGCCAGGTGGGATTACCTTGCATCTGTAGTGGTTACAACATGTAGCAAATGTGTAATAAACCTGTGCTTCACTTTGTGATGTGCGTTGTCTGTGGTCACACATTTGACTGACATTTGCTTACTGCACCAGTGGGCTAGTTGACAAAGACTGTGAATAGGTGTTGTGTCTGTGCATTGCACCGTATTTCCTGGCAACATCAGTGTAGGCAATGAGTCAGATGGCCTAGGTGTGTAATTGTTGTGTAGCCCTGGTGGTGTGTCTCCCTCATGTGTGTCACGTTGCCATGACTCACATGCCTGTGTTGTACTAGCTGTAGCAGTTAGAATGCACAGTGTAATTTCGCTGGTCATCATCTCCATGACAGAAACCACGTTGGAATCACGACAGAGGCAGTTATGGTGTATTAGTGTGTTTATTGTCATACATGTGTGTGAATAGTGCACAGGATGGTGAGTGCTGTACATTTTGATTGCAATCCAAAGTTCCTAGATGAATTGGAAGTCCTGGTAGCAGAAATGTCCTGTATCAAGTCCACAGTCATCTGAGACATTGGTCCAACTTGGACTCCCCATGTCATGTGGGGGAGTTGTGTTGCAGTCAACAGGGTGAACAGTTTGCGCACAAAGGTGATTATCCAGAACAGGTTTTGGCTTCCTGGGGGTTGCACATGGCCATCGGCCTCTCACTTGCCCCTCCTCGGACGACCCCTCTTCTTTGGGGGGACCCTCAAGTGCAGGCTGCTGCGGTGCAGGGGACTCTCCGCCAGAGTCATCCTCCCTCCCTGTGGCAGTTGCAGTTGTTTCAGCACCAGATGTTGTGGGCACACAGGGAGGTGTTGACTGGTTGCTGCTCATCTGGCGGAGGCATTGTAATATGTCCCTATGCACCGCCGTCATCTCTTGCAGTGTGTCCCACTTGGACTCCACGCGGGACATGTGTGAGTCCAAGCGGGCATGATGGGCAGCCTGCTGCTGTTTAATGTCCCTGAGGAGCCCCACTACCTGGCTGAGCTCTCCGGTGCTGGACTGGTACGCATCGGCTATGCGTGCCAGTTGTGGGTCATCATGCAGTCCAGACCCCTCTGCGATCAGCGACCTATGTCTCCCACCCCTCCCACCACCCCTAGCGACACGTGCAGTACCTGAGGTGGCACGCACAGGTGACCCTGGGCCCCCTTGGGGGTTGTTGGTGGTGTTGGTGTCCATGGCCCCACGTTGGTCCAGGGTCCCTGTGCTGGTGGTGGTGGTGCTCCTTGGTCTGTCCATGTCACCAGGGGTGGTATGTGTGTTGACAGTCGTTGGAGGGGTGGGTGCGGGGGGTGCAGCTGGTGGTCCTGCTGGTGCTGCATGATGACTTGCTCCGGAGGTGCCAGGTAGGTCTTCTTCATCCGAGGAGGGCAGAGGCTGTTCCACACCAGTGAGCTCCGTATCCTCTTGAGCCTGGGATGGGGAATCCTCAGCGTCTGCTGCTGTGTCCCCATCATCACCTGTTTTTGGGAGACACACACATTGTATGTTATGTTTCTGCAGGCATCAATGGTTGACACACCTGACAGTTGTGACTGTGCCTCTGGATGCGGGCCTGTACATTGCATTGTCCTAAGTTGTCACAGTCAGAGGTTGATATTGGTGTAGCACATTGTCCTGCATTATTTGGGCATTTCTATGTGAATGTTGGGGTGTGTACATGGTCTGCATTGGTTGTATTTGGTTGACATCCGGCCCTCCTTCCCACCCAGCCAGATATCCCACCATGGAACGTGCTGCCATTGCAGGGAGTGGAAGTTGTCTTTCAGGATGTCAGTCAGTGGTGTCCTGCTGTTGGTTGGTGCACAGTTGCCAGCAGGGCCTTGTGCTCCCCACAGCAGTAGCCAGTGTCAGCCATCTTGTCAGTTGTTTTCCACTCCCTGTGATGTGCGCATGGTTCAGGGTGGTGTTGATGGGCCAGTTGTGGGGGTGACCAATATCTGTGACTACCACTCCCATCATGCTATTGCCTCCACCCCACTTCCCAGCATGCCCATACTTACTTGCTTTTGGGTGGACTTCACTGTGTGTGAGTGTGAGAGCAATGGCAAGATGGCTGACAGTGGTGTCCTGCTGTTAGTTGGTGGCCAGTTCCCAGCATGGCCTTGTGCTCCCCACAACAGAGCACCAGTGTCAGACATCTTTGATGGGGCTTTCCACTCCCTGTGATGTGAGCATGGTTCAGGGTGGTGTTGATGGGCCAATTGTGAGGGTGACCAATATCTGTGACTCCAACTCCCATCATGCTATTGCCTACACCCCCTTCCCAGCATGCCCATACTTCCTTCCTTTTGAGTGGACTTCACTGTGTGTGAGTGTGACAGCAATGGCAAGATGGCTGACGATGTGGTCCTGTTGTTTGTTGGTGCCCAGTTCCCAGCAGGGCCTTGTGCTCCCCACAACAGAGCACCATTGTCAGACATCTTTGAAGTGGCTTTTCACTCCCTGTGAGGTGTGCATGCTTGAGTGTGATCTTGCTGGGCCATGTGGGTGGGGGATGTTGAGCTGTGACTACCACTCCCATCATGCTATTGCCTACACCCCCTTCCCAGCATGCCCATACTTCCTTCCTTTTGACTCTGCTTCCCTGTGGGGTAGTGTGCCTGTGCTGACAGGATGGCTGACAGTGTTGTCCTGGCAGTTGTTTGGCTACAAGTTCCAAGAGTGTCCCTGTGCTTCACACAGCATAACCCAGGGTGGTGGTTCTTTGTGGGATATTCAATTAGGGTGTGAGGCATTGCATTCTCCCAGGTGGGTTATGTGGAGTTAGTGTTGAGGGGGTGTATGAGGAGAACTGCTTGTAACTATGGTCAGTGCTGTGAGTCCTCCTTCCCACCCAGCCAGATATCCCACCTTGGAACGTGCTTCCATTGCAGGGAGTGCAAGTTGGCTTTCAGGATGTCAGTCAGTGGTGTCCTGCTGTTGGTTGGTGCCCAGTTCCCAGCAGGGCCTTGTGCTCCCCACAACAGAGCACCATTGTCAGACATCTTTGAAGTGGCTTTTCACTCCCTGTGAGGTGTGCATGCTTGAGTGTGATCTTGCTGGGCCATGTGGGTGGGGGATGTTGAGCTGTGACTACCACTCCCATCATGCTATTGCCTACACCCCCCTTCCCAGCATGCCCATAATTCCTTCCTTTTGACTCTGCTTCCCTGTGGGGTAGTGTGCCTGTGCTGACAGGATGGCTGACAGTGTTGTCCTGGCAGTTGTTTGGCTACAAGTCCCAAGAGTGTCCCTGTGCTTCACACAGCATAACCCAGGGTGGTGGTTCTTTGTGGGATATTCAATTAGGGTGTGAGGCATTGCATTCTCCCAGGTGGGTTATGTGGAGTTAGTGTTGAGGGTGTGTGTGAGGAGAACTGCTTGTAACTATGGTCAGTGCTGTGAGTTCTCCTTCCCACCCAGCCAGATATCCCACCATGGAACGTGCTTCCATTGCAGGGAGTGCAAGTTGGCTTTCAGGATGTCAGTCAGTGGTGTCCTACTGTTGGTTGGTGCCCTGTTCCCAGCAGGGCCTTGTGCTCCCCACAACAGAGCACCATTGTCAGACATCTTTGAAGTGGCTTTTGACTCCCTGTGAGGTGTGCATGCTTGGGTGTGAGCTTGCTGGGCCATGTGGGTGGGGGATGTAGGGCTGTGACTACCACTCCCATCATGCTATTGCCTACACCCCCCTTCCCAGCATGCCCATGCTTCCTTCCTTTTGACTCTGCTTCCCTGTGGGTTTGTGTGCCTGTGCTGACAAGATGGCTGACAGTGTTATCCTGGTGTTAGTTTTGCTACAATTCCCATGTGTGTCCCTGTGCTTCACTCAGCATGACCCAGGGTTGTGGTTCTTTGTGGGATATTTGATTGGAGTGTGAGGCAATGCATTCTCCCAGGTGAGTTGTGTGGAGTTTGTGTTAGGGGTGTGTGTGAGTGGAGATGCTGGTAACTATGGTCAGGGCTGTGAGTCCTCCTTCCCACCCAGCCAGATATCCCACCATGGAACGTGCTTCTATTGCAGGGAGTGCAAGTTGTCTTTCAGGATGTCAGTCAGTGGTGTCCTGCTGTTGATTGGTGCACAGTTCCCGGCAGGGCCTTGTGCTCCCCACAGCAGTAGCCAGTGTCAGCCATCTTGTCAGTTGTTTTCCACTCCCTGTGATGTGGGCATGGTTCATGGTGGTGTTGATGTGCGCATTGTGAGGGTGGGCAATATCTGCGACTACGACTCCCATGATGCTATTGGCTACACTGACTTGCCCAGCATACACAGAATTCCTTCCTTTCAGTGGGCTTCACTGTGAGGTGGTGTTGTAGTGGTGGCTACATATCTGGATGTGTTTGTTAGTTATATTTGTGCCACTGCCTAGCTGTAGTTGTAGTTGTGTTTGTACATGTGATGACACAGTTACATATCACTAAGAGATGGCATGTGTTGTGTTTATCTGACTGACATACACATTTTGGGATGATTCTGTTCTGGTTGGTGTGTATTTGCTAAGGGTGCATGGTTTGACTCTCCCCTTGACAGTGATGTGTGTGTATTGTGGCACAAATTGTGTACATTTGTTGTGTACTCACCAGGCTCTGGGATGTTTTCTAGTCCATATACGCTCACTGGTGTTAGGATGGCCCGCACCTTCTCCTCCCAGGGCCTGAGGTATACTGGTTTGGCAGGAGGGCCACTGCCGGTGTGTTGGCTCAAGAGGTAGTCCTTCTTCAACAGCTCCCTGACCCTCCTGCGCACGTCATACCACCTGTTCTGGATGTCTACCTTTGTGCGCAAACATGGTGATTGTGCGTTCACCCTGTCGACGATCCTCTCCCACATCTTGGTTTTCTGCGACATGGGTGTCTGTTGGACCAGTGTACCAAACAGCTGTGGCTCTACCCTGAGGATCTCATCTACCAGGACTTCCAATTCACTATCTAGGAACTTATGATTCTTCTTTGGGGGCATGGTGATGGGTGGTGATGGTGAGTGATGTGTGTGTTGGTGTGCAGGTGAAGGTGTGTGAGTGTGTGTTTTGCTGGGTGTATGTGAGGGTGCTATTTGTTGAGGTGCTGATGGTGTGTGGCTTGTGTGATGGATGAGCTGTGGGTGTGTGGTTGCTGTCTGTTGAGTGCTGGCAGGTAATTTGAATTTGCAAAGGATCATGGTAGGGATTTGTGTCCTTTATATGGGTGGAGTTGTGGGTGTGTCTTTGTTCCCTGCCCCCCAGTATTTATTGGCTTTGTAATTGCTTGTTTGGCCTTTTTTTGTGTATTTTCCCTTTGTACTTTTTGTGCATGTAGGAGACGTTCTTGTGACCGAGTCGGACCCTGCAGTTGTCTCGTACGAGCTTCTCCGAGTCGTTCACGCTGTTTGTGCTGTTTTCTATGCTGCGTACGCGTCGGTCGCGGTGTTTTGGGTTGCTTCGGCTCGCAGTTTTGTATGCGTGTCGGTCGTACGGCTTGTCCTCCGTGCGACTCGGTCGTGTTTTCCACGCGTTGCATCGTACTTGGCGGGTAGGAGTTCGCGGGAACGATTGTTCCGGATGCGTGTCGGTCGGTTCGATTCGAGTGTTTTTCCGGCCGGATTGCTGTTTTCCGCGCGGCTCGGTCGTTCGGCTTGTGTTCCGTACGAGTCGGTCGGGTTTTGCACGCTTCTCATCGTACTTTGCGGGTCGGGCTGCACAGGTACGTGTCGGTCGGATAGAATTCCGGCTCCGAGTCGGTCGGTACGTTTTCCGGCCCGAATCGGAATGACCCCATAGTGTTGCACATTTTGGTTGTGGATCTTTTGCACTTGATGTTACTCTTGTGTTCCCCAATTCGCAGCTTCACTTTACGACAAGTCATCCCAATGTATCTTAGCCCCCATGGGCATGTGATCATGTAGATCACGTGTGTAGAGTTACAGTTAGTATGTTGTCGTTGTGTCCATATTAGATTGTCGGACAGGGACAGTGTTCTCGTTGCAGTAGTCAATTTACAAACTATGCAGGAACCACATGGATAGTGTCCTGTGATCGGGGATTCATATTCCAAGCAGTAGTAATACTTTCTATTTTTGTCTTGGGTGCAGGTCGGGTATGTACCAGAAGGTCCTTCAGGTTTCTTGTCCTTCTATTTGCAAACCTTGGTTTTGGCCATTTCAGACTGCCAGAAGTGACAATCTTCCAGTTCTTGTTGATAATCTTTTTTACTGTGTTGCTGGCAGTATTGTAAGTTGTCACACATGTGATTAGATTATCATTAGTTTCCTTTGGAGTAGCATTCAGCAGGCATTCTCGTGGTTGATGTCTGGCTCTCTTCTGACATTTGTGTATGGTTCTCATTGGGTAGTTTCTTTTCACCAATTTATCGGTTAGATCGTCAGCTTGTTGTTTATAATCCTCCAACTTACTGCAATTGCGCCTAAGACGTAAAAATTTACTGTAAGGGAGATTATCCCTTAAAGGTCTTGGGTGAAAGCTCTTGTAAGAATCAAGATATAATGCCTTTCTTTTCCATCTACGTACGTGTATGAGGGTTTTTATGAAGGCACCACTAACTAGCAAACCCTGGTAACGTGGTTACACGTGATCCATTCCCCCTGTTGATTTTTGGAGTATATATGCAGCCTCAACGGCAACAGTTGGGGGCCCGGTGAGCATATCTAGTTTTCCTGGTTTACCTATATACAACCGATTTGATGCCCTTGCAGATGTAGATTAACTTCTCAGAGAAGAGAATGGTCCCCCTCAGTGTGATCCCAGAGAGGAGGTGAATTTGTGTGTTACAAATATAACAGGGAGGACGACTAGGGAAGGAGCGCTTTTGAACACTTCAAAAAGTAACTTGACCATACTTAGTTGGAACATTGCAGGAATAAGCTCACTATTAGCTAATGATCGGGGGATTGACCTATGCAAAACATATGGGATAGTGTGTTTTCAAGGAACTTGGGAAGTAGAGGGGATTTTGTTTTTGGATGGGTTTATTGCCTTCCAGGCTAATGCTGAGGCCTCCAGACATGGTAGAGCAAAGGGGGGGCTAGCAACGTTCATAAGTTTAAGATTAGATTGCACCACAGAGCAAATAGTATTTGACTCCGGAATTATCTTGGGTGTGTTACTATATGTTGCAGACAATATTAGAGTGCTGATAATCAATATCTATAATTCACCATCTTCAGAGATAGCACTGGATGTAGAGTTTAGAAGATTCTGTGAAAAAACATTGCTAGAGTGGTCCTTCTCACCAATAGTCCTACTGGTTGGGGATTTTAACTTACATCCTTGCGAGATGTGTTGAGAAAAGGAGGGATCAGGAACATAGTGAGGTCTCAGAGTGGATTCATTTTAGGCAATCAGGTCAGGGAGATAATCTTAACCTTATGGTTTCAGAATTTAAACCTTATTAATCTTTTATCTAAAGAAGAGTACGACTCCCCTACGGAGGTAGCAACTTTTAAGGGTAGAGGTAATAATACAGCTGTTGATTATATTTTCACATCTGCATGCTTGATTTAGTTTCTGGTGGGATTTAGAATAGTATGGAGTATCTTCAGTGACCATAATCCAATCACAGAAGAATTTGGGTGGTGTGATCTTGTGGCTACGACTTCCATCATCTATAAAGATCAGCTTACACTTAAAACACAAGGGAGGCATATTAGCTGGGGTAAGGTCATCCCAGAGGACTTTCTTAGGAATTTGGTCCAGAAGTGTAGCCGGGAATTTGAGGTGTGTTTGAATACTGATGCGCATGATTGAGCCATTGTGGACTCATTCTCTACTATTTGTACTGAGGTCCAGCGAGCACTGACTAGACATAACACCAAGACATTAGTTCAGGACCTAAATGGTTCGATAAGACTTGCACAACAGCTTAAAAAGACCTAAAGGCAGCCCTTAAATCAAAACCAAGGTCGACATACACCGTAAAAGTGGCTAGGAGGGCATATGTGTTAGCTCGCAGGAATACAATAAGAGCCCTGAAGAGAGAAGCTTGGGATAAGCTTAAGGAGGCTTGTAGTACTAGAAATAGTGCAACCTTCTGGAAACCAGCCATTATTTAATGAGAGAACAGTACCGGATCTGAATGTAACTATATCTGTGCAAAAGTGGGTAGATCACTTTGTTCATATAGCATCCGCCCCACCATGCCGCCGACCAGGAAAGAACCCAACCACCTCAGATGCATCCTTCTCAACAACTGCTCCGCCCGCAAACACGCCGCTGAACTCTGGGACCTACTCGACTCAACCTCCCCAGACGTTGCCTTCCTGACGGAGACCTGGCTGAACCCCGCCTCGGCACCTGACATAGCCATAGCCGTCCCGGAAGGCTACAAGATCACCCGCAGGGACCGCACCAACGGAGCAGGAGGAGGAATCGCCATCGTCCACAGGAACACTCTCAGAGTCTCGACCAACACCGACGACACCCTCAGCACCGCCGAACACCTGCACTTCCAGATCCACACCGATCCCAACACCACCCTCAGAGGAACCCTCGTCTACAGACCCCCGGACCCCGACCACAGTTCAGCGACTCCATCGCCGACTTCGTCAGCACACACGCCCTCACCTCCACGGACTACATCCTCCTCGGGGACCTGAACTTCCACCTCGAGAACAACAACGACACCAACTCCACCACCCTGATCGACAACCTAGCCAACCTCGGACTCAGACAACTCGTCACAACACCCACCCACTCTGCCGGTCACACGCTTGACACCATCTTCTCCGCAAGCCCCCACGTCTCCTTCAACCACACCACCGAACTCCACTGGACCTACCATCGCTGCATCCACTTCACCTTCAAGAAACCCACCACGCACCACTGCACCCAACAGATGCCCCTCCGCTGCTGGAGCAAAGTCACCAAAGACCAGCTAACCACCACCCTCGCCCAGAGCCCACCCGCCGACCCCACCGACCCCGACACCGCCGCCCGCAACCTCAGACAGTGGATCAACGACTGCGCCAACACCCTCGCCCCGATCAAGAAACCCTCCAACAGTCACACCAACAAGAAAGCCAGCTGGTTCACTGAAGACCTCCGGGCCTCCAAGCAAACCTGCCGAAAGCTGGAGAAGATCTGGCTCCGTGAACGAACACCGGACAGCCACGCAGCCCACAAGAACGCCACCCACAGACACCATCACCTCATCAGATCCGCCAAAAGGGCCTCCTTCAAAGACCGCCTAGACAACAACGCGCACAACAGCAAAGAGCTGTTCAACATTGTGAAGGAACTCTCCAACCCCAGCTCCAACACCAACGATGTCCCACCCTCGCAAGACCTGTGCGACTCGCTGGCCACCTTCTTCCACCGCAAGATCGCAGACATCCACGACAGCTTCAACGCCACGACCGCCCCGACAACCACTGAGACCTCCGCCCCCATGACCACCATCCGCACCAACCGCCTGCTCTCCTGGACCAACATCAACGATGACGACACCATCAAGATCATGAACACCATCCACTCCGGATCTCCGTCAGACCCATGCCCACACCACATCTTCAACAAAGCCAGCACAGCCATCGCACCCCATCTCCGGAAAGTCATCAACACCTCCTTCGAGACAGCAACCTTCCCGGAGAGCTGGAAGCACGCCGAGATCAACGCCTTACTCAAGAAACCCAAGGCGGACCCCAAGGACCTCAAGAACATCCGGCCCATCTCCCTGCTCCCATTCCCGGCAAAGGTCATCGAGAAGACCGTCAACAAACAACTGACCCGCTACCTCGAGGAGAACAACATCCTGGACCCTTCCCAGTCCGGGTTCCGCAGCAACCACAGCACCGAGACTGCCCTCATCGCCACCACCGATGACATCAAGTCCCTGCTGGACAACGGAGAAACGGCGGCCCTCATCCTCCTGGACCTGTCAGCCGCCTTCGACACGGTCTGCCACCACACACTACGAAGACGCCTCCACAACGCCGGGATCCAAGAGAAGGTCCTGGACTGGACCACCTCCTTCCTCTCCGGCAGAACACAGAGCGTCCGCCTTCCCCCCTTCCGCTCCGAAGCCACCGAGATCATCTGCGGCGTACCCCAGGGCTCTTCCCTCAGCCCAACTCTGTTTAACATCTACATGGCACCGCTCGCCCATGTCGCCCGTCGGCACGACCTCAACATCATCTCCTACGCCGATGACACCCAGCTGATCCTCTCCCTCACCAAGGACCCCCACACCGCCAAAACCAACCTTCACGAAGGAATGAAGGCCGTCGCTGAATGGATGAGGAGCAGCCGTCTGAAGCTGAACTCGGACAAGACGGAGGTCCTCATCCTCGGATCCACCCCTTCGGCCTGGGACGACTCCTGGTGGCTGACGCACTGGGAACCGCCCCAACACCCACCAACCACGCACGCAACCTAGGGGTCATCCTCGACTCCACCCTCTCCATGACTAAACAGGTCAACGCCGTCTCCTCCGCCTGCTTCAACACCCTCCGCATGCTCCGCAGGATCTACAAGTGGATCCCCACTGAAACGAGAAGAACGGTCACCCAGGCCCTTGTCAGCATCAGGTTGGACTACGGAAACGCCCTCTACGCAGGAGCCTCGGCCAAACTCCTGAGACGGCTCCAACGCATCCAGAACGCCTCTGCACGCCTGATCCTCGACATCCCTCGCCGCAGCCACATCACACCCCACCTGAGAGACCTGCACTGGCTCCCGGTCAACAAGAGGATAACCTTCAAACTCCTCACCCACGCACACAAGGCACTCCACAACACCGGACCAACGTACCTCAACAGACGACTCAGCTTCTACACCCCCACCCGCCAGCTCCACCGACCTCGCCCTCGCCACTGTCCCCCGCTTCCGAAGAGCGACCTCCGGTGGCAGATCGTTCTCCCACCTCGCCGCCAAGACCTGGAACACCCTCCCCATCCACCTATGGCAGACCCAAGACCGGCTGACCTTCAGAAAACTCCTCAAGACCTGGCTTTTCGAGCAGTAGCAGCATTCCCCACCCCAGCGCCTTGAGACCCTCACGGGTGAGTAGTGCGCTTTACAAATGATATGATTGATTGATTGATTGATTGATATAGAAGTGGTGACAGTGATTTCAATCTTATTGCACCTCCAGCCAAAGAAACAAATGTCTATTTTGAGTTGGAAGAGGCGAGGGAAGGCATAATGGAATTGACACCTGGGAAGGCTCCGGGCCCAGATGGGGTTCCAGGCAAATTTTTAAATCATGTGCAGATCTGTGGGCCCCATTAATCACCCAACATCTGAATGCGGCTGAACGAGGCCATATTCTCCCATCATGAAAGCAATCAGTTATAGCACCTATCTTTAAAAATGGGAACCGAGCTGATCCAGCATGCTACCACCCAATCCCTTGATAGACATGGAAGTAAAAGTTTTGGTTAGGGTCTTGCTGAGGTGATTAACAGATTGGGCTAATAATAAGAATACCTTGTCAGAAATTCAATACGGGTTTAGGCCGGGTCGAGGCATTGTAGAACAAATCTTGAATATCTTTTAGTTAATAAATACACAGTGGTCAAAAGGGAAAGTATAGATCGAGCCTTCATGGACCTCAGCACAGTTTTTGACACAGTGGTGAGATCCAAATTGTGGTCTGTGCTGAGGGACATGAGGGCGGAAGAGGCCCTAGTGGCGTTTTTGGATGATTTGCACACAGGGCTTGAAGCCTCAGTAAAATACGGCCCATTGGGGGAATGCATTGTGCACTATCAGTTAGGGAAGGGGGTCCGGCAGGGCTATATTTTAGTGCCTATGCTTTTTATTTTATGTATTAATCAATTAGATCAGTTTTTAAGGGAACACTGTAAAGATGTACCGAAGGTAGGACATAGAATGGTCCCTGCCTTGCTGTACACGGATGATTCTGTTCTTATCTCCCATACCGCCGATTTTATGGAGAATCTGGGCCTAAAAATCAATTCTCCTAATGATATACTATGATAATGGGACCCAGAAATACCAAAAGTAAAACTTACGTAATAAAGGATCATGATATAGGTAAGGTGGACAAGTTCTGCTACTTAAGCATCTTGTTGGATGATGAATTGTCCTGGGATCCCTTATTGAAACAACACATTCAATGTTTTAATAGGGTCGCCTTCAGTATTGATGGCTTTTCCAGGTGACTAGGCTACAGGCATATAAAGTCGGTATTACACATCTACAATGCAAAGTGTGTTCCAACTGTATCCTTTGGAGCGGAGATCTGGGGTTACAAGTCCTTCATCACTATTCAAGCGGCGGAAAATGCATTTTTAGAACACTGTTATGAATTCTGCAGAATGTACCTGAAGAAATAGTGCACTGTGAGATAGGTGCAGGCTTAATTGCTGACTGCATACATTTGCACCCTATACTCTTATGGTTTTTGGTATGGGTCAAAAACGAGTTAGAATTAAACAGATTGATATTGAGAAATTGTCTGAATATGGATTATAGCCAGCGCATACCTTGGTTGATTTATATAAAAACAACACTGAAAACTTGGGTAAACCTCATCTTTATAAATCACCAGTGCTAATTTCTAAATCAGATATTACATGGGTAGAGTGAGCATTTAAGGTATATACCCAAGAAGCTAGAACCTTAGACTCACTGCACAAACATTGCTATACACATTATGTTATGGTGAAATCTATGGAAAAAATCGTACATTTACCTAAAATTGGATATGCTGGTTATGCACAGAAGGTATTTAACATACTTGTCTGAATATGTTCCCTCAGTTATTAGCGGAATGGCATAAGCCATCAGACCTCCCCATTTGCACATGTGCTAGGACCTCTGCACTATACACTTTACACATTCTTTTAATTTGCCCTAAATGAGCTGATCTGCAATATAAATATTTCCGTCCATTACTCATGCCTTTGAATTTTCAGCAAGCAAGACCAGCTCTTTTATATGTGCAATTTTTAGACAATACTAATGTATGTTGCTATTTATCTAGATTTTTAGCAGGGGTGTATTTTGCTTACGTATGACGTATTTGTATTGAATTTTATGTTATAGTCATGAATTTATTGATGTTTTTATTGCACTTTTATGATTGCTGATGCTAATCGAAATAAAGTAAACACTGACTGATCTTGATAAAGAGCAATTATTGCATTTTAATATGACATGCATTAAGGGATCGATCGAAATAGTAAGTTGCAGGCCACCACGCCCTGTCTCGTTTTGCTCATGTTTGAAATTAAATTGAAAGAAGTCACTGCAGACACTGGCTGCTGTAACGAGACGGCTTCTTTCGTGTTATTGCATTCACATGGATAAAAAGGGCTATGCAGCTCGTTATTGTACACCTGGCAGCTTTAAAGGAATGAGGAAAAAAAATGAGCATCAATGTGCTGACTTTTTATAATGCGAGCATAAAGGAACCCATTTCTCAGTAGACATGTTTTCATGGGTTCTGTCAGTAATATCAAAGCGAGATCAGACTATCAGTGCTAACTGGAAGCGTAATTAAGATAAGAAAACATGTAAGCGTTCAGTTTCAGAGTGATCCAGGCTTTTTAGCTGACACATTGCAGGACTTGCACAGACTGTCACCGTCATCAGCACCATGGTGTGTTGAGCATGCACAAAGAGATTACTGTGGTGTAACTCAGCGTGTAGAACTTCATGTTTCATCAAACTTAATAGCAAAGCGGTTAAAGTGTATGTTCCATTTAGGGGTTTGAATGCAGTAAAATGGAAAAATACGAGGCTTATTCACAAAGTTAATTTTGTAATAAGTTTAGCAATACTACATTAGTATTAAAAAAAGTACTACAAAATCCTACTTACAAACATGCATGAGGAGTTTACACCTCCACCTCTACTTTTTCTGTGTGGCGATCTCTGCCCCGATGTAAGTATACGTTTTAGTAGTAAATGTGGGAGTGGCTGCAAAAAGGAGAATATTGCTATGCTATGTATATAACGTAAATACTAGTATACATTTTTTTTAAACATCACATGTATATATAATATGTATTACTGTTCATGTATTATTTAGTTGTATTATGCATTCTTCAGGGCAGCCCCCCAGTTTTCTAGAACCATTTTTCTGGTTGCAGATGATGTCACCCTTGCCTGTGGTGTTCCATTATCTGGATAAACCTTTAAGATGTATTGTGTGTATGTATTTGCTTTACAAATATTTAATAATGAACGGGATATGATTAGGGAGGAGTAAAGAGGGATTTAGGGAGGAATATGCTCCCACCTTAAATGAGTAAGCTAATTGCTGTTCACAAACTGGACTTCTAAAGTTATGACAGCCATTTCTAAATTCCAGCAGCAGTAGTGGGCATATTCTTTTGTGGGTGGGTGCATTTCACTCCCTAAACACCCCCCATACGTCTATTTAATCCCTTCCTATTAAGTAGTAGATATTCTCTGATTTCCATCGCACATTTACTACTCTGTGGAGACAACGCTGGGTGAAGATCTAGAAAGAGATAGAAGAGTTGGAGGTGTATACTCAGCACGTTAGTTTGAGAATAGCATTTTGTTGCACTTTTGTAGTACTATTGTTGTATTACTAAAGTTACACCAAAATGCAGATTGTGAATAAGCCCTGCAGTGTTCAATACATTTTAAATGTTTTTCAGGTTCTCTTTACTATTGCTTTCATCAGTGTCTAAAATGCATTGTAGATCTAAAGACTGCCAATAATGCTTAAGTTGATTGCTGAAAAGTATATTAATCAATCAACTGCTATTCCTTACATATAAAATCATTCCTGGATTGTGTTCATTTTTCTGTGTTATTGCTCTTTTCTCCACCACATTTTTGGTGAGAACTTCATGTTTCTTTTGGGATGGCAAATATGCTCATACCTTCTTAAGCACAGTCAGGTCAACTTGCCCAGATAATTTAATTGTAATTTCCTATGCAACTTTGTCCAGCAGTAAATGTGTGCAATGAATTTATCATAAAGGAAGTTACTGCTCAGGAGAAACCTGACAGACACTTCCTTTCTCTGCATCGTCTGAGTAATCAGCAGGAGATTGCAGAATAGCTTACTGATCTGAATACTAATGACACTGTTCTAGAACAGTTAATGTCTGAATACCTTTCCCTTATAGGTTAGTCAGTTTATCAACAAGTTCAGTTGGCGAACAGAGCCTTCAGTCTCAAACATAATCTGAGCTGCAATGAAAATACATTCAGAGTAATTGCTGGCCAGAGGGCACTGTATATATATGGGTTTCAAATCTTTTTAGCTGTGTTCACTGCTTCATATTACCATGCTAACAATGAAAGGACCCCTTCATCTAGAGTAAACAATATTAGTTTGTTAATGTATTGCTTATGCGTTACATCTGCAGGCCTTTTTGTCACTGGCCTCTATTCGGTTCGCAGTGAAGTTTTCAAAGGTAGAACTTAGAAAAGCCTTTCTGAACAGGGTCTGTTACTTGATGAAATGTAGGAGGAAAGTGTGGGTGGCACTGCCTTCAAATGAAGAAATATCTGGTATCTCATTTAATTTTAATTAGAGGCACTGAGTTCCTCTCTGAATTTATTGCTATAAAGATCCACGAGGCCCAACCATGGAATGTATAATCAAGGAGAGGAGTTGTTAGTTTGCATTTGGATGCTTTGAAACAACACTCTTGGTCTATTTTCGGAGGGGTTTGAAAGAGCAGATATACAGATGTGCATTAGCAGAGAGAATTGAAGTTTTGTAGTTTTGGCTTCTTACTTTAAACTGAGTGACGCGTTGTGAGCTATGCACAGCCTGTAGGCAGTTCCTGTGCCCAACCATCTACGGCTGTGTGCAGAAGGGTTGGTTGGCCTAATTTGCTAGCTATCAAATGTCATGCAGATTAACTGAACAGCGCCAACGATATTAGAGATAGAAACTTGGGGGCAGATTTACATGCCCCTTGCACCACTTTTACGCCGCCGTAGCGTCACTTTTGTGACGCAGCGGCGGCGTAAACAATGCTCCACTATGCGACATATTTACAACGTGACGCATCTAGTGAGATGTGTCACGTTGTAAAGCCCTGCGCTACATTATACCTGCGTCAGGTATAATGTATGCAGGGTGGGCGTTCCGTCGCAAGGAAGCCCCGTAAAAGTGACGCAGTGAAATCTACAAGATTTCACTGAGTCACTTTTACGTCCCCGCTGCGTCAAAACCTTATGCCTGCTTGTAGCAGGCGTAAGGAGTGACGCAGCACAGCAACTATAGGGCACCCCTGAGCAGTGCTGGAGTTGCGTCACGCTTGCGACACGACTCCAGCACTGCGTCACCCTTACGCCGACAGATGCGTCACGCATCTGTCTATCCTTACGCCATGGTGCGCCGCATTGTAAATGCGGCGCATCCATGGTGGCGCAAGGTGTTTCTTGAGTCACACAAAATAACTGGCGCATCCCAACTGATATGCAGGGATGTGCCAGTTATTGTAAATCTGCCCCTAAGGGGCTTATTTACAAGGCCCTTGCACCACTTTTGCGTCATTTTTAACATGGGAAAAGTGACGCAAAAGTGGCGCAAGGGGCTTGTAAATCTGCCCCAAATTGCCCTCCCATTTATCTTTTCCCCCACCCGTTGGACTTGCTCAAAACTTGACATAACCAACAGTAATATAAACCTGCGAAACTTCTGTCAAATGTATGGACTCATCAAACAGTGCCAAATTTATTAGTAGGTGAACACTTCTTTCATCCTCCTTGAAATACACCCCTTGATGGGCCTGCCTACAATTTAGAATCCTAAGAGTAGGCTAAGCATGCTAAGTCTGTACCACATTTTGTGTACATCAATCAGATGGGGCCCAAGGTATTATTGTATTTTGAAACTCCTTTTAACTCCTCCCTCCATTTTATTAGCACAGAATGTGAAATACCTGCACTGGGTGTTACTTGCTAACTGCCTGCAACATTTGGCCCAGATTCATCAAGCAGTGCTAAAATTACACACAACTGAAAATGTTATTGCCCCTTTTAACTCTGCTCCCACCCAGTGGATTGGCAGTAAACTTGACATACCAATCAAAAAACATACCTTCCAAATGTCTGACAAATGTTGTTCAAATTTAGCATGAATTGCCAGTGTTATTAGCAAATGGGCACTTTTTTTGCTCCCTTCCTTTTAACTCAACCTCACATTAGTGGATCTGCATGAATCTAAAAAATACTAAAAATACTAAAAGGATGTTAAATTTACTAAGTCCCTGGCATATTGCATGCCATTCCATCAAATGATGCGAACGTTATTAGCAAATCAAAAATATTTGTGATCGCCTAACCCCTTTAGGTTTGCACTCCCAATGGATGTTTATGAAATCTAGTATAGCTGTTTTAGGTATCACTTGCTCACCACTTTTCACATTTATTACAGATTGATTAAACAGCACTGAAGTTATATGCAAATGAAAATCTTATTTCCACCCCCACCCCCTTTAGCAAGGCCCTCCTTTTGGGATTGGCACACAATTTGATATACCTGTAGAAAACTAATCCTTCCTACTTTGGGGCCGATTCCGATCTCGGTCGGAGGCGCACCCAATACCATTCGGTCGGGAAAAAAGCCATGCGAATGCCTGTTTCCCGACCGATCCGTACAGCACACCGAACGAGTAAGTACGATGCGCACAACAGCACAGAATCCGGCCGAGTCGTACTCACCCAATCCAGGTCCTGTTCTCCGACCGAGGCGAATCCGGAAACGCAGAATCGAGTCGCACGGAAGGGAAAATGCAGCCCCGTCCGGCCGGACAAGTACGATGCGCTTTCCGTACGCGCCGAACCCGTCGCTACGCACGGCACGTCAAAGCATCCGGGAGAGGCGCACATAAGCTCTGATTCGCGCCACAACACGATCCATGGCTACGAGGCGAACACGCCAGCGACGAGGACGACGCGAAGCGACGAGAAAGACGAACGACACGAACCAACCATGAATCCCTTCGTCCCGATCATACCAATATTCTACATTTACTACCGGAACAGGTACGGACGCGTACGGCGCAGAAGGTAAGTCAGACACCAACCACAAAACACATACAACACGTACACGACACATCACACACACACAGAGGGATGCAGAATTTACTTACACCAGCAACAGCAGCACCATAGGGGCGGGATGCCCATCACCAATGCCACATATGCACACAGGGGCCTGAATGTGTACCACCACCCCTACCCAGGGGGGGCCGGATGCCAACCACCACTACCACCCTTAGTCAGGGGGGTGCCAGATGCCTACCACTACCACCCTTACCCAGGGGGCTGGATGCCTACCACTACTACCACCCGTAGCCAGGGGGCTGGATGCCTACCACTACTACCACCCTTAGCCAGGGGGTGCCAGATGCCTACCACTACTACCCCCCCTTAGCCAGGGGGCTGGATGCCTACCACTACTACCACCCTTAGCCAGGTGGGTGCCAGATGCCTACCACTACTACCACCCTTACCCAGGGGGCTGGATGCCTACCACTACTACCACCCTTAGCCAGGGGGTGCCAGATGCCCACCACCACTACCACCCTTACCCAGGGGGCTGGATGCCTACCACTACTACCACCCTTAGCCAGGGGGTGCCAGATGCCTACCACTACTACCACGCTTAGCCAGGGGGCTGGATGCCTACCACTACTACCACCCTTAGCCAGGGGGCTGGATGCCTACCACTACTACCACCCTTACCCAGGGGGGCTGGATGCCTACCACTACTACCACCCTTAGCCAGGGGGTGCCATATGCCCACCACCACTACCACCCTTACCCAGGGGGCTGGATGCCTACCACTACTACCACCCTTAGCCATGGGGGTGCCAGATGCCTACCACTACTACCACCCTTAGCCAGGGGGTGCCAGATGCCCACCACCACTACCACCCTTACCCAGGGGGCTGGATGCCTACCACTACTACCACCCTTAGCCATGGGGGTGCCAGATGCCTACCACTACTACCACCCTTAGCCATGGGGGTGCCAGATGCCTACCACTACTACCACCCTTACCCAGGGGGCTGGATGCCTACCACAACTACCACCCTTAGCCATGGGGGTGCCAGATGCCTATCACTACTACCACCCTTAGCCAGGGGGGTGCCAGATGCCCACCACCACTACCACCCTTACCCAGGGGGCTGGATGCCCACCACTACTACCACCCTTAGCCATGGGGGTGCCAGATGCCTACCACTACTACCACCCTTAGCCAGGGGGTGCCAGATGCCTACCACTACTACCACCCTTACCCAGGGGGCTGGATGCCTACCACTACTACCACCCTTAGCCATGGGGTGCCAGATGCCCACCACCACTACCACCCTTACCCAGGGGGCTGGATGCCTACCACTACTACCACCCTTAGCCATGGGGGTGCCAGATGCCTACCACTACTACCACCCTTACCCAGGGGTGCCAGATGCCTACCACTACTACCACCCTTACCCAGGGGGCTGGATGCCTACCACTACAACCACCCTTAGCCATGGGGGTGCCAGATGCCTACCACTACTACCACCCTTACCCAGGGGTGCCAGATGCCTACCACTACTACCACCCTTACCCAGGGGGCTGGATGCCTACCACTACTACCACCCGTAGCCAGGGGGTGCCAGATGCCTACCACTACTACCACCCTCACCCAGGGGGGCTGGATGCCTACCACTACTACCACCCTTAGCCATGGGGGTGCCAGATGCCTACCACTACTACCACCCTTAGCCAGGGGGGTGCCAGATGCCCACCACCACTACCACCCTTACCCAGGGGGGCTGGATGCCTACCACTACTACCACCCTTAGCCATGGGGGTGCCAGATGCCTACCACTACTACCACCCTTACCCAGGGGGGTGCCAGATGCCTACCACTACTACCACCCTTACCCAGGGGGGCTGGATGCCTACCACTACTACCACCCGTAGCCAGGGGGTGCCAGATGCCTACCACTACTACCACCCTTACCCAGGGGGCTGGATGCCTACCACTACTACCACCCTTAGCCATGGGGGTGCCAGATGCCTACCACTACTACCACCCTTAGCCAGGGGGTGCCAGATGCCCACCACCACTACCACCCTTACCCAGGGGGCTGGATGCCCACCACTACTACCACCCTTAGCCATGGGGGTGCCAGATGCCTACCACTACTACCACCTTACCCAGGGGGGCTGGATGCCTACCACTACTACCACCCTTAGCCATGGGGGTGCCAGATGCCCACCACCACTACCACCCTTACCCAGGGGGGCTGGATGCCTACCACTACTACCACCCTTAGCCATGGGGGTGCCAGATGCCTACCACTACTACCCCCTTACCCAGGGGGTGCCAGATGCCTACCACTACTACCACCCTTACCCAGGGGGCTGGATGCCTACCACTACTACCACCCGTAGCCAGGGGGTGCCAGATGCCTACCACTACTACCACCCTCACCCAGGGGTGCTGGATGCCTACCACTACTACCACCCTTAGCCAGGGGGTGACAGATGCCCACCACCACTACCACCCTTACCCAGGGGGGCTGGATGCCTACCACTACTACCACCCGTAGCCAGGGGGGTGCTGGATGCCTACCACTACTACCACCCTTAGCCATGGGGGTGCCAGATGCCCACCACCACTACCACCCTTACCCAGGGGGGGCTGGATGCCTACCACTACTACCACCCTTAGCCATGGGGGTGCCAGATGCCTACCACTACTACCACCCTTACCCAGGGGGTGCCAGATGCCTACCACTACTACCACCTCTACCCATGGGGGCTGGATGCCTACCACCAACACCACCCCCACTCATAGGATGGACAATGCATGACACAACCAGCACACCACAACCTAGGGAATGCAAGAAAAAGACATCCCCCAACACCATGACAAGCGTGTGTAGACTGTGTCAAATGCCTACAACACTGAACATGACTTTGAACATACAATGTGACCCCCTATCACATGTGCCACACATATATGTGTGTGGCCCCCACAATGCAAGCAGGCCATGACCATTGTGGCAATGGGGTCCAAACCCCCATCATCACAGTGACCAAAATGTAAGTGTGGGGTCCATAGCTGAAGCACATTTTGAACATTGTGGCAATGGGGTCCAAACCCCCATCATCACAGTGATCAAAATGTAAGTGTGGGGTCCATAGCTGAAGCACATCTTGAACAGTGTGGCAATGGGGTCCAAACCCCCATCATCACAGTGACCAAAATGTAAGTGTGGGGTCCATAGCTGAAGCACATCTTGAACAGTGTGGCAATGGGGTCCAAACCCCCAACATCACAGTGACCAAAAGGTAAGTGTGGGGTCCATAGCTGAAGCACATTTTGAACAGTGTGGCATTGGGGTCCAAACCCCCATCATCACAGTGACCAAAATGTAAGTGTGGGGTCCATAGCTGAAGCACATCTTGAACAGTGTGGCAATGGGGTCCAAACCCCCATCATCACAGTGACCAAAAGGTAAGTGTGGGGTCCATAGCTGAAGCACTTTTTGAACAGTGTGGCAATGGGGTCCAAACCCCCATCATCACAGTGACCAAAATGTAAGTGTGGGGGCCATAGCTGAAGCACATTTTGAACATTGTGGCAATGGGGTCCAAACCCCCATCATCACAGTGACCAAAATGTAAGTGTTGACAAAGAAAAAGCTGCAACTGCCAAACTGCATGGATGATTCCTGGTCACAGAACATAACACACATCAGTGGCAAAGTAGTGCATGTGTCCCATTGCAACATAAATTGGGGGAGGCAAATACTGCAGTGCAAAAAAGACATACCTTTGGCCATGTGCAGACAAACAACACCCATGGGGGCTGACACTGTCAACATTCATCAATGACACAATGACAGAAGTGACCATCAGAATGCAGACCCACATATTTGCACCAATGGGCACACAAATGCAGATACCCTGTGGAGACTGTAGATGTGAGGTGAACAGATACCATACCATGGCAGCAATGGGACACACAAACCATGATCATTGTGCTGACCGATGACCTAGGAGTCCCAGGGACAGCAGGGGAAACCCACCAAACTACATACAGCCAATGGCACACCCAAGATATGCCAATGCAGTGGTGCAGATGCACAAACACAATTAGGCAGACCCACACTGCACATCATACACAACAGGTGAGGGGGGGTGCCAGTGTCCCCAGGCAACCACACAACACATGAGGAGACCTGAATACCAATCATACAGATGTGCATACAGTGCCGCACAAAGGTAACTCATGGATCCAAATCCCCTATGTGGGCAAGCAGGCATTGTCAGATGAGAGGGAGCACAAATCACACATGTCACACAGGCACGTAGGAACAACAACTGGCACAGCAAGACACAGACACACCACAGCACTACCCCCAGGGCCCCCACAATGTGGTGACCCTGGGCTGCATTACAATCCCACTGTGATGACAAAGCTAAATGTCGTTCACACTGTGAACCACAGTCATGTGTCCTGAGCAACAAACTACCATCACACCTACACAAGCACAAATCAATCAGCACGGCCAGTAAGCCAAGGCCAACATGGAGGCAGGGGCCTAGCCGGCCAACAACTCTCATCTGCATACACTCAACACCACACCCCTCGACCTCCAACAATGTGCAGCAGTGAAGCACACATGCACTGGTGACATTGCACATGCACCCATGACTATTCCAGGGTGGTGGGTGGGAACCAAGGTGCAGAAACACATCACACATGGCCACTCAACAAGACTCCTGAATGTCTGACACACTGCACACTACGCTGTACATGGACATGACGGCAATACCACACCAACCAATGGGATCCCAGCCACAGTCACACACCAATGAAGAAGCCAAGGTCACCCACAAAGAACACACATAGACAACAACCAACATTGCAGCCCGGACCCTGAGGAGTGCCAGTCACACACACAACGTGTCACAATCACTGAAACATAACTCAAACTGGAAATCACATGACAGGGGCAAACAACAAGTGCCAAGGGGAAACCTGACTGTGACCCATCTGCGTCTGCACACAAACTCAGCCCTGACAGAAAACACACCTATGGGTGACACCCTGATGACCAGTAATGTGCCATGCACCCACATCACAGAGAACCCAGGAGAAGACTTTGGGGGAACATAGGTCAACTCAGCAAGCATCACAAACAGGTACAACACTAGGGATCACAGCATGCACAGCTAAACGGAAGTGAACACACAGACATGCTCATACAACACACACCTTGGGCGCAGGCAATGTCACAGGAGTACACACTGCCATGAGGGGACTCCACTCCTGTGTGAGGAAAGCTGTGCCATATGTTGCCTCAGTAGGGCCCCATCATGTCAGCTGAGCACTTGGTCACACAATCAACAATTAGCACCAAATGAAGGCTCCCGTCACATCAGCCTGGTCATGGAAGTGCCAACGAAATCATCAGCACAGATCCAACACACTTGTATAGCAATGTTGCACTGACAACACAGATGAGTCCTTCCCCATTGATGCCCAAACCTGCATGTCCAGTGGAGATGGCCACACGGTCAGGGAAGTAGACGAATTGAACAATGGCAGGCACAACAGATGTGCAGGGGTGGAAGCCACAGATGTGAAATTGCTAATGTAAGTAGGAAATCCCATTGCCAAATACTGAACACATGACACCCTCAGATGCTGCTATGGATGACATGGATACACCACAGGATAGGACACATTCCCCCTGGACCACATGGGTTCCTGCACAGTAACACTTCATTATCATGAGACCAAATATCACCATCACTGCAGCAAGGGCATGGTTAGCATCATCAACAACATGTACATCAGAAGCATAAGCACTAGAGAACAGAAAGTTGCTTTATTCAGCATATGTGTGTAATGATAACTGAAAGTCCAGAATAAACACAAAGGCCAATGGCCAGTCCATTGTCAAAGTCCAAACAGGGTGACAGTGGCAGATGTCACCCTACGCATGCCTGCACTGCACAAAACCAGGGACAATCCACTAGGAGGGGCAACCAGGGGGCAGGCCAGGCACCGCAGGGACAGGATCAGGGCTCACCAGGAGGAAGCAGGGAAGGGGTGGTGGGTGCTGGTGAGCCACTGACAACTGCAGTGGAGGTGTCTGACATGGTGTGTGCTGGCACAACTGGGGGCATGACTCAGATGTTGTGGGTGCCGGCACAACTGCAGTGGACCCTGCAGATGGAGTGGACAGGTCCGCCACTGCAGTGCCCAAGTCAGACAGGGTGGTAGTGGACTCCACTGCAGTGCCTACCACCAGGGGAGGAGAATGGGGAACAGGCAAGGTGGGCTGGACAGAGGGGGAGGACACCCTCACCACATCAGTGGCACAGACAAGCGCAGCAGGGGGTGTGGTGCCGGGAGAGCAAGTGGCAGGGGGAGAAGGCCGGATCCTCTTGGGGATGGTATATCTGTGGGTGGGGGAACCTGGGGCAGGGTGTGGTGGGGGCACCTGTGGAGTGGGGGCCTGAGGGATGGAGGAAGGAGACCTGGTGCCTGAGCTGCAGGGCGGCGGCGGGGTCTTGCTCTTACGACTCCGGGGGACTTGCGGGTGGAGGCCTCAGTCTGTCTGCGCCTGGGGGAGGGTGTCCGGGGGCGAGGGGCACTCTGCTCCGTGTGGGTGGGCTTCCTCTTCCCCTGAATGCTGTATCAGCTGGATCGGAGGGAAGAGGCCGAGGTCACTGAGGAAGAGCCGCTGGGTCTTTGGGGTTGCAGGTGAGGCAAGGGAGGGTGCTTTGAAGGGAGAGGCAACTGAGGACTGCGCAGTGCTCGTGGATGCGTGTGTGTGTTCCAGGGCCCCATCCCCTGTGAGTCTGGTTTCAGTCCCCTGACTGTGCGTGCGTGTGCGATTTGTTTGTGGCGTGTGTGTCTGTGTGCTGGACGTGTGTGTGCGGGTGTGTGCCTGTGCCGGTGTGTGTGTGCTTGGGACGGGTAAGGTGCTGGGGAGTGTGGATGGAGCAGAGGCAGGAGGGGTGAGGGACTGTCTGAGGAGGGACACTGCTGCCGTCAGGGAGGAGTCCATGGACCGATTGCCCCACTGTAGGTCAGACATGCCCGATGAGATGCCCTCCATGAACGACACCAGCTGAGTCAACAGAGCGGTGTGCGCATGGAGGACACTCAGCATGGCTGTCTGCCCTACATGGAGCTGGCGAAGGAGGTACACAGACTCCTCACTCAGGGCAGCAGGGGACACAGGGGCAGGGGGTGCGGTGCCTGGCCCAAAGGAGACACGCTCCCGAACATGGGAGCCTCCACGGACCTGGGGAATGGGAGCCGATGGGAGGGCGGTGGTGGTGCTGGTGGAGGCGGGGACAGCAACACTAGCTGGGGTGTGGTGGCTGCTGACACCCGCCTCCATAAGGGAGTCATCCTCCGAGTTGCTCTGGTCCTCAGCTGAGGTGGATGGTGCTGAGGACTCCTCGGTGTGGCTCCCTCGCCCTCCGTGCCACTGGGTCCCTCCGACCACTCCTCGGCTGCTGACCCAGTCTGGCTCTCCGGCTCCTCCTGGTCCGTGGAGCTGTCCCCTTCCGTGGCCGTGGATGTATCTGCAAACAATGGGGAAACAGACAGACATCAGTCACCTGCACCAAACGCACACACCACTGTGAGCACAGCACATTACAGAGCAAGCCCTGGCATCATTAGTTGAACATTGCTAAAAGTGCCCTAACTGAACAGGAGAAGCCAATTGTCAGTCTGATGCCAACCATGGCACTCACATCCCACATGGCCTTGCACCCATCTGTCTGGTATCTGTTGGATAGCAACACCCCAGTGTGGACACATGCACCACCTACACAGTAGTTGGACAGTGCAGAGGACACGGTGTAGCATGTGGACATGCACACATCACAACTCTTGCCACTGAGTCAGTACAGGTTTCCGGATGAAAGGGATGCCCAGAGTCAAATAGGAAATGCATGTGATGCATACCAGCGACAGACACCATGATGCACCCATGTCCTGATAGCCATCGCCACAATGGTGTGCATGTAGCACATGTCACTCCCCTGAAGGATCACCAATAAGTAGACACATGCCATGGCGGAGGCATGACTGCTAAGTCATACATCACTGTCTCAGTGATGTATGACTTGGCAGCCAGACAACAACACTCTGCACTGTGTCACAATAGTAGGTCATGGGGAATGCAAGTCCTGGAGCTGCACAAGTGCACATGTACATCCCCCACACAACACATCATCTTAACCCTCATCTGTCCAGGTCATACCGATTGGACATATGGGAGACCTGTGACACTACCCTCTGAACCTGAGCCCCTCACAATCTGCTGTGAATGGGGAACAGCTGCCTGAACTTCACATTCGCATACCCCAGTCTGCACGGGCAGCTGATAAAACACCTATGTGACACACAAGTATCGTCTCCTATGGTCACATCTCCAGTGGCATGCTGAGCCCCTACCGAGAAACACCCCAGCAGTCCTGGCAACAAATCCACAGCACACTGACACAGAGGCAGACAACTGAGGGGTCAAATCACTGCGCACAATGTGTCAGCTGATACACGGGAGTGGGAGAACAGAGTGCATTGCATGGCCTGGAGTAGGCATGACTGTCCTGCCCCACATGAATGGGGGATGAGCCCTGGACAGTGGATAGCTGGCTATGTATGTGTGACACACGTAATCTGCACACTCCTGGGGCCCAAACATTGTTCCCACCCGCTGCGTGGGTGTGTGCCACATACCCCAGGCACATGTGGTGGCTCAGCTCAGCAAGTGGACCGCATATCAAAGCAACACGCAGATTACATGTCCAAACACAGGCGTTGTGTGAACAATGGACCCACCCATGATGCCCACAACAGAGTTAGGGAAACAGATGCTGTCCCCCACCTTTAGTGAAGCAAACTGCAAGGACACAGTCCCAAGTGACACAATTCCCTGAATGTAAGGGCCACACCTGGGTATCAGATGAGGAGTGGGCAGTGCACAATAGAGGGACATGGCTCCTGGACAACAGGACTGCTGTACTGTGGCAGTTTAACCAGGCCAGAGGAGGGCACATAGCATGTAATACAGAGTTCACAGTGCAGTCTTTGACTCACCCCCTCCTTGCTGCTGTCTGGCCTTCAGCTGCCCATCCAGGTCTGGAAACACCACCGCCAGGATCTGGAGCATGTGGGGGTCAGGGTCCGTGTTCCGCCCCTCCTGCGAGGAGGCGACAGCTTCAGCTGGACCCGTGCAATCCTCCGGGTCCAGCCCCGAAGGTCCTGCCACCTCTTCTGGCAGTTGCGGATCCGGCGCTTGTAGACCCCCACGGACCGGACAGCCCGGACGATGTCCTTCCAGATCTCCTGCTTCAGATGGGCATTAACCTGTCAGGATGACAAAGTGAAAAGGCCATTACTACACATGCAACATATCCGTGCATGACACAGTTGTATATACATGTCTCAATCACAGGGGCACATGATGTACACAGGCAGTGCAACGCTGCCCATGGACAGTTTGCCAGACGTCACTACATGGTATCATTGCATGGGAAGTAAAACCTTGTTCAAATGCACTGTCACTGCACCATACCTGTCCAGTGCATGTCACTACACACTATGGGGGGTGACAACTACTCAGTGAGCCTGATAGCCAGTGGTGTGCAGACTTTCAGCCTTGCTAGTCAGACAAAATGCACATTCAGAAAGGCAGTGCACAGAACACTCACCTGCTCCCCTGGTGTCCCATACAGCTTGCTGTACTGTGGAAGTAGGCTGTCCAGCAGGGCCTGGTTCTCCTCAAGGCTGAAGGCTGGGGCTCTCTCCACAGTACGTGCCATTGCAGGGTCCAGAGGGGGCAGAGACAGCAGCAGTGCAGTGGCAGAAGTCGTCCTGGAGCATGTAGTGCAGGCAAGTGAGCTCTCAGGGGAACAGCCAGCAATATATGTGTGCTGGAGAGGCAGATACTGTCCCATGTGTCCAAAGTGATAGGTCCAAGTCGTTTGCATCTTCTGAATCTGGCCAATCCATGGAATAGCAGCACCAATACACGCCCACAGCATCCTTCAAATCTTCAACTTCATGACATACATGATTTTGCAACATTGTTGTGGGTGACCAACTGAATTTCCAGCAACCGACTCGTTCGAATTTCGAAACGCGTCCGTTGCCAGGCTAGGCCATTGTCAATGGGTGCGCACCGATCGGTCCATTGCTGATCAACGCGTACAGGGGTACAACGCGTACCCGCACACATTGAATGCAATGGGCCGGCCGGGGCACCGATCGGTCCATTGCGGTACAACGCGTACAGGGGTACAACGCGTACCCGCACACATTGAATGCAATGGGCCGGCCGGGGGCAACGATCGGTCCATTGCTGATCAACGCGTACAGGGGTACAACGCATACCCGCACACATTGAATGCAATGGGCCGGCCGGGTGCACCGATCGGTCCATTGCTGTTCAACGC